>CAWUFW010006690.1:0-600000 GCA_963921515.1 Calotriton arnoldi | reverse complement strand
TGTCGCACTTGTTCCGGGTTTCGTTCCTGTCATGCTCCTGGTGTGTACCTGTCGCTCCTGGTCCATCCAGGTCACTCCTTTTCGTCTTGTCCTTTGATTGTTCTGGCCTCTTCCTAAAAAAGGTGGTCTTTGTGTGTAATTCGGGCCCATCTGTGGTAGCATTGGTGGTCCCATTGATGGCGGTCCTTGGAAATACGGGTTCATCCACCCATGAAAGTTAGGATTAAATGGTTGGAAAGGAACTGATTGTGGTTGGTTGCCATAGTAAGGTGTGTGCCAAGCATTTGGTCTACGACGAGTTTGACACCTGTTCTGTCCCCTGTTTCTCCTAGGTGTGTAAGAATCATCCCCACTCCAGTCTGAGCCATCTGTGGAGGTCCCCGCACTGGAATTGTTGTCGTACATGTTGTCTGGGGCTTTATAGTCTTCTGCAGCATAGGGGTGCATTCGTTCCATTGAAAACCTCTTCAGGTCTTTCCCAAGTTTCTGTATCTTATTCTGTGTAATATACTCTCTTGTCTCGTTCATTTCCCGGTTGATCTCCTCGAGTCTTTTTTTGTACACGGTGATATGTACCATGTTTCTCAGTTTGGCTTCACTCACTTGGATTTTGATAGTGAGTTCTTCCGTTAGTCTTGTGGCCATTTTTATTATTAGTACAAGATAATCCCTAGTACATTTCCACGAGATCGCTGACCAGTCTTTTCTAAAGACCAAGTCTTGGAGGAAGATGCGTGGAGCATTGCTGACCCAAAGTCCTTTGGGTGCCGCATTAACGCGGAGATATTCAGTCATTATTATACCATGGATAGCCGTTCTTATTTGTTCTTTTTTCATTTCTGAGAGCTCGTCCCAGTCATTAGTTTGCGCTAGGGTCTGTGTCAGATCCTTGTCTTGTAGTAGTGAGGGAAGGGAGAGAATTGCATTTATTTCTTCTGTAGAATAACTGAGGCCTAGATTTTCGGCCATATTACACTCCTAATTTAGGGGTGTGTGTGGATAAGGTGTATTTGCTAGGTATCGCTCCCACAGCTGTCCGCTGCTAAGGCTGTGTTAAATCAAGAAGGAGGGAGAAAGAAGGAACTGTGATCCATTCAGCTTCCTTATTCGTAAATTAGATATCAAAATGAGAATGGATCACTTGACCTGAGTAACCAGGGTTTTATGAAATTCGTGCAGTGTACCGATAAAAAACCCTCATTCACGTACAAAAGTCGGAAAAGCGGTATATCTTGATTATCCGCCCTGCTCTTAAAAACGTGACAGCATCATCATAGGGTTAGTTTTTGTATGCTTCCTCCATCCGGAGGAAAACCACTGGTTATTGCAGTAGTGATCAAAGAAAGGTGAAAGTGTTTTTAGTGAAGTGAATCTCAAAATGTTAAAAACTCGTAGACCCCGATTTGTAAAATTTAATCAATCTGGGTTCGAGATATATTAAAATCTGTGTCGTGCGTAGGAAGACTAGTTAGTGGTCTAATGCACTGTGAGTGTCCATAAAAAGGTCGACATGTTTCAGCCCCAGTGATTGCCCTTGTGGGTCAAGTGGGCTTTCTTCAGGACCTAAAAAAAGGAAAAGTGGTGGAGACCTTATTTTGTATGGGTCTCTATGTATCAGGGTGTATTGACCCGATTCTCATGCGGTCAAGTAGTACCTGTTCAGATTAAAGGAGGAAACAAAAAGAAAAAAGATGCGAGTATCATTTAGCGCATTTTCTCAAAAAATGACGTGCTGTCTTTTCTCAGAAGAAATAATGATAAAGAAGAACATTAAAAATAACTAAAAAAATTGGCAATTCTTTCTCTCCTGCGTGAAATTCTGGCAAACTTTTTAAGAAACATTTTTTCTCTTTTGTCTCCCATACGGTGCTCAATATGGAGATATATTACCATATATTTGTCTTTAAACTCCTGAGGTGTCATGTTAAGATTTACAAGAAGAAAATTGGGTTAGTCTAATAGTTCTGCACCTTATTCTTGGTGATAGTATGGACCCCGATGTCATATGTGCAGTATACCTATAATTGCGAGTGTTCCTCAGAGAGAGCGACTTGGTAGACGGTCTGTTGTAATTACTGTTGATATACTAATGTGTGTTAAAGAAAGGTTAACTGAAGTTGTGGTAGAAACAGTCTTATAGCAGTGTTTTTAATAGATGACCGCAGCTTATTCTCATCAGACCTTTCGATAAATATTAGTATATCATGCGCTAGCTGTTTATTAAATAAATGCTAATGACTAGATTTGAATTACGTATTATCAAACAGCTCTAAAACGGCATGGTTTCATACCTTGAGTCTTAAATTGTGGATTTCAACGGGCACCCAGGGAGCTTGTTACCTGCTAGGGACAACAGAATAAAGCAATTTAGATTCTGTTGAGTAAAATACGTTACGGTTTTACAGCTTTCCGTCCTCGTGGCTCCTTCTCAATACCTGCTGTGCAGTGTAGTACGACTTGTGCTGACACTTCCTCTGGTTGCCTGGATGTGTTTGGCTTCCGGCTTGTGATGTTTTATACAGCCGGGGATAGAAATAAAGGAAAGACTAATTCCATTGTTAAAGAGGGAATGTTGACTTGTGCTGACACTTCCTCTGGTTGCCTGGATGTGTTTGGCTTCTGGCTTGTGATGTTTTATACAGCCGGGGATAGAAATAAAGGAAAGACTAATTCCATTGTTAATGAGGGAATGTTAATAAATGGTTATAGCGGTCTAGCAAGTTGGTTCAGAAGTGTTTTTATAAATAAAAATAGATAGTAAAGAATCTAATTGGAAGGTTTTTCTTATTGCAATAAATACCTGCTGCACAGTGTAAAAATGCCTTGTGTTGACTCTACCTTAATGTATTTATTCGGCTCTGGTTTAAAAAAAAAGGGGGGGGCGAAAGTTCGGCTTCTGATATATTAGAAAAGAGCCGGTTTTGAAAGGAAAAAATGGAAAGAACAGACTTAGTGTAGCTCTATCACTTCAGTAAGGTATACAACTTAGGCAATTCTAGTATACTTGTCCAACCCAAGAGTTTTATAGGGTGGTTTTCTAAAGTACAGATTATATTTTAATGTCCTATGCTCAGCCACGGAATATTATCATTGAGCCCTTGGATGTTCGTTTGAAGCCGGTGCACCCATCTCTGTTCTTTTTCGAAGAGTATTTTTTCTGCATTGTGATTTTTTGTTGCCAAGGTTTCCAAAATTACCCATTTTAAATCACTGGGGGTGTGTTTTGCTTCTATAAAGTGGTTGCTCATTTTTGTTGTGCTTCTTTTGCACTTGACGTTGCTCTTATGCTCGCATATTCTTTGTTTGGCTTTCCGACATGTCATCCCTATGTAACGTAAGGCACAGGGACACGTGATCATATAGATCACATGTGTTGTGATGCAGTTCGTGTGGTATTTGATCGTCCACTTAAAATTCGGCAGAAGTTGGATGGTTTTTGTTGCGGTTGTCAAATTGCAGACAGAACAGGAACCGCATGGGTAATGGCCCCCCACTATGGGGTTATCCCATAGCCTTGGGGTTGGTTCCTCTCGTATTTGTGGTGGTGGTCTGGTATGGACCAGGATATATTTTAAGTTCCTGGTTCTTTTATTTGCGAATCTTGGTTTTGGCCAATTCAGGGATCCTGAAGTCAGGATCCGCCAATTTTTGTTAACAATCTTTTTGACATCGTTTGAGGCTGTATTATAAGTACTTACACATGTTACCACATCCCTTTCTTGTTCCTTTTGTGTTGTCTCTAAAAGGCTTTCTCTAGGTTGGTTTCTAGCCCTCTTTTGGCATCTGTTGATGGTTTTCTCACGGTAATCACGGTTCCTCAATTTGTCGCATAGGTCCTTTGCTTGACTTTTGTAGTCTTGAATGTTACTACAGTTACGTCTAAGGCGCAGGAACTGACTGTAAGGGAGGTTTTCCCTGAGTGGTCGCGGGTGAAAGCTTTTGTAGGAAAGTAAGCTGTTCTTTGAAGTTGGTTTGAAATATGTTTTCGTTTGGATTGTATCATTCTCAACATAGATGGTTAAATCTAGGAAAACCAATTTTGTCTTGTCAGCTGTGTAAGTGAACTTCAGCCATCAGGTATCAGGTACTTGTCACAAAACCAATGATATGCAAGAAGAAATCGATGGCGTAGAGTGACTGTGAACTGTGATGAAAAGTCCTCTGTGTAGAATTCAAATTTATTTTCATAAAATCTTGTTACGCAAAAAGGCATCACCAATGTCAATGTGGACGTTCATGGTAAACCAGCGCCTTAGGACCCTCACGGGTGAGTAGCGCGCTTAAAATTCCCTGATTGATTGATTGAGCAGTAGCTGAGAGTGTAGAATTGCTGAAATTGCAGCAGCAGGTTCCGCTGTGGAATTTGGAAGTTGGTGTAAAGCTGGAGACACAGTTGGCTCTGCCGTCCCTGGATTGGGACTCAGGATACCAGCATCACTGTACTCTTCCTAGGGTATTTCCTCCAGAGTATGGATAGGTTGTACTCTGAAGGCAGTTTGGTCTCAAAAGGGGGTCTGTTGAAACAGAATCAGACACATGATGCATTTAATGTGAGTGATGAACACTTTTTTGCTTTTCTTTGAATCAGGCAGTGGGATCAGGATTACAGTCCATGTGCCTTCTAACCCAAAAACTGCAAAGAGTTGTCTGTAAAATAACTCGAATACTTGTTGATCAGGATCTTTTCTCAGACTTTGATAAGATACCCAGCAGCAGCTTTAGAAACCTTAACTTCATAGGTGGCAGATTTGCAGTGAGTCATATTGGATAGTTTAGTTCTGACTTCTTGAATGTTTTGCAACAGATTTTGTTCAGTTTCTGGGTCAGTCACCTTTGCTTCTGCCACCTTCCCTGGGTGATCCAGAGCAGGAATGTACTCCAGAGAGCATATAATTAGAAGTGCAACCACCTATTATTCCTCTGGACAAATTATTTAATGCTCTCTGGACTTCGTACAGATTATGCAACCAACTCAGTCCTGCCTTCCATACACCAGCAGTCAAGACTTGTTGAACACATCAAAGCTCCCTCATCTAACCAATTGCTTACTACTCGAAATAGGTTGATGAATTGCAGATAAAGACCCAGAGCAGACGTAACATCCATGAAAGCCTTTGAGGCGTACACAGGACTATTGCCTGAATGTAAAAGAATAAAAACTGCTCCAGTGGATTGATACTTTTCGACCATCCTAGCATATCAGCATTACTTTGTGGCCCAAACCCATAAGACTCTGGAGCCTGATTCAATAGAAACCAATATAAAATATTATTAGTTACATCTGTGATTAGCACTGACAATCTAAAGAGAAAGTCCACATTAAAAGTGCATTCAAAATAGCAGGGGAGTCTGCACAGGTCTTACAAAAATAAAATGTGTCATTTATTGACAAAAATATTGCACAACTACACATATTTATTTTTCCTCTAGTTTTTTTAATTGAGAAGTGCTATTTTAGACACCAGTTTTGTGCTTTATCTTTGACACTGCAGATTTTATGCCAGTATGTGCACTTGCATTAATCCCGGAGCTGCTGTGATTAAATATAACGTAGCAAACACAAGGAGATGATGGACGGGGCGCTGACATTTTTCAGACACTCACCCCCAGTCACAGATCTGGGTTGAATCCATCATCGTTCTTTAGCTCACTTCGCCACCCCAGTTCAGACACAGCTATATGCAAATCAGCCTTGACCCTGTGCCTTATGGGAACAGTCCAGCCCGAACTGCCAAGCCATGTCTTCCCTGGACCGGAAACAAGCATCCTGGGACCGGTTTCGGGCTAACTGTCCTCATCAGCCAGGCTAGCTTGAATCCAGTGGCAAAGTGAGCAAGGGACCCACGTCTGGGCATACCCTGACAACTTAGGGCGAGCAAAGCAAACACAAGGAGATGAGAATATAAATTGCTAAATATAACGTATTCATTCTAAAAGCATGTTTTCACTCTTAGTTCGAAAACCATTAGATTGTTATCTGAATTGAGGGTGTAGGACTGATCCGAAGATTAACCTCCTTATAAAATTACTTAAATCACAGTTAACATATCTGTGACAATCTTGTTTAGAGATCTGGTAACCTGCAGATTCCTTAGAAAGGTATGATCTGCAGCAAAGCAAAGTTTTCCACACTGTTCCCTTAAATGTGTATTTCTTCACTTTTGTGGTCCATCGTCCGTGGCATAGACCAACGGAAGCTTGTCTCTGAAAGACAGCCACCGTCCCCAGAATTTCTATTCCTTTAATGAACTCCCTTCTGAATGTATTTAGGCGCTAATGTATGCAATATACAATGTAAGCTGTAAAGGTTATTAAGACTGAACTCTACACTGCTCTAGTGTGGGAACTGAAGGATCAACTTTACTTAATGAAAGTAACAGGGATTGGGTATTGCTGTGCAGGGGAGACACCTAAAAAACTTTAGTGTGTGTCTGTGTAGCGCTTTGAAGTTGCTAGCCCCAAAGGTTTTGTGCACTGCAACACTAGCCAGCCCCGGCTCTAGAGTCATTCACAAAGAACAGTTGTGTAGTAGTTATATGGGCAAAACATTTAGCAGATACTTATGAAGTGTAATGATTTATTAATAATAATAATGCACTGCAAAATAAACGTACTGCTTGCACTACTTGAGATGAGATACAAACTTTGTATCAAACATCAATTAAAATAAGAAACATGCAGCACCACAGAATTGTGTGTGGGGGAATGAAACTTGCTTTCAGCCGTGCAAATGTGATTAGAACCAGAATGGAACTTTTGTAAGACCTTTGTGTGACTTATGTTCAAGTAGCCGAAAAGTTTTAAGAGAAAAGACATTTATCTGTTTTGTCTTAAACATGTTGGTTTCCAGTCCATGTGAGATGTAAATGTTGGATTTAGATCTTCCTGTGAGTTATTCATTCATTTTTTTGCAAACAAATCAGGAGTATTACTAGCCCATAAACTATTTTACATAGGAATCTAAAAATAATGAAGCCTATTTGAACAAGAAAAGCGGTTAGATACTGTTTTTTAAGTGCTATGTTTTAGCATTGGACATGTCCAGGGTTATTCTAAATGCACATTTTCTATTAGGTTCATTTCTTATCCTGTGTTGTGAGTGTGCATGCATGTCTACATGCATGTCTAAATTTATAGAGCCCAATCCTATTTTATAGGGTCTGACAGATTTACTAAAACCAGAAGAAAGAGGAGTGTTCATTATATAACTGCAAGGCACTATAATGCCTTGATATTGTAGCTAATTTAAAATAGCTTTAATGTCATGTTTAGCTTCTACCTTCAGAAGATTTTAATCCTGCACTTGGGGCTCACTCCTTAAGGGAATGACATGTGAAAGTGTATTTTTATCCCACCCGCTTAATTTCTTTACATGACTGGAGGCTATTTTAAAAGTCCCCTTACTTGAATATTTTTTACCAGAGTTCTTCAGGCACAAAGGAGAAAAAAATGGCAATAATATTACCTCCTCACTTTGATGTGAATCTCTTTGTTAAGACTGGAGGCCATGTAAAAAAAATTATGTCACAAACATCAGAAAAATGCAGCCAGAATGTTGCCTTAATTTTGCGTGGTATGCCCACTTCAATCGGCGTATGGTTTAGGTACATTTACCACTAGATGTTCTTTCAAGATTCTAGTGAACTGTCATCACCTTTTCTGTGCTTGCCTGAAGTGCTATTCATGGATTAATTATTACATGTAATGAATGTGTGTACATGTTGTGCAGGTCCAGTAGGAACTCTTTCTAAAAAGGTAATTTCTATGACCTATTGATTAAGTCACCTATAGAGTGACAATACTTAATTCAGTAAGTGTGTTACTTGTAGAGGTGGAGAAATGTGTATCTTAGCACATGGTCAAAAAATCCCAGCCAGCATGGGAAATGTAAATAAATCTGTCGTTATTTAGAAAAACCTCTACTAACATTCTGTGATGTATGGGGCCATTGACCACCAAACTGTGTCTGGTGTAGTTGATGTCTCAAAGAGACTTCTAGGTCTCAGTAGAGTGCCTATTCAACTACAAACTGTGTAGGTCAATAAGGTTAACAGCTCCCAATATTGGGAACTATATAATAAAACTCCACTCAAAAGTGAAAGTATTTTCAAGTGAAAATGCAGCAGATGCATTTACGAATATTTCAAAGAGGTATTCAGTGTGTGTGCATTCACCCTCTCTTCCTGTAAGGAACACACCTAGCAAAGAGATATGTGTGTGTGTCCTGAAACGACTCCTATCACAATAAAAGCTACTTGTGCCATGTAAGCAATCAGGTTCAATAAACATGAGATTCATACTCAGAAGTCAAATGGGGAATAACCTTTTATCAGTCAAGTGCATAGCAAACCTATGTTAAATATGCTGCTCCGTATTTAACAAGTAGGAGGTTCCACAAATATTATGCCAAATGGTCCTGACATACATTTTTTATCACAAAATTGGCCTTTTGAGTGAGCAATCAGAAACTACTAAAATGTCCAGAAAATTGGAACACTGAATGCCAAATGTTGCCTAAACCCAGGGCCTCATTTACAATGAATTGGCATAGAGCAGTGCCACAAGTCTTTTTGCTGTGTTGCCCTCGCCAATTCAAAATGGCAAGAATGCACTGTATTTATAAGTTACAGTGCATTCACATCTTTTCTGCTACGCCGGCGCACACTTTGGTACCTAGCTTCAATGCAGACACCCTTGCACCATGGTGCAAGGGTTTCTGCTTTGTTGGCAAGTTTGATTTTGTAAGAAAAACAATCCATGGAGGCTTTTTCGTCTTTCTATGTGTGCTGCAGAATGCAGCACATATTGGAAAGAGGAAGAAATAACTGTATTTCTCCTTGTTACGCCTCCCCTGGGGAGGCGTACAGTTTTGACGCATTCCCAGGTTTATGACCTTGAAAAAGTCCCCTGTCCCAGACTGATATTACACTGGGATTTTGTTGATGTCAATATCTGAATGACTTGACACCTTCAGATTTCTTGGAAAGATAGGCACAGACAACATCTGCTTCAAAGTCAGTCATGATGATTCTGCATATTCTGAGGAAAAATGGCATCCTCCATTCTCAAAGATGGCAGCATCTTTTACCTCAGATGGATTCTGTGACAAAGGTAAGCAACCTAGACAGGTTCAGAACTTAAATCAAAAAGAAGAAAGCCTAAAAGCAAGTGATTAAAATAATAGGGGGAACTAGTCATAAGATTTATGACATTGCTTGAATAATTCCTAAGCTAAATAGTTGCTAAATTATCACTGAATCTGCTTTTAATTCAACTTGCTTATAAGACATATTTATTATACATTTTCAGAATAAATGCACTTGTCAGAAACATGCATTTGAGGAGATAGCAACTTATCACTTGTTACATATTCAATAACACACGCCTTCAACTGATGTTAAAAGGGGGAAAACATGATCCTTACAACAATGTGAAGGGTTTCCGCCAGATCCTTTTGGTTGGTCATGTGAGGAAGGAACAGATACATTTGAGTGCGGATCCTTGTTTGGTCTTGTGGTGTCTTCTGGTGAAGACATTATTAATTTACCTAGAATAAGGCTGTTGTAAAATAACCCTTATTTATACCCTTTATCAACATGACATATGTTTTGCCAACCACTTAGGGCTCGATTATGACTTTAATGGTTGGACCGCTCCCAGCCCATTGGTGGCGGTCTGACGGTAAACTACAATTTCAACGCAACTACTACTCCGACTTACCTTTACCATGCATCTTTTTCTTCGCAGGTCTCTTTACATCGCATGCTTCTACTACGCTACTACCGTTACAACGCAAATACAGTTACAACGGAAAAGCAGGTAAGTAATACATCTTTTTGACTATTTTATTAATTAAGTTGTATATGCATTATTTAAAACTCTTGGGAAATGTTTTTTTACTCCCGTAGAAAATTAATGTGGTTTGTTCGTTTTCATTAGAAAGAGGGATAAGCGTGAAGATTAAATTAAAAACGCATGTTTTAAACAAGCTAATTAGTGTAATTTGCACATTTTAAAGTCACACAAAAAGTAAATATAATTATATATATTGACTAATAAAGTAGTAGAGTAAAAAAAAAAAAGTTGATTCCGGAAAGGGAAAACAAAGGCTTACCCGGTGAAAATTGTCTTTTTTCAGTTTTCATGGAGATGCATGAACGTGAAACGTCATACGTAGGATCGTCGCGCAAAAGGAGAAGAACGAAGAAGAAGAACGAAAGAAAGACAGGTGTACAGGTAAGACGAAAAATAAGATTATTTTAAATATTGTAAGATGTTTAGATAAATTAACGGTGAAAGGAGGAAGGTAAGTTGAAAAGTATGCATAATTTTACGAAGACAGGGAGAAAATTAAAAGTGCGAGAGAAGTTGAAAAACGAAGGGAGAAGAGAAATGAAGCTGGAAAGATATGCGTAAAATAAAGAGAAATAAAAAAAGGAAATAAGAAGAGTAATAAAAAAGTTAAAGATGATAGGATGGTGGGGGGCGTGGCTACGCTGTGCAGCGAGATGGCCGCAAGTTGAAGCGGCTCTGCCGGCCGAGACCAAAATCCGTAATTTATCCGAGAGCGAACTGGGGAAAGCTGTCGAAAAAACAGTGCCAACAGGGGTGGAACTGTACTGGACAAGCGAGGGAGGTCAATCAAGCCCCAAGATCTTCTACTGGGCCGATACAAGTCGAGTCGCCACACGAATGCGGCCTGATCGCGCGGCTGCGTGTCTAAAGCCGGGGACCCGCGTGAACGTCGCATCAACGGAAGCCCGGAGAGGGTGCCGAGGGCCGAAAGCCAAGACCGCGGCGAGGACGTGCTGAGCCCCACGGAGATTCAGGTGCCCTACCGGTGTACACTACGGACCGCCTGGCGAGCTCCCGAAAACTCTGCGGGGAGTGCTTTTGTGAATGGTACGGAGACAGCTGCGTCACGTCGCTGCCTACCGCAACGGATCGGGTGAAGATCCGGAGGGGGGCGGCCGTCTATCGCTGATGCCTCCTGATCACTGAAGCGCATATCAGACTCTCAGACCTGGGGAGCCGCTGCTGCGAGTAGCGTAGGCGCTGTACACGGCATTAAGTGGAGCTGGGCTGCGCAGGGAAAACAGCGCGTTCCGGCGGACACACCATCGGGAGCCAGACGCAAGTCCCGAAGCGGAGGTGGCACTATCGTACACTGGAAGTGCCAGGGCACATAGCGGCTGGGTGGTTCAACAGGAATTGTAGTGGTGCAGCGACCGATAGGAATTCGGTGTAAGAACAGCCGCCATTTTGCCGACACGCAGCATACAGTTGGAGGAGGGGGCACACCGATTACAACAGCTGCAGCCATACTAACTTACTGAAAGACCGCGTTCCGCAGGGTACGATCGCACGCCATAACCGGGTAAAGCGGAGCAACCAGGAATATAGAGCCGCTATGCACAAGAGGCTGCTGCAAATATGAGATGTGTATATTGAACCGGCTCATAGCGCACCTCGAGACATATTGTAAGGCGTTGTGGCGAACTCACAGAAAGCATAAGAAGGGAGACCTCAAGCCAGAAGGGGCTAAGTCGAGGTGTAGGTGAAAGACGACTACTCCATGTTCCACGTCCAAACCAGGCAGCACTAAGGCGCGTCGGCCACAACAGAAGGAGCTAAGACACATCGCTACTGCCACACAGGCGGACGGTCAGTTACAACTAGTGGAACATATCACGGCAGCAGGAAGATAAAGGGTCGAGGCAGTGGCAACACTAACCGTGGATACCATCGGCACGAAAAGCAGACGGCGGGTGGGGAGATTGGTGGACAACTGCCAAGGAAACGCAACACTCCCTACCGCGACGATGGGAAAACCGGATGCTCGTCAGCCCCGGGTCAATTTCGACAAAAAACTGAGCAAACACGCTGAAAATGACGCCACCGCGCAGAATAATGCTGAAGATGTTGCAGCGGGCCCAGTACCCGACGAGGATATCCGCTCTATGTTTAAAGATCTCAAATCAAGCCTGCAAGAGATTGGATCAAAAATAGACACTTTAGCTGAGCGCATGGATAGAATAACGCAAAGAGTGGACAAACACGAAAACCGACTGGACACTCTGGAGAGGAGAGTATCTGACACAGAGGACTGCCAAACTGAGACTTGTGACACAATGCTAAAAATGGACGCGATATTGAACGTAATAAAAAACAAGAATGAAGATTTGGAAGCCAGATCGCGCAGAAATAATGTACGCGTTACTGGCATTCCTGAATCAACAGACATACCAAACATGGAGAATACATAGAAGCTATGTTGAAAGAGTTGTTCGGATCTGAACTGTCCCAAATGTTTCTAATAGAACGAGCACATCGTACCCTGGGCCCCAGACCTCCACCAGGCGCACAAGCAAGACCTATCCTGGCACGGATACTCAATTATCGTGACCGTGACACGGTTCTGCGTTTGGCCAGGGAACAAGGCTCCCTTCAATATCAAGGTAATAGTATATCGCTTTACCCGGACTTTACTATACAAGTACAAGCTGCCCGCCGTGAATTTCTACCGGCTAAAAAAATCCTCCAACAGCTCGGCACTAAATATGCTCTGATATATCCCGCAAAGCTCAAAATTCAGGGCCGAGGCCGTCCCACCTTCTTTACAGACGCAAAAGCAGCCTTGAACTATGCCAAACAGATGGCGAAAAATCACAAACAGCATACCTCGGAAGTAGACGAAAACACTGGGAAGAACCTCAGCGACAATGACTGATATCAAAATTACCGACATGAGCCCGATGCCACGTAACTTAAGGTGACTCAAGTACTTTTTTATCTTACACAAGTTATTTATGCATAGGATACTCACTGCAGCCATACAGATGGACCATAGACCACTATGCCGGGGGAGTCGGAGATTTGGCCCTACTATGGGAGACTCACGTAACCAACTGTAATCAGAGACCCCAACTCGAACACTGTGAGTGCTCGGCCACCATGCGAACCACGGCAGGGGTGTTCGCCAGCAGACCCACGCATCCCCGAGGGATGACTCCCACTTACTCCCGCTGTTTGGGAGTTTTGTTGAAGATGGTTGTAAGGTTACGGGGGAAAACACAACCTGTTTGGGGGGTTGGTGTGGGAGGTGGGATGGGGTTAATGGTTCATGGTTTCCACTGATAATCACATTGCATATATGCAACAGGAGATGTAAATCGCACGGACACTCACGTTTACTACTATTGTCATTAAGAATAGCCCAACATGCAGACTACACGTTGTATCGGAGACGTTCACCACACAGACCTGCCTTATGGCTGAAAGCCTCATGTGCAATACTCCACGATACTGCAATAAAGTCCCTCAAATGCCTTACCTGGAATATCCGGGGGCTAAATGACCGTAGGAAATCCCGACTTGTGCATTCCTACCTTACAAGGCACGCAGTGGACATTTGTTTACTGCAAGAAACACATCTGACAAGTGCATCAGAGAATACACTGAAAAACAATCGATGGGGGGAGATATTTAGCTCTGGTTACTCTAATTACTCCCGAGAGGTAGCGATACTGATACGCAGAGGCCTACACTGGCAGACTCATAAAACAATAAAAAACACGGAAGGGAGATACATTCTGGTAAAGGGAGCACTGAATAATAGTCCAATAGTAATAATTAATACATATGGGCCCAATACTGACTGTCCGGAGTTTTTTCAGCAAATATGGAGGGAGATCCAAACGTTAGGAGACGCAGCAATACTGTGGGGGGAGACTTCAATGTGGTCCAATCCCTGGAAGTAGACAGAATGGGAACATCCAGGGTACATCACCCGCAGGCAGCCTCTATGCTAAAAGAAATCATTGATGACTTACAGCTGATAGAGTGCTGCATCCAGATAGCAGAGAAGGGACTTGCATCACTCACCATAAAAACGCCTGGTCAAGATTAGATTACTGGCTCACTACAAAAGATCTGCATGCTTGGGTTGCCAGCATAACACACCATCCACGCACATTTTCGGATCATGCGCCAGTACAACTTGAACTCACCATACCACAAACATATCACCAGCCCTTCAGCTGGCGATTCCCCTCCAGCGCCCTATTAGACCAGGTATTTAGGGAAAACCTCAGAAAAAAAATTACGGACTATTTTGAAATAAATGAAGGCACGGTAGATTCACCAGGGACCCTCTGGGAGGCATTCAAGGTGGTCACCAGGGGAGAATGCATAGCGTTGAAAACAGGAGTACTTCGCGATATACGCAACACGATGGCCCGTTTGGAACGAGAGATAAAAGACCTAGAGCGTGATTATTGCACCACACTGTCTCCAACCGCGTTAGCCCAAATTAGAAGCAAACTCACAGAGTTTCAAGAAGAGGCAGGGCGGGAAACCAAATACCTACATAAATACACACAAGCACGCAGATATGGGGAAGGAGACCGTCCGGGTAGAACACTTGCGGGCCTCCTGCGTACACCAATTGGATCGGCCTATATTACTGAACTCCAAAATATGGATGCACCGCCCTCACGTACACCACCAGAAGTATTACACACTATGACACAATTCTACAAGACTCTCTATACTTCCCAGACAGAGACAACAGAGGCTGACATTATAGAATATTTGGACACAATAGCATTAGCATGGTTCAATAACTTGCACAGTGAATATATGGACTTACCATTTACAGTAGATGATATAAGGCAAGTCATAAACAGCATGCCAGCTGGAAAGGCCCCAGGGGCAGACGGCCTGACAGCCGCCTTTTACAAGGAATATGTCGATCTCCTGGCCCCAAGACTCTTGCAGGTATACCAAGAGGCACAAGACACTGGACTACTACCGCCAACCCTACGAGAAGCCACCATAATAACTTTGCTCAAACCAGATAAAGATCCCACCCAGCCAGACTCATATCGCCCTCTATCCCTGATAAATTTAGATGCCAAAATCTATGCAAAACTGTTGGCAAATAGGCTACAACCCTTTCTTCCAATAATAGTACTCCCTGATCAGTCGGGGTTTATCCCAGGCCGCTCGACGGCGCATAATTTAAGGACCATCTTTGCCCTTCTGCACTACCTGGCTCCACAGGTACAGGCCATAGCGGCCCTCTTAGACGCCACAAAGGCATTCGATTCCCTAGAGTGGAACGTTCTCTTCACGCTACTAGGACGAATCGGATTAAGTCCTATTTTACTGCAGCAAATAAAACTCTTATACACTGCTCCCAGCGCAAGAGTTCGGGTAAATGGCCAGATATCGGACCCCATTTGCATAACAAGGGGAACCAGACAAGGCTGCCCACTCTCGCCGCTTCTTTTTGCGGTCGCTATGGAACCCATGGCGGCCCGTCTTCGACAACACCATACGCAGCGAAGTATTGGGTTCACTTCGAGAGGCTTACTTGTCTCAATGTATGCCGATGACATGACAATATATCTGGTTGACCCAGAATCAAATTTTGCACCGGTAATGAGGGAACTGATACGGTATGGCAGCCTAACGGGTATCCAGATAAACTGGAAAAAATCAACAATATTGCCACTAACAGACTGCACCACCCCCTTTGACACAGACTTCCCCATACCTTGGGCTGATGGCCCGATATGATACTTGGGGATCTGGATTAGTAGGGATCTGCAGGAACTATGGTCGGTGAATTATGGAAAAGCAATAGACTGGTTAGAAGGGAAAGTGCAAAGATGGAGAACTCTGCTGTTGTCCCTGGCGGGCAGAATAGCGATAACAAAGATGGTAATACTTCCAAAGCTGCTATATCTTTTTGTAAATGTACCACTGCCGCTAACTGCTTCCTTTTTCAAAAGACTACGCTCAACCGTATTGGAATTGTTATGGGCTGGAAAACAACCCCGTATATCATGGAATATATTAACCCTGCCCTTCACACAAGGGGGGATGGGAGCCCCGGACTTCGAACTTTACGCATACTGTGCGCAAGCACAATTCCTTCATTACTGGCAGCATCCCACACCATACCAGCCACATGTAGCGATCGAATTAGACAAAGTCGCCCCCCTTCCACTGAACACCGCACTCTATCAACAGCATAAGCGCCCACGGGCGGAAATAGACACTGTAGAAACACTCAGATGGGCATGGCGAGGGCTAGCAAAGAGGGCTCACCTGAAGGTACTGTTTGCACCATCAATGCCAATAGTCGGGAACCCCCTCATCCCCCCTTTAATGGACACTGCCACCAGTCGAAGGGCTGCATCCCACACGCTTCTGACAGGCAATGATCTTTTCCCAGATGGCACATTCATTACACTACAACAGATGTGCAAGGAGACCACGCCTACAGCACTGGATATGCTGTTATATTACCAGATAAGAGCAGCTTGCAGGGCATGTTATGACGAATATCCGCAAATACCCCCCACGCTGCCAGCGTTAGAGCATATCATCTCGGTGCCATCGGTGCGTAAACTTATTACACGACTATATAGTATTACTCAGCGGGAAACGCCTATTGCGGTGGCCTGCTCTAAAATAGAATGGGAGGAAGACACAGGAATCACCATTACAGATAAACAGTGGATGTTCTGCTGTACCCAACTGAAACATTTGTCGCCGAACTATAGACTTCGGTTGATTCACTTTAACTATTTACACCGGTTATATTGTACACCACTGCAGCTACACCGCATGGGTCTACAACAGGACACGTGTTGTTGGAGATGCGGCTATCGGAGAGCCACATTTATCCACTTAGCGTGGGAATGCCGACCGATAGCGAACTTTTGGGTCGAAATATTCAATCACATAGGGCACATGACGGAATGTCCCATAGTATGTTCTCCGTTGATAGCTCTATTGGGTTATGTGCTGGAGGTACCTAAGGGAAGTAGGAAGTTAATAGCCATGTTGTTACTCCTGGCCAAACGATCAATGGCGTTACACTGGAAAAAAAAGTCGCCCCCAACCATGGCGGAGTGGGTGACTACTGTTACCTACTGCAAAGACCAACTGTCCCATTATTGGGAGCTAATGCCAAGCAGATCCCGCCCAAAAGACATATGGGAACCCTTTACAACGTGGCTGGGCACAAGAGGACATATACCAGGGGAACAGTAGAAAGTAAGGACAATGCAGGCTCAGAGTTGCACATACAGAGGAGCTGGTGAATTGAACCTAGGACACAGAGGGTCGAACTATGTATGGGTGCGACGATGCGAACTATTGCAGATGACGGAACTTAAAGCCAAGCAACATTTGAGATACATGTAATTGTAATCTGTACATCTAAGAATATATAGGTGTGATGACTACCATTTTAGGCGGAAACAGTTCATGTTTTTTTTCAAGTTTTGTTTGTTTAGACGACATAGACGCACATTATTGTAATGTATGTACCACCACTTTTGATGAGTGTATAACCATATGATATCAATGTGCCACACTGTATTTCTTTTTTGCAGATGTGTATGGTTTAATAAAATCAATAAAAAACAAAAATTTTAAAAAAAGATGATAGGATGGTAGAAAAAAGAACTCTGTGGAATGGCAGAAGGAATTTCAGGAATACATAAGGAGTAGATTAAAGTATTAACATTTTTAGAAAAAAGAAGAGGAGAAAAAGATAAGGAAATTGTCATGAGGAGCATGTAGTGTTCCAAATTGCTGAGCTGAGCTTGGAACAATTATGTTGCAATCGGATGTAGCAAAAGCTGCAGAGTTGTTGGGTAAAATGAGACCCCCCTTTACAAAATTCGATGCCCATCATAACAGATATTTGCGTGTTTGGCAGAGATTTGTGACCGACTAGGAGATTTGCTGAAGATTGGGTATTTTGCAGCATGCCCAAACTTAAGCAGTCTTCAAAACCTTTCGACTTCTCAATCATAATAATAAATAATTAACTCTGATATTTATTAAGAAAACAGAGGTAAAATAAAGAAAAGAAAAATATTTGGTGTTTAAAATAATTGTAATTGTAATTTCATGATGCAAATAAAAGATTCAAATTGGCAAACATATAAAAAAAAGTGGTATTTGTATTGGTGAAATATATTTTATTTTGCATAAACAATATGTATTTGCATGGGAAAACATTGGTATTTATGTACAAAAATTACGGGGCATATTAGCAAGACCGGCGATAAAATTATCGCCGTTTTAGCGGCAGGAAACTGCCGCTAAAGCGGCGATAATGGGCTTGCTAATATGCGTTATAGAATTCAATAGAAGCCCAGGTTAGATGTCCTGCACATCTAACCTGGGCTTCATTGGAATTCTATAACGCATATTAGCAAGCCCATTATCGCCGCTTTAGCGGCAGTTACCTGCCGCTAAAACGGCGATAATTTTATCGCCGGTCTTGCTAATATGCCCCCACATTCTTAAATTGATAGGGTAATCAGAAAAGGACAAGCATGGACGTCTAAAAGTCTTTCGTCGGTTCATCACAGGAAGGAGGAGAAGCATGAAAGACAGGCGTCCAGGTAAGAGGAAACTCAACTTCTGTTTGAAAGTAACTTGTAGGAAAAAATAATGTAAGGAGAGACGAGGGTGGTTTCTAGTACAAGTGACGTTACTTTTAATAAATGAAATAAAAAAATATGGAAAAACAAATTCATTCACAGGTAGCAAGTTCAAGGCACATGATGGGCTGTATTGGAATAGTGACAAAAATATAAAGAGATTTTACAATCCACAGAGTTATGTAAAGAAAAAAAAAAAAGAAGTGAATTTATAAGCAAAATTACCTTTTTTGAAAAAAGGAAGTAAAATCGAGAATTAAAGAGGATTACAAGGGCACAGATTTTGTTTAAAAAAAAGGAAAAAACGTGTACGACTTCATCGCAGTATATCATTTTGATAATTTTGAAAAAAGAATAAATTTCAGTTTATGGTAATTTGGGTTTAGAAATTAGGCGAGAAATTCAGTTTTCTTTATTGCACCCAAAAATGTAAGGGTTGGGAAATAAAGATTATGACAAACAAAGAGCTTTTAAGGAACTGAAACAAAACAGGACATGGTTTAATCAATTTAAAAAAATGGAATGTGCCTTTGGAAAAAGAGGAATACACAACAAAGTGTCAAAAAAGAAAACACAATTTTAAAATAGCCAATTAAAAAAAAAGGAAGTTAGATATTTAAAACAGGCAAGTAACCTATTTGTGGATATAGGATACATTAGTAATGGAGGTTGTGTGCAAGATTATCTAGGTAGTCAGAAGCCACCATCAATGAAAATTGTTGAATAACACCCAATAGTCTCTAAGACATTTCCTTTGATTTTTTAGTGATTCGTAGGTTGAGGCTACCTGTTAATGATTGCGAAATTCTCATTTCTTGGAAACTTTGCTCCTTCCTCAAAATTCCCCAAAATGATAAAAGTTAGGATGATGTTTTCCAATTGATTTGTTGAAGGAGTTATGCCAACCCTCAATGGCATTATTTGTTTTAGCTCCTCCCTCTAAACAGGTCGTGTAGCAGTTCCACCACTCCACATGGAAACGTGGCTTCCTCCTGCGACCAGACCTGCTTAGATGGCCAATCCATGTGTCTTCGTAATAATTTAGAAGGGGTGCCAATTTTTCTTCATTTTCAGTAAAAAAGTCTGAATCGGTAATAGATGTGTAGTACTCATCTACACTGTCAGGAGGAACAAAACAAAGTGCAGTTAGTTTTTTAAGTTCAAATTGAAGTTTACTGTCTGAAAGAAATTCTTCAACTAAGGATGTTTTTTGTATTTTAGGCCAAAACGCCTGTGAAAAGTGGAAAAAACATCCTTGAATTTGGGTATCCATGTACAATTTGGAAATAGTATTAATCATAGGTAATTCAAAATCAATCAACACTTTTCGTGGACTTTTGTTCATTGTTTTGGATTTAACCACTGACAAAAATTCAGTGTACGTTGAAGTATGTTTATCAGGCAGCAAACTGTACACTAAGGGGACTACTGTCTTATTAATATATGCATGAATTGTGTATAATCGGGTGAATGGATGAGGCGTTGATTTAAACGTCCCATCCATCATCCAAATATCACTATTCTCTAACTTAACAAGATTACGGGGTGTGCTAAAGATAAGGATCCTTTTAAGAGGGTTTTGGTTGTCATGCAAAATGAAGGGTTCGTTAGTGACAGT
Organism: Calotriton arnoldi; assembly: GCA_963921515.1. NCBI lineage: Eukaryota > Metazoa > Chordata > Amphibia > Caudata > Salamandridae > Calotriton > Calotriton arnoldi. The sequence continues at coordinate 579,909 of CAWUFW010006690.1, read as the reverse complement.
TACTGAAAGCTCAGGCGGAATGGATATGTCAGAGAAAGTTTGAGGGGTAACACGTTGGGGGTTACTTGCCTGTTTTTTACGCATAATAATACGGCGTAGATTGTGGATTGAAGGCATTGAACTTGCTACATGTGTAGGAATGTGTTGCTAAACCTCCCTTAAAACTGAGCCACAGGTTTCATGGGAGGTGGTTGCCAGATCTTTCATATCATTGATATTTTGTCTTACCTCGATCTCCATTGCAGAGGCAGAGTGGTTATGCTCAGTGCTTCTAGCAACAGTGTCACCAAGAGTAACTGCTCTGCCTCTGCAATGTGATGAGTAAAATTGTACACACCTCCAATGACACCTGGGCTCAGTTTGTCTCTCCTTACAGTAAATGTATCCACGGTGCTGGAGAAGTCGGTTACCTCTTCTGGATTTAAAATACTTAGCAAGATTTCTCTCTGCCATAATCTGGAAAAAGGAAAAAGTGAAAGTGATTAGATTAATTGATTGATAAAAAGAAGTAAAAAAAAGGTAAATGCACGTGTGTTTTGTGATCAAGTAAAATTACAATTTAAAGAAGAGTTTTAATGCTGTTTGTTGTTTGTTACACACTTAGCCATTCTAGAAAGAAAGCGTGGATTATAATTTCAAAGCAAATTTGAAAAATAGTAAGCTTACATTTTGTGTGTTTGCATTGGCTTATTCGAAGAAAAGTTCTTTTTTACTTGATGTTATTTTCGTTTCAAAGTTGCTTGCTTGTGAAATTGGAGAATGGATTTGCTCAAAAGTAATGCAGAAAGTTAAAACTTGTTAGGCACATACTTTTGAAAAATAGATTTTTAAAATAAAGATATTAGAAAATGTTTTTGAGATAGATTTATGTACATTATATTTCCCTCAAACAAAACCACAATGTAGACAACACTTGTTGGTTTTACAATATTATTTTTTCGCCCCAACACAATACAGCACTTTCCCTGTGCACAACACATGCTGGAGTTAGAATAGTAATTTTTACCCCCTCCACCATCCAGCACTTTCCCTGTGCACAACACCTGTTGGAGTTCGAATAGTAATTTTTACTCCACCACCATCCAGCACTTTCCCTGTGCACAACACCTGATGAAGTATGAATAGTAATTTTTAGCACCTCCACCACCATCCCGCACTTTCCCTGTGCACAACACCTGTTGGAGTTAGAATAGTAATTTTTCCCACCACCACCATACAGCACTTTCCCTGTGCACAACACATGCTGGAGGTAGAATAGTATTTTTTACCCCCACCACCATCCAGCACTTTCCCTGTGCACAACACCTGATGGAGTAAGAATAGTAATGTTTACCCCCACCACCATCCAGCACTTTCCCTGTGCACAACACCTGATGGTGTTAGAATAGTAATTTTTACCCCTCCACCATCCAGCACTTTCCCTGTGCACATCACCTGTTGGAGTTAGAATAGTAATTTTTACCCCCACCACCATCCAGCACTTTCCCTGTGCACAACACCTGTGGGAGTTAGAATAGTAATTTTTACCACCACCTCCATCCTGCACTTTCCCTGTGCACAACACCTTTGGGAGTTAGAATAGTATTTTTTACCCCCACCACCATCCAGCACTTTCCCCTGTGCACAACACCTGTTGGAGATAGAATAGTAATTTTTACCCTCACCACCATCCCGCACTTTCCCTGTGCACAACACCTGTGGGAGTTAGATTAGTAATTTTTACCACCACCACCATCCTGCACTTTCCCTGTGCACAACACCTGTGGGAGTTAGAATAGTAATTGTTACCCCCACCACCATCCAGCACTTTCCCTGTGCACAACACCTGATGGAGTAAGAATAGTAATTTGTACCCCCCCCGACCATCCAGCACTTTCCCTGTGCACAACACATGCGGGAGTTAGAATAGTAATTTTTACCCCACCACCATCCAGCACTTTCCCTGTGCACAACACCTGTTGGAGTTAGAATAGTAATTTTTACCCCACCACCATCCAGCACTTTCCCTGTGCACAACACCTGTGGGAGTTAGAAAATTGATTTTTACCCCACCACCATCCAGCACTTTCCCTGTGCACAACACCTGTGGGAGTTAGAAAATTGATTTTTACCCCCACCACCATCCAGCACTTTCCCTGTGCACAACACCTGTTGGAGATAGAATAGTAATTGTTACCCTCACCACCATCCCGCACTTTCCCTGCGCACAACACCTGATGGAGTTAGAATAGTAATTTTTACCCCTCCACCATCCAGCACTTTCCCTGTGCACAACACCTGATGGAGTAAGAATAGTAATTTTTACCCCAACCAACATCCCGCACTTTCCCTGTGCACAACACCTGATGGAGAAAGATTAGTAATTTTTACTCAAAAATACTTTAATTACCTTAATTGTGGTTTGGTGCTGATGACAATCAAATAGATTTATGATGAGTTGGTGTGAAGCGTTTATGCTGAAAAGATTTTAAAAGTAATAAAATCAATTTATCGATTAAATTGATATGTTACCATTCATTGACTTTAAATAATTTTTGTTTTAAAAAGTTTACCTTTTATTTGGGTGGGTATTGACGAACAAATAGATATGCAGGTTTGGATGTAGAGAAATAAGATTTTCTTTTATGAGGTGTTCTGTGGAAACAAGTAAATCATTAAACCATCTAGCGCATTCCCACTGAACAACACCTGTGTAAGATGGAATTCAGATCAAAATGCCAGCAAACCATCTTTAACATTATATATTGGCAGTGCAAGATGGTGATAGAATAATATTCTTTAGAGCTACCACCAAACAGCACTTTTTCATGTTCGCAAAAATTGTTGGTTAATGAGTTCTAATTTTGAACCCCCAACCCACCCAGCCAATAAAAGAGCCCAACCCCTCCCTACCCCCCCCCCCATCACGCTTCCGCAGTTTTCAATTATTGTCTACAACTGTGAGTGTTTTAAAAGTAATTGTTTTGGTAGTAAAAAAAAATACTCGAGTATTTATTTTAGTACTCGTAATAAAATTTAGACAGCCACCCAAAAACCAATATTTCCATTTTATCCCATTCCCATTGCTTAGGTTATAATTTACTTAAACGTCAGTGTACAGAAAAAAAGCAATAAGAACATTGACTATATATAATATTAAAATTAAGCAATGTTGATTGACTATTTACAAAATAACATTCTGACTTTCGTTAAAATTGAAAATATGTAGACAAAATAGAGAAACTTACGGATTTTTGGTTTTGGATTTCTGCTTATCGTTTTTAAAAGAGCAGGTTTTTCATAAGAGTTTACAGACAAACCCTGTAAAAAAATTATTTTATATAATTAAATTAGTTCACATATTTGAAAGCAACCTTTTAACGCAAGGATTCTCATGTATTTATTTTAGTGTTACTTACTTTAGACAGTAGATGGCACTGTTTAACTTGCAAAAAGGGTGATGTCTCTCTCTCTCTGCCAAAATGCGTGTGGACTCTGTGTAAGACAGTACTCCACTGAATTCAAAATGGTGGTCGGCATGTTTTATATCTTTTTGGAGTATAATCGTAAAATTAAAGTGAAATATGTTTTGTGATCCTTTTTTTTTGCGAGTAATTTTCTGACTAAACGTATAATTTAATTTATCTGTTTTAAAAAACGATTATATAAGCGAAGTCTAGCGGTTTGTCAGCCATTTTGTGTTGTTATTGGTTAAGGTGGTTGAGTAAAAATAGTTGATTGACTTGAAATTAAAGGAATGAAAATATGCCGGATGAAATATCTTTCAAATGAAAATGTATAGATCACTACCACGAGATTTCTTTTATACAAAAAAAATATTAACAGTATATTTGGGAAGTAAGTTATATATCTTTATTATAAAAATAATCATATTATTATAAAATGTCTTTTTTTTTTTTTAATGAGTAATAATTCTAATACCCGAGTATAAAAAAAAATACCTGAGTATTAATTTTAGCTTAAAATACCGTCATTTAAATTACTCCCCCACCCAAAAACCCCTATTTCCCTTAGATCCCGTCCCAGGGGTTTATGTTACTTTTTAAATTATTATATAGATATTATCCCCAAAAAAATGCGGTCATTGTATGCGCTGTGTTGAAATACGGGGAAAAAGCATTTTCAATGCATTTCTATTGATTTGCGTAGTAACGGTATGCGAACAAAAAAAATGCGTTGTAATGGTATTTGCGAAGTAAATACTTTGTTGTAAAACCATGCGAAGTATTGCTTATCGTTGTAACGTCCTATATTCGGTCTGACAGCCCAACGGTGCGACCACCGTATTTGGAGTATGGCAGTCGGGCCATCACCAGTCTGATGACACACCACCATAACTGCCAGGATCTAGGATCCTGAAGGGGCAGTGGTCGGACTGGCGGTCATGAATGGTAGCTGTGCCGAGGCAGGCAGGCATCACTGACCAGATTACGACCTGCCTTTCCTCCAATCATTTCAACAGGGCCCCTGGCTGAATCCCACCCTGGGAGTGCATGCGGGGGGCACATGTTGTGCCCTCCTAAAAATGCATGGTCATGCGTGCACTGTGTGGCATGCACAACATGGTGTATGCCACACCATGCACAGAAGACCTGGAGGAGCAGTCACGCACTGGTATGCGTTTAAGGCTCTCCTATGGGCAAACATACTGCCGCAGTGACACCACCGCACCGCCAGCCATGGGTTACAATCAAAATCATGTGGGCTGGAGACTGCAGGCTTGTCGGTATTCCTGGGACCGCCGCATCATCGGTCCAATGGGAAGACTGACAAACTCCTAATCAGGCCCTTATTTCTGCATGGATCAGTAAAGTTTAATATGCTGGTTGATTCATGCTTAGAAACACTGGGAGCTTGAGGTTTAATTGTATTAGTTAAATTGTTTGCAGTTGATCTAAACAATTAGAACAATTTGCGCCTTTCAAAAGGCAGCTTGCAAATTTTGAAAAAGTAGGCCTAGAACGCCCTTAAATGTCTTTTACACAGTGCATTATCATCTTAGTGGTGTTTTCAATGAAACCTCTGCATGCATGGTGCAACACAACAACAGAAATTAAATTGAAATTATGGCACAACAGCTGCTGGCAGCACTGATTGATAGTATGTCTGTTTAGAGTTAAATGTTATATCCTCAATTATTCAGTTTTTCTCAGTGGGACACCCTAAGTGCAAAGGGTATTCCCAGATATGAGTCCCATGCACCTTGTGCCACTGGAAGCAGCTGCAGCCAAAAGACGAGGCCCAAACAGGTCAAAAGTGGCCTGGGGTTGCTTGTTTTCCGGTTCAGGGGGAATGTGGCCTGGCAGTTTAGGCAATATTGAAGCAATACGCAGGCTGATCTGAAAAGTTAAGCTAAAGAACTGAGGGAAGGGATGAAGGAAAGGAAAGAAAAACTGAAAGTAGGAGGTGGGAGAGTGAAGAGTTAGAAGGTAGACGTTAGTTTACAATAGCGATAAAAGGAATTGATAACAACTGAACATACAGGATTTGAGGGTTTTTCCAAATTTGTGAGATTTCTTTCTGACATTTGTGAGTTTTAAACAGAGAGTTTCATAGAAATGTGGCCACACTTCAGAAAGACCAAGTAGCATAAAAAACATTTCTTACCTATGGATCTGATGTGAATTAAAATGAAAAGCAAAGAGATTGCAATATTTACTCATACCCTAATCTTAACAAATATTTTGAAGTACTTGTATGATAAAACTTACATTAAGTTTAGCAATTTTGAACAGTCACAGACAATATATGCAATAATTTGTTGCAAAAATCCCAAATAAATTGTAATTAAACAACTTTGGACGGATCATGAACAAAACAGTTGTTGTAATCCAAACAGTGTTTTGCGTCTCTCGTGAATGTGTTCTTCACTACCCATCACATTTCACTCCAAATTACGCAACATATCTGTTGTCAACATTCTAAGTTTAGACCTGAAGTCTAAGTTTAGACCTAAAGTCTAACTTTACTACTAGAAAAGTTAGACTTTTGGTCTAAACTTAGACCAAAAATCTAAATTTACTATTATTAAAGTTAGACTTTAGGGCTAAACTTCCCAAGTATGTTTCTAATTCTTGAATGAAAATCAAAAGTTCAGTCTTTCTCTTTGACTGTAACACAGGCCGAGGATTAGGTCAAGTCCTTGCTGGTTATGTGGATTTGAATGTGAGCCCAGGGCTTAACTGAGACAGAGAATAGGCAAAGGCACCAAATAAAAGTGGCTCCCATTAGCACATCAGATTGCTAAAAAAGTGGTCCAAGTTTGCATACAGGGCATTAACATTTTGCAAGGTGGGAGACTGCATGCATTTGGGCTTGCTACAGTAAATATTTGTGGTTATATCAGGGAAATCAAGAATAAAACCCTGCCCACCATTGTAAGGAAACAGTTTTTTTGTCGATCTCCCCCCCACTTTTTGCCCCATTTGGACTATCAGCTTCTTCTTTTTTGACTTTGAGAGTGCAGTGAGGCCTGCTAGTGTTCTGACCCACTGCAAAAGGTAGGCTTAATTGAATACACCCAATCGGCAAGGACTGACTTATGTATAAGTCCCTAGTATTTGGTACCTAGGGTACCAAGGGCATGTAAGGCCGAGTGTTTACTCAGGGCTACAGAACTGTTGGTGTCACTCTGCATGTGAAAGAGAGAAAATTGACCCCAGCCTGCCACTGCAGACTGAAAGGGCAGTGTCTGACACTGCCAGTACGACTTTGCCATTTTCATCTAATGGCAAAGCCCCCACTTTCCTGAAGTAATATATGTAAGTCTTCCCATACGAAGGCCTAGAGAGTCCCATGGCAGGGAGCTGTATAAATGATTTTCTTTATGTCTTAGCAGCAACACTTCTAAATTGTTGTTTTGCTGTGGAAGGGTTAGGTGGTCCATTGGCTAACACAGGGTTACTGGCTGGCACCCTGGTCCAGCTAACTTCTGAATGGGATCACCTAACTAAGTCCAATAAGCTTTCAAATTAATTGTGACGTTAAATCCGACCTGATGCCCAGGCCGGATTTAAAGTCAACATTAAAGTTAAGTAACTTTTAGAAAGGTGTCACTCTGCACTCCAGCTAGTCCGGTGACCTCACAAAGGCACTGACCTATAGATGGGTTTCCGACTGCCTGGGGAGACATCTGAATGACTCCCAGGCCCGGGACCAAAGGCCTCCCCCAGGATGACCACTCAGGGTGTTAGCTCCAAAGGCAGGCTTCATCGGTGAAGCTGTCCTTGAAGTGCTGCTGGTGACAACATCCCTGAGAAGGATGCCTTTTGTTCCTGCAGACAATTAAGAAACAGAGTCAAGGAAGGGAAACCTGTAGCCCTCTGTAGCCATACCTCTGGGGTGTCCTAACTAGATCCTGGCTGCCAAGGAAGGGTATTTCCATTTTGGAAGGGGCAAGAATGGGGCATTCTGTGATATCCAGAAGCAACACAATAAAGGAACTTTGTCTCTATAGAGGAGGGGACCCAGTCGCCCATTGGCTAGTAACCGCGTGACCCCAGTGGGGGAACTTTCTTGGGATGGGTTGGGCAACCATGGCACTCTGCCCCTCAGTTCACTATGAAGAAGAAGAAAGGACTGAAGAAGGACTGCCCTGCTGCCTTTAGTTCACATATAGAGGCTGCACCATTGAGAGGACTGCACCTGACTCACTTTTCGGATAGTGAGACCAGGACTGTGCCTGTGGCTCCTGACCTTGGAAAAAGTTGATTTCCTACCTTCACCAACTGCAGTGACTCCAAGGATCAGTTGGCTGATCCCCTGGAATCAGCTCCAGGGACACAAGTGCCAAAAGTGCCCAAATTGACACAGTGGTACCCACTCCAGTTGCCTTGCCGCTGCCAGTTTCCAGACACACCGAGAGGCAAATCCAAGATAGCCATAAGTTGCACCCCTGTCTGACAGACTCAGGAGTGCTATCTGAGACCAGATTTGTCACACCCAAGGGACACTAGCCCCCACCAGGGTTATTCGCAGTGATCAACGTGTCTCCAGACCGAGTGCATAGCTGCAGCTGACCTTCTACTGTCACAAAGAGGATGCTGTGGGACCCCAAATGTTGTGGTCAAAGTCACCTCAACCCAGTTATGGACGGAGGGATCAATCACACTTCATCCTCATTTACCGCACAGCATCAGGAGCATCCTTTGCCTGCATCCCTCAGCATCAGGACCACTCCATTGAAGTCTGTGGTGGTTATCCTGTAGAGTTGAGAACTTGCTCCAAAAATGCTCTGGTGGACAGGTAACTGTCCAAAGTATCCATACTAGACTCCTAGACCTCTGCCCTGTCAGAATTGGTTCCCCAACCCAGGTCGGAGTTTCTGAACTGTTTTAAACTTTTCAAAAGTTTGCAAAGTTTTTGTTGACCAATGCTTGTTTGTGGTTGCATTTAAAAGTATTTATCCTTAAAAAATCTGTATCTTTTGAACCCTCTGCTCGATTCTGATGATCAAGGACTCTAAAAATTCAAAATATTGTCTTGTCTCTTTCTCATTGTGTGCCTTTCTTATTTCACTGTTTGGTGCTATTAAATGTATCACATTAAGTTCATTTGCCCAGCCTTATTGCTCACAGCCACAGCTACCCATGGTTGAGCTAAGGTTGTGCAAATGATACTGACTTGACCCAAGATGGTATCTATGAGTGAAGTCCATGATAAGGCCCCACAGCCATTTCGGATAGTACACCCAGATCCTCACAACCAGCCCATAAAATAGGTCTACAAACCTCCAAAAAACTAGCCCACACACTCACCTATGAGACCAGCCTCTCAGCCACTGCCTGATTGCACTATAGGTGTGTGCCTCTCTGGTGTTTTTGCAACACATTTCAGCCATAAAAAGTGGACTGATCTTTAGTGGTCTTTTTTCATGACTTCGAGAGGTTACCATTTGGAAAGGTCCCATATGTTGACAATCTGAATGTTTCTGTTTCTGGATTGCACTATTTAGGGGTGTTTGTGACTTGAATAGTTGCTTTACTTGAGAAAAATGTGTGCTGCCTGGGTATGCAGCTTGTCCCATCATCAGTGTTTTTATTTTGCTGTTATTTTGCTGTTTCATTCTGTGTTTTGCTGGATGTGGAATGTGTTAATTTACAATTTCCACATGATTGGAAGTGCTTAACAAAGGTGTCTGCCACAGTTTAGCGCTGCCGTATGTTATTTAGACTAGTGTTGTTTACCACCTTAGAATGTGGCAAATGGTTGCTTGTCACAAGAATGTGAAAGGCATATGTTGCATTTGTTTGGAAATGTAGCACCACTGTTTGACATCTCTAAATAACAGAATATTAAACAATAATATGCACTAATATACACAAAGCAACATAACAACATAACAACACAATTAAAACATACTGTGCATGAAGAGGCTTTTTAGTAAAACGTGAAATAATATAGTTAAAATATACGTGTGATATTAACGTAAAGACTGAAATGAAAAAAATATGTTTGAAGCAACTTTAGCAAAATACTCCATAAGTTTACAAGGTGCATTGTGGGAGTTGCAGTCCCAGGCCCCAAAAGGCAAACCAGAGCATCTGACCCCTTCTGGAAGTAAGCATCAAAGTCATAGGTAGCCTGAACTCTGGACTGGTCCAGTATGACCTTTTGTAACCCTTTGAGAGCTATTTCCTTCCAAGCGCTAGTTTTAATTTTAATATTTAAAAATGCATATCCCTGGCTCCCTATATTGGATTTTTGTTGTTTTGTATCGATTTGTTCATAAACATATAACCTAATTTTATAAATTGTTGTTGGAGTTTTATTGTGTATTGGGTCTACTTATTTAATGTATTGGTGTTTTTAAATGCTTTAACAACCTGTCTCATAATTTAGGCCCTGCCTTCTCGTTGCCAACTGCCAAGGGTTGAGCAAGGAAATAATTTATTGAGAGCTTGAACTTTTATTGTGATTATGGCCTTATTACAAGTGGTAAGTCCCTAGTTATGCCTACTAATATACCACTTTCCAACAATTTCTTTCCTGAAAGGCAAGGTGCCTTCAAAAGGCATTGATTGGCTTAAGATTAAAAGAACTTCAAAAGAGCCAAAGAAATTTGTTCATGATTACTTTGAGCGGTTGCTACAGGTGTTTCAACAACACAGTGGGAGAGAGTATCCCGAACCTAGTGATATGGAGTCTCTGTGTCCCAGTTTGTTAATGGGTTAAGACCAGATGTTAGTACGCAAATGCAGCAGAGTGTGATTTGTTGGCAGACAATGTCATTGGATGAAATCATGAGATATGCAAAACACTGTAGTGAGGAACAAGAGATGAAGCAGGGACAGCTTAAGGGGAATTTCATGTTAGCCCAGATAACGTTTGCTCAGAAAGGCTTTCAGAATCAGTCATTTGCAGGAAATCAAGGTGGTGTGCAAGGTGTTGGTGTACAAGCTAGAGTACAAGGTACTCAAGGGGGATTTGATAGAGGTAGAGGTGCTCCGGTTGATCCAAATACTGGTATGGATATTGTGACACTGAAGAAAATATCTCCTTGTCACATTTGTAACAACAGAAATGTACAAATGGAGGGAGGAAATCAAATGCAGATGCAAAACATGCCAGTTCAGCAAATGCAAGTGCCATTGCAGAAACAGGTCCCAATGATTCAAGTTCCACAAGCCCCGATGATCCCACAGAATATGGGAAACCCCAGATTTAATTTGAACCAGTTGCCTAAAGCAAACTTAAACCCATTCCAGGATCAGAACCCATTTCAACATTTTCCTATGTTTGATAATGATGGTTTCAGATCCACCAGTTCTCAATGACAGTGCCTGAGGGGGAGGAAGATTGCGTGCTTGGCGCAGTCTTAGAGGTGGACCAGAGTTGATTTTTTGTGGAGGGAGAAGTAAATGTCCACTCAGATTCATTCATTCATGACAGCGCTGCTACCAAATCCACTGTGAGAACAGCGGAAGTGCCCGACCTACCCCTCTCTGCAAAGAAGATCCAAGTTGTGGGAGTCTCAAATAAACAGATCACAAACCCTGTTTCAAAAGAAGTTCCTTTAAAAATAGGGTCGTTCGAAGAAAAATACCAATTTGTCATTTGTTAGTCAAGTCCTGTAAATCTGTTAGGAAAAGATTTGTTGTGCAAGTTAAATTTCACAATGCACTGTACTCCGGATACTGTAAAGTTCCAAACATATGATGATGTTGAGTTTAAAATTACTAAAAAAGACACCACTGTGGGGTTAGTCCTAGTGTAAACTATTGAAGAATTACCTCCTGATTTGAAAGAGACAGTGAACCCAGAAGTGTGAGATTTCTCAAGGAAAGATATCATACTGACTAAAGGTGTCCAAGTCACACTGAAACAAAATGCGGTGTATCCAATAACATCACCATACGATTTGACACCAGAAATAATTGCAGGAATAGCACCCATAATTGAAGATATGCAGAGGAAAGGGATTTTAAATGAACTTGTTGGAAGCCCATGTAACTCTCCTATCATGCGTTTACAGAACCCCAATATGAAGTGCAGGATTGTGCAGGACCTCCTAAAGATTAACAGCATTGTTGTCCCATGTTGTCCTGTGTTACCAAATCCAGCCACCATTCTTTTCCAGACACCATTCACTGCAGAGTGGTTCACCATTGGGGACCTCTGCCAAACTTTCTTTTCACTGCTGTTGTATGAAGATTCAATGTCTATATTTTCCTTCATGTGTCAACAGAGAGTTTTGGCATTGTGCTGAGTCCCACAAGGGTATACCCAAAGTCCTTTTATTTTCAACCAGATCTTGAAAAAGAGTTGGCAGTCATTACAGATGCCCTACAATTCTGTTCTCGTGCATTACTATGATGACCTACTTGTGGCATCAGAGACACAAGAAGCATGTAAACAGGATACAATTGCTTTATTTAATCACCAGGCCAACAATGGACACAAAGTAACTCCAGGCATACTAATACTGTCAAAAAGAAGTCCGGTACTTGGGACATACCATTCATAAGGGAGCAAGAAAAGTGTCATCAGAGAGGGTGGAGGCAATTCTTTAATGAATTCAACTCAATCTCAGAGAGAAGTCAGGATGTTTCTTGGAATGTTTGGTTACTGCAGGCAGTGTATACCTAACTTTTCCCTAGTGACTAAGGGGTCGATTCCGATCCCGGTCGGAGGCGCACCTAATACCATTCGGTCGGGAAAAAATCCAGGCGAATGCCTGTTTCCCGACCGATCCGTACATACGTCCGAACGAGCAAGTACGATGCGCACAACTGCCCAAATCCCGACCCAGTCGTACTCACCCAATACAGGACCTGAACTCAGACCGAGGCGGATCCGGAATCGTAGAATCGAGCCGCACGGAAGCAAAAATGCAGCCCCGTCCGGCCGGACAAGTACGATGCGCTTCCCGTACGCGCCGAACCCGTCGCTACGCACAGCACGTCAAAGCATCCGGTCGAGGCGCACATAAGCTCTGATTCGCGCCACAACACGATCCACGGCTACGAGACGAACATGCCAGCGACGAGGACAAGGCGAAGCAAAGAGAAAGACGAACGAGACGAACCAACCATGAATCCCTTCGTGCCGATCCTACCAAATATTCTACCTCTATTACCGGAACAGGCACGGACGCGTACGGCGCAGAACGTAAGTCAGACACCAACAACAAAAACAAACTACACGTACCCGACACATCACACACAGAGGGATGCAGAAATACCTACACCAGCAACAGCAGCACCATAGGGGCGGGATGGCCCTCACCAATGCCACACATACACATAGGGGCCTGTATGCCTACCACTACTACCACCCCTACCCAGGGTGGGCTGGATGCCTGTCACTACTACCACCTCTACCCATGGGGGCTGGATGCCTACCACCACTACCACCCTTACCCAGGGGTGCCAGATGCCTACCACTACTACCACCTCTACCCATGGGGGCTGGATGCCTACCACCACTACCACCCTTACCCAGGGGTGCCAGATGCCTACCACTACTACCACCTCTACCCAGGGGTGCCAAATGCCTACCACTAATACCACCTCTACCCAGGGGTGCCAGATGCCTACCACTACTACCACCTCTACCCATGGGGGGCTGGATGCCTGTCACTACTACCACCCTTACCCAGGGGGTGCCAGATGCCTACCACTACTACCACCCTTACCTAGGGGGTGCCAGATGCCTACCACTACTACCACCTCTACCCATGGGGGGCTGGATGGCTGTCACTACTACCACCTCTACCCATGGGGGGCTGGATGCCTGTCACTACTACCACCCCTACCCATGGGGGGCTGGATGCCTGTCACTACTACCACCCCTACCCATGGGGGGCTGGATGCCTGTCACTACTACCACCTCTACCCATGGGGGGCTGGATGGCTGTCACTACTACCACCCCTACCCATGGGGGGCTGGATGCCTGTCACTACTACCACCTCTACCCATGGGGGGCTGGATGCCTACCACCACTACCACCCTTACCCAGGGGGTGCCAAATGCCTACCACTACTACCACCTCTACCCAGGGGGTGCCAGATGCCTACCACTACTACCACCTCTACCCATGGGGGGCTGGAGGCCTGTCACTACTACCACCCTTAGCCAGGGGGTGCCAGATGCCTACCACTACTACCACCTCTACCCATGGGGGGCTGGATGCCTGTCACTACTACCACCTCTACCCATGGGGGCTGGATGCCTACCACCAACACCACCCCCACTCATAGGATGGACAAAGCATGACACAACCAGCACACTACAACCTAGGGAATGCAAGAAAAAGACATCCCCCAACACCATGACAAGCGTGTGTAGACTGTGTCAAATGCCTACAACACTGAACATGACTTTGAACATACAATGTGACCCCCTATCACATGTGCCACACATATATGTGTGTGGCCCCCAAAATGCAAGCAGGCCATGACCATTGTGGCAATGGGGATCAAAACCCCATCATCACAGTGAGCAAAATGTAAGTGTGGGGGCCCATAGCTGAAGCACATTCAGAACATTGTGGCAATGGGGTCTAAACCCCCATCATCACAGTGACCAAAAGGTAAGTGTGGGGTCCATAGCTGAAGCACATTTTGAACATTGTGGCAATGGGGTCCAAACCCCCATCATCACAGTGACCAAAAGGTAAGTGTGGGGTCCATAGCTGAAGCACATTCAGAACATTGTGGCAATGGGGTCTAAACCCCCATAATCACAGTGACCAAAGGGTAAGTGTGGGGTCCATAGCTGAAGCACATTTTGAACATTGTGGCAATGGGGTCCAAACCCCCATCATCACAGTGACCAAAAGGTAAGTGTGGGGTCCATAGCTGAAGCACATTTTGAACATTGTGGCAATGGGGTCCAAACCCCCATCATCACAGTGACCAAAATGCAAGTGTTGACAAAGAAAAAGCTGCAACTGCCAAACTGCATGGATGATTCCTGGTCACAGAACATAAAACACATCAGTGGCAAAGTAGTGCATGTGTCCCATTGCAACATAAATTGGGGGAGCCAAATACTGCAGTGCAAATAAGACATACCTTTGGCCATGTGCAGACAAACAACACCCATGGGGGCTGACACTGTCAACATTCATCAATGACACAATGACAGAAGTGACCATCAGAATGCAGACCCACATATTTGCACCAATGGGCACACAAATGCAGATACCCTGTGGAGACTGTAGATGTGAGGTGAACAGATACCATACCATGGCAGCAATGGGACACACAAACCATGATCATTGTGCTGACCGATGACCTAGGAGTCCCAGGGACAGCAGGGGAAACCCACCAAACAACATACAGCCAATGGCACACCAAAGATATGCCAATGCAGTGGTGCAGATACACAAACACAAACAGGCAGACCCACACTGCACATCAAACACAACAGGTGAGGGGGTGCCAGTGTCCCCAGGCAACCACACAACACATGAGGAGGCCTGAATACCAATAACACAGATGTGCATACAGTGCCACACAAAGGTAACTCATGGATCCAAATCCCCTATGTGGGCAATCAGGCATTGTCAGATGAGAGGGAGCACAAATCACACATGTCACACAAGCATGTAGGAACAGCAACTGACACAGCAAGACACAGACACACCACAGCACTACCCCCAGGGCCCCCACAATGTGGTGACCCTGGGCTGCATTACAATCCCACTGTGATGACAAAGCTAAATGTCGTTCACACTGTGAACCACAGTCATGTGTCCTGAGCAACAAACTACCATCACACCTACACAAGCACAAATCAATCAGCACGGCCAGTAAGCCAAGGCCAACATGGAGGCAGGGGTCTAGCCGGGCAACAACTCTCATCTGCACACACTCAACACCACACACCTCGACCTCCAACAATGTGCAGCAGTGAAGCACACATGCACTGGTGACATTGCACATGCACCCATGACAATCCCAGGGTGGTGGGTGGGAACCAAGGTGCAGAAACACATCACACATGGCCACTCAACAAGACTCCTGAATGTCTGACACACTGCACACTACGCTGTACATGGACATGACGGCAATACCACACCAACCAATGGGATCCCAGCCACAGTCACACACCAATGAAGAAGCCAAGGTCACCCACAAAGAACACACATAGACAACTACCAACATTGCAGCCCAGACCCTGAGGAGTGCCAGCAGTCACACACACAACGTGTCACAATCACTGAAAGATAACACAAACTGGAAATCACATGACAGGTGTAAACTACAAGTGCCAAGGGGAATCCTGACTGTGACCCATCTGCGTCTGCACACAAACTCAGCCCTGACAGCAAACACACCTATGGGTGACACCCTGATGACCAGTAATGTGCCATGCACCCACATCACAGAGAATCCAGGGAGAAGACTTGGGGGAACATAGGTCAACTCAGCAAGCATCACAAACAGGTACAACACTAGGGATCCCAGCATGCACAGCAAAACGGAAGTGAACACACAGACATGCTCATACAACACACACCTTGGGCGCAGGCAATGTCACAGGAGTACACACTGCCATGAGGGGACTCCACTCCTGTGTGAGGAAAGCTGTGCCATATGTTGCCTCAGTAGGGCTCCATCATGTCAGCTGAGCACTTGGTCACACAGTCAACAATTAGCACCAAATGAAGGCTCCCGTCACATCAGCCTGGTCATGGGAGTGCCAACGAAATCATCAGCACAGATCCAACACACTTGTATAGCAATGTTGCACTGACAACACAGATGAGTCCTTCCCCATTGATGCCCAAACCTGCATGTCCAGTGGAGATGGCCACACGGTCAGGGAAGTAGACTAATTGAACAATGGCAGGCACAACAGATGTGCAGGGGTGGAAGCCACAGATGTGAAATTGCTAATGTAAGTAGGAAATCCCATTGCCAAATATTGAACACATGACACCCTCAGATGCTGCTAAGGATGACATGGATACACCACAGGATAGGACACATTCCCCCTGGACCACATGTGTTCCTGCACAGTAACACTTCATTATCATGAGACCAAATATCACCATCACTGCAGCAAGGGCATGGTTAGCATCATCAACAACATGTACATCAGAAGCAAAAGCACTAGAGAACAGAAAGGTGCTGTATTCAGCATATGTGGGTCTAACAGTTGATGTCCAGCAAAAAATTAACAAAGGCCAATGGCCAGTCCAACATAAAAGTCAAAACAGGGTGACAGTCGCAGATGTCACCCTACACATGCCTGCACTGATGAAAACCAGGGACAATCCCCTCGGAGGGGCATACGGGGGGGCAGGCCAGGCACTGCAGGGACAGGATCATGGCTCACCAGAAGGAGGCAGGGAAGGGGTGGTGGGTGCTGGAGAGCCATTGACAACTGCAGTGGAGGTGTCTGACATGGTGTGTGCCGGCACAAGTGGGGGGTATGACTCTGATGGTGTGGGTGCCGGCAAGACTGCAGGGGACCGTGCAGATGGAGTGGACAGGTTCCCCACTGCAGTGCCCAAGTCAGACAGGGTGGTAGTGGACTCCACTGCAGTGCCTACCTCCAGGGGAGGAGAATGGGGATCAGGTAAGGTGGGCAGGACAGAGGGGGAGGACACTGTCTCTACACCAGTGGCACAGACAAGCACAGCGGGGGGTGTGGGGCCGGAAGAGCAAGTGGCAGGGGGAGAAGGCCTGATCCTTTTGGGGTTGGTGTATCTGTGGGTGGGGGAACCTGGGGCAGGGTGTGGTGGGGGCACCTGTGGAGTGGGGGCCTGAGGGATGGAGGAAGGAGACTTGGTGCCTGAGCTGCAGGGCGGCGGCGGGGTCTTGCTCTTCCGGGTCCGGGGGACGTTGCGCCTGGGGGCGTCAGTCGGTCTGCGCCTGGGGGAGGGTGTCCGGTGGCGAGGGGCACTCCGCTCCGTGTGGGTGGGCTTCCTCTTCCCCCTGAATGCTGTATCAGCTGGATCTGAGGGGAAGAGGCCGAGGTCACTGAGGAAGAGCCGCTGGGTCTTTGGGGTTGCAGGTGAGGCAACGGAGGGGGCTTTGGAGGGAGAGGCAACTGTGGACTGCGCAGTGCTCGTGGATGCGTGTGTGTGTGACTGGGCCCCATCCCCTGTGAGTGTGGTTTCAGTCCCCTGACTGTGCGTGCGTGTGCGTCTTGTCTGTGGCGTGTGTGTGTGTGTGCTGCTCGTGTCTGTGCTGGTGTGTGCCTGTGCTGGTGTGTGTGTGCTTGGGACAGGTAAGGTGCTGGGGAGTGTGGATGGGGCAGAGACAGGAGGGGTGAGGGACTGTTGGAGGAGGGACACTGCTGCCGTCAGGGAGGAACCCGTGGACCTATTGCCCCTCTGTAGGGCAGACATGCCCGATGAGATGCCCTCCATGAACGACACCAGCTGAGTCAACAGAGTGGTGTGTGCATGGAGGACACTCAGCATCGCTGTCTGCCCTACATGGAGCTGGCGAAGGAGGTACACAGACTCCTCACTCAGGGCAGCAGGGGACACAGGGGCAGGGGGTGCAGTGCCTGGCCCGAAGGAGACATGCTCCCGAACATGGGAGCCTCCACGGACCTCGGGAATGGGAGCCGATGGGAGGGCGGTGGTGGCGGGGACAGCAACACTAGCTGGGGTGTGGTGGCTGCTGACACCTGCCTCCATAAGGGAGTCATCCTCCGAGCTGCTGTGGTCCTCAGCTGAGGTGGATGGTGCTGAGGACTCCTCGGTGTGGCTCCCTCACCCTCCGTGCCACTGGGTCCCTCCGACCACTCCTCGGCTACTGACCCAGTCTGGCTCTGCGGCTCCTCCTGGTCCGTGGAGCTGTCCCCTCCTGTGGCCGTGGATGTATCTGCAAACAATAGGGAAACAGACAGACATCAGTCACCTGCACCGAACGCACACACCACAGTAAGTACAGCACAATACAGAGCAAGGCCTGGCATCCTTAGTTGAACATTGCTAAAATTGCCCAAACAGAATAGGAGAAGTCAATTGTCAGTCTGATCGTCAACCATGGCACTCACATCCCACATGGCCTTGCACCCATCTGTCTGGCGTCCGTTGGCTGGCAATACCCCAGTGTGGACACATGCACCACCTACACAGTAGTTGGACGGTGCAGAGAACACGGTGAAGCATGTGAACATGCACACATCACAACTCTTGCCACTGAGTCAGTACAGGTGTCCGGATGAAAGTGATGCCCAGAGTCAGATATATGAAATGCATGTGATGCATACCAGCGACAGACACCATGATGCACCCATGTGCTGATAGCCATTGCCACTATGGTGTGCATGTAGCACATGTCACTCCCCTGCAGGATCACTCACAGGAAGTCACATGCCATGGCACAGGCATGCCTGCTAAGTCATACATCACTGTCTCCAGTCACATGGGCAGGGCAGCCACACAACAACAGTCTGCACTGTGTCACAATAGTAGGTCATGGGGAATGCAAGTCCTGGAGCTGAACAAGTGCACATGTACATCCCCCACACACTACATCATCTGAACCCTTATCTGTCCAGGTCATACTGATTGGACATATGGGTGACCTGTAACACAAGCCTCTGAACCTGAGCACCTCACAATCTGCTGTGAATGGGAAACAGCTGCATGGACTTCACATTCGCATACCCCAGTCTGCACGGTCAGGTGTTCAAACACCTATGTGTCACACAAGTATCGTCTCCTATGGTCACATCTCTGGTGGCATGCTCAGCCCCAACCGATAAACACCGCAGCAGTCCTGACATCGAATGCCACAGCACACTGACACAGAGGCTGACACCTGAGGGGACATATCACTGAGCACAACGTGTCAGCTGATACACGGGAGTGGGAGTACAGAGTGCATTGCATGGCCTGGAGTAGGCATGACTGTCCTGCCCCACAGGAATGAGGGATGAACCCTGGACAGTAGGCAGCTGGCTAAGTATGTGTGACACACGTAATATACACACTCCTGGGGTCCAAACATTGTTCCCACCCGCAGCTTGGGTGTGTGCCGTTACCCCAGGCACATGTGGTGGATCAGCTCAGCAATTGGACCACATATCAAAGTAACACGCAGATTACATGTCAGAACACAGGCATTGTGTAAGCAATGTACCCACCCATGATGCCCACCACAGTTAGGGAAACAGATGCTGTCCCCCACCTTGAGTCAAGCAAACTGCAAGGACACAATACCCAAGTGACACAATTCCCTGACTGCAAGGGCCCCACCTGGGTATCAGATGAGGAGTGGGCAGTGCACAATCGAGGGACATTGGTCCTGGACCACAAGACTGATGTGCTGTGGAAGTTTAACCAGGCCAGAGGAGGGCACATAGCATGGCAGACAAAGTTCACAATGCAGTCATGGACTCACCCCCTCCGTGCTTCTCCCTGGCCTTCAGCTGCCCATCCAGATCAGGGAAGACCACCGCCAGGATCCTGAGCATGTGGGGGGTCAGGGTCCGGTGTCCGCCCCTCCTGCGAGGAGGCGACAGCTTCAGCTGGACCCGTGCGATCCTCCGGGTCCAGCCCCGAAGGTCCTGCCACCTCTTCTGGCAGTTGCGGATCCGGCGCTTGTAGTCCCCCATGGATCTCACTGCCCGGACGATGGTAAGCCATATCTTCTGCTTCTGGTGGGCATCAACCTGTGAGGATGACAAAGTGAGAATGCTATTACTACACATGCAACATATCCGTGCATTACACAGTTGTGTATACATGTCTCAATTACAGGGGCACATGATGTACACAGGCAGTGCAACGATGGCCATGGACAGTATGCCAGCAGTTACTACATGTAAAACCTTGTTTAAATGCACTGTCACTGCACTATACCTGTCCAGTGCATGTAACTACACACTATGGGGGGTGACAACTACTCAGTGAGCCTGCTAGCCAGTGGCGTGCAGACTGTTAGCCTTGCTAGTCAGACAACATGCACATTTAGGAAGGCAGTGGACAGAACACTCACCTGCTCCCCTGCTTTCCCATACAGCTTGCTGTACTGTGGAAGGAGGCTGTCCAGCAGGGCCTGGTTCTCCTCAGTGCTGAAGGCTGGGGCTCTCTCCACAGTACGTGCCATTGCAGGGTCCAGAGGGTGCAGATACAGCAGCAGTGGTGGTGGCAGATGTCATCCTGGAGCATGTAGTGCAGGCAAGTGAGCTCTCAGGGGAACAGCCAGCATTATATGTGTGCTGCAGAGGCAGTTACTGTCCCATGTGTCCAAAGTGATAGGTCCAAGTCGTTAGCATCTTCTGAATCTGGCCAATCCATGGAATTGCACCACTTACACACGCCCACAGCATCCTTCAAAAGTTCAACTTCATGACACCCATGAATTTGCAACATTGTTGTGGGTGACCAACTGAATTTCCAGCATCAGACTCGTTCAAGATTTGAAAACGCGTCCGTTGCCAGGCCAGGCCATAGCCAATGGGTGCGCACCGATCGGTCCATTGCTGTTCAACGCGTACCCAGGATACAACGCGTACCCGCACACATTGAATGCAATGGGCCGGCTGGGCACACCGATCGGTCCATTGCTGTTCAACGCGTACCCAGGATACAATGCGTACCCGCACACATTGAATGCAATGGGCCGGCCGGGCACACCGATCGGTCCATTGCTGTTCAACGCGTACCCAGGATACAACGCGTACCCGCACACATTGAATGCAATGGCCAATGTGTGCGCACCGATCGGTCCATTGCTGTCCAACGCGTATTGCGAATACAACGCGTACCAGCACACATTGAATGCAATGGCCAATGTGTGCGCACCGATCGGTCCATTGCTGTCCAACGCGTCCCTGTACATGTCACTGGCATATGTCACCATGCCTGTCACAGGTGAACATATGCCAGCCACATATACTTCCCAGGGAGTGAGGGGCACACCTACAACACCACAGCCTGTCCAAACTGTATCCTAAGGCATGTAAGGCTGCATTACCTATTCCGTGTATGGGGGTGAACATGTTGTTCTGTGGGTGTCACTTGGGGCAGCCACCCCCAGGCTGTGCACGTGTTCATGGGGACAGTATCCTTGGTGTTTCATGTACATGACCACTGTGATGTGCAACTGTTCATATCTGAGCATGTGGCATGGTCACATTTCACGGTGGGGTATGTGTATGTCATGTCACATGCCCCCTGATTCCCATGTGGGACGGTATGTTTAACCCAGGGTGACCCATTGGCACAATAGTGATGGTCCTCCACAGTCTGTGTGCATGTTGTGTTTACAATGTCTCGGATTTCATGTGCACAATGGGAGACAGTCTCCACATCCACGTTGTTTGTGCATGGACTTTGATGTTGTGCGTGTGTGTGTCACAGACGTCCATGTCTGTCCTGCTGAGGCAACAGGGACCACTACCTGTGGGGGTCATGGTTGTTTTGCTGTGGTGTATACATGATACGCCATGTCATGCCAGTGTCCATGTGGCAATACAGTGTCCCTGGGAATCTACCTGTCGTTGAGCTGTGATGCCTGGGGCACATCTGTCCTCACATGTCACTGTGGGGTGTGTTTGTAACGTGGCAGCAGGAGATGGGAAATATGACACGTCCTCATGATACCCAATGGCACAACCTGGGACTTATTGATGCCACTTGTTGAACTGTGATGTTGGATGTTGGCCATGTATGTGCCATACATGTCCTTACGGAAATGCACACATCATGTATTTGTGCCTCATAATGATGTATTGTGTGATATTGAGTGTGTACAATGCCACATATGTGGGGTGAGTGACAATCTTTCTTTCTTCACCTATGCACTGCAGGGCACCAGCTGTCCATAGACCATTCCCTGACCTGGCAACGATGGTGGAACGTGACAGCATCCGACGGTACCGCTTCACCAGGCAGCTGATTGATGATTTGACAGTGCGCTTGGCACCACACCTGCAACCTGGCCGGCCGTACCCTACAGCGCTGACCCCCAAGGTGAAGGTGATGGCAGCCCTACACTTCTTTGCCACCGGTACCTTTCAACACACTCTGGCGACTGCTGGTGGGATGTCACAGACCATGTTCAGCCGTGTGCTTCGCGATGTATTGGAGGCTATGTTGATATACCTGAACCAGTACATCTATTTCCCTAGACTCCAAAAACTCACTGACGTGAAGAGTGACTTCTATGCCCTGGGGAGGATGCCGCATGTCATTGGCTCCATTGATGGGACACATGTGGCTTTGGTACCACCACAGGCCCAGGAGCAGGCATACAGGAACCGCAAGCACTACCCCTCGGTCAATGCACTGGTGGTCTGTCTTGCAGATATGACCATCTCACACGTGTGTGCCCGTTTCCCCGGTTCTGCACACGATGCCTACGTGATAAGGAGTAGTCGCATCCCGAGGATGATGTCACAGATGCGGAACCAGCGTGCCTGGCTTGTTGGTGTGTACTGACTTTGTATCATTGTGTGTGTTCTGCAATGTAGTGTTCCACCCTCTTTTCCAACTCAGCTAATGTGCAATTGTCTGTATGTAGGTGACTCCGGATATCCCAACATGCCGTGGTTGCTGACGCCCCTCAGGAACCCTGTGACACCAGCCCAGATGCGCTACAATGAGGCACATGGTCGGACGAGGAGAGTGATTGAGCGGACATTTGGTCTACTGAAGAGCCGCTTTCGCTGCCTGGACAAGACAGAAGGGTCCCTCCCATATGCCCCGGCAAAGGTGTGCAAGATTGTCATCGTCTGCTGCATGCTACACAACCTGGCAGTGCGGAAGGAGTTGCCTCTCATCCTGGATGACGATGACCAACGTCCGCCACCTGTGGAGGATCCTTGCCTTGACCACGATGCCAGTGTTGATGATGATGATGATGGTGTTGTCCGCACACAGCTCATCACCAACTTTTTCAGCTGAATGTAAGTATCCAGAGATGTCATGTAACTGATGTGAGTTTGCATGATATGTGTTGGTGGTGCTCTGGTGCTGTTTGAGTGTGTCCATGTGCTACATGACTGTATGCGTGTAGCGATGTGTCCTTACAGGTAGTCTGTACTCCCCAACAGTGTTGACATATTAACTTGGTTCTGGGTGGGTATCTTGTGACATGTATTGGGCATGAGTATTGCAGTTCTGTCCTGTTCTTCAGTGCTTTTGACTGTGTGTCATTTCTGTCCTTCACAGGGTACTTTCAGAGTGGTTTGGTCAACTGTGATCCCCGACACCGTGATTCGACTTCCAGGGTGGTAGCTGTTGTGTCCCTACAGGTGATGTGCACCACACCCATGGACTTCCTTCCTTCTACACTTGTTGACTGTGTGCCCGCTGCCAGGTGGGATTACCTTGCATCTGTAGTGGTTACAACATGTTGCAAATGTGTAATAAACCTGTGCTTCACTTTGTGATGTGCGTTGTCTGTGGTCACACATTTGACTGACATTTGCTTACTGCACCAGTGGGCTAGTTGACTAAGACTGGGAATAGGTGTTGTGTCTGTGCATTGCACCGTATTTCCTGGCAACATCAGTGTAGGCAAGGAGTCAGATGGCCTAGGTGTGTATTTGTTGTGTAGCCGTGGTGGTAAGTCCCCCTCATATGTGTTGCGTTGCCATGACTCACATGCCTGTTTTGTACTTGCTGTAGCAGTTAGCATGCACAGTGTAATTTCGCTGGTCATCATCTCCATGACAGTAACCACGTTGGAATCACGACAGAGGCAGGTATGGTGTATTAGTGTGTTTATTGTAATACATGTGTGCGAATAGTGCACAGGATGGTGAGTGCTGTACATTTTGATTGCAATCCTAAGTTCCTAGATGAATTAGAAGTCCTGGTAGCAGAAATTTCCTGTATCAAGTCCACAGTCATCTGAGACATTGGTCCAACTTGTACTCCCCATGTCATGTGGGGGTTGTGTTGCAGTCAACAGGGTGAACAGTTTGCGCACAAAGGTGATTATCCAGAACAGGTGTTGGCTTCCTGGGGGTTGCACATGGCCATCGGCCTCTCAGTTGCCCCTCCTCGGACGACCCCTCTTCTTTGGGGGGGGACCCTCAAGTGCAGGCTGCTGCGGTGCAGGGGACTCTCCGCCAGAGTCATCCTGCCTCCCTGTGGCAGTTGCAGTTGTTTTAGCAGCAGATGTTGTGGGCACACAGGGAGGTGCTGACTGGTTGCTGCTCATCTGGTGGAGGCATTGTAATATGTCCCTATGCACCGCCGTCATCTCTTGCAGTGTGTCCCACTTGGACTCCACGCGGGACATGTGTGAGTCCAAGCGGGCATGATGGGCAGCCTGCTGCTGTTAAATGTCCCTGAGGAGCCCCACTACCTGGCTGAGCTCTCCGGTGCTGGACTGGTACGCATCGGCTATGCGTGCCAGTTGTGGGTCATCATGCAGTCCAGACCCCTCTGCAAGCAGCGACCTATGTCTCCCACCCCTCCCACCACCCCTGGCGACACGTGCAGTACCTGAGGTGGCACGCACAGGTGACCCTGGGCCCCTTGGGGGTTGTTGGTGGTGTTGGTGTCCATGGCCCCACGTTGGTCCAGGGTCCCTGTGCTGGTGGTGGTGGTGCTCCTTGGTCTTTCCATGTCGGCAGGGGTGGTATGTGTGTTGACAGTCGTTGGAGGGGTGGGTGCAGGGGGTGCAGCTGGTGGTCCTGCTGGTGCTGCATGATGACTTGCTCCGGAGGTGCCAGGTTGGTCTTCTTCATCCGAGGAGGGCAGAGGCTGTTCCACACCAGTGAGCTCCGTATCCTCTTGAGCCTGGGACGGGGTTTCCTCAGCGTCTGCTGCTGTGTCCCCATCTTCACCTGTTTTTGGGAGACACACACAATGTATGTTATGTTTCTGCAGGCATCAATGGTTGACACACCTGACAGTTGTGACTGTGCCTCTGGATGCCGGCCTGTACATTGCATTGTCCTAAGTTGTCACAGTCAGGGGTTGATATTGGTGTAGCACATTGTCCTGTATTATTTGGGCATTTCTATGTGAATGTTGGGGTGTGTACATGGTCTGCATTGGTTGTATTTGGTTGACATCCGGCCCTCCTTCCCACCCAGCCAGATATCCCACCATGGAACGTGCTTCCATTGCAGGGAGTGCAAGTTGTCTTTCAGGATGTCAGTCAGTGGTGTCCTGCTGTTGGTTGGTGCACAGTTGCCAGCAGGGCCTTGTGCTCCCCACAGCAGTAGCCAGTGTCAGACATCTTGTCAGTTGTTTTCCACTCCCTGTGATGTGGGCATGGTTCATGGTTGTGTTCTTGTGCGCATTGTGAGGGTGAGCAATATTGGTGACTACCACTCCCATCATGCTATTGCCTCCACCCCCCTTCCCAGCATGCCCATACTTCCTTCCTTTTGAGTGTACTTCACTGTGTGTGGGTGTGACAGCAATGGCAAGATGGCTGACAGTGGCGTCCTGCTGTTGGTTGTTGGCCAGTTCCCAGCATGGCCTTGTGCTCCCCACAACAGTGCACCAGTGTCAGACATCTTTGAAGTGGCTTTTGACTCCCTGTGAGGTGTGCATGCTTGAGTGTGAGCTTGCTGGGCCATGTGGGGGGGATGTTGAGCTGTGACTACCACTCCCATCATGCTATTGCCTCCACCCCCTTCCCAGCATGCCCATACTTCCTTCCTTTTGAGTGTACTTCACTGTGTGTGGGTGTGACAGCAATGGCAAGATGTCAGTCAGTGGTGTCCTGCTGTTGGTTGGTGCACAGTTCCCAGCATGGCCTTGTGCTCCCCACAACAGAGCACCAGTATCAGACATCTTTGAAGTGGCTTTTGACTCCCTGTGAGGTGTGCATGCTTGGGTGTGTTCTTGCTGGGCCATGTGGGTGGGGATGTTGGGCTGTGACTACCACTCCCATCATGCTTTTGCCTCCACCCCCTTCCCAGCATGCCCATGCTTCCTTCCTTTTGACTCTGCTTCCCTGTGGGGTTGTGTGCCTGTGCTGACAAGATGGCTGACAGTGTTATCCTGGGGTTTGTTTTGCTACAAGTCCCATGTGTGTCCCTGTGCTTCACACTGCATGACCCAGGGTTGTGGTTCTTTGTGGGATATTTGATTGGTGTGTGAGGCAATGCTTTCTCCCAGGTGAGTTGTGTGTAGTTTGTGTTAGGGGGTGTGTGGGTGGAGCTGCTGGTGACTATGGTCAGTGCTGTGAGTCCTCCTTCCCACCCAGCCAGATATCCCACCATGGAACGTGCTTCCATTGCAGGGAGTGCAAGTTGTCTTTCAGGATGTCAGTCAGTGGTGTCCTGCTGTTGGTTGGTGCACAGTTGCCAGCAGGGCCTTGTGCTCCCCACAGCAGTAGCCAGTGTCAGCCATCTTGTCAGTTGTTTTCCACTCCCTGTGATGTGGGCATGGTTCATGGTGGTGTTGATGTGCGCATTGTGAGGGTGGGCAATTTCTGTGACTCCGACTCCCATGATGCTATTGGCTCCACTGACTTGCCCAGCATACACAGTATTCATTCCTTTCAGTGAGCTTCCCTGTGAGGTGGTGTTGTGGTGGTGGCTACATGTCTGACTGTGTTTGTTGGTTATATTTGTGCCACTGCCTAGCTCTATTTGTTGTTAGGTTTGTACATGTCATGACACAGTTACATGTCACTATGAGCTGGCATGTATTGTGTTTATCTGGCTGACATACACATTTTGGGATGATCTGTTTTGGTTGGTGTGTATTTGCTAAGGGTGCATGGTTTGACTCTCCCCTTGACAGTGATGTGTGTGTATTGTGGCACAATATTGTGTACATTTATTGTGTACTCACCAGGCTCTGGGATGTTTTCTAGTCCATAGACGCTCACTGGTGGTAGGATGGCCCGCACCTTCTCCTCCCAGGGCCTGAGGTATACTGGTTTGGCAGGAGGGCCACTGCCGGTGTGTTGACTCATGATGTAGTCCTTCTTCAACAGCTCCTTGACCCTCCTGCGCACGTCATACCACCTGTTCTGGATGTCTACCTTTATGCGCAAACATGGTGATTGTGCGTTCACCCTGTCGACGATCCTCTCCCACATCTTGGTTTTCTGCGACATGGGTGTCTGTTGGACCAAAGTACCAAACAGCTGTGGCTCTACCCTGAGGATCTCATCTACCAGGACTTCCAATTCACTATCTAGGAACTTGTGCTTCTTCTTTGGGGGCATGGTGTTGGGTGGTGCTGGTGTGTGATGTGTGTGTTGGTGTGCAAGTGAGGGTGTGTGAGTGTGTGTTTTGCTGGGTGTATGTGAGGGTGCTATTTGTTGTGGTGCTGCTGGTGTGTGGCTTGTGTGATGGATGAGCTGTGAGTGTGTGTGTGGTTGCTGTCTGTTGGTGTTGAGTGCTGGCAGGTAATTTGAATTTGCAAAGGATCATGGTAGGGATGTGTGTCCTTTATATGGGTGGAGTTGTGGGTGTGTCTTTGTTCCCTGTTTCCCCACCCAGTATTTATTTGCTTTGTGATTGCTTGTTTGGCCTTTTTTTGTGTCTTTTTTTCCTTGGTTCTTTTTGTGCATGTAGGAGACGTTCTTCTGACCGAGTCGGACCCTCCAGTTGTCTCGTGTGAGCCTCTCAGATTCGTTCACACTGTGTTTGTGCTGTTTTCTGTGCTGCGTACGCGTCGGTCGCGGGGTTTTGGGTTGCTTCGGCTCGCAGTTTTGAATGCGTGTCGGTCGTGCGGCTTGGGCCCCGTGCGACTCGGTCGTGTTTTCCACGTGTTGCATCGTACTTGGCGGGTAGGAGTTCGCGGGTACGTTTCGTTCGGGATTCTTCCTGGTGCGTGTCGGTCGGTTCGATTAGCGTGCTTTTCCGGCCGGATGGCTGTTTTCCACACGGTTCGGTCGTTCGGCTTGTGTTCCGTACGCGTCGGTCGTATTTTGCATGCTTCTCATCGTACTTTGCGGGTCGGGCTGCACAGGTACGTGTCGGTCGGTATTTATTCCGGCTCCGAGTCGTCGGTACGTTTTCCGGCCCGAATCGGAATCGGCCCCTAAGCCTTTACTGAGGCTAACACACAAAGTTGTGCCTAATCCACTTCCATAGGACAACGGCTGTTTGAAAGCTTTCCTAGAGCTGAGAGAATGTCTCTGTCGTGCCCCGGCACGCGGAATGCCTGATTACAGTAAGAGGTTTACATTGTATTGTTTTGCAGTGAGAGGGAAGACTGCACTCTCTCAGTGCTCACTCAGATGCATGGAGATGCTCGGAGACCTGCAGCTTATTTCTCGACTATCATTGACCCTGTAGCTGCAGGATTGCCGACTGTGCCCTTGACCCTGTAGATGCAGGACCGCCCGACTGTCTTAAAGCAGGCAAAGCTGTCGGTGTCAGTATCGAAAGGAGTGAGAGCATAGTGATGGGACATCCTTTAATTGTTATAGTCCCTCCATACGTTGAGATTTTGCTCACCCACATGAAAACCCAGTACATGGCCCTTAATAGGCTTACAAAATACGAACAGCAGATCCCATCTCTGACAATGTGGCAGATTTTGAATCCCTCAACACTGTTACCTGTAAATGAAAATATTTTTGATGAATTTGAACATGATTATCTAGATGCCACTGATTTATGCACCAAGCCAAGGCCAGACGTTAAAGATGAAACTCTAAAAGAGCTTGATTGTATATGATTATATAATCTTTGACAATGGCTCATGTTTGAGAAACAATGAAGGTACCCAGAGAGCAGCCTACGCTGTTTGCATCCTTAGTGATATTATAGAAGCTTCATGGCTTTGAGGTATTACCTCAAAACAGGTTGCAGAATTGATTGCCTTACAAGAGGTTGCAGATTAACAGCCCAATTGAAAGAGACTGTATTTACAGATAGTCCGTATGGCATATGATTGGTCCATGACTTTGGACAGTTATGGTCACAAAGGGGTTTCACAACATCCTCTGGTACGCCAATAAGGAATGGCTAGTATGTAAGGAACTTGCTTGAGGCGCTCTAGTCGCCCACAAAAATTGTGGAAGTTAAATTTTCATCTCACCAAAGTGGCAATGGCTACATTGCAGTTGGGAACGGATATACTGACGGAGTTGTACGGTATTGTGCATTATTGGCCTGCACATGAGGATACTGTCTTTTCAAAGTTGATGTCAGTAGCTGACTTATGGGAAAAACTCAAGAGTATAGGAAGAAGTTTCAGAAGCAGAGCAGCAGATATGGATCAGAGTAGGTTGTGACAAAAACGCAAATTACATTTTGATGCTAGCTGATGGGAAACCAGTTTTGTCCAATGGTTTGCTATTTCCCATAACACAACACTTCCATGGGCACACACATCCATGGAGAGATGCAATGGTGAGGTTGTTCAGACAAAGTTGGTTTAATACCAGATTCAGAATGCTTGCAGAAGAATTGTGCCATCGCCGTGAGACATGTCAACAAATGAATGTAGGGAAAAGAACATCTGTTTCACTGAGTCACATAGGGAGTTCAGGGGTCCAATCAACAGAATGCAGATGGACTTTATTAAGATACCGTTTGCAACATGTTGAGATATGTACTGGTTTTAGTGTGCATTTTCTCTAGATGGGTGGAAGACTACCCACCAAGGAGAAACAACAGTCTCAATGTAGCAAAATTGCAATTGAGAGAGTGAACACCCAGGTACGGAATGCTGGTTTCTCTGGATTCAGATCGTGTGACATGTTTCAATAATGAGGTCCTGAAAATGCTTTCTGCAGCATTACAAATTGAGCAGAGATTACACTGTAGCAAGCGCCCTAAAGCTTTTGGTATCCTCAAGCAGCTTAATGGCACCATAAAGTCCCTAATGGCAAATGTTTGTGCTTCTACATCACTGAACTGGCCTGATGCTTTACCTTTGGTGTTAATGAGTATCCGAAGTATCCCAGGCAGAAAGACCGGGTTATCACCTCATGAGATCTTGATAGTGCGTGAAATGAGAATGCCTGTTGTATCTTCAAATCCACTTGTGAGCATCTCAGATGACAGGATACTCGATTACTGTACATGCTTTGATGTTGTGGTGCATTCTGTTTTACACCAGGTTGAAGCTGCCATAGAAGATCCACATCGAGAACAATGCCACAACCTCAATTCTGGAGATTGGCTCATGATCATGAAGCACGTTCGGACGTCTTGTTTGGAACTGATATAGAAAGGCCCCTTCCAGGTGATTTTGATAACTAACACTGCTGTTAAGTGTCCTGGAGTACCTAACTGGGTGCATGCATCACACACTTGAAGATTCAGAAATCAGTATGAAGAAATAGTATGCTTTGAGCCTGAATAAAGAGCACAGGTGACTGCATCACAGCAAGCTGAACAAATGCAAGGAGCAGTGTCACTACAACAAGGAGAAGCAAGGGGTAAAGATTTGCAGACAATTGAACCGACACAAATTCCTGTGGTTTCAGTAAGTGGCATTGTAGTCTCTGATGAAGAAGAAATGACCAAACCTCAATCTGAGAAAGCAGTTGAGACAACAGCAGAACAAACAGAGGATCTGGGTGAAGGAACAAATGCTCAAACAAGAAGAGTCACCTGCAATGTTGAGTGGCTACAAAACTATGGTCAAAGGAGATTGAAAATAAGTGTGTCAGTTGATCGAATACCACCAACTATCACTGAAGAGACAGAGTCAAAGAGTGCAAGTGTTACAGAGGAAGATCAACAGAGACTGAGGAGATCAAAAAGAGAAAGAGTGCCCCTTCAATGGTATTCTGCACCTGAATGGACTTATGACGGAAATAAAGTGCTAAATGTGTCAGTGGATGAACTGTGTGGTGTGAAATCCAAACTATTTGAACCCCTATGGGTCCAACATATATATGGTGCTTGCAGTGTATATGCCACACATTTGTCATTATGATTTAGCATGCATTGTTGGTGTGGGTCCCAATTTCACTATCAGGTAATGGTCAGTAGCGTAGATGTCTCGTCTCTCTCATGTTGCTGCGTGTGTTGTGGAATGATCCGCTAACTGGTGAGGTGGCCGATAACGTTTGGGGCAACTTAACATAGAACTGGAGGAACAATATTATTTCTAATTCAAACTGGAGCTGCCATTCCCGTTCCCTGCTTCAAGGATGTAGATCATCCGCTATGCCGCTGCCTAGATATATGTTCATGTCTGGTGTTGTCTAGTTGTGGGTCCCGGCTTTTCGCCATGTCTGCTAATTCGTGCCATCTGATTCTCATTGTGTGCTGGTTGTGAGTGTCGGCATGTCACTGTTTGAGCCCCTATGACGTCACACTAAAACAAAGGATTTCGACAAGCCACTTAAAAAGATTTCTGAAAAGAAAACACATTTTAAAAGACGTTTGAGACAGTATTGACTGAAAGTAAAAAAAGACTGTAAATAAACTATTTTTGTTTTAAGAAGATTTACCTAGGTCCCAGGCTGCAGTATAAGCAAGGATAACATTTTAGAAGAACGTGGAGTAGGGTATGGTTGACTATACGAAATATTCTGAAAACAAAAATACTGTGCAAAAGAGATTACTTAAAGAAATAAACTGCTTGAGAGAATCTGAACAGAACTGTTGACTTGTTGCTGTATACTTTTGCTCAAACAATCTGATTGGAGACAAACGTGTTAGAAATAGTTGCAAAATTATCATGGGTACTACTTTTGTAGTAGCAGTATTAGTGATTATGATAGAGTTAGTAGGGTTTTATTTCACACCCAATAAAGACATTAGGTCTACAAATGTATCTACAACACTTATAAACAACAGATGAGGACCAATTGAAAGCATCATTTGCAAACTACAGTGGACATGATTACATAACGTTTAATCTAGATTAGTGCAAGAATGCACACAGGCTATGGACGCAAAAGACTGTTATGTCTGCATCCACTTACAATCATCAGCTTCAGAGGAGGTTACTTATCACTGTCACATTATCCATTGTCATACATACATATTCATAAGCAATCACATGCAGTATTTTGATACATACAATACCACTTTGATTATTTTTATTCAAATTAAGATTAGGTGCTTACTAGAGTACTGTTGCAACAAAGCATGAATTTACATCCACAAGCAAAAGAAAAGGACACAGCTTGGTATTATTTTAGACCACCCATTCCTATAGATAGGGTTAAGGCTTATGCAAACAATCTAACCTGCTTAATGAGGCCTTTAGAGAAAGAATTCATCATGACATTAGAGGGAAGAAACACCATCATTACTGGAAGTAAGAATAGGTAGGAAGATGTTTGAAAAATGTTTGGAAGAAGATGAGCTTAGGAATAAAATTGTTCTCCCAAAGCTGAAATTACATAGAAGACAAATAGAGAAAATCTGTGTTTATAAATGAAGAACACACATAGTAGAACCAGACATATGGGAATTGGTAGTTCTGAACACAGATTTGAAATTATAGCAGGTACATGGCAAATTTTACAGGGAGAAGAAACAGCCATTCCAGAAGTTTCTTTTGTTTGTCCACAGGATGCTTAATTCCAGTTACCTGCTGATTAGGAAGGTATTTGTTGTTTAGCTATATTGTTTCCTAAGATGTATCATGTATATAGTATAGCTGCTTTAACAATGACACCATCACACAGACACACACGTAGTGCAGTAGATGGAACTCAATTAGTGGGAGACGTTGTTGATGCAATTATACCACCGGTAGGAGACATAATAAATAATGAATAGATTAGAGGGCTTTCAACAACTGTCAAAAAGCAAGCAATCATCACTTCTTGAGCTTTATTAGTTGTCAACACAGAATTAGTAGCTATTAGATCTATGGTTTTTCAAAATCGTTTAGCATTAGACATTTTGCTTGCAGAGAAAGTTCAGCATTGCTGTACATTTATTCCAGACGAAAGTAAGAAAATAAAGGAATTTGTAAAGAACATATCTGATTTGAAACCTGAATGAGAACCATTAAAAACACTTAGGGCCCGATTCCGATCTCGGTTGGAAGGGCTCCAAATCAGATTTGGTTTTACCTAAGGCGATCCCAAGCCCTTGTTTCTGACGGACTCGTTCCCAATTCCGAATGACCAAGTACGATGCCTAGAAACCCTTAGCGCTGACCGAATCATTTCCGGAAGGCATACGGAGAGATAGAGCCCTCCAGAGCCGAATCGTACAGCTCTATGGAGTAAGTTTTCCAAGCGAGCAAGCTCGATGAACGATTCGGACAGCCTTTACGATTCCTTTTGCCCAGATCGCAAAGCCTGCCGGAATGGTCTTTGGGGGCCCATAGCAGTCCCCCCTTCACCCGGGGCCCTCCGACTCGTTCCCATGGGGGTACCCATGGCTCCCCCCTTTCAGACCATGCACAGTATAGCAGGCACCAAGGGGTGCCCACCACAGGGTGCACGATGATCCCCAACCACCCCTTTCATCAATGGGAGCCTGTGTACGCGTTCGGTACACAGGCTCCCATTGAAGTCAATGGGAGTCCAGCCGAATCGTATCCAGATGCATTCAAATGCATCGTACTTGTTCGGTCTGACTCCCCTGACACGAGTCGTACGAAAAGCATCCCGGACATGAGTCGTTCGGTTTGCTTTCCGAACGAGATCGAAATTGGGCCCCTAGTATTTTAGAAAACTTTGAAAAGGGAATTTCAACCATTGCCACTGCAGGAGGAGGAATCATGTAAGCTATTTTTATGCCAATATTATTAATAGGGCGTTGCCTAATTTTCTTGTTTGCTTTATTTAAAAGCTGTAGATATTGCATTAACAGACAAAAGAGTAGAGAAATGAGTGAAAGATTAGAAAGCAAGATAAACTTACATGATTGCATAATGAAGAATACAGAAAATCAAAACAATTTAAAAGTTTAGAAAGGAAAAGAGAAGACTCAGCTGAAGATGAAAGTGAGCTTTGGCGGATTCACATATGTAAATGGGATGGTTAAGATAGCCATCAGAGGGGATTACAGAGGCTTTTTTAGCAAAACGCAATAAAATATAGGTAAAGTATATGTGTGATCTTAACATACAGACTTAAATGAGCACAATACATTTAAAAATGTGCCAAAATATAGCAATTAGCTATACTTACATGTTCTAGGCCTCCAACCTGTTTAGAGCACTATTGTTTAGAAATAGCTTGACTAAAATTTGCTGATGCGTGTATTAAATGTTTAAATTATTGACCTTTCCATGATCATGTTTTATTACATAAATGTTTCACATTACTATGCATCATGTTTCTTCTTATAGCAATCAAGAGTTTAAAATGCTTGTTTAGAATTTTTATTTAGTAAACAATTATCAAGAAAAATCACATAAAAATGAAAGCACATAAACTAAACTTGACCTTTTTTTAACATGGCTGTTTTATTTCCAAAGATTGAAGCTGTGAAAATAATGTTCTTTCGTTACTTCAGATGTTCTGATTTTTACATAGCCCATTGTTAGCTAACATATCATTTGCTTCATTAGAAGGTTCGAAATGTAGTTCCAATCGTGGGAAAGGATGCTTGGAATGGAAAAGCTGCATGCATAGCTTAGACTTAAACTACAAAGTTGCACACTCGAAGATTACTGTCTGTACACCGTTACATTCTTATGAGAAGTCAAGGAGTGAACCTGTTCCCAGGAAGAACCCTGAAATATGATTGGACAAGAGGAGGAGAAGACACAACATTAACTGCAACATTAGTTTTGACTGTTTATAAATGTGCACATTCCTAGAGTAGACACACACAGCGCTACATACCTTTTCCCACCCATTTCCACACTGATTCTCCGGTTGCTATTCCTACTGCACACTTCACCTGTCTTATTACTTATTGCTTTGAGACTCTACTTAGTTTTAGGAACCTCCTTTAAGGGAGGTTCTGCTTGACTGATTGTTGACTTTTGGATATTTTGAGCTTTTTGCTTGATCTCACTCTCTTTCGGATTTGAACTCTTTATGGGTTTCCTACTCACACCTTTGCCCCATTATTAGAATAGAGATTTTCTTCCTTAATGGAATGAATTAACCATCATTTCTTTAGCAAATCTGTAAAAGATTGATTAATTTGAAACTAATAAGAATAAAACTTATGATTCTGAATAAAGACGATTTATTAAAACTTGAAATAATAAAACCCTTAAAACCTTTACAAATAAAAATTATTGACTAAACTTAGGTAGAATTGTGAGGATTTATTTGCTCCTGATCTTCTCAACTGCAATGGGCAAATTCAGTTGACCAGACTGGCCAACAGCACCGAAGTGGGTATCAGCCCTGGGTGTGGTTGATGGTAAACTGAGTTTTATTTAAACTGATTCCCGCTACAGCAGGCACAACACAACATAACAGTCAAACAGTGAACCCAAACCACAGCTGCAGTTCAATTCAACAACATTGTTTTGCAATAATGCAGCTCAAAAGCACAACAGCTTAAAAAATAAAACAGCACAGCACCACCAAATAAAATGCTACACAAGAAATGTGTACACACATTCTAGTCACACACTATCACATCAAGAAATCTGCCCTCCTAATATGTTGGCAAAGAGTATTTGTACCAAGCACTGCATTCATTTCCTCCACAGACATAAAATACCACCAATCAAAAAGTTTTTGAGATCTGACTCGATGTCTTAAAACATCTTTGCTCATGCCATTTAATGATTCTAAAAGAAGGGTGAGGTTTTAAGTGGAAGGCCCTGATTTCCAAAGGTTTTGTATCAGATATGAGTTACTTTTTTTTATGGCAGACTTGAGGCAAAAAGCTTGAATTGTGAAGCAGGATAAGGTGAAGATTGATTTGGGGTTTGAGACCTAGCTGGTTCAGTTCTCTTTGTACATAGTTATTGTGATAACATTTCCTTATCTTTTACATAATTCTGAAAGCAGAATGCAGCATCGCTCTGGCAGATGCCAAAATAGAGTCTGTAAGTTTCTTAAGTGTAGCATTCATGTACTGAGTTCAAGAAATGATCAGTTCTTGAACAATCAAACAAAACTCTTAGTTGTCGAAGTAGGTTTTAGAAGCAAATCTCGATTATTTGAGTTTAGGGTCAATATGTGGGAGAATTGTTAGCTTAAAATGTACCTAAAAGCAAAGGAACTTTATTTGACAGGCTAAAGTTGAGATAAAGCTCACAATGTGTATGTTTTATTTTTGAAGTGCACTATCACCCACAAGGTTATCCTGGCACTGTACAGATGTGTGTACTTAGCCCTGCCTAAGGAAGGTTGGGTATTTAAAAAGCAAGGTTTTCAGCTTGAATTCAAGAAGAGAGGAGGGGGCTCTGATGTTGAGTGGGAGGTCATTCCATGCTCTGAGAGCGGTGTGAGAGAACGTATGTCCCCCGATGTGGTTCTGTGTATGCTTGGGATATGCATGAGTAGGAGTCCCTTGGAGCGGAGGTGTCTGGATGGTTACTGGAAGGAGGTGTGACTGTTCGGGTAGATGGAGTCTAAGTTGTGTAGTGCCTGGAATGTGTGTGTAAGGAGAAGATTTCACTTTGACACTGTAGAGTGTTGCTATAGTTTTGTGTGTGCATAAAATAAAATATCTAGTTTGTTCGGAAGAGAGCATTATTAAAAAAGCATTTAGGGTAAGTTTATGTGCATTCTTCCCAAAAACTGTAAATTATATCTTACCTATTGAGACAGTGGTACATTTGTTGGCTCAGCACGTAAGAGGGTATTGTTAATTTAGGAGACCTTTTCTTTAAGAATACAAGTCTGAAAGTTATTTCCTATCATAAATATGTTAGTTTTTAAATTAACCAATGACGTGTCACATCAAAGTGCATGGACATGTAGTAAAAAACCAGCAATATACAAATGGCTAACATGTATGTGGTTTGACATTTGCAGCTACAAGGTCATGTGCAGATTGAAATCTACATCCCAGGTTTTATTACAACAACTCTGTTTTATTTTATATAGTTTCTTTATTTGTTGTATCTGCATGTATGTACCCTTCCAGATGGTCACTTTGCAATATATATTAAAATGAAGGTAATATGCAGTGTGATGGAATGCCATTGTGTCCTGCCAGTGCTTTATAGGAGACAGCACGGATGCACCACAATCTCCCATCAGCAAGGCTCTTTGATAAATCAGGATGGTCATAACCCTCAAGTGGCATGCCATATCATCTTTCTCTAAATAGTGCAACAGATGCATCAAATATGTATGAACTTGTAAATCATTTGTGGCTTTGCCCCTCACTGTTGGAGGTGTTGTCTGCACTGATCTTGCAAAAGAAAATGCATCAGAAGCCCTTTTGTTTACAACTGCAAAGGATACATTACCTTCAACATCCGGTTCACAAGTGGTGTACAGCTGTACTGTATCATATTCTTTGAATTCTTACCATGTTTCTGGCATTACTGCCCCATTAAGGGAACAATTGGAAATATTGTTCGGCTCCGTAACAGAAAATGTATAGGATTCCATGGTATGTCAGATAGGTTTCTCGCATTGTAGTGATATGAAACAGAATATTGTAAGTGCCAAGGCCAATTACTTTGATACATTTGTAATCTATTTAAAGATGAACGTTGGTGTGCAACATAATGAAATTCAGAAACATAGATTCCGATTTGGGGTTACTGAGGGTGACATCAATTTCAAAGCATCACCCATGCCAAGTGGATGTGATTGATAGCAGAAGAGTTTAGCTTAGACAGCACTGAATCCTCTCATGGCTGGGGCTTGTCTGTGGGTTTGTCTGTACACTCTGGATGTTTGGTTTGCTCTTTTGACCTCTTACTTATGTTGAATAGCGATTCAGATTGTTCCTTTTTTTAATTGCTGATTATTTTTGGGCTAGTGCTCCACTGGTGTATACCTTTAAAATACCACAGTCATGGTAAGGCTGACTGTTCCTTCATCATCACATGGCTGTGCTGCACACACATATTAGCCACATGTGTAGAACTTACCTACATCTTTCTAAAATACCTCACATCTGTACCACACTAACTTGAGCTATGCTGCAGACATTTTTAGTACATTATACCCCTTCCATAGGGAGAGGGTAATGTGCCATTATGATGAGCTCTACTGTAACGTTCAACAGGTAGTATCGGGTGAGTCAATTTTTAGTGAACACATTGATAAAAATGTGCTGCTGGATTTGAGTATCTTGAATATGTGGTGTCCAGTGGCCAAGTTTGTTACTGCATGAGAGATCCTTAATCTTTTAGAAAAAAGCAGGAAAGGTGTAAGGTCATCTACGTCAGACTTATTACCATTAGTCTTCCTTAAATAGTACTTATCACAATCACATAACCTCCTCTCCCTCTGACCCCAACCTCCTATTTACTGCATTGTTTGGGGAATATAGGAGGTCTTTGTAGCGTTAGTTCCATTTCCAGGGCTGGAAGTTAGGGTCTTTATCAAAATATGTAGATGAAAGAAGATTGTATTGGTAAGCCTCTTTAGTGCAAATATAGTCGTCTTTATGCAGCTTGGACCCAAATGTAACATATTAGACTAGTGTTCTAAAGGAGCAGGAGGCAGTTTAATAGCAATAAACGGTACATAATTAGCCAATAACATATTTAACATAACCAGGTGATTTATAATTTCATGTAGATTCCAGATGGCAGTTCATATGGCATGTCATGACAATTATTTAAATGGTTTCATGGAGGATTATTTCATTTTCTGATGACAATATAGTTTAACAGTTGCATTAAAATATGTGGGCAGTCCTTTGTGGAATTTTTTTGTGAATGCTAGCGTGCAGTATCCAGCAACAACTAAAATTAGATGCTACTTTCAACAGAAAGTGTGTGTATAATGCCTGTAAGAAATATGGCTCATTAATATTTACTGTATGGTTTCATGATTGTAACAAAATGATGCACATACTGAGAAAAAGTCTTGGCTGGCCAGTGACAAAATGTAGCACCCAAGAAAACAGCACAATTGCTCACAAAATGTTTTTGGAGAGAAAAATGAAATATATAATGAAGGTTGTATGAATTACTGCAAGACATTAGTAGGTCCATTTGCTCACTATGTGTTTTCTTGTCTGAGAGAATATAGTATAGACCTAGTATTTAGCTCCTGGGTCTTGTCATTGCACACTGTACCTACATAATAGGAGGGACACCTTTGTTTCAAGTGTTTTGGCGTAGTATACAGCGTTCAAAATGGCATTTGTTTGTATATGCTAAGGTGAGATGTTGCTTGGGCTTTGTTTGCCAATAAATATGCATTTGGATTTTGTTGTTGCCATAGCATCTAAAGGGTTTAAGAAAGTGATCAAAAGGATGGCATCAACAAAATTGAATGCTTTCAGTTTTGAGTGAAACCCATTCTTTATTATAGAATACCATATAGGGAGTTGTAGCAATTGGGTTTCGCCCATTCTGAACAGCTGGATTTTTTTGCCTTTGAATCATCCAGTTTTGGACTTCTTACTCATTGTGAGTCTCACTGCATGTGTCAATATCCACACATGTATGCACACATGTGCGAGCTTTGAATGGGAGGCTGCTGTCGTACGCAGCCCGGTACCCATGCACAGGTAGCCTGTGCAGAGGGGACTCTGCAGGATTAGTCATTCACCTAGAGTAGGCCTTATTAGGTTATTATACACTCACAGGGAAAGTCAGTGTGGTTTACTGCCTTATCTGCAGTGACATTGTATTACACACATAGGAGGTAAACTGCTTTAGACTGAAGTTTCACTTTCCCTTAGCTTATCAAGTCCAGTGACATTTCAAAATGGGGTGGAACATGTATGTGAGAAACAAACCTGAGAGTTCTGAAAGGATATCTGTACAACTAATGGGTCATCCAGGATAGACGTATTTCTCTGGCTCAGCTACAGATCGGAGCCCAGGCCTTTTGTCACCCTTCTCGACCAAGTTAATTACATTTCTCTCCAGCAGATGGAACAAAGGCTTCCCCACACAAAATGAATAATTAACAGTGGTTCCCTCTGTTCCTGAGCAGGAAAGGGTGGAGACGAAAATCTGCATTTGTTAATTATTTGTCACATTGTATCAGGGCTGGGGACAGCCCAGACTTACTGAATAGAGGACAAACTTTTAGTAGGAAAAGCCTTGGCAGCATCAGCGTAGGACAGAGCTGAGACCACAGGAGCAGATGTGGCCAGTGACTCCTGGATGACATCATCTTGAATTGTCCCACCATGCTGTGCAGGAGGGTTGGGACAGGAGCTGAGAGGTGATGTGGCACCTGAGGATTGACCAGGGGTGCCTGACTCGTAGAACTTTCTTCCCCCACTTAAAAAGTCTTGCGCAAGGGGTAGACTCCCTCATGTTTGGTGCTGTTTGTGCCTTTTTCTGCTGGACCCTGAGACTGCGACAGCTATGGAGAACTGGAAGGAGAAACCCCCTGATTCCCAAAAAAGGGCTAGGGACCCCAGGACCAGTGGGTCTCTCAAGGTGGCAGTGAGGCTGGACTCCAAACACCCCCTATGGACTAGTTGAGGGAAAGATCTGGGGGCATATTACCAAGGATTTGCGATAATTATTGCAAAGCGCGCTTAGCGCTGTTTTTTTTATCGCCGGCTATCGCTGGATTACATCGCGGAGATAACGCGTTATTATCAACACTTATCTCCAAGGCGATAAAAATCCAGAGATAGCGGCAAAACCCAGCAATAGCGCGAGAAATCCAGCGATAAATTCACTGCGCTAATGAAAAGCTTGCTAATAGGCAGGTGAGGACTTAACCTTACAATCCACCTCCCATTGACAAGATGGTTAAGTCAAGTTTTTAGCAGGTGTTAGATTCCAGCGATAATCACGGTTAGCGCAACTTTTTTTATCGCTTCGCGGGCATTGGTAATAGGGGGAAGTTGTGTTTGCGACTGTTTGCAGTTGCTTTTAGTTGGGAACGCCTACTTTGCATGTCATTAGCGATAATTATCGCTGACATGCAAAGCGGCACCAAAACGGTCGCTTTCGCCATAAAGCTGTCGCTAACAGCTGTTAGAGACAGCTTGCTAATAGGGCGATAGAAATATCGCCGCTTTAGCAGCAAAAAGTGCTGCTAAAGCGGCGATACCGCCCTTGCTAATATGCCCCTCGGTCTTCTGCATCCAGAGACAAAGACTAGAAGTAAAGCTGTGTCAAGGGGCTAGTGGAACCAGTTCCCTGTAGAATA
The DNA here is from genome assembly GCA_963921515.1 of Calotriton arnoldi. NCBI lineage: Eukaryota > Metazoa > Chordata > Amphibia > Caudata > Salamandridae > Calotriton > Calotriton arnoldi. The sequence goes on along the minus strand of CAWUFW010006690.1, from coordinate 538,453 downwards.
AACCACTTTGGAGGTGAGGAGCTCTGCTAAAACTGCTCCTGCTTGCTGGAGCTTGCCCTTAGGAGTAAAATTAGACCAATATCGTCCAAATCTGTCCATCGAGGCATGAGTTAAAGCCCTTCAAAGGTTGGTGACCATTGACCTTTTTTATGAACCATAACAAAAAACACACTGGTCCCTAGTAACAATACGTTAGATGCAAAGAACCAAATGGTGACTAAAATATAGTCAAACGAATTAATGAAAAACAATATCACAACACATATCGGTGCAGTGAATATTGGTGCAAAATAAGCGTCCTCGGTGCTCCCATTACAGCAAGTTCTCAACAATCATATAGTGTCTGTGTTTTTAAAGTCAAAGGCGTTTTGATCCAAATAAAAATGGCAGATCCTCATCAGGATTTAGGAGGCTACAATGACCCAGAGAGAGAGAGCTGAAACAATTATAGAGGAAGTGTGATCAGAGTGAGACTAACAAAAAGACAAGTGAGCCATTACAAGGCATAGGCAATACTTCTTAGACCATACTTACATTATGAAAGGTAATGCAGTTGTTAAAGGAGGGGGTCCCTGGTGACAAGCCTCAGTAACAGGGTGGGCAGGAATGGCCTAAATAAAAATAAACGTTTTATGGGGTATTAAAGTATGTAAAGCCCACAGACTTAAGAAAAAGCACTGACTGGATAATCATTTATTGTTAATTTTTCATGCAAGTGAATGGGATTTACTAGCCCACACCACCACCCCTAAGTAGGACTTGGACTGCTCTGCTTCCCTGCCCTGAGACAGTCAAACCCTACAGTGGGGTGCTTGGTTCTCAGTAAGGGGAAAATGCGGCACTATTACTTGCAAAGTTAGTCAATGCTGGTTGTGCTGTGCTGTGCTGGTGCATAAAAGTGATGTTGTGCGTATTATTATTAAGATACTGTGCAAAGTGATTGTGTGAAACCCAGTGCTTAATTTGTAAAATATGAAGTGCAGGTGCTCAAATGTTTGTCGGAGGCCACACCAACTTTTCTCCAGCCCCACCCACTTCCTCCACTGGCTCCACCCACTGACTCTATTAGCTCCACCCACATCCTCAACTGGCACTGCTAAAAGTCAGATGTAATACCTGATCTGAATTTCAGTAAGGGAGCCTTCCTCATTGTAAGGTTTTGACACACTAGAGGAATATTTTTTCTACGGAGCAAAATAGAGTACATTTTCACCAAAACCTTGGCCTACAAATTAGAAGCATCACTCAAAGTTGTTGAACAATCACAGACGTGTAACGCCCTGTTTGGGAGCATAATGTGGCGGATGCTATAATAAAGGGTGAGGATTCAGCTTAAAAAGTATGATTTAGACAATCTCGATACACAAATGGGTGCAATGTCTGATATTTATATGTTTCTAATCTCTCGTCTTCATTGCTTGATTTTACTCCCTAGAAAGTGTCATTCATAGTTGTTGAAATGTCACTCATAATTACACTGAATTGACTGAAATTATGAAAATGGCACTCATAGCAATCTGAAACCTTGGCAGCTATGCGGCGGGTGTCAGTGTCACTGGGTGAAGGGTGCACTGCACTGCAACGAGAGCAGAAGGACTTCACTACCTGGCAAATTAAACTCCCCACTGTGAGCCCTGCAGCCAAGAGAAGAGCACTTCCTTCCAGGCCTTGCTGTTCCCCATTTACTCATCCAGCCTCTGCCTACGAGGGAACCAAGCTGCTTCCTGCACCAGAGATTGTATCCTGCTACCAATGTCTATACTTGCTGTTAAAGGCCCCCTACCCGAGTTAAAGGCCCAACTCAAAGGCCTATAAGGGATAGAGGGCGACCCTTTAATAAGTGGTATTGACATACACAGAAGGTTAATAAAGCTGTTAGTATTTTGCCCAATGGTAATATGATATTCTAAACTGGAGCTAAAAGTCTTCCAAGGCAGTGCAAGCAGGCACCCCAATCCGTCAGCCTATGGTATGGGCCCCAGGCATGCATAGGTAAATGCAGAGAACAAATTATTCGGCTGTGGCCGGCCAGTGGCTGTCGGTTGATGCCAAACTAAACTCACCTGCTAAAGCCCCCAGGACCATGCTATTCTACAGAAACCTAAATAAATGCCTCCAGGTGGGTCCATGCAAATGAGGAAAACCTTTTTTCTCAGTGTACCCTCTCTGCGCGACCGCATGGAGACATCAGCGCAGGGCAAAGGAGCAGGCAGGGGCCACACTGTGTGCCTCATATGAGTTGGTGCACTGACTGTGGCCACCCCTTGAAAGGGGAGAAAAGGAGGTACCGTGGATGCCCCAGACATACCCTCTCCAGGCAGGTGCAGTAACAACAGGCCATGTTGCCATTGCATTGTGAAAAGTGGAACAGCTACTTTAGTCAGCTGGTCCATTTTTTTCACTAATGTGCTGCCTCCATCGCAGTTTCAGTCAAGTGAGGTAGGGTATCAATCTACTGAGGTGGAGGGTCTCTCAGTCCAGTGAGGGGAAAGTTTCGGCCCATTCATTTGAGGGTCTCTCAGGCTAACAGAAAGGAGTCTAAGAGACCAGTTAAACAAGAGTGCAGCTGAGTGAAGAGGTCTTCGACCATTATTAAGGCAGGCATTTAAGGCTAGTATCAGTCAAGTGAGTGAGGTGGATGTCTCATAGGTGACAGGAGGTGTATCAGTCTTTTTAGGAGGGTTGCTCATTGTGATGATGAAAGAGAGTGTCTGACCAATGTGAGTAGGTATTTTGTAGTAAAATGGTGTTTTAGACCAAAGACCTGGTGTCTTGGTTCACATAGTTACTTGGGGGGCTCACAACAAGTGACGTATGATGCTAATACAGTGCGGAAAGGACTCGGAGGCTTTGTGTGTAATCTTGAAGTTGCGGATTATATGAAGTTAGGTGGAGGTCTCATAATATTGAGTTTGGAGTCCTATCCAGTCTGCAAATATGGAGAAAGCGCACCCCTTCAGGGTATGTGGCATCAGCCGTGGCATTAGGAACCGGGTCTCCTTTGGGGCAGGGCCCACATCCTCCCTTGCTTGCTCTCATGATTCTTTGGTCGGGGAGCTGCTAGTGGAAGGATACATGAGGCACTTTATTTGTCTGTGATACTGATAGGTGACTGACTTCCAGTCCATTGAAATACTTCTAGACTCCTCAAACATTCGCCCCTGCTGTAAGAACAAAGGCAGAGGAACAGCTTTAAAACAAGCACGTAGGCAGGAAAATGTCATTCTGATGCTCAGTATATCCAATATGGCCACCCCAAATCCTATATACAAATGAAAATGTATATGGAGCCAGTTACACACAGTTTGGCGCCACACCTTTGTGGACTGAAAGCATAACAAATTGATCAGTCTTTGTATCTGGTAATCGGTAACATGTCATCGGTATGGTAGCATTGGTAACCGAATGAATATTAATTGGAGGCTGACGGAGGCTCATATAAGGAAATATATGCATGTGCTTGAGAGCAGCTTCACATAAGACACAATTAACTTAAATTCAGAGGTCATACTACTATTTAATTATGGCATGGTTTCACTACTGGAACTTAATCTATACTCACATGGATGGTCACGTCATACAATAACTGCAAGAACTGATGGTGAACCAAACATAGAGGGAGACCTACACGGTCAGGAAAACCACATTCTGAGTACACCCTGGTGCCCCTTGAATCGTAGTGAGTGGAGTACATAATACATTTTTCCGTTTTGTGTGCTAGGGCCTAGGGCAATTGATAACACATTCAGTGGGGTGGACAGTGGACTCCGTTTGTTTATTTATTTTGGAGCAGCACTGAGGGACCAGAATACGAACGCATTTCAGTGATTGCTCTTTATTTACTGATGATCGTCCAATCCGATTGCAGTACATGAACTAGCGCCAGCAAATAATGTTCGTGTAACCGTAAAGGCGCAAGAAAATGGTAATTTAAACAGTGTCACGAAGCTCGACAGCCCCGTACACAGATGCTGGTCCAGTGCCACACCAAGAGGCTCATTTGGCAGCCCAAGCTATGCCACAGGCTGGGGGCGGAGTGGCGGACAGTACCAACGAAGCGTTTATGGCTACTACTGCTTACTATAAAATGAATACTGCTATTTAGTAGTACTTATTACTTACAGTTACGTGTTGGACTGGGCCGGGGGCGGGCACACTGCCTAAGAGCCTTTATTAATAAAATGGCCTGGAGCTACTGGCTGCCGCCTGCCCTCTACGTCGTCGTGCTGCGGTCGCTGCTTTGAATAATGATGACTGCGGGTGTGCCGGGGCGTGGCAATCTAAATAAAATCTGCGCACGTTGCCGCACAGCCCCTACCCCCGAACAACCAAATCCAGCCCAATGCCCCAATCTCGATGTCCCGCCCACCGGCAACAGCAACACTGAATTAAGGGCCGAGGCTGCCAATGCCATGATTGTCACCATATTTGAATCTTCTATTCTTGGCCGAATCAATTGCTCAGGCTCTCTCAGCCGCCGCAACACTCTTCCTCACCGGGACTCGGGAGCAGAGTCGGACTTGGGAGCAATCAAAAACAACACTGCGCCGAGTCAGTGAGTTATATAATATATATATATATGTGAGTTATATATAATATATATGTGAATAATACTGCGTGCAGCAGACGCATAGACCCGGCCCTGATAAATAAGTGCCGGTGCTAAGCACCGGAAAGCACCGGCACAAATTAAGCACTGGTGAAACCTCATCCCCAGACCAGTCATCTATGTACCTTCCTCAATATATTATGTCTTCCATCAAATTAAGGGGGCATTGATTCTAAATGTGTCTCTTCTCAAAAGATGGGGAACATTTTGCCCCCATTGCAACCCCTTGGATCTTGCGATAGCACTCTCAATTGTGGATGAACACATTGTTATCCAAAATTACAGTAATCAAATCCATTAGCATTTCAGAAAGCTCAAGTAAGGTGGCATCTCTGGTGTCCAAGAAATACTGTATGGCCGAAATTCCTTCCGCTTTGGGATATTGTTATATAGTGAACAGACGTCAAAGGTAACCAGTATGTTACCATCAGTCCAACCAAACTCAGATATTTTGCTAAAAAGTAGTTTTGTGTCCTTGACATAGGAATGCACATTTCAAACAAAAGGTTGCATGTATAGGTATATATACTCTAAACGTTTTTCTGTCGGTGACCCTATGCCTGGTATATTAGGCCTACCTGGTGGAAAGGCAACTCGATGCACCATGCAGGTTTCTTGCACTTCACTCTGTTCTATTTCTAAATTTAGCCCACCTTACAAACTATATTTGTGTGTCCCTGCAGTGCTTACTGTTGCTCTTTGGGCAACACACATCTGCATAAACTAAATTAACAACTCACGCTCAGTAAAGAACTGCATTATTGAATTTCACACATGCCCACAAGAGTATTTAATTTTATTCTCCGTGATACGGAGTTCTTATTTAGGCAACAATTTGGTATACTGGGCACTGTTCATAACAAGTTGCCTTTTTCTTTGCGCTATTTCAAATTTGTATTGACACATTCCAAACAGGCCCCCATGATAAGATGACGATTGTTTTCCTTCCTCTGTTGCTCCCTTCCTGTCATTGGTCCTGTTTCGCTTTCCATGACTTTGGCAGCTATGTAAGTCGGGCGCTGCTCGGCACATTTTCGGGGTTCACATTGCAGTCGTTTGCATGTCTTCCAGGTAAGCGCCTGGCGCGCTTAGGCTTTTATTTATGTATACTTCGTCTCTTTGTTTTAAAAATATGTGAAAGTGGTACTTTTAATTACTTTCTTTCAGCAGGCTTATCAAGGCCTCACTCGTATATTTTCTCCTCTCTTCAATATTTATATTTTATGTGCCACTCTGATTTTTGCAAGGTACATTAAAACTGGCTAGATAGTGGTTGGTTTTACTTGGGACTTCATGTTGCCTATTACTACGGTGTTGTATAGTTTGGGGACATTTTTCATCATCTAATATCATTGTGATACTCATTTTCAGATTGCTACTCCTGCTGCCACTGGGCCCTTTCCTTGTGTTGTAATGTGCTTTCCTTTTAATGTTGCTGTATTTTGCATGCATGAATTCATTAAGATGCTCTGAGTTATTTGTAGAATGTTAGTGGAGACTACTGGGGAACTCTGTGCGAGACGGTTGGGTGGCTGAGCTGTTCTGTCCATACAACTTATAATTAAATTACAACCTTTAAACTATCAAGTCCCGCATCCTCTTCATTGAAGAAACTACTATTTAATACTGGCGACGACTGGGCAAGAACAGGAACAGCTCAACTCCAAGTTTCATTTTTCATCGATCAACTGAATTAATTACGAAGATACAACTTCATGTCAACTATCTACAAGCAATTACGAGCCTGCCTATTCATCTGCGACACCTGTTACCTTCATCTATCAAGCAACAGGAAGATTTGCGGTGTGCAGTGAGAACTTTGGCGGTTTTATTTTATTCTTCATTCCTGCCAAGAAAGACTTTATTTATTATCTTGTGGTTCCCGTTGGATTTGGGCAGCCCTGTCCTTCCCGCTACTGGGTTGTTATTTGCGATTACAATGCCAGTGTTTATTGGCCTCGTATAACTCTACATACCGCGCTTCAGTTACGCGCAAGGTTGCCTGTTTGTTTTTTTTCTCAAACAAGCCTTTACGCTCACCTCGCGCTTGTGACACGGCCTCACGCGTCCATGTTGCGTTCTTCTCCTTTATTCTTGTGACGTATCCCGTGACGTGCAACATATATTCACGGAGAACACTTACGTTCAGCGTGGCCCATCTTTTGTTTCCTGTTTCTATAGCAACGTCTGGCCTGGCATAGCAACGGGCGTGTCTACAACAGTGAAAGGTTGACATTCCTAAACCGCGCTGACACGCACAGCTTAATTGTCTACTACAGTGTCAACTACAAGTGTCAACAACAGTGTAAATTTACATTTTCTCAACGCGCTGACACGCACAACTTGATTTGTTTTTAGCGTGCCAACAACAGTGTGATTTTACATTTTCTCATTGCGCTGACACACACAACTTAATTATTTGTTCGACAACTCACACAGCCTTGCTTGTTTCTTCGGAAAACATATGTTTGTTTTATTCCCGCTGGCACGCACAGCTTCACTGTTTGATTAAAGCGTGTCAACCTTATTCTCTTAGTATTTTGCAACCACGCTGACAAGCACAGCTCTATTGTTTGATCGACAACATATCAACAGTTTATTTGTTTCTTGATAGCGTGTCAACAACAGTAAAAACTTCCATTCTTCTTCGCGCTGACACGCACAGCTTTACTATTTGTTTGACATCTTCCTGTTTACCTGCTACAACGCGCTGATGCACACAGCAGAAAATACATGCTGAAAATATTAACTGAGCACAGTGTGTTTGTTATATTTTTTTTAGTGTTGCAACGTTTTATTCTGTGTTTTGTCTTTGACCATGCAAAATGTTACGGCACCTCCTTTCTTCCTCCAATCTCCTGGTGACCCACTGATTAAATGGTCTAAAGCGGAATTATGGGGTCACAGGCCATCTGAACAACTTGCCAGGATTGAAAATTCATTTCTTAGACAGCTGTTGGGATTTCCCAAAAGTACCCCATTAACTCCGCTCCGAATGGATCTGGGTGTCAACCCAATGGCACTGGAGGTTGCGCTTAGACCTCTACTTTACTGGCGCCGCCTATGGAGTACTCCAGAACTATCTATGTATCGAGAGGAATTGAGGGAGGTGGCCGACCTCAGGGGAGCAAGTAAAATATCCCGGCTTACCTACATAAAGAACTCCTTCTTAAACATCGGAATGGGAGATCTATGGGATAGTCCGGAAGAAAGTTCTCTGGCAACACCAAGAAAAGTTTTGATAAAGAACTTTAAGGACCACCATCTCAATCTATTACAAAGGGACCCCAGGATAGGCACACTCACATCATCCTTTTTAGAAGTCAAACTGCAATATACTTTAGAATCTAGCATAGATGATATGCAGCCCTCCCTTGCTAAAAACCTTTACATGCAGTTTAGATATGGTGTGCTCCCCTTATGTTCTGTTACCTATAAGTGGGGGGGTAGTTCTATGAAAGATTGCCCGTCATGTAAAAACTGTACAGAGACTGATTTGCATGTGTTGTTTTTCTGCCCCACCTATAAGGCACTGAGGGTTCGTTGGTTACGACAGCTCTGTAGGAACCTTGGAACCTCTCATTACATACAGGCTTATAGGATCCTTAAATATGACACCGGCATGCCAATTTTATACTCAGTCTCCCGTTATTTGTTTTTAATGTGGTGTGCTCGCCGTGCATTTTTAAAGAAAGATCAAGCCTAAACCACCCACTCCATGCACTTAGTATGATTTGGGTCTTTGTATTCTAATCCATTTTTTAACATACATAATTTTGTATTATATGCTGAGATACCTAGCGCCTATTAGCTTATTTAATACTTTTAAAAATATTTTTAATGCTTGTATATTTTTAGGTGTATACAAAAAAATTTTTAGACTGATAAATTGTATTGAACTTTTAAATGTCTTAATTGCGCTTTTAAGGTCTTGTGAGGCCGAAATAAAGTATCTCCTGACTTGAAATGGTCTAAATGGAAAAAGGTTTTTGAGCGTTATGCCCGTATTTGTGGTACTTCCCTCAGTGCAGAAAGGAGAACAGCTTTGCTTCTACACTGTCTTGGATCAGAAGGACAAGATGTTTTCGATCACCTTCCTGATGTTCCAGATAGTGTTGCAGTAGATCTTAATGAATATGAGATGTGCATGTACAAACTCGATGCCCATTAATTACCCAAAGTAAGTACAATCTTAGAACGCTATCATTTTGGGCGGAGATTACAAAAAGAAGGTGAGACCATTGAAAATTATGTCACAGATCTAAGACGTCTAGCTTCATCCTGTAAGTTTGGTTTGCCAGTGGAAGAAAGAATTAGAGATCAGTTTATGCTAGGATGCATATCTGAAAAAGTACGTGATGAATTGTGGCTTAAGGATGAGCCTTCTCTTGATGAAGTCTTAGTAGTAGCCAAACATATTGAACACTCTCTAGAGTGTATGAAAGAGATCAAGAAAGATCTCAATAAAGAGGTATCCTCTTCCCAACACAATAAAGAGGTATCTGCTGTCAATTCAGCCTCCAATTTAAATCCCTTGTCCGAGAATTTTCAAGCTAAAGCCCAAGTTAGGGACAAACAAATCAACAAATTCCAAGGCCACAATTATAAAGATTTTTTTTTTTTTATAGATGCAATAGGACTGGACACTGGGCAAATGACAAATCTTGCCCTGCTTTTAATGCTGTCTGTACCTTTTGTAAAAAAAAGGACATTTTGGTGTTGCCTGTAGGATGAGGTCCTCCAAACAAAAGGTCAACGAAATTGGCCATGATTTGTCTACAGAAATACATGATTTTGAATGTGGCCAAATTGTTGTACAGGTAGGAGGTGATGGGCCATTGGGTCATATCATTGTTGAAGGTCAAAAGACGAAGGTCTTATTTGATTCAGGTGCCAAAATTACTATTGTTTCTAGCAAATTCTTTGAAGAAAAATTACAAACTAAAGTTAACTTACTTAAACCTGATATTCGTCCTTTTGCTTATGGTGGTGACCCCATTGAGTTGCGTGGTTATTTTGTTGGTTTAATAGAATATGAGGATCGCTTCACCTCAGGTAAGATCTACGTATCCAAGAAAGGAGACAGTATAATAAGTTGGTGGCATCAGAGGGATCTTGGTGTCATGTTGGATACCAATAACATCCCTCCCATTATTTTAAAAGACAGAGTACCTGTTAAACTTGTTGGTCATGACTCTATCTTACAAACAAATTTGATGAAAGAATACCCTCAGGTTTTTGGTGATAAACTTGGTTGCTTGAAGGGTTATTGCCACAAGATAAAATTGGCTCCAGGTTCGATTCCTGTTTCAAACAAAGTGCGCAATGTTCCTTTTACTGTAAAAGAAGAAATGCTTTGTGAGTTAGAGAAGTTGAAATCACAAGGCATTATTGAAGAAGTTGAGGGTACATCATGGTTGGCTCCAGTTGTGGCCGCCAGGAAAGCTGATGGCTCTTTAAGATTATGTGTTGATCTTAGGCAGCTCAATAAATGTGTGCTAGTTGACAAATATCCCCTTCCCAACATCTCAGACCTGTTAACTATGGTGTGTGGTGCAAAATATTTCAGCACCATTGATTTAACGTCTGCCTATCATCAGATTTTATTAGACCAGTCCTCTAGAGATCTAACTGCGTTTGTTATGCCTATTGGCACGTTTAGATACGTCAGACTACCTGTTGGCCTGGTATCCGCTGCTTCTGTCTTCCAACGCGCTATGGAGAAAGTTTTAGTTAATCTCCCAGGAGTATGCGTATACCAGGATGACATTTTAGTCTATGGTAGTGATGAATCTGAACATGGCAGCAGGGTCCGACAAGTGCTAGATAGACTTAGTGCACACAACCTTACCATTAAACTTGAAACATTTAAGTTTGTTCTTAACAAAATTGACTATCTGGGTCATTCAATTACAGCTGATGGTGTAATTCCCAAAGTAGATTTAGTTAACACCATCAAAGACCTAACTTCTCCCTCATCCAAAGAAAAACTCATGCGCTTCCTTGGAATGGCGGAGTATTATAACAAATTTGTCCAACATTTTGCTGAAGTCACATTTAACATGAGAAATTTATTGAAGAAGGGAGTAAAGTTTGAGTGGAATAAAGCCTGTGAAAAAGAGTTTGCTGATATCAAGATCAAACTGTCAAATGCCCAAAACTACGCAATTTTGATCCTACTAAACCCTCTATCATTTCAACGGATGCAAGTCTTAAGGGCCTTGGTGCTGTTTTGTATCAAGGTGGTACAGGTCCTGATAACACCATCATGTTTGCTTCAAGGAGCCTCAAAGGAGCTGAGTCTAGGTACTCAGTCATTGAAAGGGAAGCCCTTGCGGTCTATTGGGCCATTAAAAAATTAAAAAAGTTCCTGTGGGGTACTTTATTCATGGTCAGAACTGATCACAAGCCTCTGTGTGAAGTATTTTCTAACAAAGGCATTGACTCCATTTCACCGAGAATTTCCAAGTGGGTTGTTGGCTTACAGGGCTATCATTTATGTGTCAGGTATATACCTGGATCAGAGAAGTTAGTCGTTGATGCGCTTTCTAGATTGGTCCCTACTACCACTTCTGATTGGCAAGATGATTAAGCGTTCAATCAATCTCAGGATTTTGTCTGTGAAATTGATTATAAAGTTATTTCACAAGAACGTTGGCGTAATGCTTGTGATGAGGATGAGGTTATCCAAGTTCTGATGAGACTCATCCATGATGGTTGGCACCATAAAGAGCAAGGAGGTTCGTGCTTAAAAGACTATTGGTGTGTGAAAGATCAGCTGTCCTCTAGTGAAGGCATGTTATGGAGAGGTCATAGGCTAGTCCCTCCAATTGTTTTGAGGAAGGAAATGCTGAATCTAGCACATAATGCGCATATGGGTATCTCTAAGACTAAAGAGAGAGTGCGTTCTACATATTGGTGGCCTGGCATGGATCTCCAAGTTGAGCGTTTGGTTAGAGAATGTGTCCAATGCTCACTGAGTGAGAAAAGTGTAAAGACCAGAACTCAACCTATGTGGCACTTGGAAAGACATAGCCCTAGACATTTTGGGACCTGTACATGGGAATGGGCATGACACATATGTTATTGTTGTAATAGATCTTTACTCCAGGTGGCCTGAAATAACCTTTGTTAGAAGTGTGGATACAAAAACTGTTATTCACTTTCTCAAAGACTTGATCACTAGAGAGGGGATACCAGAAACTTTGTTGACGGACAATGATGTCCAACTTGTTTCCAAAGAGATGGAAGAATTTCTTCTCAATTGTGGTATTGTTCACAAAAAATGTGCTCTCTATCACCCAGAATCCAATGGGACAGTAGAAAGGTTTATTAGAGTCGTAAAAGAAACCATTTCTTTGGCAAAGCAGAACCATCTTGATTGGAAAGAAGAGGCCTCTAAGAGGGTTGGAGTTTACCGATTTGCACCTCACTCAACAACAGGTAAAACTCAATTTCTCTTATTCCGTAGTAGACACCCTGATACCTTTCTGGAACCCCCGTGGGTTAACAAATTTCTCTCTGATAAACGTGGTGTTCCTGATATGCATACCTGGAAAGAGAAGGAGGATGAGAAGTGTTTAAAAAGTAAAAAACAATATGATTTGAGACATGCTGTCAAGACAACCAAGGTTACTGTCGGCGATCTGGTAATGATTAAGAAACCTGGGTTCTGTGTTTCTGGTTTTAAATTCTCTAAGCCTTTGAAGGTTATTAAAGTCTTTGACAACGCTGTGAGAACATCGGACCATAGGGTATGGAATCTTGGCAGGGTTGCAGTGTGTAGAGAGAAGAGATTTGATCATTTGAATAATAATAATGACAATGATGGTGACAAATGTGACTTGATGATTCCAAACAGACCCAAAAGGGAGACTCGCACTCCATCATACCTCGATGATTATTTTGTGTAACCTTGCTTACAACTGTTTTTCTGTTTCTCTTCTTTGTTGTTCTTTTCAAAAAGTTTTCTTGTTTCATTTACATTTGCTTGTTACTTAGTTTATAATTCAATGCATTACAGAGGGAGATGTGTTTTAATGTGCTTTCCTTTTAATGTTTCTGTATCTTGTATGCATGAATTCTAGAACCATTAAGATGCTCTGAGTCATTTGTAGAATATTAGTGGAGACTACCGGGGAACTCTGTGAGAGACGGTTGGGTGGCTGAGCTGTTCTGTCCATACAACTTATAATTAAACTACAACCTTTAAACTATCAAGTCTGCATCCTCTTCATTGAAGAAACTACTATTTAACACCTTGCTTGGTTACTTACACGCTACGTCCAGGCTTCGTATGTTTAAATAGGATACATGGTTTATACCTTTTGTTCTAACATTAGGCAGGCCATTTGTTGCCGTTGAGTACAATGAATCCCCTTACGTCTGGGACTTTGGCCTGATAGCCTCTATGTACCACCCCATTTTTTAGATACTTTTTCCGGGACCCGGCGGACCTTTGATGAACTGGAAGCATCACTTGGAGAATTTATTGTTTGGAAAGCAGAACGTTTTACGGGTGATAACGATTGGTATTCTCTTACATGCGGTGCTTGACACTGCTTGCTCTCATCTACCGTGCTTCGTTCCATGAAGCTAGGAGGTCGTCACTTATTTCCTCAGCCCTTTTTAGTTTGCCACTTGTTGTAGCCTATTTTGTTCTATGACACTCGTGTCCCGTCCTTACTTTTCTGTTTTTTCATTTTACATTACAGTGAGGGAGCACCTTGCCAATGTAATATACAGAACTGTGTCATTTTCGTTCATTTGCGGTACATCATTTTTTACTTTATGTGCACTCCTTCACCGACCCATCATTTTAGGCTAATTCTTTGATATCCTCTCATGGTGAGGGGTTTCTTGTGATAACGATTTTGTCCCTTTATAGGCCATTTACTACTATCATCTATTTTATACTCTCTATGTTTTCACTCTGACTAATTGAATGCCATTACATTTTTACAACTCTTTTTTACATTGCACACCCTTTGTTTGTTTAGTTCATACCCTAGTACCTTTTTTTGGGCTTTGCACTTTTCACGCATGGCTATAGATTGGGCATTTTCCAGGACAAGCCGTTTGTTGTTCACAGATTATCTGGTGATAGTTAACGAACAGATAAACATGTCATTCCTATGTCATCGTAACAACTCTGTAAGATGTCGTATGTATTCTTTTGCAGCCTTGAAAAAGTCTCTGTGACGAAACAGGTGTCAGCTGCCTTCTGTATTGGATTTTACGTCCCCCGAAGCCAGAATTGTGAATAACTTTGGGGAAAAAAACACAAGAAATAGATCTTTGACTTTTATGCTCCTTTATTACTGGTCATTCATCTTAACCATTGGACTTCTCCTGTGTGCTTTAGTACTTTCCTCTTCTTTATTCTTATGGATTGAAGGACATTTGTCTTGTCTGATTCTGCCTATATCTGTTTAAGTAAACAGTAAATATAATCAAATATGATTTAATATGGTCAGCATGTGACAAATTAAAAAACAATTTTTAAATTGCTCCGAGTTTAAATGCTCAAAGAAAAGGATAATTGAACATCTTGAAATCTAACTTCATGAAAATAAAATCCTGAATTATGGAAATGATGCAACTGGCCGTCTGTGAACAACATTTGCGATAGTATTCATTGTGTCGATGGAACAAAGCTAAACCTGGCTGAAGAGCCCTAACTAGGGCAAAACTGGTCCGAGATTGCTTATGTTTCAGTTCAGGGAGGATCTGGCCTGGCAGTTCGAGCTGAACTGTTCCCATGAGGAGAAGGGTACAGACTGATTTGAAAGCTGGGTCCAACCTGAGGAGGCATGGTGGGTGAAATACGTTGGATTGGGATGCGGCCCAAGGAATTGCTAATGGCTAAAATTAATATAAGCATTCCTTCCATCACCTTGTTGTTTTTGTATTTGATGCCCTAAGTGTGTCCATTATGCCCAAACTTGGGTCCCTGGTTCACTGTGCTATTGGAACCAGGCTATATCTGGCTGAAAGACACTAACTAGGGTGAATCCACTCCTAGATTGCTTGTGTTCTGGTTCAAGGAGGACCTGCCCTGGCAGTTCAAGCTGGACTGTTCCAATGAGGAGCAGGATCAAGACTGATCTACATATGGCTGGTTCCAGATTGAGGTGGCTGAAAAATGATGGATTGGAATGCATCGGAGCGATTACCATTGTTTGACAATCATTCAAGCATTCCATCCATCAGCTTGATGTTTTGGTATTTGATGCCCTAATTGAGTCAGGTATGTCCAGACGTGGGTCCTGGGCTCACTGCATCACTGGAACCAACCTACACTTGTCTGAAAAGCCCTAACTATGGCAAAATCTGTCCTAGGTTCCTTGTGTTCTGGTTCAGGGAGAACCTGACCTGGCAGTTCAGGCTTGAATGTTCCCAATGAGGATAAGGGTCAATATTGATTTGCACATAGCTGGGTCCAAACTGAGGTGGCATGGTGTGCAAAAAAACGATGGATTTCGATTCGAATCCTCACCGATTGCCAGTGGCTGAGATTAATTCATGCATTCCATCCATCACCTTGCTGTTTTTGTATTTTATGCCCTAGGTGCGCTGGGTATGCCCAGATTTGGGTCCTTGGCTCACAGTGCTACTGGAACTAAGCTATACCCGGCTGAAGAGCCCTAACTAGGATGAACTGGTCCTAGGTTACTTGTGTTTTGGTTCAGGCAGGACCTGGCCTGGTAGTTCTGGAAATGCTGATCCCATGAGAAGCAGGGTCAAGACTGATCTACATATGGCTGGGTCCATACTGAGGTGGCATGCTGGGCAAAAAACAATGGATTGGGATGTGGCCCAAGTGATTTCCAGTGGCCATGACTAATTCAAGCATTCCATCCATCACCTTGTTGTTTTTCTCTTTGATGCCCTAAGTGCACTGGATATGCCCGGCGTGGGTTCCGGGCTCACTGTGCCACTGGAACCAAGCTATACCTGGCTGAAAAGCACTGACTACAGCAAAACATGTCATAGGTTGCTTCTGTTCCGATTCAGGGAGGACCGGGCCTGGCAGTTCGGGCTGGACTGTTCCCATGAGGAGCAGGCTCAAGACAGATTTGCTTATGGCTGGGTTCGAACTGAAGTAGCATGGTGGACAAAAAAACAATGGATTGGGATGTGGCCTTGAACAATTGTCAGTGGCTGAGATTAATTCAAGCATTCCATGCATCATCTTGTTGTTTTTGTATTTGAAGCCCTAAGTGTGCTGGGTATGCCCAGACATGGATCCTGGGCTCACTGGGCCACTGAAATCAAGCTATACTTGACAGAAGAGCCCTAACTATTGTGAAACTGGTTCTAGTGTGCTTGTGTTTCAGTTCGGAGAGGTTGCGGCCTCGCAGTTCGGGCTCAACTGCTCCATTGAACAGCAGGATCAAGACTGATTTGCATATGGCTGGGTTCAAACTGAAGTGGCATGGTTGATGAAAAACAAGGGATTGGGATGCAGCCCAAGCAATTGCCAATGGCTGAGATTAATTTAAGCATTCCATCCATCACCTTTTTGTTTTTATATTTGATGCCCTAAGTGCGACAGGTATGCCCAGATGTGGGTCCCAGCCTCACTGTGCCACTGGAATCAAGTTATACCTGGCTGAAGAGCCCTAACTAGGGTGAAACTCATCCTAGGGTGTTTGTTGTCTGCTTCAGGGAGGACCTGGTCTGGCAGTTCAGGCAGGATTGTTCCATTGAGGAGCAGGGTCAAGACTGATTTGCATATGGCTGGATCCAAACTGAGGTGGCATGGTGTACAACGAACAATGGATTGGGATGCTGCTTGAGTGTTTTCCAGTGGCTGAGATTAATTCAAGCATTCCATCCATCACCTTGTTGTTTTTGTATTTGATGCCCTAAGTGTGCAGGGTATGCCCAGAACGGGATCTTCACCTCACTGTGCCACTGGAATCAAGCTACACCTTGCTGAAGAGGCCTAAATAGGATGAATCTGCACCTAGGTTGTTTGTGTTCTGGTTCAAGGAGGACCTTGCATGGCAGTTCGTGCTGGACTCTTCCCATAAGAGGCAGGGTCAAGACTGATTTGCATATGGCTGGATCTAAACTCAGGTGGCATGGCAGGTGAAGAATGATGGATTGGGAGGCTGCTTGAGTGATTGCCAGTGGCTGAGATTAATTCAAGCATCCATTCATCACCTTGATGTTTTTGTATTTGATGCCCTAAATGCGCAGAGTATACCCAGACCAGGATCTCAGCCTCACTGTGCTACTGGAACTACGCTAAACCTAGCTGAAGAGCCCTATCTAGGGTGAAACCGGCGCTATGTTGCTTTTTTTCTGGTTTAGGGAGGACCTGGCTTGGCAGTTCATGCTCGACTGTTCCCATCAATAGCAGGGGCAAGACTGATTTGCACATCGTTGTGTCCTAACTGTGGTGGCATGGTGGGTGAAGAACGATGGGTTGGGATATCGCCGGAGTGACTGCCAGTGGCTGAGATTAAATCAAGCATTCCATCCATCACCTTGATGTTTTCTATTTGATGCCCTAAATGCCCCGGGTATGGCCAGACGTGGGTCCTGGGCTCACTGTGCCACTGAAATCAAGCTATACCTGGCTGAAGAGGCCTAACTAGGGCAAATCTGGTGCTAGGGTGCTTGTGATCCGGTTCAGGGAGGATCTGGCCTGGCAGTTTGGGCTGGACTGTTCCCACAAGGAGAATGGCCAAGATTGATTTGCATATGGCTGGGTCCAAACTGAGGTGGCATGGTGGACGAAATGTGATGGATTGGGATGCGGACAAAGTGATTGTCAGTGGCTGAAATGAATATAATCATTCCATCCATCACCTTGTTGTTTTTGTATTTGATGCCTTATTTGCATCAGGCATGCCCAGAGGTGGGTCACAGACTCACTGTGCCACCGAAACCAAGCTATACCTGGCTAAAAAGCCCTAACTATGGCAAGACTGGTCCTAGGTCGCTAGTGTTCCTGTTCAGGGAGGAGCTGGCCGGGCAGTTTAGGTTGAAATGTTCCAATAAGGAGCAGGGTCAAGACTGATTTGTATATAGCTGTGTCTCAACTGAGGTGGCATAGTGGACAAAAAACAGTGTATTGGGATTGAGCGATTGCCAGTGGCTGGGATTAATTCAAGCATTCCACCCATCGCCTTGTTGTTTTTGCTTGATTACCTAAGTGTGCCGAGTTCTTGTGTCCTGGTTCAGGGAGGACTTGACCTGGCGGCTTGGGCTAGACTGTTCTCTTGAGCATCAGGGTGCAGACTGACTTGCATATGGCTGGTCCAAACTGAGGTGACATGGTGGGCATCAAATGATGTATTGGGATGTGGCCCAAGCGATTGCCAGTGGCTGAGATTAACATGGGTACTGGGTTCACTGTCCCACTGGAATCAAGCTATACCTGGCTGAAGGGCCCTAACTAGGGTGAAACGGGTCCTAGGCTGCTTGTGATCTGGTTCAGGGAGGACCTGGCCTGGCAGTTCAGGCTGTACTGTTCCTATGAGGAGAAGAGTCGAGACTAATTTGCATATGGCTGGGTCCAACCTTAGGTGGCATAGTGGGCGAAAGCCGATGGATTGGGATGCAGCCCAAGAGATTACCAGTGACTAAATTAATGTAAACATTCCATCCATCATCTTGTTGTTTTTGTATTTGATGCTGTAAGTGCGCAGAGTATGCCCATACTTAGGTCCCTGGTTCACTGTGTCACTGGGATCAAGCTATACCTGGCTGAAGAGCCCTAACAAGGGTGAAACCGGTCCTAGGTTGCTTGCATTCTACCTGCTTTGTGGACTTTAAAGCCGCTTTCGATAGCATACCAAGAGGGCCTCTTTGGTGCACCCTGCAGGATTGGGGTCTGCCAGGTGCCCTGTTGAGTGCAATAATGTAGCTGTATACCAACACCTGGGTGCAGATCAAACTAGGTGAAGGTTCTTGTATTTCTAGGAGGATCCCCACAAACTCTGGGCTGAAGCAAGGCATTGTACTGGCCCCCTTGCTTTTTAACCTATACATAGCCGACATGTCAAAGCACCTTGACGAAGCAAACTGCCACCAGCCCAAACAAGGAGGCCAAAGCATGACACACTTGCTATAGGCAGACAATCTGGTGCTTCTTAGTCAGACAAAGATCGGCCTCCGACGGCTACTGTCTGCTCTTCATGGCTATACTGTTAAGAACATGTTAGAAACCAATAAAGCAAAGACTAAGACTGTCTCATTCAGCTTAAAACCAAATTTGGTTAACAGGTGGCAACTGAAGGGCATCAGGCTCAATCACAGTAAGGTCTATAAATACCTGTGAATCCTCCTAGATGACAAATATGCATTTGCTTCTCATCTACACCCCATAAATAACAGGGCCTCCAGCTTAATGTTCGCTCTCTCATCAATCGCTCTGAAGCTATAAGGCCCTAGCCTCAATCTTCTCCTTCGGGTGATGAAAGCAAAAATCATCCCAACACTATCTGACATAGGTGAAATTACCCTGAGCAGAGAAGCTGGGTCATTAGACAAACTGGTTACCAGAATCTACAAAGCCACCCTCCACCTTCCAAAAATAGCATCACCGGCGCAAGTGAGGCTTGAGTATAACATCACAAAACAGCAGTGGGCCAGGGGATGCTGCTTCCTGAACTTCTGCCACAGGCTCAGATCGGCTCCATCCAACTCCATGCATGGGTTAGTCTGTTTCAAACTTGAGCGTTCTGACCTGAGATTGTTATATAGACAACACCTTGCGGACAAACTGGTGGAATTCTCATTGACTGAGGGCTGGAGCAATCACCGTCCCACCAGGCATTCAAGAAATTAACATCACTCACGGACCAAAAATTTCAAAATTGGAGGACCTGACAGTCTTATGCAAGCGATCCCATGCATGGTCAGTTATAAACTCATATTCTTCCTCCTAGCAGCGGAACTGCATCACCTCTACTTACCCCATATGGATCAAAACATGGCTTGTGGTCATAAGATTGGGCAATTGGAATTTCCGTGCCCACCTTCCATCCTGGCACCGCTCAGCTACTCACAACACATTATCTTACATAGTCACTCCAAATACCTGCATTTGGGGTCTAGTATAATAAACTATGGGGGATATTCACAAGAACGTGTGATAATCATCGCAAATGTAGCTTAACGCAACCTTGCATATCGCAGTCCATCGCGAGAAAATAACACCATCTTAACATCCAATTCCCAACCCCTCGGCACCATGTGATAGCAGCATGATAACCCGCCAAATGCCCGCGTAAAAACCAACGCAAAAAACAAAAAATGCGAAACACGACTGCCCAAAAAGTTGCGATGCCACAAAGCGCGATACCAAAATCAGCGAAAACCAGCGACAGGCCTGCAATACCCACGCGTCATGCGTGAAAATGCACTATAAAAGCAAACAAAAAACCAACCCCAAAACCAATCCAAACTGCGTAGCTTCCATGGATGCACCGGACCTAGTGCAGAGGACAAGCCAAACTCCACAAACCCCACGGAGGACCAGCATGGAGCCCCCTGTTCGGGGAGGGCAAGGAGAAGAGGAAGAGGAAGACGGGGTTCAGTCCGCAGGAAGACCAGATCACCATCACGGAGGTGATAGAACACTACCAACAACTGTTCGTCACCTCCACTGCGTCATTAGCAACACAAACGGAAATATGGCAGTCCATCGTCACCAAAGTGAATGCAGTCGGAGTGTCGAGGAGGTCAATGGAGGATGCCAAGAGGTGCTGGCATGAAGTGCACAGCCAAACCAAACAGAAACTCGCTGCCAACATGAAGGCAGCAAAGGCGACTGGAGGTGGGAGTCCTGCGCCACAGGAGGAGCTGGATGAGCTGGAGGAAATGGTGGCCACAGTCATCAGTGGGGAGATGGTGCAAGGAGTTGGGGGTCTGGACACAGCCCGAAATGACCTGACCCAATAGCAACAGGGTGAGTAACCACCAGGGACTGGGGGGACGGGGGCAGATGGGCACAATGGCACACATGCACAATCATGTGCAGCACACTGCACACCCACAATGAGTGTGGAACATGTCCCTGATACCCTTGGCACACTGCAGCATACATAGAAACACCAAGTGGGCCCCGTCAACTATGTGCACAAATGGGCCCCCCTCCATATCACCAATGCCACAACCTACCCATGCACATGTGCTGAATCCAGAAAAGCAGCGGCTCTGTGAGCCACACTGACAATGCAAGTGACACTGCATGACAGATAGCATGGCTGACGTCACAATACATGACATGGTGCACGAGACGACACTGAGGTGGCTGAGTGTGGACCACATCCGTAAAGGAGCATATCACACTCTGACACATCCACGTGCACCTACAAGCCATGACGTCAAGAATACATCTGCAGACAAACAATGCACAAGAGTACCAAATATCTCCAGTAGCACAAATGACCCAGGTCACAAACATTCCAGCCCCCGAAAAGCACACAAGTCAAATGCACACCGACTCAAAGGGATAAGGGTCCGCCAATGCAGAGCTGCAGGGGCGAATCACCAACAATGCAGCACACACACATAGCAATCACAGTACATCAACATTGACGACAATGTGGGACAGAGTGCAACCCCTACACCATAGGACAGAGGACACAACTGGTGCCTCTCGTGCGTAGAAACTGGCCAATCACATCTGGCAATGCATGACACTGTGAGATGATAATGTACGAGTACAACCACACATCCGTCATGTAGTCGAAATGTCCACTGACTCCCATCAAATAGCCAGCTACACCAAAACAGTCACAATGTACACCGTCATGCAGTCTGAATGTAAACATCCACAATGCGTCAACATACATGAAGCACACTGTTAACCTGCATCTCCCCTTACATTGCAGAGGGACAACCAACACCTCCTGCAGAGCAGACCACACATCTCTTCAATGATGATGAAGAGGACACCCTGCCCATTTTCCCAGACACACTACAACGGCTCGTGGACAGCCTCCTCACCCCACCTCCAGGAGCAGGGCAGCCCAGCTGCATCGCGGTGAGCCCACACCCTGCACAGACCACACAGCAGGAAGCACACACCACCACGGCTGCCTCCCAGGACCCTCACGACCAACACATGGATTTCAAACGCCGTGTGTTAGGGTGTCAGGAAAAGATGGCAGATCAGCTGCGGCTGGGTTTCGACCTCATGGCAGCCAAACACGATGCCATACATGGGTGCCTGAGTCCCATCAGGGAGCACCTACAGTCCCTAACGGATACCCACTGTCCTCACCATGCCCACCAACAATCCTTGGCTGACATTGCTGGTTCCATTTCTCGGATACAGGAACTGTCTAGGCAGACAGGCTCCAGCGATGACAGCACAGAGTTGGCACAGATGCGGAGGACAATGGAGACCATGGATCCGATGCAGTCTGGAAGTAAGGCTGCCACTGCTGAACACCAGCGAGATGTAGCTGCAATCTTCCATGCCTTGCATATCCTCATCTTGCCACTGCTGCCACTGAGCCTGTTCCATCTCCGACCCCTGATGTGTCAGTGGCACACAGTGATGCAGCCCCATCGCCTTCACACCCTGATGTGTCAGTGGCACACAGTGATGCAGCCATTACACCGCCACACACACCGGACACACCCGACACAGAAGAAGTATCAGAGGAGTAAGATGTGGATGGTAACTACTGTGTGAGGAAGGAGGCAGTAGCATCCATCACCTCCATATGGCTTGCCTTGCCTGGCTCTGCCCCATGCATCATGCCCTGGGACAACCCCTTCCACTGACCCCCGGAACACTGGTAAATGACATCAATGCGCATGCTCATCCCCGAGACACATGGCCAATTGGATGACTGTGAAGGTGGGTACTGGCTGTGTCCCCATTGCACATTAGCAACAAACTCACAGCCCCTCAACGTAGGCACAGGTCCATGTCTTGAATAGGGCTGTGTGTAGGAATGACCAAATCGGTAGCAGGCCAGAAGTGGTGTCCTACATCACATGTGATGACAGAACTTCACATCGCATACCTACTCACACACATCTGTGTGGACACATTCTGAAATGATTCATAACATTGCTCAACATGGTCAGAGGTTGGACACCATACTCACATTGCTGAAGACACGTAAGAGCACAGGTCTACCAGCAACTCTCCCAAAACAATGTCGGGCTCACAGAGGTGGAGCTGTCAGAAAAGACCCACCCCCATTGTACATGCGTCAGTCAGTTCCTCCATGTGTAGGGACGATGCTCATTGTGGCACACGAGTGGTCAATCTAATCAACACTCATCACAGTTAGACACCAGTGGTGTTGCGTAGACTTTATTGGCATGTGCGTGTCTGTACGGACAAGGCAACGGCCACAACAGGCAGGGACATGCTTAAGACACTTACATGCAGCATGGGTACATGTCGAGGTGCAGGAAATGGGGGTGGAAAAATGAACCCCAATCATCACGGATGTCAACGGTCTCAGCCCACCTTGCCTTGCTGGACGAGTCATGTGTTGTTTGGCATATGCCCATTGCCCCATGTGAGGGGGCACGACTTACAGCCCATGGGGACTGCATAGTGCTCTGCCACCCGACTGCGCCGACTGTCTGCTCTGCTGTCAGTGATCAGGTGAAAGGGTCCGACAAGTTCACATGTCGTGCTACATTGCCATGTGTGTACTCTCCCCCAGCAGTGTGTCCGACTTGGTAACGTTGCCAGACGACGCTGTGCTGCTCCGACCATGGAACTGCATCACCTTGCACAGGTGTGTGTACACACGCATAGTTCCACACACATGCATTCAGAGTCCAGACGAAGGCAGACATGTCCTCTGTTGTGGTGGGATGTGGGTACATTCCCCACGATGCTACAAGGTGTTGGGAGCAGTGCTGTGGGTGACAATCCGATGTGGCTGCAGGGACGTAGTTACTCGTCCATGAATGCCAGTGCAGCTTCTTGGGCAATGTGTTCCAATAGTACGTCGTTTTCGGGTTCAAGGAACACCAGGGTGAGCCAATCCATTAACTGGTCCGGGCAGATGTGCTCAGTCCACGCCGTTTCCCCAATCCGCAACACAGCCCAATAGGGGAGCACCTGGATGCGGTCACTGCACACGAGGAGTTGTGCATTCTCCCATGCCCAACTGCCAGCACATATGCCAAGGATCAGTGCATCCCATGCACGGCTATCCAGGTGACACTCCTGTTGGTGGGCCAACAGGGGGCGCACTGTCAGGTCATAATCCAATTCAGCTACGGTTGCGTTGGATAGGCAGACCTCCATGGGCCACTCGAATGTGCATGATCGACAGTGGAACCAGGGCTGGACGCAGGTGACGTAGGCAAGACGGAAACTCAGACAGAAACTGATTCGCAACACTGCCATTGGCAGGGATCTCAACAGATGCAGCATTCAGGCATGGTACAGTTCCACGTGACAGGGGTTGTGCATGTGCCCGGGAATGCCGGCCATTGCGTTTGTTGGTCTCGTGGCACTGGCACTCGTCTGACCGGCGGGTGTTCAGTGGACGATATGCCACAGCTCTGGGCAATGAGTCGTATGTGTGTGCGACATTTGTACGTATGGGTAGTTCTTGACAATGTGTCAAGGGCATCCCTTGCAGGTGTCGGTCGTGCAGGGACAAGTGTGTGTGGGGTGTAGGCACGTTGGTGTTTCATTAGCACAGTTCGTGGTGTGGGAGTCGTCGGAGGCTGGTATGGTATCTCACGCAGCGTGTGGCAGCCACATTCAGGACCAAGGTCGGGGGTTTGGTTGGCCTTGGGCCTTGTGTGTTGAGACAAAGGTGCTTTCATTCCTGATTTTCGTCTGACTACTGCTTGCATGTCTTAATTGTGATGTGGAGTTCGCGCTGACTTTGATGCCAGGCCTGTGATTTGTGGTGCGCAGAGTTCGAGACACACGCAGCTGTTGGCATGTTTGCATGAGCCACGGGCCTGATTGGCCTTGCGCTCCTTGTTCAGTCTCTCTCTCTCTTTCTGTCTGTTTCTTTCTCTCTCTCTTTCTCTCTCTCCCTGTCCTTTGATGGGTGCCTGACACACCTTCTTATCTTGGGTATTGTCTTGCAGGCTGTGAGTCACAGTTTGTCCAGGGATGCCCCACCATGACTCCTCAGGATAGTTGTTTGGTGACGAATTAGAATGTGACATTTTGTTTGGTCTTTCAATGGTGTATGTATGAATCAGGATCTCAGTGCGCACATGTATGTTGATTGTTGCAATTGTGCGACATCAGGCGGGTGCTTGTGTTCATGTTTCCGTGCAGTTGATGTGCTGTGTCTTGGTCCGGGGGAGGTGGGGGGTGCCCATGGTGGGGCCCGGGGGAGGGGGGTGTGGTCTTGGGGGTGGTGGCGGTGGGTGTTGTGGCCCTCTTGGGTGTCCGGCACGCATGTTCAGTGGCTCCATGGCATTTGTTGCCCTTCAGGTGTGGCTCTGGGCTGGGCTCCATTTTGTGGTGCAGGCTGCTTCGACTTTGCACCAGGTTAGGGCAGGAGTTAGATTCCTGCTGCTAACGCGCCTTATCACCTTTTTTGTGGTTTTATCGCTGATCGGGCTGGTCGTTGAGAATGTTGAGGTGTGGTGTTGTCACGGGTTTTTGCTCGGGAACGCCTACTCTGCATCTCGTTAGCGATAGTTGCAGGGGTCATCTGTGGCGATGTGTTTTGAGGATGCTTTCGCAGGTAAACTGGTGTTATGGGCTGTTAGCACCAGGTTGTGAATGTTGCGATACATTTATCTCGACTTTGGCTGCGATAAAGTGCCGTTAACTCGGCGATGGCTCCTTGAGAATATGCCCCAATGTGTAATATATTTAACAGCACAGACCTAAATCCAGGTTTTGTTGCCACCTCTTGGGTATAGCAACACTTTTATCCAGGTATCTTCTGCAAGTTTGCTTATACCTTTCTCCAATCTCGTTTTCAATTTGTCTTATGAAGAAGGGGCATTAAATGTCAATGTCAATGTCTCATAGGATTTTGACATGGCACCTATAATCATTTTGTAAGCAAGTGTATGAAATGTAGAAATGGTGATCTGTAATGTATAATAAATAACGAACTGAAATTAGAGAACTGCAAATTGTTTTGTACATAACTCTACTTCCTCCAAATATCACTTCTTCAATATTCACATTTAAAAAATGCCAAATTGCTATTTGTGAATCGGCTGCATTCCCAAATTGTTACCTTTGCAGTGGGGTCACTGATGACATCATAAAAACCAGAAAGTGCTAAAGTTAAAGGAATTCCACTGTTCAACAGCGATGTTCAGGATAGGAAACCAGAACACTACTTTCAAAGAATGGCAATTCATGAGCCACTTGGAGGAGGTGATTCAAATAGAAAAAGAAAGAAAATTCAGCAACACAGAACTTGACATAGTTATTCAAGTGTTTGTCCAGGATTATGCTAAATTATTTAGGCATTACTTACAGTCCCTTAAGTGACCAAGAAAAGCATTTTAGCATGCATCCAGTTTTACCAATCGAATATCAGACGAAATTATGAAGTGTTGGTATGTTCTCCGTTTATTTACCAACGAAGGATCCCCTCAACTTCTGGAGAAAATGATCATGACAATGTTCCTTCCTGAAGAAACAGCTGGTGTTAGGTACATAGAGAAGGCTGCAGCTGCAACCGATGTGCAAGGTGAGAGGTCATTTGTGATGTGAAAGGGAAAAGTACACTCACTACATATGGTGCATACATCAAAACCGAATGTCACATAGAATAAACATTCAAAACGCATGCCCAATGTGAGCCATCCCCTTATCGTGCATACACCTAAACTGAATGTCAAACAGAAGAAACACTCAAAATCCATGCACCATGTGATCCATTCCCCCTTTCTACACACAAACACATTGTGTCATAGGACTTGTGTTTCACAACGTATATCTACTTGCATACATACATGAGTGATGTGGGAATGCATCATATTATAAGGACAAGGGTTTATCAACTGCAGATATATGGAGCAAGCCCCTGACGACTCACCCAAGTAGGGTACAGCGCTTAGAGACCTTCTGGTGATTGGCGCTCTACAAATACAATTTAACATAGCTTTACATAAGGCATAACCCCCTCCTAACGTTTTCCCCATAATTAATTTTATTAAAAGGCGGCTGAGCCTCCTAGGCACACAGCTACTAGAGTAAAACGTATAAAAGTCCCTCCCACCCTCACCACTTCCTGTTTTAGTTGTTATCTCATGAGTACACCATATGGGTCGCTACTAATTGGCAACTCCAGGATTATTTATTTATTTCATACTAGATTGATGATTTTACAAGATTCACATGCCTCAGTACCTGCATAGCAGACGATGAGGGCTGGGAGCAGCTTTCTTTATGGCCTGCAGTTGTTGCACTGCCACACCTCTCTCTTCCTGCTTGCGGTACAACGGGATAGGGTGGTGAGACTTTGGTGTCCCCTGGGTTGCTGAGCACCTGTGGAGTACGCAAAGGAATGAAAAAGAGTCTGGCCAATCCCTGCGCTGTCGCGCTTCTGTATTTTCTGTCACGCGAGAGCAGAGGAGGAGGCAAGTAGTGGGTGTCTATGAGAGTGGCTAAGCACCTTCAGGGGACACTGATGTAAGCGCCATTAATAGGTGAGAGCTACTGGCGCTATTTTGGAATGATGGTGAAGTACAACTGTGTATTTAAAGAGAAGAGAAACAAGCAGCCAAGAGCTATATGTTTGTCAGCATTTTAAATTATGCCCTATTGATTGGAATTCAAGTGATGCCATGTGCCTATGGTGAATTATGGCCCATAATTTGCAAAACAAATATATGGGCCATTTGTTCAGGTTTGCAGGGGCTCGAGATTAAGGCTTAACTAACATTTCATATAAAATCATGTGTTAATTTCTGTGACGTTCTGTTTCTATTTACTTGAATTATCAGTCATAGATTTGTATGTGGTTCTGCAACATGTTTAAGTGCATTCTTCTTCTATTTGCTGTTTGACATATGTACCAATAAAGGGAAAAGTACAGTTTCTGTGACTTTTCTCCTTTTTGTACCAGCAGATACATTGAGATACTGGTCATGCCTGTAGGAAAGTAGCCAAGTGACACCCTTATCCATGTTTAATGTGTTAAGCATTAAAGAGTTAATTGGGGCCTAGTAATAATGGTTTTATACTCTCACTCTGAAGACTAAGGTGTTGAAGGTTAGTGCCCACATGAGCTGATGGCTAAATATAACCCTTCTTATTGATTACTGGGATCCAATTATGCCCTAATATTATGCTGTTGTCTGTTACATATGTACTGTGTTTCAAGGCCTTCTAAGGTTCATATTAAAATTAAGAACAGGTTGGAAATTTAGGGTGCTATTTAAAGCTCTTGGGCGCCAGGGTAGTGGTCGCTGAATGAGCTAGGTGTGTTTGGTTGTGTTCAGAGGGTGGAGAGTGAATACCCAGAAGGCATTTGCTCTTGTCTTAGAGAAGGTCTTTAGATACTAAGGCTTTTTGCAGAGCAAAGGGCTGCTGATTAGTCTTTCTGATTGAGGAGGTGGTTGCAAGGGTTTTTGCAGCCAAGACTGTGGCGATGAGATCCAAGGCCTGTAAAAGCAAGTATGAGTCTTTTGCCAGATCCAGCATCTGAGAATCCAAGTCCATTGTTGTCTGGGTAGTACTGTCGTGAGAAATCTGATTAAATATTTTACTATTCAAGACTAATTTGAGGTTTAATGTGCTGTTAGAGTAGCCGGTAGAGAAGGGTCTCTTCTTGCAGTATGTGTGCCGACATTGCCACTTCATGAAAAGAGTCATGGAGCTGATCTTTAGACACTGGAAGGAGAAGATCAATCTGACATCCACCAGTTCTTGGGGGGGGTGGGGGGGATGGGGGCGGCGGCAAATTGATGCATATAAAATGCATTTGCTGGTGAGGAACTTTGAGTCTCAGTCATCAGCCATCCTAACTTGTTTTACGAATGGATCCGGAGGTCAAACTGTGAGATGATAGGTCAGCGAGGGTCGCTGGTCACTCAGTCAAGAGAGCAATTGTTTCTCCTCAGGTGGACATTTTGCATAAGGTGGACAGTAATATTCCACTTCACTGGAATAATTTTTCAGTAATTTCACAATTCCAGGAGAATACAGAGACGCAGACCACATGTGTCAGAATAAACCACTCACCTGAACTCCAGGTGGTTCCACTTGGGCGAGGCTGATTTCCAAAATCCCTCTGAAAGCGCACCAGACAACGATGATTATACACACCGTAACCTAGTGGCCTCCCAAGGGGAAAGGGTAATGGGATGAGAAATAAAAAAGAGAAATAACACCAAGCGCTGTGCTGGATCTGTCACGTCACTTTTGTAGGCCAGGAACATAAATAGAGAAGGTTCTTGAGCGTTAGCTTCAGGTTCTGGGTTTGAGATATTTACCCTAGACAAATAAACACAGAATATACATTAATGTTTTGTTTCTAATGTCACCACTTTTTCTAACATTAAATGCTCCTCTCATCTCCAGAAGATATTACAGCATACCATAAATATGTGATGATTATACAGATCAGGTGTTCATCACGGAGGGAAGGATTCGTTAGAATAGGTATGTATAGATTAACCTGTAGCCAATTAAAACAACGTGTTACTGATCATATCAATTGTTGCTGCATACAACTTATCTAAATGTGGTTCTAACAAAATATAGTAGTGTACCAAATATAAACTTGTTGTTTTCTTCTATGTTTTCCGTTTAACAATAATTGTTTCCTCATTTAAACCATAGTTCGGTTTTAACCTCCATGAATAATTCCATGAGTAATTCAGGAATACATTTTAAGAATTCCTTAACGTGCTGAAAAGTCAGTCGATAATTGTCACTGTTCTCAAGGAGCAAATTCCCAGAAAAGAGGCCTTCTCCTTTAAGGGTTAAACATACAAAGTTATAAATTGTCTTGCTCACAAGAAAAAGAAAAAACTCCACTGTTCACAAAGTCTCGATTCCATGAAAGGATACCTTTTCCTGTAAGCTTTTAAAACAAATGATGACTTCAAAACTGTTCGTGCATTAACCAAAATAGAGATGTCATTTCCTGATATAGGAATCCAAAAAGGTTCAGTTTTACCGTATCTTCGAATGCTCTTCTATTCTAGATTACCGGTATCAGAAGAGCTGCCAAACTGGAATGCAGCCGCAGGAGAACTTGAAGCCGGAGACCGTCCTCCAAGGAAGCAGCCCAAGAACTGAAGCCGGAAGAAGCTGCTGGAGACAGGTAAGTGTCTTTACCATCAACGAGGCTAAGCAGGGATTGTCAATTCTGCAGGGTTTATATGGCGTAATATGCACGTGCCTTAACTGTTGTTAAAGACACGTTTGTTCTAGCAACGCTTACACGTTGTGTGAAGCGTTGTCTTATTTACATAGAAACACGCGTCTGGCGTGTACTAATCTTGTAGCTCAGCACGTGGGTTTTCTCCTTTACAGAGAGGCACATGAAAGCTGCTATTCTTTATCATGCAGTTTTCAAATGTATAAACATGTGCCAATACTGCTGACCAAACTCCTGTCAGTAGTTTTCTGAACACTTATAAAAGTTCAAAACATAATCTAAAGGCATAAACCTGATTGTATTTAAACTACATACACTGGTGTTATGTTTACACGAATACATTTCACTGTTATTGTGCTCACATAAATGTCGTAGTACATTATGGTCGTGCTGAAGAATATTGTGCATGACAACAGTGCGATTGGGCATGAGAGGAAAGGCCCATGACAGTTCTCCCCCGCAAAGACGCAAAGACGGACGTAGCTTGGAGGGATTGAGTGTATGGAAACATTTGGTAAGACGAGGAGCATGTACCAAAGAGTCTGGCTCCCAGGATCTTTCAGAGGAATCATAACCTTTTCAATCTACCAAATAGTAAAGTTTTCCACAAATGCGTTTAGCTTCTAAGATACAGTGCACTTCTACTCATAGTGATCACCTACCGGAATAGGGGGTGGAGGATTGTCTTTACGTGTTTGTGGGTGGGGGGGTGGAGGATTGTCTTTACGTGTTTGTGGGTGGTATAGTTTAAAAAGGGACACATGAAAGATGGGATGGATGCCATAATGTTCGTGTAGTTGCAAATGTACTGTGACTGGGTTAAGAAACTTAGGGGCATATTATCAAGCCAGTTAACGCCGTGTTAGCGGCACTTTCCTGCCGCTAACGCAGTTTTTTTTTATCGCCCTATTACCAAGATGTCGCTAACAAGCGTTAGCGACAGCTTTCCGGCGATAGCTATCATTTTTCTATTGCCGTGCATGGCAGCGATAGTTTCCGCTAATGATATGCAAAGTAGGCGTTCCTTCTAAAAATTTCACGAAAAAGTCGCTAACACACCATCGCACTATTACCAATGATGTCCCGGACCCGCGAAGCAATAGAAAAAGTCCTGCTAAGGCCCCTTAGCTGCAGGAAAATAAGACCTGAAAAAAACAGGTCTAAAAATTGAAAAATGGTGACAAATGGAGGTATATAAGGGAGGCCAGTCCAGACCCACACCTGAAGACCCACAGACGCCATGGAGGTGCTAATCATTCAGCTCGGAGTCCCAGGAAGGCAACAACCACCACCGCCACTGCCACCCCCCCCAGGACCACCACCAAGGCAGCGCCAAAGACGACAGCGGGCCCTGCGCAGACGTCTCAGCCTCGCAGACCTGACGCCAGAGGTTGTCATTGCCCACTACAGGCTCAAAATGACATCCATCCAACACATCCTGAACCTGATAGCCCACAGGCTGACGCCACAAACACAGCGGAGAACAAACATCCCTCCTCAGACAAAGCTGCTGGCCGTGCTGCATATGTTGGCCTCTGGGACCTTTCAACCAACAACGGCCAGAGTTGGAGGAGTCTCACAGGCAGCCTTCTCAATCTTCCTTTCAACTGTCTTGGATGGCATACTCAGCCTGATACCCCAGCACCTTCACTTCCCCAACACTGTGCAGGAACAGATTGAGACCAAGCAAGGATTCTACGCCATAGCCGGATTCCCACAGGTGTTGGGCGCAATTAACTGCTCACATGTCCTATTTGTGCCCCCTGCGTACAGTGCACACATATACTGCAACAGAAAGCACACCCATTCCTTGAATGTGCAGGCAATAGTGGACCACCGGGGACTGTTCACCAATGTCATAGCCAAGTTCCCAGGGAGTGTGCATGATTCCTACATCTTTAAACAGTCCATCATAAACTAGCGCTTCCAGGATGGCACATATGGAAATGCAGTTCTTGTTGGTAAGTACTAACTGAACACACTACATGCCTCAACTCCACATTCATGCAACTCACAATTGTGAGAATGTACATGTAACAATCACACATACAACATGTCAATCAACATGCCCACATACCAGACACAACAACACCAAGAACTGTGGGAACTGTGGCTAGATATGTAGACAAACCATCCTCAAATGCCACCCATAAGCAAATGTGGTGAGAGGTGGGAACCATGTATGTGCGATGGAGGCACACGATCCATAATGAAAGTAGCAACACAAGGCCCAGTATGTAGGTGTTGTGCTGGACAGTTGGGAGTAAGCTGACTGCAGACGTGCCCATGTTGGCATATAGTGTGTCTCTGTAGCCCAGCCTGATGGCAATGACTGTGTGGGTCACTGTTACACCCGACAATGGGGGGATCTATGTGAAGGTTGCATGGAGGATGCAGAGGCTGGTGAAGCAGCTGCAGGCCACTGCGTACACCTGTAGGTACATGGAGATGGAGGAGTCAAATATGGGGCCTAGGTACCTAGATTTGGGGTGGGGGCATCCTAAAGCGTTGGACCACCAGGTGATGCCACATCCTGATTGTACTGTTACAAGGATGATGACTCATGTTTCCCCTGCGTATAGCACTCCCCAGCTGTTGATCATCCATGTTGCAAATCATAGCAATCCTACCTGGAAGAGCAGTTTGGTGTGTGTGCGTATTGTTGATGTTGAATATGAGCATTCTGTACGTGTTGGTGGTGCAGTTTACTGGTATCCCAAAGCTTGCACCAGCTCCACTCCATGTGTCAGCAGCTGCATCTGCCAACTCTGAGGTTGGTGCTGACCGAGGTGGCTTTCATTGCCTGCCATATGTTGCAGTTGCATAGTGGGACAAGGGTGCATGCGCAGTTGGAGATACATATTTGGAAAATGTGGACTTGCGCCATTGTTGACGACTGCAGTGTTGTGGTTGTTGCTGTCGATGGTGGTGTGTAGCATCTCATCGGTGACTGATCTACACCAACTTTGTGGGGGCTTGCATGTGGTCAACGGTGGTTTGGGGTACATCAACAAGGTGGTGCATGCGTAAGTGGTCAACACGTGCGTTTAGTGGGGCCGAGGAACTAGACGTAGTCTACACATGCAAAGAAGCCGTCGAAGGTGTGCCCTGCCTTGTGGATCAGTTTGGTGAAGATCTGGGACAGTCTGATGTCAGCTAACATTTCCCTGAGTCAAATGTACCTTGAGTAGTCGTGGCATGTGAGTTGGAGGCTACACTCCCGAATGAGTACGTAGTCCACGGAGTGGACAGTGTTGCGTCTGATGATGCTGATGGTGTGAATGAAGCATTCCTGCCTGCAATGGGCCCTGCATGCGAGGGGGCTGATGACTGTTGATTTGTGTCCGCTCGGGACAGGAAACAGCATGTGTTGTGCATTGGGGCAGGTCTGTCAGCAGCGACAGCAGCACAACTGAACGTGAACCGTGTCTGGTGTGGCCCATTGCCATTTCAACGTTCAGATGGCATTGACTGTGAGGAGGGTGGATAAGTGCCATCGATAGATGGTAGAAGAGCCAGTCATGCAACCGCGCAGCGCACACAATTGATGAGGCTTGGGGAAGGGAGTATCAACAGTGAGGCAATTTAACTCACAGTGATGCTTGTAATCAGTCCGAAGCAACACATGGCTAACATGAAATCCAACATAACACAAATGACACACCACCAAACTATCTACACCAACAACACAGCCTGCACAACCAATAATGTAAACATCTCGCTATCACATGTTACAGGTGACCAAGGATATGCACTTTGCCCGTGGATGATGAGACCCCTCCGAAACCCCACCCACCCAGGCCCAGAGGCAGTATAATGCGGCCCACAGACGCACCCGGTCCATTGTGGGGCGCACATTTGGTGTGCTAAAGTCACTTCTCCGTTGCCTGGACATCACAGGTGGCAGACTGCTGTACAGCCCTGAAATGGTCAACAAAATCATCCTTGCATGTTGTGTATTGCACAATATATGTGTGCGCACAAATGCTCCATGGATTCAAGTGCCTGCTGCACCGGACGATGACCAGGATGATGCTGAAGATGAGGCAGGTGGCGCACACCCCACAGTAAATGCAGCAGGAACTGCCCGAAGGGACCGAATAATAAACAATTTCTTCAACTGAGCACGTCACATTGTGACAGTCCCCCTCCAATGTATCTCATAGCAAAATGACCGCAATCACGGTGTGTGCCAATAAAAAAAAATTACACACATACCCTGTCTGCATGTTATTGTCCAGCATGGGTACATTACTCTGAAAAGGGTAAGTTGCACAATATGTGCAATGAAAATAACAAAACTTCATCCATGTTGGGAATGTCTCCTCAGTACAGAGATGCTTTACAGTGTGTCCAATCTGTAAGACTAGAGTCTTCATGGTGCAAATTGGGCTACCCAATCCAAAATTGTTGGGTGTCCTTTGTGTAAATCAGTCAATATAGGTTGTCTGTGAATAAATGCACAATTGTAGTCTGTTGACAGTGGTCAATAATTTATTGGAGTGTGTACGTTGTGTAAAACAATGAGACTGTGGGCGTGCAATGGGGTAAGAGATGAAACTTTGGGGGTGCAATGGGGTAAAATCTGAAAATAGAGCGTGCAATGGGGTAAAATATGAAAATAGGGCGTGCAATGGGGTAAAATATGAAAATAGGGCGTGCAATGGGGTAAAAGCCAAAAATAGGGCGTGAAATGGGGTAAAATATGAAAATAGGGCGTGCAATGGGGTAAAATATGAAAATAGGGCGTGCAATGGGCTAAATCTGAAAATAGGGCGTGCAATGGGGTAAAATCTGAAAATAGGGTGTGCAATGGGGTAAAACCTGCCTTTCTGTGTGTCCTAAGCAATTAGCTTTGAAGCATCGACCACCTCCAGATCAACAAGCCCTACAACAAGTATGTGGACCACTAACTTGACACAACAGATGGACCACCAGCACCCCTGAGACAACAACCAGACCGCCATCTCCAAATGGACACCATGCACGGATGTAGACACCTCCTCCGCTAGGAGAGGCATCCACCGGGGGCCCACACAGACCCCTGGCCCCCTCACATCTACCACAGAGCCACATCTGCCTCCGCACACGAACCACTACGCAACATCAACATCACCTTCAACACATGCACGTACATAGACAACTTAAAGCGTGCCAAAAGTCATGCCCCTAAGCCTTGTGACCCACACGGGTGAGTAGCACACTTAAAAAATCCATGATTGATCGATGGTTCTCTTGTTAGGTATGCAATTATGGTGTGACCTGTGTTGAATGTTGCAAGTTAGGGTGTCATGTGTTGTGAAACATCATTTACATGGTGTCATTTGAGTGCCAACCAACCTAATTTGCAGCAAGACTGTACATCAGTGCATTGATTCCCTCTTAGCGTGCAGATCTGCCCGCTAAATCGAAAAAGTGATATTTTCTCTTTCCATCCGCCAATGTTAAAATACATCACGCAACACTTTTTACCATTAGAAAGTTTACTCATGTGACCATTTGCGTGCAGATTTTCGCCGCTTACTCAAAAACGGGCCGCAAAGAGACAGGAAGTGATGTCTGCATGCTTCCTCTCTACTGGAGTAGTGTTTTCCACTTTCACTTTCTCTTTTAAGCACATTGCTGGTGATTGTGTAGAGTGTTGGAGCTGCTTGGTGGTGTGTGCTGCAGTTTGGAGATTTTGAGAGTGTTGCTGTGTCCTGTGTCCTGTTGATAGTGTCTGTGAAGTGTTGTGTACTGATTTATTGTGTTTAACTGTCTCCTGTCCTCAGTTTTGTCGGGTGTCTGTCTTGGGGTAGTACACTAACATTGTTTTTGGGGATATTTAAGAGGGATTATTTTTTTTTTCTCTGGCTGTGGGCTCACAGGTGTGCAGGGAGATGCCAGGGTTGGGCAGGGAGGGTAGGATGTCCAAGGGGGCATTGGGGGTCTTCCTGTGGCTCATAACATTCCACCTGCCACTGATGTTGGAGAGGGGAGGCCGTATCCTGCAAGGATACAACATGAGTGTGCGGAAGATTAGGTGGGAGCGTGTGCGGGTGCATATGCGCAGGTTCTTTGGAGTGGACCGTAACGTGCGCCAGTGGAAGCACCGCTGGAAGGACATGCTTGCACGAGAAGCTGACCTCCTTGACTACGTGGGAGTCATGACAGGCCTACAGGGTGGTAAGTACAAACTCCACATTTAATCTGGTGTACTGTAACAAATAAAAATTACGACGTGTGTGACACTGGTGCCAAAGTGAGAAATGGTTGCTGATTGAGGTGGGAGACGCAATGCGTTTGCGCATCTTGTTGGCACATCCGAAACACAACGCAGCATCGCATTCACAAGCATATGTTGCAAGTCTGTGTCACCCACTTCGCTGGACCAACATTTGGCACTGTACTGCCATAGCTGGGACACCTGCGCAAAATGTGCGTGCAGGCAGAAGATTGTTTGGGTACGGCAGGGGTCACTGTACATGAACCAGCCATGGAATTGTCCATGTGAGCTGTGTGCTGGCCAAAAGATAGAGTCAAAATGCTGTCCTCATGATTTGTGTTACGTTAGCTGCGCTGCCCTGTGAACATAGTTGCTGTGTGACAAAGTATTGTATAGGTACAAATGGTCTAAGGAAAGTGGACATCCCCAGATTGTCATACACCACCTACCTCTGTGCGACTGCTTTGTGCAATCTGCAGATACTCAATTGTACAAAGTGCATGTAGAACATCAGGATGCATGTAGTAATGTTGCCTTGTGGATGACACTATGATCATGGGCATGTCAGCTAGCATTACAGTCTTGTCTGTCCAAAATCAGCTGTCACCGTTCTGGTGTGAATGGCAGTCAAAGTTGACCCAATCATGTAGTCAACATGAAACGCCACACTACAGTTACGTAGCATTTGCTGTCATGGTGATGATTGGTGTGAGGAATACGACACATATGAATTGAAGTCTAATCCCAACACATATTTCTTTCCTTGTCTCACAGATGAACGACCTCCAATCACACAGGGGGACATTGACAGCTTCGAGGACCCACACGCCACTGGTGAGTTGGAACGTAATTGACTAGCATGTTACGTTGGCATGGATGTCTGTGTCACATGATCACCGTTGCAGTATGTAGTATGGGTGCGTATCACGTCTACCTTGCCTACAGTGTGATGATGTATTGTGGAAGTCAGCAGTGTGCACTAATCGGGAAGTGACTCTGGACAAATGCATTGGTCTCACAGTTGTGACTTGGCCCATCCCCAGTCAGTGACACACATTGGAAGTGAGGTGCATATCATCAAGCCCATATCGCAAAGTCAACGTAACTGTCATCGAAGTTGTGTTGTCAATAGGGGCCTAGCATCATAATCTGAGCAGCGTTAATATATTCCACGTCTATTAATGCTTACTTGTCAATGAGGTACACTGTCACGCTGTGTTGAGTGTGAACGGGGCGTGCATTGGGGGTTGTGTTCGGCGTTCCACGGCAACACCCATTGTATCAGAGACTGGCCCTGATGTCCAAGCGCGGCATTCATAGTTGGCAGCACACAACTTACCAACAGTTACATCCCGGTTGTATTCTGGCCATATGAGCAGCGATGCTTCTTGATCATCATGTTTGCTTTGTACATGTGAGCTGCTTTGTGCAGCACACATGGGAATAGAGAATTGACATGGTGTGTATAAGTACAGCAAGGTGGCCCTTCCAGTACATACATTAACATGCCTCATTTTTCCCCAATGTATCTTTCCTGTGTGCTGCACTAAGCAATACACATGATAGTCACAACATGGTCCTCTGGGATGGAATCTGTGCATGAAGGGGCACCTTCATGTACAGACACCAAACTCACCTGCACACACACAACCTTGCACTCTGGTGCAAGGGTGCCTGTGTTGGCGCAGTCGTGATGAACCGCACACATGTGCGGGGGGACACACATGCCTGCACATGGGCATAGTACTAGGCCTGGGCGGTAAAATCCGCTCCGCTCGCAAAATTTGCAGAATTTTGGCAATTCCGCGTTCCGCGGAGCATGCGGAATTGCCGAAAATTCCGCGATCCGCAGCATAGCGGAATTTTTTCCTTGTTCGCGCTTTCAAAATGCGTGTTCACGCACGCGGTAGCTACTTACCGGGATCTCTGCATTCGCCGACGAGTTTTCCTATCCGGCCCGCGATCCCGTGAGAGTGTGCGATCGCGAACACGTCATTCAGCCGCGCCATCGGACATCCACGTTCACGAACAGGAAACACGCATTGCGAACGGGCGGGACAAGTGAAACAAGATGGCCGCACCAATTGGCGACCGCATGGGCAAGTTTGCGACATATTTCCCCCCGAGCACGCAAACAGCGTCCCCGAACAGGAAAAACGCATCGCGAACGGGCGGAACAAGCAATTCCGCGTGCTCGCGGAATTCTGCGTAGCTCGCGGAGATTTTTTACATCTTTGCGGAACTTTGCATAACCCGACTACGCAAATTCCGCCCACCCCTACATAGTACCTATCATGCAGCCCTGTGTCACTGTAGAGGATGAGGGTGGTGCTACACACAGGGGGGTAATGCTTTCCTCCTCCGATTGCTTGTACATGTCTCCCTCTGCCCGTGTATGTAATGGCCAAATCTTTTGGCACTGTCAGCCAAATTACTTAGTGACAGTGCATGTACCATGCCATGCACTGTCATGTCAGTCTCCCCAGCATGTAGTCACTGATCCATGCGTCAACATGTCGTTGTCCAGGTCACTTGCTGACTTCACATAGTTACGCTGTAGTGTATGCTCCCATGTTGAAGTGAACTTGTATTACAGATGTGTATGGAGGAAATTGAAATTGGCTAAGGGACTCTAATTTGCCTTTGTGTATGTTTTACAGACAACATGACGCCTGGCCAAATACATGCCTTCCAGGTGCGGAAGGACCGTTACCGCCATGTGAAGAAGGTTGCGAAGGGGTACCGCAACATGTCCAAGAGGTACCATGAGGAATGTAGGAAGGGCACAGGGTAAGGTGGTGCCTGAGCATGCCCAGGATGTCACACAGCCCCCCCCAGGCACCTCAGGCATCAGTGGTGTGTCCCAGCCGGTACAGGTGGCACATCCCCCTACAGCCCCCCCACCCCAAGGCACTGTCCCACCTGCAACTGGGGATCAAGTGGTCTCGTTCACATTGCGGGACAGGAGGCTGCTACAGGACATTGTGGTATCGCAGGCAGAGCTCACGCGTGAATTGTCTGATCTCAACAGACGAGTGATGGACATACACAGACACTTGGGACTGCCATGATGGGTGGACCTGTTAGACACCATCCCCCTCTTCTCCCTTCCCCCAATGTTTGAAATATTTTATTATGTAGTGTTAGGTTAGTTATTTGTTAGGTAGTGTAGTTTTAGTGTAGATTTTAGTTAGTGTTAGCTTGTTAGGTAGATATAAGATTTGAATTAGTCATCCCTATTTGGGGATAAGTTTCCTTTTCCTTTGGGTGGGGGGTTGATGTGTTTTTTCTTCATAAAAATTTTAAAAAAATCTTACAAAAAATATATATTTGTGTAGGTTACATGTTTAGTTCGTTTATGTATAGCTTAGATGTCTTTGTCCTGTCTCGTGGTGTGCCTTAAGGGTGGGAGGGGGTTGATGTCTATGATGTGTTGTTGCATGTTTAGGATTAGTTAGGGTAGATAGTTTAGGTAAGTAAGATTGTTTTATAGTTAGATTAGACTTTAGTAGTAGTTATAGTGATAAGTGTTCGTTTAGGTCACTTGCATATTTATACTGTTCTAATAAAAATTTGATACTTTGGATTACTGCTTGCACTTATGTCAGGGACGAGGTAGTGGAGTGTGGCTCTTTCCATTGTATGCAACTTTTCACATCACTGGACTATCCATTGGAATCGCTAAGTCTGCTCATGACATGTAAGTTTGCAGGATGTATTGTGTCAGGATCCCTTAGATGGGAGCACACTGGACTTGCATTGATGACAGGGTGTCAATTTGGATTGACGCCCTGGTCTAGGGACAGTCGTCTGTGACGTTCTACATCTTCTGTGTGACTCACGGATTTGGACAGCACATTGTTGCACATTTTGGACATGACCTAGTGAGATGGCATGGCAAGTGAATACAGTTAGCTACTGTTATCCATCATGGAGATGGATGTATGCGCCAGGTTCCACAGACTCCGTCACACACCTACATGTCAGATGCTCCTGCCGCAGAGTCCATCTACATTGCACAGACCTAGCCACACTTGCTGCGTAGTGCCAGTGTGTCCGCTTCCTTTGCAACATATGTTCCGGTTCATGTACGCTCACTCTCCAGACCATGCATGATTTGTTAGAAATCTGTGTGCATTGTGTACAGGACATGGAACAGCAGTGATCATGATTTACAAAAGTAATCTGTGAGTAAGTGATGACTTCACATTTTACGTTACTCACAAATGTAGTTTGGGAGTAGTGCATTTTGCTTTACAGAGTTGACATCTCCTAAATGCCTACCGTGACTCACTGGACTAGTCAAATTTTGATTTTGTCACAGCTAATGTTTGGGGGTGGCACACTATCCTGCTGCACACAAGGGGGAAATGTTGCATTGCTCCCTGTAGTGACAGTGTCATGGAGACTTGTCCCAGCTTTTACTTCTGCCATTGGCTCATGTTGATGACGCCCTTGAAATGTTGTTGGTGCATCTGACTATATGCTGAGTGCAGTGCCACACACATCCCTAAACACATTGCCCGATACGCTCGCAGTGGTCACAGCATGGGAGGGGGCATATTTTAGGCTACATCGTTTGTCAACAGGGAGCGGCTGACTGAGGGCTTGCACTTTGGGGTGAGCCCCTATTTACCAATCTATTTCACTGAGGCAGACATTGTGGTTCCGTATGTGTATGGTGGACATGTGCCCTTCCGTATCTTCATCAATGTGAATATGCTGTCCAGTATTTTGGGATGTGACATGCAATGTGCACCATCACAACAGGCGTTGTCCACCACGTAGTGTGTGAGTAGATATGCCAAAAGATATTTGTTTACAAGTGTTAAGGAGGACACAACTCGTGGCCTGCAACAGACTAGGACATTTTTGCACACATGCCTTTTCATGAGAGGACGTGGGGCTAGGTTGGTATATTGCTAGATGGTTGTTTTGGAGCAATGGGGGCAACGCTAGTTCACACATACACTGCCATTTCATTGCCTATCTGTATCAGGTAAAACTGGTACATTGCTCGTATTTCCCTTGGTGTACCTTCTGGGTGAATCAGTGTCCTTTCACTTTTTATATACTTCTAAACCTGATTGGTCAAGAACCACACACATCTGTGTGAATTAAACAATTTTATTGACATTCAGAGGATGAAGACTGGACCAGTGCTTGGCCATACATGCCCACATTGCATGGATACCCGTTGGAGGGCCAGACAGAGTCATTTGGTGGTAACAGGTCCAAGGGAAGACGCATAGTTCAGTCCGCAGGCTGATTGCAGTGGCATTGGCAAGAGAAAAAGATATATGGCAGTCCATGTGGAGGTCTAAGGTGATTGTCGGGGGACAGTGGAAGACAGTGCAAGAAGATTTTCTGTGCAATGATACTAAGCCCGGCACCAAGGAGGAAACTGGGCTTTTGGCGCAGATGGATGCTACCGCTTCCTCATTAGCACAAATGCACTTTCACCCTCCTCTTCGTCCTCTGATGTGTCATGTGCCTCACATGTGGGTGGTGGTATGGTGGGTGCAGCACTGTGAGGCACTGACACATCAGGTGGCGGAGCTGAGGATGTGGAGGCAGCAGCAGCATTCATCTGCGCCAGTCCTTGTGGCAGCAATGAAGTGATGAGCAGGTGCAGGGCATGATAGCTCTCAGCAACCTCGCGCTGGTGCACGGGCCTGGCAGCCATATCTTGTGCCTGCATCCGCTCCATGCTCTCCATTATCTGACAGATGTTGGCCAAATCCTGGCTGACATTGCTGGAGCCACTCTGAGCAGACAGTTGTTGTCTCAGAATCATGACTCCAGCAATGTCAGCCATGGACCGTTGGAGGGCATTGAGCGGGCTGTGGGTGTCCGTGATCTTCTGCATGTGGTCCCAGATGGGACTCAGATACCCACGTATGGCCTCAAGTTTGTCCGCCAGGCGCTCGAACCCCACCCGCACCTGTTCCGCCATCTCCCGCAGGACCTCCAGCACACGGCGTTGGAAGGCCAGGTGTGTGTTCTCGAGGTCCGGGGTGGCAGCTGTGGTGGGAGGTTTTGCTGCTGGTTGGTTTGTGCAGGGGGTGGGGTTGCCACTATGCTGCTGGGTTGCCCTGCTCCTGGAGGTGGGGTGCTGAAGGAGTCTAGCAGATGTTGCAGTGCTTCCTGATCGATGGTGGGGTATTCCTCCTCGTCATCATTGAAGGTTGGGCCAGTCTGCTGTCCAGGAGGTGATGGCTCTCCCTCTGCAATGTGATAGGGTAGATACAGTTTAACAGTGTTTGTCATGTGCAATAATGCATTGGATGTGTTTACAAGCAGACAGCAGGACAGTGTCCATTCATACTGTTTTTGAGGAGATGCCTATTTGTTGCAGGATAGTGATGATTTTGAGGAAATTGCGGATGTGATGTTGTAGTTGTACATTGTCATCTCACAGTTTCCAGCTATGACAAATATTATTGTAAAATATCTACACCCAAGCGTCACAAGTTGTGTCCTCTGTTCATTTGTGTGAGTAATGCTATTTGGCCCACATAGTAGTCAATGTTGATGTGCTCAGATTTGTCTGTGTGTGCACTGCATTGTGTGCTAGTGGCACCTGCAGCTTTGGTTTAGCTGCACATAATACCTTTCAGGTAGTGAGCCTTTGGGTTCTGTGCATTTACAATGCTGTGCTGAGGCAAACTGGGTGGAATATGGGTCTTGGTCAGAGTTGTGTGAGTTGTGCATTGTTTGACTTCAAATGTCTTGTTTACGTCAGGGGTTGTATGTACACGAGGATGTGTCAGAGTGTGACTTGCTTGTTTAAGGATGTTGTCCACACTCAGCCACCTCAGTGAGGTGGCCTGAACCATGTTAATAGGTTGGGCCTGCAGGCATGCTATTCTTCATGCACTGTCACTTGCCTTGTCAATGTGGCTCACGGACACGCAGCATTGCAGGGTACTGCAAATGTGCATGTGTTTTGTGCACGTATGGTTATGTGTGAGTAGGGCACACTTTTGGCACATTAGCAATGTGAGCTTACTTGCTGTTTCAACATGTGCTGCACTTTGTGGTACACATGGACATCCATTTTGCTTTGTCTATTGTGATTTGTCTGGTGTGCATGTCGTCCTTCATGTTTTTTGTTGCATGCATTGCTGAGTGCCCTCCGTTTGGCTGACTCGTTGTGAGTATGGTTCCGCGTGAGTTTCGATAGTTGTTGCGGTCTGAACAGACAGGGGCATGTTACCAAGGAAGTGGCTGGGAGAGGCGTTAGCCATCTTGTCTTCACGGCTCTCGCCCCCACTTTGGTAACGCCAGGCTCATACATGTTATCAAGGATAGGGTGCAGCCTGGCGTTTCCCCCTGCATTGGGAGTAAATTACACTGCTTAGCGCCAGCGCAGGCTCCCTTGCACCATAGTGCAAGGGTGTCTGCGAGCAGGGAGGTTTGTTCATGTGTAGGAAATAGTTGCTTACTGCACATGGACAAAGCTAAGACGGCATTTTGTAGCTTTCATGTGTGCTGCTTCGTGCAGCACACATGAAAGTTACGAAATGACATTTAGAAATCCAGTTTGCTCATGTACAGGAAGGGACACCTTCCTGTACATGAACATACCATGGAATTTGGCTTTTCACATGTGGGCTGCACAAGGCAGCACACATGATACAAGCAATAACAAGGGGATTAATGCATTTCTCCTAGTTTTGCAACCTTAGGCCCATGATTTCTCTGATGTTCAGATCAGCACTGCCACCTCTTCTCGCCTAACTTGATGAAGGATGGCAGCGTCGACTTCAATGGGTGTTGTTGTGGGATGCCCACCACAACACCCACTGCACGCCCCCTTTCACACAAAGTTTAGTGTGAAAGGGGCCCTATTCTCAAGGCAGCGTAAAGCAACTTAACGTGTCTTTAAGCCACATTGAGTGATTTAACGCTGCCTTGATAATGGTGCGCTGACCCTATCGCCACCCCAACATCAAAAGATAAGTGACGTTGTGGTGGCGATAGGAGCTTGGTAATATGCCCCATGGTGTCAACACCCATTTCCCTCAAGGTTGACCCCACGTGTGGTGTGTAAGTGGTCAGTTTTCTGATGTATGTGCATTTCATGATGCCTATTTATGGTGCTGAGGCCTGGTCAACGCCACCCTCACAAGAGATGCAAATGTGCAGGTGATGTGTGTTTGTGTATGTGCCATGCAGCTGCTGCCATGGATGATACCTTCTGTCCTGGTTCTGGCATTCAATGCCTGGCTTGGCATGTGGGTGATGACTACCT
Organism: Calotriton arnoldi; assembly: GCA_963921515.1. Classification (NCBI taxonomy): domain Eukaryota; kingdom Metazoa; phylum Chordata; class Amphibia; order Caudata; family Salamandridae; genus Calotriton; species Calotriton arnoldi. Next base: position 494,105 of record CAWUFW010006690.1, on the reverse strand, counting down.
GACTGCATATTTGTTCACTGACACAGTTGACTTACCAAACCGTTAATTTGACTTGCACATGATGGTGTGATGGGCAACTCACATCAGGACTGATGTGAAATGCTGTATTCTGTGTGGCAGATGTGTACACTTGGGGGTAGGAGTGCAATTTAACATAGCGGTTGAGGGTGGCATTTGGCCGGTTGACATGATTTATTTCAATTTAGCTATCCCTGCTTGTTGTCATACTTTGGCAGTGAGACAGCTTTACAGGCACATTGTGGTTCAGCGAGTATGTCACACAGATAAGGCATGCAGTACATATTGGTGTCGTACATTCCTGCTCTGCATTGTTCACATACTGTGTGGTTGTTGGCATGTCACCCTGCTCATTGTATTCCCTCGCCGTTTGAGTGAAGTGTGCTGTTTGTGTGCATTTTTGTAGGTGCAACCTTTATCCAGCAGCCTACATGGTCAATTCGTTGTGACATTGCATGTGTGTGTGGTATGCAGACTCACTAGATGTTTCCCCACTCGGTGTACAGCAGACTGCATCTCATGAACAGGCAAGGGGGCACATTGCATGGTGATGCAGGTGATGTCAGATTTTCCCCCTTGCCACATCACCACGCACATACAAATTGCCTGAACATGGACACGTCTCACTCTGAGGCCAAAATGCGGATGCACTGTGCATGTGACTGGTCATGTGCACGATGAGGCATGCCACCACCAATGTCAGCACACCTGCAGCATTGTGCACATGTGTCTGAGTAGTGTGCAAGGTTGTGTATGCACAGCAAAGTACACCTATATGCACATGCACATTCCTGCACACCACTCATACACATGTGCAGAATGCTGCAGGTGTGCTGACATTGGTGGTGGCATGCCTTATCGTGCACATGACCAGTCACACTCGCAGTGCACATGCATTTTGGTGTTAGAGTGAGATGTGTCCTTGTGCAGGCAATTTGTATGTGTGTGGTGATGTGGCAAGGGGGCCATTTAGCCACCCTGCTGCATGTCAGGTTGTTGTTCCACTTTGTCATTTGAGGGGGCACTTATGGAGTGGTCTGACGTTGACCGAGGACTAATTTGGGCTTCCTTTCCTGTGCTCATTTGAAGGTCTGTATGCCGGCCAATGTGTGTCGTGCAATGTGTTGTTTGAGAAGGGTGATATGTCCCTATGCCACCATGGACAGGGGTATCCGGGACATGATCCACAGTACATGTGGGTATGCACTTCAATTAATTAAATTTTACATGAGTGCCACTGTGCCCATCCACCCCCTTCCCCCGTCCCTGGTTGATGCTCACCCTGGTGTTGTTGTGTCTGTTCACATTCAGCACCATCCTGGCCCGCAACTCCAACCACCGTCTCCTCACTGATGACTCAGGACACCTGCTCCTCCAACTCATCCAGCTCCTCCTGTGGCACTGGACTCCCACCTCCAGTCTGCCTTGCTGCTCTCATGTTGGCTGCTAGTTTCTCCTTGGTTTTGCACGTGGTATCATGCCAGCGCTTCTTGCAGTCGTCTACTGTCCTCCTCCTCTCTCCAACGGCATTCACCTTGGACACAATGTCCTCCCATATTTCTTTTTTTCTTGCCAATGTCACTGTGGAGGTGACAAACAGTTCTTGTTGGTGGTCAGTCACCTCCGCAATCAGGACCTGGTTTTCCTGCAGGCTGAACTTAGGATTCCTCTTCCTCTTGGCCTTCACATGGGTCTCTGGCTGGTCCTCCTGGGTATTTGTGGGCATGTTTGTGGCCTCTACACTGGTCCCAGCTTCTTCCATTGCTCCTCTGGTATTTTCCATTTTTTTCCCCTGCTTGGCGGGCCTTTTATGGTGCATTTTCCCGCTGAACTCATTAAATGCAGGCCTGGTGCTAATTAGCGATAGGATTCTGTCGCTGATTGGCCCTTCGCCACTTTTTTCACGTTAGCGTGTGTTTTTTTATCGCCGGCACGCTAAATCTATCACCGACCATTCCCGCGGGGAAAGGTAGCTATCGGCTGTTAGCGGCGTGTTGATAATACGCCGCTAATGCGGCGATAGATTCCGGCGAACTGCAGCGATAAGGGAAATGGCGCTAAGGGGAGTTAGCGATAAATATCGCCATTTGTTGATAATATGCCCCATGGTGATTGGGAACGGACCTATAAATCTAGGTTGTAATTTTCTAGGGCCGTCTAACCTTATATTCCTTGTAGACAACCAAACCATATCTCCTGCAGTATAACTTGGCTCTGGGATTCTATGTTTATCTGCCTGTTTCTTGATATCTTTTTTGTTTTGAGCAAGGCATTTGCGAGCTTTTTCTTGTACGTCCAGTAATTGTTGTATGTGGATAGATACTGAAGGTATAAGAGTGGACTCTATTGGGAGAATTGCAAGAATGGAACGTGGATGGTGGCCAGTAAGAAAATAAAATGGTGAACATCCTAAAGCTGAATGTATGTTATTATTGTAAGCAAATTCAACCAGAGGTATTGCTTGATCCCAATGTGGAATTGATGTAGATGCTACACATCTTAATATCTGTTCAAGACTCTGGTTAATGCGTTCCGTCTGCCCATCAGTTTGTGGATGGAAAGCGGAAGAAAGGGTGACTTCAATTCCCAGAGTGGAGCATAGTGTTTTCCAAAATCTTTATGCGAATTGTGGTCCCCTATCGTAAATCATTTTACTGGGAAGGGCATACAATCGCACAATTTCACTTGTAAAGATGTTGCTGAAGGTGCTGAAGCAGAATATCGAGTAGGATGTCGACTTACACAAATATCGAGTTGGAAATATTGTGATTCAAAAATATCGACAGCAAGAATATCGTGGTCAAGAATATCGAATTTAAGGTAAGAAATATCGTTTTAAAAAATATAAAAGTCATTAATATTGTTTGCAAAAATATAGGGCCTGTTTACGATGGCGGAAGGCCCGCCACCCACAGCCGGTCGGTGGCCGGCCCTCTGCCATTGTACATCGCTTTCCCACCCGCCATATCATGATGGCGGGGGAAGCATTAGGGCAGCTTGGCGGTCGGAAAGACCGACCGCATGGCTCCGACTGGCGGTCCTTTTCCGACCACCTGTCGGAACAGCAACATTGCCCAGCATTGGGGGCGTGGTCTGGCCGCGCGGCGAGATGGCCGCTTGAAGAGCGAGCTCCGCCGGCTGGGATATTAATCCTTTATTTCATCCGCGATATGGAAGGGCATCGGTGCTCAATAATAGCCCCTAGACTTGCCTAAGCTGTGGGGTGCTCGGTGTACGGGCTGAGACAAGCGCAGAAGGAGGCGGCTCCGCTGCCGAGATCTGAGCTCGGTGCGGCCTTTGTGTGAAGTGCGGAGTCCTCGGCCTGCGAAGGAAACATTGTGCTGGAGCGCGGGTGCCCGCCTCAATCCATAGGTGCGGAGCAGCCCGCGGCCAGCGGGGAGGACTGTTGTCGGGTGGTCGTCCGATGGTGCCCCGGCCAAAGAGTTATTGATCCTGTGCCTGTACGGCAACATCGGCCGAGCAGCGGGGGGTGAGTGCTGCGCAGTGCTACCGGAGCCCCAGGAGCACACCACTACTGCTCCGGAGGGTGGAGAGGCGCACAACCGCCATTGAGAGCTGAGGAGAGCGGCTGGCCCTGTGCGGGGACCCCCGCCGGAGCACTCCTGAGGCTGGGACCCAGACTGCGGGGTTCCGACAAGCTCCTTCACTGCAACGACGGCGGACCTCAGTTGAACCGTGAGTGCCGCCCAAGCCCATGAGGTGCAGCGTTTCCCCCATTGTTTAAACTCACCGCATGGCAGAAGTAGCCTGAGCCAACGTGTGGCACTGGGCGCGACCGCTAAAAGGGTTGCAGATACACCGATAATCGGGCGGCAGCCATTTTGAATCTAGGCGAGCAAGGCCCATCGGCAGGCGGGGCTGTGTTGGCTATATTAATTGAGGTGAGGGGGCAGGCCAACTCGGGTCTGCAATAGGCCTACTCCACGAGTCAGAAGGGGCTGCCCACACGACAGGGGCCCCAGAAGAAGCCGGCGGTTGGCCCCAGTTGGCTGCAGGTGTCCCCCACTGGTTAAAAGGTAACCCGAGTGGCGAAGCCAGCGGCCTGCGAACAGTGGAAGCTTGGCAACCTGTGACACAGCTGGGACAGGCCACACTGCACAGAGTAATTACCTGGTAATCGCCGGGCCGGGAAGGCCAGCTCCAACCTATTGTTCTAATCACTTTGCTGTGAAGATTTCTAGCAATAGCCCAGGGGGGCACCGTCCCAGGCACCAGCGGAGCCAGCCAGAGGATTGGGAGTGGTGTGCCCAGTGGTGCAGAGGCAAGTGAGGCCACGCTGCGCCACCTTGCCACAATGGGGAAGCAGGATGCGAAACAGCCCAAGCTCACGTTCGAAAACAGGTGAGCCACCAGAACAACAGAACAATATCCTGAGGGGGGCACAGAGCGCCCGGCTGAGTCCCAAGTTAAAGACCATGGCGAGGACCTCCGTACGTTGATGCTGGAGATGCGCTCTAGCCTCCGTACAAACGACACAAAACTGGACTCACTTACATCGCAGCTAGATGCCGTTAAACAACAGGTCGGGGCACACGAGACGAGGCTGGACGTGTTGGAGAACCAAAATACTGACTTCCATGAATTCCAGGTGGAGACAAAAGAACAGCTCCTGCACATGGATAAAGTTCTAGGCCTGATCAGATCAAAGAACGAAGATTTAGAAGCACGCTCCCGCCGGAACAACTTACGAATTACGGGAATACCGGAGACGACTGCCATATCAAAAATGGAGATCTTCATTACTGCTTTGCTCCATGAACTGTTCGACCCAAACCTTTCGGCGGTGCTCGCGATAGAGCGTGTGCACCGCACTTTGGGCCCCAAGCCACCTGTGGGAGCCACACCTCGGCCTATACTAGCCCGCATTCTGAACTATCAGGACCGCGACCTCATCCTCCGACTTGCAAGAGAACGCAGAACCATTGTTCATAAAGGGAACACTATTGCATTCTACCCGGACTTCACGCCAGCGGTGCAGGCTGCGCGCCGTGAATTCTTGCCAGCCAAAAGAATCCTTCTGCAGGCTAAGATTCCATACTCGCTGATTTACCCCGCTAAACTCAAAGTATCATATGACGGAACGGCTCATTTTTTCACGGACGCAAAATCAGCACTGAAGTTTGCCAAACATGTAGGAGGAAAGAAGAAGGCGGTGCAGAGTGCGAGCTCGGAGGGGGCCCCCGGAGACAGGCTAAGTGACAATGATTGAAATTCACCGAACTTAAGTGTACCCAACTCTTGCTCCAGTACTTCTGGACAACCTTACTGAACTATTTAACTGCTCGCTATCTCAAGCAATAGTTCCTAAAATATGGAAGGCAGCTAGAGTAAGGCCCCTCCTAAAAAAAAACACAGCAGATCCGAAAATCCTAACAAATTATCGTCCTATCTCATTACTCCCCTATTTTGGGAAGGTACTTGAATCAATGGTCAATCAACAACTTGTCTCCCATCTTGAGAGTAACCATCTACTGGACCCCTCACAGTCTGGTTTTAGGGCTGCCCATAGCACGGAAACAGCGCTGGTAGAGGTTATAGATAACATCAGACTGTCACTTGACAAAGGACAATCCTCTATTCTTGTCCTATTGGACCTATCAGCATCTTTTGACACCATATCCCATAGCATATTAGAACAACGGCTTGGGGAGATTGGTGTCAGAGGGAAGGCCCTAGGGTGGCTCAGAAGCTACTTAATGGACCGGGCCACTGCGGTACAGGTTGGTGACACCATCTCCTGTAGTAGGCCAGTTATGATGGGAGTACCTCAGGGCTCTATACTGAGCCCTACACTTTTTAATCTCTACGTGACTCCTTTGGCCAGGGTGATCAGATCATATGGCTTTGATGTAATGTCATATGCCGACGATACTCAAATTCTGATCACCCTTGGTCCTAACCCCGCGGACACCAAGTCACGTTTTAAAGACTGTATGATTCACGTCAACAGATGGATGAATGAAAACCATTTACAACTAAATGGCGATAAAACCGAAATAGTACTTTTTGGTAAGGCACATGAACACTGGTCTAATGACTGGTGGCCTCCCAATCTTGGCCCCTGTCCAATGCCCAGGCAGACGGTTCGTAACCTTGGAATCCAAATTGACAATCAGCTAACTATGAAAAATCAGGTGAACCACATAATAGGCTCCTGCTTTGGCATTATGCGCAACTTGCACAAAGTTTTTAAATGGATTCCTATGGAAGCCAGGAAACCATTAGTCCAGGGACTGATTATTAACCGCATGGACTATGGTAATGCCTTGCTATCTACAATAAATGAGGACCTCCTATCCAGACTCCAGGTCTTACAGAATACTGCGGCCAGATTGGTTTTGAACCTTCCATCTGGTTCTCCCTCTGCGCCTAATTTGAGACGTCTCCACTGGCTGCCTGTTAGGAAGCGCACTCGCTTCAAGATTCTATGCCTTGCGCATAAAAACATGTACTGTAGCGGTCCGAGGTATTGGACGAATAAGCTCAGTTGGTACCAGCCAGGCAGAACCTTGAGATCTAGCAACAGATACCTCCTTACCTCCATCAGAATTCGCACCACTAGAAATGGAGGAAGATCTTTTTCTTTCTTAGCACCAACACTCTGCAACAAATTGCCTTTACATCTACGCATGATTGCTGATCACAACCGCTTTTGTAAGGAATTAAAAACATGGTCATTCGACAACTGACCCCTCATCTTTCATCTAGTTGTTTTACCCTGAGCTGCCCGTAAGCGCCATGAGACCTACGGGTGATATGAGCGCTAAACAAATATCCCTTGATTTGATTTGATTTGATTTGAAGTGTAGTTTATGTGGAGATTGGTTTTTCATATTCTGTGTGCCCGTTATCATATGTACACAAAACAAGCCTTATTGCCGCTTCCTAGTTCTATTTGGTTGGGGGCGAGCTTCCAGAGGGGTTTGCACACAATTTTAATATTCAACGGAATTGCCTCTCCACCTTACTCCCGGCCACCCTGTTTACAGCGGGGGTGTATGCCGGCGACATCGTGCCCCCAGGGAGATGTCCCGCTTGTTACTCTGCCCTACTAAGGGCTTTTGCTTTTGTTATAAAACCTATTTTGGGGGGGTATTTCACAACCTGATTGGGGGGTTGGAGTGGGCGGTGGGAGGAGGGTTGGGGTTAATGTTTTTCTTTTTGTTGGTCAGTCTAATGCTTCAAAGTCTGCAAGCCCAGTCGTGGAAATTGTGGAATGTATTGCATATATGCCTCACATGATTTGCTGGTTGGCGGTTTTATCCAGACACTGTAATTTTATTCTGCACAGTTATTGGATAGAGAAATGGGTACAGGAAGCGCATTATGGATCTGTGCCGGCTTTTAGACTGTGAAAGATGACAAATTTAAATGTCATGACCTGGAACATTCGTGGTTTAAATGATTACAGGAAGGTGCGGTTATGTTAAAATGTTATGTTAAAAATGGATTTGTAGAGCGCACAGCTACTCGGCAGAGTATCCTGGCGCTAAGACAGAAAGATACAGAGGCCAGAGATGGAGCATCGGTCCAGCGGCGGTCGGCCATTAAACTGCTTGTTGGAACAGCCAGGTTTTCAATTGTTTCCTGAACGTCAGTAAGCTTGTGGCCTGTCTCAGCAAAAGAGGTAGCTTGTTCCAGAATCTAGCCACTTGTACTTGGAACGAGCGTCCGCCTCGGCGGGCGGTTGGTGCAGGCCTATTTAGTAAGACACCACATTGATATTTGTATGTTACAGGAGACCCATCTGAACACTTCCACGTCTAGCAGATTACAACACAAACGCTGGGGACATGTATACTCCTCGATATACTCTAACTACTCACGTGGGGTGGCGGTGCTGTTGAGGCGGGGATTGGATTGGAACGAGAGGTCAACGCAATTAGACCCGGAGGGCAGGTTCGTTATAATACAAGGTGCCCTGGGAGGAGCTGGCGTGGTTCTGGTGGCGGTCTACGGACCTAATGTAGACTCCCCTGAATTCTTCCAGGATATATGGGCCAAGGCTAGAGTGACTGAATGTGACACCATTACCTGGGGGGGTGACTTCAACGCAATACTGGACGACACATTGGACAGAAAGGGACAGTCTCGTTCCCTACATCCTAACGCAACGGTGGCTTTCAACGCCATAATATCTGATGGCAACTTAATAAACATTTGGCATCACAGACACCGGAATGTGCGAGAAGGCACATGTATTTCAGAATTCCAAAGGCCTGGTCCCGTTTGGACTTTTGGTTGCTGTCTAGAGATGTGGCGACATGGAATTGTGAAGTATCACACCTCCCTAGATCCCTTTCGGACCATGCCCCATGTTTGTTGCGACTCACGTTGCCCAACACTCCCGCCAGAATGTTCAGCTGGCGGCTTCCACCAAATGCTTTATTGGACGAGGCGTTTAAAGAAGAGATCAGGAGGGACATAAAAGACAACTTTGATAATATTAACGGTTCAGTTTCCACCCAGGCCTCCCTCTGGGAGGCGTTCAAATTAGTTATCAGAGGGCAGTGCATGGCGCGTCAGGCGGGGGTGCTGAAGGTGTTGAGGGGCACGTTGGCATCCCAGGAGAGACAGATCAGGAAACTTGAAACTAGTTTCTACGAAACCGGAGACCCTACCTTGTTAGCAAAACTGAAAGAGACACTGCTAGAATTTGAAGAAGAGGCCCAACGTGAAGTTAAATTCCTAGGCAAATATACTCAGGCTAGGAGATACGGAGAGGGGGACAGACCTGGGAGAACGCTAGCCTCGATGCTCCGAGCCCCACGTACGGCGGCATACATTACTGAGATAGGGGATGATCCTTTACACAAGGCACGTAGTTCCCAGGACATACTCAATAGATTCACAAAGTTCTACACTTCCTTATACACATCGACCCAGAGCCCCATGCAGGACACACTCATGCCATTCTTAGACTCGCTCGAACTACTGTGGCTGGGAAAGGGCCATAGGGACTACCTGGACCATCCCTTTACAGTGGAGGATGTCCGACAGGTGATTAGCAGTCTTCCAGCTGACAAAGCACCAGGGTCAGATGGCTTAACTACGGCATTTTACAAAGCTTATGTGGAAGAACTAGCCCCACTCGCTGTACGAGGAAGCTCAAACCATGGGGATCCTACCTCCCTCCATGCGTGAAGTGATCATAATTACTTTGCTTAAGCCAGGGAAACCCGAAGATGAGCTCGATTCCTATCACCCCCATCGCTAATCAACGTCGACGTCAAAATCCTGGCTAAACTGGTGGATAATAGATTACAGCCTCTCCTCCCGCTAATAGCTCGCCCTGACCAATCTGGTTTTATCCCCGGGAGATCAACTTCACATAATCTTTGAACCTTTTTTTCAGTGGTGCATTATCTACATCCGGATTCGAGGGCAGTCGCTGTGTTCCTCGACGCTACGAAAGCGTTTGATTCGCTGGAGTGGCCGTATCTTTTCGCTATCCTTGAGAGAATGGGCTTCAGTCCCCTTTTTCTTATCTTGGTACGCTTTACTCTATACCAGACCCTCTGCCAGAGACAGAGTGAATGGTCTGATATCTGAACCATTCAACATATCGCGGGGCACGAGGCAGGGATGCCCGCTGTCTCCTCTGCTCTTTGCAATCGCTATGGAGCCTCTGGCGGCTCGTATCAGACAGCACCACACGGCGCGTGGCCTGGGCTTCAGCACTAGGAGCCTTGTGATTTCAATGTATGCAGATGACGTCACTTTATACATTAACGACCCAGAGACAAATACAGCTCCCCTTCTCCGAGAACTGATCAAATTTGGAGGCCTTTCAGGAGTTATGATTAACTGGTCTAAGTCCACAGTGTTCCCCCTGACCGACGCCACAGTGCCTTTTCCTCTTGAATACCCATTGAAATGGGCAGATGAGCCAGTTAAATATTTAGGAATCTGGCTAAGTAGAAATACACAGGAAATTTGGGACATGAACTTTGGGCGAACTATTGCATGGCTAGAAGAGAAGGTGACTGCATGGGCCAATCTTCCGCTCTCCCTAGCGGGGAGAATAGCGATTGCAAAAATGGTGATCCTACCTAAACTGTTGTACTTGTTTGTCAATATCCCAATCCAGCTCACTCAACACTTCTTTAACTCAGTTTGCCCCTTATTGATTTCCATGATATGGGCGGGCAGACAAGCGCGGATTTCATGGGAACTGTTGACTCTGCCCCTATCTCAGGGAGGAATGGGCGCCCCAGATATCCAATTATATTCCCTTTGTGCTCAGGCGCAATTCCTGCACTTCTGGGTACACCCGGCCCCCTTTCAGCCGCACACTGCTGTGGAGCTGGATGTGGCGGCGCCGGTCCCACTTCAGGTGGCATTATACCAGCCGCATAGGCGCCCTCGTGGGGAAATAGACACTGTGGAGACACTGAGGTGGGCCTGGGACAAACTACGGGAAAGAGCGCATCATAAACTCCTGTGTGCCCCTTCAGTCCCCTTAGCACACAACCCGATGTTACCAACCAAGGGTGAGGGAACAAGTAGGGCACTAGCTCTTCGAATGGGACTGCACACATTCGCAGACCTATACCCGGGGGAGACTTTTAGAGCTCCCCCTGAGCCAGAAGAGGGCCGTCCAGTCCCATTTTCGGAACAACTTTTTTATCATAAACTCAAGGCCACGTGCAGAACATTACATGACACATTCCCGAGAACACCCCCCCACACTGCTAGCGCTTGAAAATGTCCTTAAAGCTGCCTCACCACGCAGACTCATCACCAGACTCTACAATAACATGCAAAATACGGCCCCTTTGTTGACGCCCAAGGCCTTTCAAGCTTGGAATGCCGACCTGCCCACGGAGCTCTCCGAGGAACAGTGGTCATTTTGTTGCAACCAGCTCACGGCACTATCCCCAAACTATAAATTACGCCTCATTCATTTCAAATTTATACATAGATTTTATAGAACTCCGTCTCGGCTGCACCGCATGGGACTTAGGGACGATGCGGGCTGCTGGAGATGTGGATTCGATCCAGCAACATTCTCACACATGGCATGGTTCTGTCCCAAACTAGCTGATTGTTGGACTACAGTTTTTAAGACTATACACAACATTTTGGGCACGGCGTGCGACCCAGACCCCCTGCTGGGGCTATTGGGATATTTAAAGGAGACACTGCCGGGATTACTGAAGTTGCACGCTCTCTTGTTATTGCTAGCTGTTAGACCTGGCATCCTTGGCGTGGGTCTCCCTTCCATTTTTTCGCTATGCCCCCCCGTTGTTGACTTGTTTTTGCTGGTTTAGATGCTTTGGGCACTTTGCCACTGCTATTCAGTGCCAAAGTGCAAGTGCTCCCTATGGTAAATTAATGTATGGATTAGTGACTCCATGTTTGGCCTATTTGATTCACTGTCAGACCCTAGTACAGTGCACTGTTTGTGCCCAGGGCCTGTGAAGCAAATGCTGCTGGTGGGCTTGCAACACTGGTTGTGCCACCCACAGGAGCAGCTTGTAAAGTGTGTCTCAGGCCTGCCATTGCAGAGCCTGTGTGCAGTCTGGTACTGCCATGTCGACTTGGTAAGTGCACCCACTTACCAGTCCCCAAACCTTCCCTTTTCTGCATGTTAGTCACCCCTAAGGTAGGCCTGCGGGCAGGGTGCATTGTATGTAAGAGGTAGGACATGCCCTGGTGTGTGTGGCATGTCCTGATAGTGAATTACAGCCAATTTTGTTTTTCACTATTGCAAGGCTACCTGTCCCCATAGGCCAGAATGGGCAGTTTGATTATAACATCTTATAATCCTAACTGACCCAGGGAACATGGTAGAAAAACGAATTTAGTATGCCTGAACTCAGAATAATAAAATACATCTTTTAGTGAAGTTGGTTTTAACATTCTGTGTTTGAAAATACCACTTTTAGAAAGTAGGTATTTCCTTGCCTAACCATCCAGCCTGCCTCTGCTAACTTGTGTATTGTGTGTCTGGGTTTGTGAGTGACAGGGGCTGGGGGACTCCAGGAGGCAGGGTGAGTCAGCACTAGGCTGAATAGACCTACCTGCATGTAGAGTGGTGGGAGGAGTAGCACCTGGGCCTGAATAGGGCTGTGCCTGCCTTCCACAATGCTGGCTCCACCTCCTGTGGTGCGTCTGATGTCCCTGGCCCACATTGACAAAGGAAGAAGGTGTGCACTGGCAGAATGCACCCAGAACTGGTTTGGACTAGGTACAGGACCCTCTGCCTTCAGAGGACAAAGGATTTGCTAGTATAAATATTGGGACCCAGACCCCAATATTTTAGATCACTTCTGGGAAACAAGAAGAACCTTTGCTGAGGAGAGGAACCAGAGAAACTGAAGGAGGAGACTATACCTATGCTGTGTGCTGTTTGGGGGATTGGCCTGCAGTGGTTACCTGATTGCCAAAGAAAGGAGAAAGGAACTTTGTGCTTACTTTCATCATCTTGCAGAAAATCTCCAAGGGCTTGAAGATTGAGCTTGCCTCCTGCTGAAGTCTCAGGGACACAAGACTTCACCAACCAGCTCCCCTGAATTCCCTTGCTGGGAATTTGAAGTGCCTACTGTTGTGTTGGGCCTTCTGAGAGACTGCGTGTCGCTGGGAGCTGGAAGCGCGACTCACGAAGAAGAAGCGTGTCACCGCCGCAGCAGCTGTCGTTGCATCGCCGAGAAAGCGTGCCGCCGCTGCCGCCATCGCATCATTGAAGCGCCTCGCATCACCGGAGAAGAGTGTCGCCGGGATGTATGATGTAACTACGCGATCATTTAGATCGCGGTACATCACATCGCTGTTTTTACAACGCAAGTCGTTACCACGACTTGCGCTGTAGGGCGCTGGATTTAGGAATAGTATGATTTACTATTCCAACTCCAGCCTACGTACAGTAGGGAAGGTGTTGGAATAGTAAATCACACTATTCCTTAGTCTATAGCACCCTCCAGTGCAAGTCGTGGTAACGACTTGCGTTGTAAAAGCAGCGATCTAAATGTACTGCGGTGTTTTGACCGCGTTGTTAAGGTCGTTCCCCGTGTCGCCGTCACAGCAGACGCCGTCGCATCATCGGAGAAGCGTGTCGCAGGGCCTGTCGCGGCTCAGAAGATTCACCGAGTCGCCGTCGGGCGTGCACGCATCGCCCCCTTCGTTGTCGCATCGAGAGGAAGATGCCATTTTGTTTCATTGCACCGGGTCGTCATCGCATCCAGGCGCTGCTGGTCGCATCGCCACAGAAGCGCAGTAAGAAACCGACGCATCACCTCCCCAGGCAGTAAAGAACCGACGCATCACCTCCTCTCCGGTAAGGAACCGACGCATCACTGTCCCCTACGCAGCAGAAGGGAACCGACGCATCACCTCCCCCGGAGCAAGGAACCGACGCATCACTGTTCTTGCATGTAAGGAACCGACGCATCACCTTCCCTGCAACTCTTTTGTTTGTATCGCATTACGCACCCAAAGGTACATTGAACGTAGAGTGTCGCATTTATCACCTGCATTTGAACTGAACTATTTTCTACCATTGACAGTCATATTTTTCATAGTGTATTGTGGATTTTTGTCGTTTTGGGTCTTGTGTTAAGTCTATATAAAAATACTTATTTTTAAAATACAACCTGTGTGGTGTCCATCTGTAGTGTTGTCACTGTATTACTGTATGTATTCACAAATGCTTTACACACTGCCTCTGAGATAAGCCTGCCTGCTCGTGCCAAGCTACCAAGGGGGTGAGCAGGGGTTATTTTAGTAGTCTATCCCCCCTTACCCTGACTAGAAGCAAGGGTCCCTAATTGGACTAAGGTACCTACCTCTGCCAACTAGAGACCCCCAGTTCTAACACTAGCCAAGCGCAGAGTTGCTATACATTGGGGGAGGAGAGGGTTCCCGACTATGAAAGATTGGATTTGTGATGTTACATTTAGCCAGGAACAGTTATCAACCTTCTGGGAGCAGATGCTGTCGGCATCCCGGCCACGCGACATATGGGGCCCCTTCTTGGAGTGGGCCCGCACACGTCAACAGGCTGAGCCAGAACACCGAAACACACCTGCTGCACAACAGTTAACCGCATTATAACAGTTGTAGGACGTGCTGGGTCCCCAACCTGATCTAGACTTGCCCAACCTGTTACCTCTAGTTAACATTCATAAATGTTATTTCTTGTTAGGACATATGCCATTTGCACTTAAAATAGGAAATGTTTTGTACATACCAACATTATCACGTATCCACAATGTCTAATATGCTTTGGCTGTTGTTTACAGAAACGTTCCAAGACAAGCAGGACAATCGGCTTGTAAAGTAATACTATGTTAATTTGCACAAAGTCACTTCATGAGGTGATATGGAGCAACTGACCTCCAAATTGTTTTGTATGTTTGTTATTACAAAATGCCAATAAAGAAATATTTAAAAAAACATTGGATCATGATATCCCTTTCCGTCCGCCTGTTCATGGAGGTTATCCCGCAAGGAACAAGTTGGCAGAAAGTGACCTTGGGGGCCCGTAGCAGGCCTCCCTTCAGCCGGGGCACTTTCTCTTGGGGGTTGGGGGGCACCTATGGTGCCCCCCTACATTTCCTTGCACCATGTGGCAGGCACCACATGGTGCCTGCCACGTAGTGCAGGGAAATGTAAACTGTGCCCTATTTACATTGCGGTGGGTGCTGCAGCCAGCAGCACCCGCCGCAATGTAAAGTATGGCCGGTGCGACCGCCGTGGCAGTGACATCAGTGCATTGCCTCAGTGTGTGTAAAATGAGGTAATGTGGACCAGGCTATAGTCATTTGGCATACTCCGTGATCGTCAATACATGAATCTCTAGGTATCAAAGGATAGTGGACACCCACTAACTTACATAGTACTACAGTCTCCATGATGACGTCCAAGCATGTGTCGCATTTGGTATGTGTTATCCACCGCACACATATGGTTAGGGAGCTGGGCTTTTTTTCTTCAACCCAGTTAAGGGGTGGGGGGGTTTGGCTCTCATTTGTATCTAGGTGTGTGGTTTTCAAGCTTGTGATGGTATGTTTTATTTTTATATACTTTGCACATGGTTAGCACCTGACTCCATTGAACAGTAAATTGCAAGTACAAAGATTTGCTTTTGTGACTGTTCACAATTTGCAAGTTATTTATACATAGTGAATAGTGAATTGCTAATTGGTTACCAATTTTAGGGTTTTGCTGGCTTCAGTTGCATTTTTGGGGTGCTATTTTGCTATGCTTTGGTAATTTAAGAAATCCTCATTTTTCATAGTTCTGTACATCATAAAGTGTACCTTTTGTGGTTTCAAATCAGTTTGCGACGAATTTGTGTGTACATCAGCCCCTTAATCCAAATGGTCACTCATATGATAGGGTTTCACCAGCAAATGTACACCTATATAACAGCTGTACCTATCTAAAAAGCAGCATCACAAGCATGTTAGGGTCTGTCCTCAGTTTAAATTCCAACATAGCCTTCTGACCCGAAGGGCCCGATTCACAGAACTAACTTACGACAAAATCCTAAACTTACTACCATTTTGGTATTCACAGAATGAACTTCCTCATTTTGGTATTCACAGAATAAACTTACTCATTTTGGTATTCACAGAAGACACTTACACATTTTGTGTAACTTACACATTTTGTGTAACTTACTCATTTTGTGTAACTTACACATTTTGTGTAACTTACACATTTTGGTATTCACAGAAGGCACTTACTCATTGATGAGTAAGTGCCTTCTGTGAATACCAAAATGAGTAAGTTAATTCTGTGAATACCAAAATGGTTGTAAGTTCATTCTGTGAATACCCAAATGTGTAAGTTCATTCTGTGAATACCAAAATTGTTGTAAGTTCATTCTGTGAATACCCAAATGTGTAAGTTCATTCTGTGAATACCCAAATGTGTAAGTTCATTCTGTGAATACCCAAATGTGTAAGTTCATTCTGTGAATACCAAAATTGTTGTAAGTTTAGGATTTTGACGTAAGTTAGTTCTGTGAATCAGGCCCAAAGTGTCTGCCAGTTTTCCTATTCCTATTGTATTCCATCATCTGACATCTTGCAGTCCACTGACCTCTTGTGGAAAACTTCCCACAGATGTGCCGGAGGGGGTCTCGTAATCATATTTCTTCATTTAGTATTTGTAGTGGCTGCTCTCCTTGCTCTAATCACTGCAGCACTAGGCGAAGACTGTGACTCCAAGCCTAATCCTTTATGTAGCCCAAAAGTGTATCTCTTCTTTCCCATCTGTCGATTTGCAGGGATTGTTGCCCGCTGTCAGACACAGCACTTTCATTGACGCTAATCAGTTGGGGGGCCCAATCTTCGTACATCAGGCACCAATATTCCACTGTCATCCATTATTACCACTGCTTAATTTGAGCCAGTGGTTTCTGGTGCTTAACACCAGTATTTAATTGTCATCACCGGCTCTAGGAACAACCCACCACATGGTGGAGCTTTCTGTCTAATTTTTTAAATGAACACAACACCGTGTTTATTAAGTCAACATACATACAAAATTAATAATACCTGCTTCAGTTCTCACACCATTATTATAGCTTTGGGTGGCCTGGAATTGTTTGAGTTGTCACAGCCGTAGAGTGTGATGGTTGGTAGTTGTGTTGGAACGTTCATTGGCAGCGCTGGCAGGGACAATGTCAGGTGCACGCTGAAGTGGCCTTCTGAGAAGGACCCTTGCACTTACCTAACTTTTTTTGCAAAATAAGCATTGTGTACTACAGAGTTGTGTGATAGAACTTCTCAGATGTCCTCTATTTCATCATAGTTTAGAAATAACCCCCTCTGCCACGGAAAAACGTATTCAGAACAGTTAACACCAGTAGTTTTTTAAAGACTTCTGGGATTTGGTCCTGGAGCTTGATCTGACTGCAGTTGGGTCACTTAAAAACATTAAAAGCACAGTTATGGTTAGAAAATAACAACTAAAAACTACTGAAAGTTGTGTGTTATGGTTGAGTAATCTAACCATAAATCACACCACCACAGTTCTCTGCAAATGCAAATGCACCTTATAGCTATATTCACTCATGAATATCGAAATTGGTCTTGGGTAGCTGTTGTCCTTTTGGAGGCAGGCTTGCCTGGCAGTTTAGGATGGACTTTTGCGATGAGGAGCAGAGTTAGTAATGGCTTACCTGATGTGGGACTCAAGCTACAGAGAGACAGTGGGGAAAAAATGTCAACCATTTCAGTGCTGTGGACTCAGAGATGGCTCTGTGGTACTGAAACGATCTCATTGGCTGGCCACAACATTAGAAAAAATGTGCGGCTGTCATTACAAGATTGTAGGACTCAGTCCCCGTGTCTGAAAGTCAGCGAGAAAGAGCATATAAGGGGGCAGGATGAGCATGACCCACAGGCCTGTGTGGGAGACCCCAAATTGACCTCCATATTGTAGAAACTGAAAACAAAAGCCACTCTTGTCTCGGCATGGGGTCAAACCAGGGCAAAATTCACAGATTTATGTTGATCAATTGTTGGAACTGAAAATCCGCTTTCAGAGTGGTGGAACCAGCACTGGACTGTGAAGTTTACCCTGGGTTGCAAGTAAAGTCATAAAAACATTCAAAGGGCCTCAGTAGGAACAGCTGCTCCAATTTTGGTAAAGTGAATCCTAAAACATGTGAAACCTAAAAAATGGGCCTATTCTTGACAATTTACCCTGCTGCACAAGGCAACCATGAAGAGGCGGGGTACAGAATCTGCCAGGAAGCCAGACTTTGTTGTCTACATTTGCATTACAGGACGTGGGACTCAGTCATTGAGAAAAGGCATAAAAGTAGGCAGGGTGAGAGCACCATGACCCCCAAACCCATATGGGGGGAGTCCTAAAGACCCCATCCTTATAGAAGAAATAGAAAATTCTGATTTTGTCTCATGATTTTTGGATCCTTCATGAGTCCCAGTATGACCCGTTTTGTGTTGCAGATCCCACAATAGGTCCACGCCACCTGCAAATGTAAACTGCCTGGTGCCATGGAATGAGGGCCATCATCACAGAACTGTGTTGGTCTGTTTTTGGAAACCCAACCGGATGATGGACGGAGTGCTAAAACTTTTCAACCACTCACCCCCAGTCAGGAGATCTGGGTTTAATCCATTGTTCTTTTGTTCACTATGCCACCCCAGTTTGGACCTAGCCATATGCCAAATCAGTCTTGACCATGCTTCTCATGGGAACAGTCCAGCCCGAACTGCCAGGCCTGGTCCTCCCTGGACTGGAAACAAGCATCCTGGAACCGGTTTCAGGGTATCACACCTCACCAGCCAGGCTAGCTTGAATTCAGTGGCACAGCGAGCAAGGGACCCACATCTGGGCATAACCCTGACCACTTAGGGCGAACATAGCAAACACAACAAGATGATAGACGAAGTGCTGAAACTTTTCAACCACTCACTCCCAGTCAAGAGATTTGGGTTTAATCCATTGTTCTTTTGTTCACTATGCCACCCCAGTTTGGACCTAGCCATATGCCAAATCAGTCTTGACCATGCTTCTCATGGGAACAGTCCAGCCCGAATTGCAAAGCCAGGTCCTCCCTGGACCGGAAACAAGCATCCTTTAATGGTTTCAGGGTATCAGCCAGGCTAGCTTGAATCCAGTGGCACAGCAAGTAAGGGACCCACGTCTGGGAATACCCTTGGTCACTTGGGGCGAACATAGCAAACACAACAAGATGATGGATGTTGTGCTAAAACTTTTCTACAACTCACCCCCTGAGGTTTTACCCCTGGTTTTGAATAAAACCATCAAACATTGCCAAAAGCCTTAGGGGGAGCCAGGCTCAAAATTCAGAAGAACGAATCCTAAAGAAATGTAAAGCCCCAAAAAATATAGTCCTGGTATTAGCTGCCCCACCCTGCTTCACAACGCAATGATGCTGATGGTGAGTTCTCGGATCTGCCCAGAGGCTGGAAGCTGTGCAAAGGAGGGGTAAGCTGCCATGGCAGATGGGGTATAGGGCATGCTCAGTGGCCAAGCCCATCACTCCACACACCCTGCACACAGGATTCTCTCAGAAGATGGGACATGGGGCCTGGCCTGAGGCCAGACCCTGCAGCCCACCCATCCTATGCCGTCTGCAGCAGGGAGTTGGCTGCCAGTGCCTTGTGATTCAAAATCACTTTGTTTTCTTATGAAATTCACCTTTTAAAAACCCAGGTTCCGCAGCTCCTGTTTAAAGTTGTCAGTCCGTGATAGGAAGTCACAATTTCCCAATCCTACGAGAGAGCCACAGCACTGTGACATTTGTTATTTTGAAACCGTAAAGAATTCTTGGATCCAAAAACACAAAAAATGAAGGAGGCATCTGACTGGTTAAAAAATTCCCCTTACCTTAAAGGAAAGCTCACAGCCTCCAGAAACAAGACACCCACTGTTGGCCGAGCACATTTTCCACTTCTTCTCTGTCAGAGCAGAGCATTTTTGGAATATATATTTATATATGTATATCTATATCTATATATATTACCTTCTGGCAGTCGCCAGAAGGTAGTTGTAGTTATAGTTGTAGTTAGGACCAACCTTTCCATAGAAAAAGCATTTTTGTTTCGCCAGTAACTTTGGTGCAGCTTGACGAATCTTCACAAAATTTTCGAAAAACTTCAGCTGCTGTGTTGAAAGTTTCGGGGTGATCTGTCAAGTGGGGGACGAGAACACGACTACAGCCCGAACCGCTGAAAAGAATTACACCAAATTTAGCAGAAAGATAGATGTTGGTCCAGAAAGCGTGCTTCTTGTGATTTGTTTTAAATCCATTCAGTAGTTTCAGAGACATTTAAGTTTTAAAAGTATAGATAACTGGGAGCCCAAAATCCTACTGAAACCCTACTGAAATTCGATAGGCTGCCAAAACTTCAATGAGGAAGTGTTTGCAGCCATCTTGGGACTCGGTTGAACCAAGTCCCACCAAAAATGTAAAAAAAGAAATGGGGGCAAGGTAGAAACACCCTGATGCCCTAGCCCTCTTGGGGTGGGGGTCCCACTGGGACCCCACAGGTGCCAAACATTTTAAAAAAAATGAAGTGTGGGCTCCGCACTTCATTCACTATTGGCTCCCAGGTGGGCCAGGTCCCATGGGGCATCATGTAGATATAGGAGAGGGGTGCACGGCCCCCCTCCTTGGACTTACTAATGCCCTGGGGACCACCACCTCCCTGGGCTTCTTTCTAAAAGAAAATGCAGAGGAGGCCCGAACGGCCTCCTCCGCTGCCCCAGGGACCGCCACCTCCCAGGGCTTATCATTTTATAAATGGGACGGCCTCTTCGAGCCCCCCAACCCTGGGGAGTGCCACCTGCCCGGGGCTGTAATGAGATATTAATGTGGGGGGGCCGCAAGGACCCCTACGCAGCCTCAGTGGCCACCACCTCCCAGGGACTTTCAAAAAAAGAATGCAGGGGCCACCATCTCCCTGGGACTTTAATTAGACATGATGCGGGATCGTGCGTACCCCCCAGCCCTGGGGGCCGCTACCTCCCCAGGGCTTTAATTTGACATAATGTGGTGGGGCCGCACGGACCCCCCGCAGCCATGGGGGCTGCCACCTCCACAGGGCTTTTCATTATAAAAAATACGGGGAGCTGCATGGCCCCCGGGGACTACCACCTCCCAGCGGCAATACAAAACAAAGGAGGGGGGTCATGCTGCCCCCCTTCTGGAGCCAATTTTGGTCCTTGGGACCGCCACCACCCCAGGGCTGCCTCCTGCAATGTCCCAGGGTGTCCACCCCCGGGGCATGACAGTTTTCTGTAGCAAACTCTGCTCCGCTTTGTACAAGCCAGAGCATGTAAAATGATCTGGCTTGCATGAAGGGGAGCAGAATTGCTTTTGGACAGAGGGAGCTGCATGTACAGCAGCTCCCTCTGTCCAAAAGCAATGTGGGCTCCTGCAGGACGCTGGGAGCCAGCAAGGACCACTGGGGCATTCAGGCTCCCCCCGCATTCCCCAACAAAATTGACTGGGTGCCCTGGATGAGACCAGGGCACTCAGTATAGAGGCCAGGTGCCGGAGGATGGGGTCTCCAAGGCCAAAATCGACTCAGGAGGAGGGCTTGGCTTCCCCCCTCCCATCATTATTATTAATATTATTTTTATTTTTTTAAAGTGGCCGGGTCCTGGGGGGTGGGGTCTCCGGGGCCAAAAGAGGCCCAGGGAGAGGGGCCGAACGGCTTGCCTCCCCATTGTAAAAAGAGCTGGCCCTGGGGGATGGGGTCCCCGGGGCCAAAAACGGCCCAGGAAAGGATCACCCATCCTAAAATATATTTTAAAAAACAAAACAGCCGGCAAGTCGCTGGAGGCCCTGCCCCCTTTCTCCACCAGTCTGCTAACCCACCTCCTGGTGCACTGCTGGTGGGGAGATGAAGTCCCCTTGGCTGAAAGGGTCTTTGGGGGCCAGCAAGCCCTCCCGTTATCTCCAGTAAGTCCCTCACAGGGGGATTCAGAGAGGTCTTTGGATGCCATGCCCCCTTTCTCTACACTCTGCAAGCACACCTTCTGGCTGATAACATCATCCACAAAATCACTAACGCACCCACTCACACCCCCATAGAACCTTTCATACACCCACACCCACTCGCACACAACCATTCACAAACCAATTCACAGACCCATACCAGTACTTACACACCCACTCACTGATTCATAGATCTATGCACACATCCACTCACTCACCCATACAGCCACTCATACACCCACTCACTCACTAATTCAGCCATAGACATATCCAATCTTACACCGATACAGCCACTTACACACTGTCAGTCAAACATAGAGCTACTCACACACCTACTCATTCACCCACACAGTTAATCACACAGCCACTTACTCACCCATACAGTTACACACACACACCCATTTACTTACTCGTACAGAAACTAACGCGTACTCACTCAACTATACAGTCACTGACACATGCACACACTCACCCATACAGCCACTCTCACATTCACTCACTCACCCATGCAGCTACTCATATTCATCATCACTCACCTATACTGCCTTTCACATACCAAGTTACTCACTCATATACCACTGATACATTCCATACAGTCCCTCACACATACACTCACTAACCCATACAACCACTGACTCACTCACTCACTCATCCATACAGGCAGTCACACACCCCCTTACCTACCCACACAGAAACTCAGGCACCCATACAGGTACTCAGGCAACCAATCAATCATTCATTCAGCCACTCACGTACCTACTCACACACCCATATAGACACTTAAACACCAACTGACAGATTGATGCAAACATTCACACAACCAGTCACTCCCATACATTCACTGAGACACCTAATCACCAGGCCTGGGCGTAATTCGTAGAATTTTGCTGCGAGGAACTCCGCAAAGTGACAAAAACACTCTGCAAAGTTCTGCAAGTGGCAGAGTGCAGTGCTGGTCTTCCTGCCACTTGGGTAGAAATTCTACCCAAGCAGCAGCTCGCGCTCGCAAACGTACTGTTCGCGAGCAGGACAAAACTTCGCTGCACTATGTGGAGCAGAGTTTTCTGCACTCTGCGAGCTCCGCGGAGTGCAGAAAACTCCGCAAACGGAGCGGAGTTCACCGCCTAGGCCTACTATTCACTTACTTATACAGTCACACACCCACTAATTCACCATACAGGCACTCATACACCCACTGATTCACCAGTACACCTTGGTATATATATATATATATAACACTCATAAACTTTTAAAGAGCACTCATAGTCACTGAATGATGTCATGACCGATGTAATCAGTGATGTCATTTCAGATGTCATCTGTGATGTCACTGACCATGTCATGAGTGATGTAATATGTGAGGTCATAAGCAGTGCATTGCGGGGGCGCGAGTTATAGTTAGCTCAGCTAACAATAACTGCTCAATTTCACTGGTTTTGTACGAGTGAAACTTGAGCCTAACTATAACATCCCTGTAACCGTTGTTTTTTCAGTGAATTTCTAAGGTTTTGTATTCCATTTCCTAACTATAATGTCCCTGTAACCTTTAGTTTTTTCAGTGAATATATATATATATGTACATATATTATCTACTGGCGGTCGCCAGTAGTTAGTTATAGTTAGGACCTATTTTCCATAGGAAATCCGCAACATTCTATTTGAAATAACTCTTGCGCCGGTTGACGAATCTTTGCGAAAGCTTCCAACTTGTTGGGGCGCTCCGCTCCTACCCTGAAAGTCTCGGGTTGATTCGTCAAGCGGGGGCAGAGAAAAAAGGGGGGTCCCAAAACGCGTTTTCCCCATTCATTTTTCCATAGGATCCTTTCATCGCGGCTACAGCCCGAACTGCTGAACGGAATTACACCAAATTTGGCAAAGAGGTAGCCCTTGGTTCAGTGTCGTGCCTTTTGCTTAAATGGTGTAAATCCGTTCAATAGTTTCTGAGAAAATCACAAATAAAATCACATATATATCTATGGCCGAGTAGGGTCCGCGTACCCTCCCGATCACGAGCTGCATGCTAATTGGCTGTCAACACTCCAAATCAGGAAGTGTTGGCAGCCATTTTGTCCCTCGGTAGAACCGAGGGACAGAAACAAGTGCGCAAAGCACAAAAAGGGGGCAGGGTAGAAACACCCTGACCCCCTAGGTCTGCTCAGGGGGTACCACAAGGACCCCCTGGGCAGAAAAAAGCATTTTTTTAAAAAACAAAATTGGCGGAATGCGCTTAGGGTGCGCGGATCCCGCCGAGAAAAAAAAAAGAAACAAGTGCGCAAAACGCACAAAGGGGGCAGGGTAGAAACCCCCTGACCCCCTAGGTCTGCTCAGGGGGTCCCACAAGGACCCCTGGGCAGAAAAAAGCATTTTTTTTCGGCGGGATTCGCGCACCCTAAGCGCATCCCGCCGAAAAAAAAAAAAAAAAATCGAAGCGCGGTCTCCCGCGCTTCGATGCTATTTTGCCCCTGGGTGGGCCAAGTCCCGGGGGCATGCGGGGAGTGGGTTTATATTTAATTTTGGGGGCCTCGAAGGCCCCCAAGCCCGAGGACCGCCACCCCCGGGGCTTTAAAAATAATGGTGCTGGAGGGCTCTTGGCCCTCCCGCAGCCCCGGGGACCGCCACCCCCGGGGCTTCTTTTTATTTTTACTAAAAATTACCTGTGTGGGGGGCTCGAGCCCCCACATGCCCTGGGGACCGCCACCTCCCCGGGGCACTAAAAATTTCAATATGGGGGTCCATTACGGACCCCCAGAGCCCCGGGGACCACCACCTCCCCGATGGAGGGAGGGGGGCCACGCGGCCCCCCTCCTGGAGCCTGTAATGGCCCTGGGGACCACCACCCCCCAGGGCCGGCTCCTGCAGTGTCCCGGGGTGCCTACCCCCAGGACACTGTAGTTTGCTATGACAGGACGGGAGCCTCGCGGCTCCCGTCCTGTCATAGCAAACTGCTTGGCTATTAGGCGAGAGCAGAGAACCTGCTCTCGCTCCATATCAAAGCAAATTGCTTTCCACATGAGGAGCTGCATGTTAGCAGCTCCCCATGTGGAAAAGCAATGCCGGCTCCCGCAGGAGGCGAGGAGCCGGCAGGGTCCGTGGGGGAGTTGGGGTCCCCCACGGACCCCAAAGGATAGGGCCAGCCCCGGGGATGGGGTCCCCGGGGCAAGTAGTGGCCCGGGAGGGGGGCCACACGGCCCCCTCACCAAAAATAATAAAACAAATTTAAAAAAAATAAAAAATAAAGGCCTGCCCCGGGGATGGGGTCCCCGGGGCAAAAGGAGGCCTGAGGAGGGGGGCCACGCAGCCCCCTCCATAAAAATTTCTTTAAAAGTGTGGCCATGCCCCGGGAGATTGGGTCCCCGGGGCCGGATTCGGCCATGGGAGGGGGGCCACGCGGCCCCCTTCCCGTTTAATTTAAAAAAAAAAAAAAAGAAAAGGGGTAAGGCCCTGGGGGATGGGGTCCCCAGGACCCAAAAATAGGAAAAAGGAAGGGGGCCACACAGCCCCCTTCGAAAAAAAAAAAAAAGCGATCGGGCCGCAGGCCCGCCCCTTCCTTTACCACTATGCAAACGCGCCCCCTGGCGCGTTTGCAGATGGGGAACGAATTCCCCTTAAATACTGGGGGTCCCCGGGGGCCAACTAGCCCACCAGGAACCTCCAGTATGCGCCAGGGGGCTGCGTTGCAGAGAGGTGTACACTTTTTACACCTCTCTGCAACGCAGCTCTGTGGCGCTTTTTGGAGGTACATGGTGGGCTACTTGGACTCCAGGGACCCTCAGGATTCAAGGGGACTTAATCCCCCAACTTAAAACGCGCCACGGGGCGTGTTTGCACAGTGGAGAAGGGAGGGGGCGGGGCTTCAGGTGACATGTGTGCAAACAGGCCCCGTGGCGTGTTTTAAGATGGGGAATTAAATCCTCTTCAATCCTGAGGGTCCCTGGGGGCCAACTAGCCCACCAGGTACCTCCAGTAAGCGCCACGGAGCTGCGTTGCAGAGTGTTGTAAAAAGGGGCATGGCCTCTGAACACCTCTCTGCAATGCAGCTCTCTGGCGCATACTGGAGGTACCTGGTGGGCTAGTTGGCCCCTAGGGACCCTCGGGATTGAGGAGGAATTAATTCTCCAACTTAAAACGCGCCACAGGGCGTGTTTGCAGACATGTATCCTCAGGCCCGACCCCCTTTATTCACCATTGTGCAAATATTCCTCTAAAATCAGCCGAACTACGAATTCCGATTTACTCACCTGTTATCAGGAGAGACCTCAGTGCTGCATCTTTGTGCCCAGTACCGATCCTGAAAAGTTATTCTAACCGTACTTACCAGTAACTTGAATTTCCTTCCATAGGCTAACATTGACTGGTTTCACTTGGAAATTCTTCAAAGTGTGGAGTTTTGGAACTTTATAATATTCCTCTAAAATCAGCCGAACTATGAATTCCGATTTACTCACCTATTATCAGGAGAGAACCCAGTGCTGCATCTTTGAGCCCAGTACAGATCCTGAAAAGTAATTCTAACCGTACTTACCAGTAACTTGAATTTCCATCCATAGGAATCCATTGTCTGGTTTTCAGCAGAAAAGTTTCAAAGTGTCAATTTTCACAAACTACAAATATTCCTTAAAAATCGCCTGTATGACTTAAACGCATTCTTTCAACTGTTTACAGGAGATGCACCAGTGCTGGATCCAGGATCCACTACTGAGTAAGAAAAAGTAACGATAACACTACTTACCTGCTAAGTGAATTTCCTCCCATAGGATAACATTGGTGATTCTATGTGAAAACGTTTCTGTGTCAACTTTTAAAATACAATAATATTCCTTAAAAATCACTACTGTAACCAAAACGCTTTTACTCAACTGTTTACAGGAGATGTCCCAGGACTGAATCTAGGATCCAGTCCTGTGGTTAGAAAAGTAATCCATAAAGTAACTAATTGTATTTAACTTGAAATTCACATTGAGCTCAATGTTGCATTGTGTTTGAAATTGTGTTGCCCATTGCAACAACTTAAAAGTTTTTTTGCCTATTTGCAAAGTATTTAAACTAAAGTAATTCATTCTGAGAAAGTATATTTTGTAATGTAATGTATAATGTAATTACAATGTATTTTAAAAAATAAAATATCTAAAAATAAATAGTTTAAAAAAATGTAGCAAATCAGTATCAAAAAAATAAATATAACAATTAATACATTTAAAAATTGTCATTTACAAAACCTTTGAAATTCACTGAAAAAAAACATAGGTTTCAGACATGTTATAGTTAGGAATTAGCATTTAAAAAACCTTTGAAATTCACTGAAAAAACCATAGGTTTCAGGCACGTTATAGTTAGAAATTAGCATTTAAAAAACCTTACAAATTCACTGAAAAAACCATAGGTTTTAGGGACAGTTATAGTTAGTTGGACTTTGCACTCGTACAAAACCCGTGAAATTCCCCGTTATAGTTAGTTCAGGTAACTATAACTCGCGCCCGTAATGCACTGCTGATGACGTCACATATTACATCACTCATGACATGGTCAGTGACATCACTGATGACATCACTGATGACATCTCAAATGACATCACTGATGACATCACTGATGACATCATCCATGTGATAATTTGATGCATCTTCTCACACCCTAATATAACTTTAGATACACCCACTGTAAATTACAGACTGCCATTGTCAAAATCATAGACACTCCAACACCAATTACTATATACACTCACTGATTCTTAGGTCTACACACACATATCTACTCACTCACCCGTACAGTCACTCATACTTATAGTCACTCAGTACAGGACTATTATATGCACTCATACACCTATATAAACATTCACACACTGCCACTCATCCATAGAGGTACTCACACACCTAGTCAGTCATGCAAAAAATTAAGCACACACCCATTTACTCACCTATACAGTTATACACACACCAGCTCACTTACTCATACAAATACTAGCACATTCTTACGCTCTTATACAATCTCTGATACAAGCACACACTCATCCATACAGTCACTCTCACAATCACACACTCTTGCTTATAGCTATTTATATACTCCAACACACATATATACTGCCTTTTACATATGTAGTTACTCACACATGTACCACTGGGACATACATTCACTCACTAACACACTCTTACACACACTTACCCACCCATACAGTCTATCACAGATGCACTCTTGAAACCATCCACCCAGTGAATCACCCACTCACACATCTATGCACAGAGTCGCACACACCCCACCCACACAAACACTCAGGCACCCATACAGATACTCAGACAACCAATCAATAACTCATATAGACACTCATGTAGCTATTCACAAACCCATGCAGCCACTTACACAGCAACAGACAGACGGATACAGACATTCACCCAGTTTAGTCACTAACCCATGCAGTCAGTAAGATACGTTTAATCACTCACTTATAGAGTTAGTCACGCACCTACTAAATCATCCATTCAGACACTTATACACCCACTCATTCTTCAATACGCCTTTCCCTATATATATTAAACATATTTAAACTTTACAGAAACACACAGTCACTGGTTGATGTCATCAGTGATGTCATTTGAGATGTCATCAGTGATGTCATCAGTGATGTCACTGACCATGTCATGAGTGATGTAATATGTGACGTCATCAGCAGTGCATGCGGGGGCGCGAGTTATAGTTACCTGAACTAACTATAACGGGGGAATTTCACGGGTTTTGTACGAGTGCAGTGTCCAACTAACTATAACTGTCCCTAAAACCTATGGTTTTTTCAGTGAATTTGTAAGGTTTTTTAAATACTAATTTCTAACTATAACGTGCCTGAAACCTATGGTTTTTTCAGTGAATATATATATATATATAAGTGAATGTATGCACGTATGTTTGTATGTATATGTATGTTTATATAGAGCGAGAGAGAGAGATAGAGATTCAATTACTTGAAAGTTATTTACTCATCCAAAGGGGGGAGAAATATGTGAATGCACAACAGCTTATGTGCTCAGTAGTTCAACAAGTGGTGTAGAGTGGACACCCTGGCTTATATTCATTTGGGACATCTGGTTTGATGAAGCACCTATGTACTTAACCCCAAATCAGTTTTCCTGTGCAGAGATTGAGCACCAGAATCAGGAGCAGGATGTTCATCAAGCACCTGATGAAGAGTCCTATTCACAGCTGTGAATGTTTGCTACATATTTCAGGAAATGCAAAACAAAATCATGGGCGAGCAAAATCAAAGAGTGCTTCTTTGAAAGCATACAGCAATACAATAATTTGCAACTATGTTGCTTTGAAGAGTTAAAACATTGTTTTAACACAGAAAATCTAAAATGGAAGATGGCCATCTGTGAAGGCTGGGGCATCTGGCATGTTGTCCACGCCATGCACAGCAGGGGGTCAGCCACCAGCTGTGGGTGGAGTGCAAAGCCTGGCAATGTGGAGCAGGGGTAGTCGGCCTACAGAGGGTGGGTGCAGGACCTGACTGGAGGTCAGACACTGTGACCTAGCTTTGATGTAAAGGCTGTGAACATAAGGGATGGCTGCCCATGGAAACTGTCACACATCTCCCCAGAGATTTTGTCATAAGTTTTATATATATAGCAAATACGATTAGACTCCATGTGATAAGATCAGTTTGTATTTTTTTCATTCTTCAAAGATACAGTGGCAGTCTATTTTAAACTGATCTCATGTTTACTGTTACATTTTATTTTAAGTTTATATGTGTTCAACACGTGTGCCTCTTTTCTAATCAGAGATATACTTAAATTACTTCTGTCATACATATTACTTTGTCCAACTAAATAATTTTTATCCGATCAGCTTGTAGTATAGTCTGTGATTTCTTCACACGAGACCATTGTATCTTGGGCTGCTAATCAGTTTGTTTCTTCACAGACCCAAAAAAGCTTTCAGTTCATATTCATTTACAAAATGTTTTTCTCCCATCAATATTAATTAGAGGTGATTATTTTTAAAAGATCGATTGATCCTATTGAAGTTTATTCTGCAGACAGTTAATCTAATGTGTTCCATTTCATGACTTTACTGTCATCTAATGGATAGATAACTTTTTGGTAATATGTGGATCCATTCTTTTTAGTCTGTAAATTGTTCTAGAAAGTACTTCATCCGAATAGTCCGTTTCAACCCTGACTATACTTCAAGATAATTAAATCAACTTTTTATAAATTCATTCTTTAAGATTATGGCAATTTTGTATAATTTGTTTGTTACCTATTATTTGTTATGCCATTAAGATGCACCCTCTGTTATCCTACAGATGGCGATTGTTACGCCATCGTAATGAGCCCCAAGGTGAGGCATAATGAGGAGAATATCTATTTCTCCTCGTTTTTTCCTCTTTCTATGTGTGCTGCATTCTGCAGTGTTTAATTAATATTCATCTCACCTTCTTGTGAAATGTACTATAATTCGTCAGGAATTTGGCATTTTATGTGACTTTGTTGAAACCCTACTTTTTACTTCCCTCCTATGTTCTCTGCTAAGTTGTTTTTTGGTGTTTGCTTCTTACTCTTTAGTATGCATCTTCTAATACATTGTCTGTATAGGTTGTCTGTCTTTTTTTTTAACATCACATCTATTAAGCCATTTTTGTGTAGCATCAGAATTTCCCTATATGGTGTTTGTTTCTTACTCTTTAGTATGCATCTTCTAATATATTGTCAGTATAGCCTTTTGATTGGAACTGTCATTTTCGGTCATTTTTTTCAAACGTCACATCTATTAACTCTTTTTTCTGTACCCTCAGAATTTCCCTGTATGATGTGATGAATTGTATTATTTTTTAATGACTGCTCCTTCATTGAAGGGTACTGTCCATTGCTCCATGGCAAGGGAATGCTCATAAAGCAAACACAACTCTTTATCTACCATATGAGTCAATTCATGGATATGATATTGTCCCTGAGGAGGAGGCTTGGTGTATGCTACTACTTGCTATGTCACATGCACGGTGGCTGCCATGTAGATGGCCCTCTTTACAGTAGCAAATGGACTGTGGGCCTGTAATGGCATATCCAACTTGGACAAGCTAGGCTCTTCCACCTTTTAAGAAAGGTGTAACTACATCAAAAATAGATTATTTATTGATCAAGGTCACTATGTGGGAAAAGATGCTTGACTTTAAGATAGATGATAGGGAAGATAGTGATCATTACCCGCTACATTTAATATTATTGGATCCTTGATCGAAGAACTTGGTGTCTCTGCTGGACCCCCCCCCTCTAGTACCAATGGTGGGAAATGATCACAGGTCAATAAAGTGGCCTTTGATATTGGGAAATACAGCGATCCTAACTGATGTCTACAATGCATATTTCATGGCTCTTACTCCCTTTATTGACCTCCCTGTTATTGACAACCCCATAGTCGAAATACATAATAATCTGGCTGGTATCTTAAAAGCACTTTTAACTATTGCACCTGCAAGAAACCCAACTGTACCTTCAATGAAAAGCAATCAGAGTAATCTATGGTGTACGAAGGAAGGTAGTAGGGCAAAAAAAGTTCTAGTGAAAGAATTAAAGTCTAAGGGGCATATTCTCAAGGACTTATCGCCGAGTTATCTGCACTGTAGCGCAGCAAAAGTGGCGAAATAATTATCTCCCCATTCCCAAGCTGGTGCAAACTGCCCACATCGCCAGTTTACCAGCGATAGCTGCCGCAAAAAACATCGCCACGGATGAGAGAGACAACAAACGCTAATTATATGCAGAGAAGGCGTTCCCGTGCAAAAACACACGAAAACACCACTTCGCGATATTCTCAACTTCCAGACAGATCTGCGATGCGAACCAAAATCAGGCGATAAGGCGCGTTAGCAGCAGGGATTTAACACCTGCCTTTTACTGGTGTTAAGCAGGACGACAAACTGCATTAGAAAGGGAGCCCAGCTCAGAGCCACATCTGAAGACCAACAGATGCCATGGAGACAATGAGCGTGCAGCCTGGAGACCCAAGAGGGCCACAACACCCACCGCAACCACCCCCAGGCCCCCCGCCTCCCCCCTCACTACCACAGAGGCAGCGCAGAACAGGACAGTGGATGTTCCCAAAACCCACCAGCCTCAGAGACTCAACACCAGAGGAAGTCATTGCCCACTACAGGCACAAAAGGACAACCATCCTCCGCATCCTGACCCACATTGCCCACAGGCTGATGGTACCAACACGGCGGACAACCACCATCCCTCCGCAGATGAAGCTGCTGGCTGTGCTGCACCTGTTGGCCCCTGGTACCTCCCAAACAACAACTGCCAGAGTCGGCGGAGTCTCACGGCCAGCCCTATCATATGTCCTCACCCATGTCATGGATGCATGTCCACAATAGCAACGGCGGGCCCTGTCACCGCACCACACGACAGTTCCAATTCGTAGTGTTCCTGCGCAACCTACCCCAATGCCAGCCGTTGCCAGACGCCACTGTGCCCCAGATCCAAAACTGTAGTATCTGAAATGGGTGTGCCCACGGTCATGAAGTCCAGTAGTCAACAGTAGTGTAAAAACAGTCCTTTATTACAAATACAACAATAAACAATACGAAAAGCACAGCCAACGCCCAACGGGGAACTTCATCAGGGCAACGTGTGGATTCAAGTAACTGCATAAGCAGCGGGAACTCCCCAATATCATTCCATGCTCCGGAGGTCAGTATCCAGAAACCTGTTGGACAAATGGTGACAATGGTCAAGCGTCCGTATAGTCACAAACCTAATCTGGTACAGTGTATAGCACTTCGACAAACCGTAATGCTCACAGGAAAGACAAATCCTGCACAAAAAGACCGTAACAGAAGTACGTGTGGTCGTACCCTTCGTAGGTAGAAAAGGAAGGTTACGGTCACACCAACTTCTGTTACGGTCTAATAATGCAGGATTACCCATACCTGTAAGCATCACGGTTTGCATCTTGATACCCCTGTACCTTCACTCCCCCCACCCAGCCATGAGGGCGCCGCCATGACCGGTGGTGCCTACGCGATCCTGTGCGCCTGCTGCACCCCAGCCCTGGTCCCCAGACCAGTCCACAAACCAGCGATGAGTGCCCGCCCCTGCACACCCAGGCTTCAGTGCTCACCTGCCACCACCGGCGTGTCTCCAAGAGGGTCCACCACGTGCCGGTGCAACCTCCTCAGCCGATCGCTGGATTCTGTGCCACAGGCCCCCAGCGCACCTTGCAGCACCGCGCCGCGGAGTCATGTCTGTGCAGCCTGCTGCCCTCGGCGTACACTGCAGTCCAGCTGGGATCACAATTCAAATCGAATCTTGATTGGCAGGACGTGGTATCGAGGCCTACGCAACATCGCAGGTTGCACACCCGCTCAGCTCTTCAGGTGCAACTAACTCAGTGCACCTCAAGTCATCTCCACGTGGCGGTAGGCCCGTGGCAGCCTAAGTGCCTCGGATGCCACCAATTCTGTGCACCTCAAGTCATCTCCACGTGGCGGTAGGCCCGTGCCGGCCTAAGTGCCTCGGATGCCACCAACTCTGTGCACCTCAAGTCATCTCCAGGTGGCGGTAGGCCCGTGCCGGCCTAAGTGCCTCGGAGGCCACCAACTCTGTGCACCTCAAGTCATCTCCACGTGGCGGTAGGCCCGTGCCGGCCTAAGTGCCTCGGATGCCACCAACTCTGTGCACCTCAAGTCATGGGCCCTTTATGATTGAGTCTCGTTGTGCAGACGCCATCATGTCACCTCCGGCAGTGGGGAATGTGATGTGGTAGGGCCCTAGGCCCTCATGCAGAAATTATGACCACACGGACACACTCAGCTAGATAGTGGAAATGGCCTCGGGCACATGCGCCCGGCCCCTTTTATTGGCAGGGTCACATGTCCTGTGACGCATGTGCTGGATGGGTGTGGTGTGGGTGTGAACCAGCCCTCAGGGAGTGGCTGTGGCATGCTGACAACTAGACCTGTGATCAGCAGATCACTACAGGGAAGACCTGGGACATGTAGCATTGTCGTCCCCCCCTGTAAGCGTAAGCGGAGTGGGCTGGCCTGGCGTGTGCCAGTACAGCGTAGGGGTGTGAACGATGACCCCGGCGCTCTGGGCGTGGTTCCGTTCTGGGCTGGACAAGAAGGTGACTAATGCGTGTGTCTCTGAAGTTGTGGCGGCGCCACCCGGTCCACAATCGGTAATGTTGCACCCTGTGACTCAAGTCCCACAACATGTGCAACATGGACGTAAGGGGGAATCACTGACCCGACATTCATCCATACTTCCGTACTTGAATGTACATAGACATGACACATCTGTGTGAATTTAATTGTTTAATGCACATTCAGTGGAGTGTTGTAGCTGGAGCAGTACAGGGCCATGCAAACCCCACTTTACATTGTTGGCCCGTGGAGGGCCAGCCAGAGTCCTTCAGGGAATGACAAGTACATCGGAAGAGGAAGAGTTCAGTCCGCAGTCTGATAGCTGTGTCATTGGTGTCCAAACAGAATATGGCAGTCCATGTCGGGGTCCAAGATGAGTGTCGCAGAGTTCATCGGGGGACAGTGGAAGGTGATGATGCAGAGGGCAGAACCAAGCAGAAACAGGCCATATGGCGGAGAAGAATGCTACTACTTCCTTACTACCAGTAAGGCAGATTCATCCGCATCTTCGTCCTCTGATGTCTCATGTGCCTCACATGTGGGTGGTGGTGTTTTCTCTGCAGCACTGTGTGGCACTGACACATCAGGGGCCGGCGGTGGATTGTCTGCCGCACTGTGAGGCACTGACACATCAGGGGGCGGAGATGTGGATGTTGAAGCAGAAGCAGCATTCATCTGCGCCAGGCCTTGTGGCAGCAATGCCATGATGAGGATCCGCAGGGCTTGGTAGATCCCAGCCACATCACGCTGGTGTGCAGCCTTGGCAGCCATTCTTTTCGCCTGCACCCGCTCCATGTTCTCCATGGTCCTCCGCATGTGTCCCAACTCCCGGATGACACCGCTGGAGCCACTCTGACGGGACAGTTGTCCTTGTCTCTGAGTCAGGACTCCATCGATGTCATCCTTGGTTCATCGGAGAGCATGGAGCGGACTGTGGGTGTCCGTCAAGGACTGTAAGTGGTCCCTGATGGGACTTAGACACCCACGTATGGCATCTAGTTTGGCTGCCATGAGGTCGAACCCCACCCGCACCTGATCAGCCATCTTCTCCTGGCACCCTAACACACGGTGTTGGAAGGCCATGTGTTGTTCGTGGGGGTCCTGGGAGACAGCCGTGGTGGTGGTGGGTGCTTCCTGCTGTGTGGTCTGTGCAGGGGGTGGGGTTTCCTCGATGCAGCTGGGCTGCCCTGCTCCTGGAGGTGGGGTGCCGAAGCTGTCCATGAGCCATTGGAGGGCGTCGGTGTCGATGGAGGGGAGGTCCTCTTCATCATCAGTGAAGAGGTGTACCGTCTGCTCTGCAGGAGGTGTTGTTTCACCCTCTGCAATGTAAAGGGGAGATGCAGTTTAACATTGTTTTCACATGTATGTTGACGCATTGTACAGGTTTACATACAAACTGCATGGCAATGTACATTGTGACTGTTTGGGAGGAGCTGCCTATTTGATGCGGGACAGTGGACATTTCGACAACATCACGGATGTGTGTTTGTACTTGTGCATGGGTTTGTTGTGAGATTAGTGATGTGTGGGGAGGGCCCCCTCTGGGCACATAGTCGACGGGGGCCTACTTGCAGTTTCTAGGTCTGCTGCAGTGTGCCAAGGGGATCAGGGACATGCTCCAGAGTAGTCGTGGGTGTGCACTGTGCTATGGTTAATTGTGCATGTGTGCCATTGTGCCCATCTCCCCCCGTCCCCCCAGTCCCTGGTCGTTACTCACCCTCTTGCTGTTGTGTCGGCTTCTGCCGAGCAGTGTCCGGTCCCCCAACTCCGGCCACCGTCTCCACACTGATGACTGTGGAGACCATTTCCTCCATCTCGTCCAGCTCCTCCTGTGGCGCTGGACCCCCACCTCCAGTCTGCATTGCTGCCTTCTGGTTGTTGGCGAGTTTCTGCTTGGTTTTGCACTTCACATCATTCCAGCGCCTCTTGACCTCTTCCATTGTCCTCCTCACCACTCCGATTGCATTCACCTTGTCCACGATGTACTACCATATTCCATTTTTTGTCGCCAATGACACATTGGAGGTGACAAACAGTTGTTGATGGTATTTCATCACCTCCGTTATCAGGATCCTGTTTTCCTGTGGACTGAACCGCGTCTTCCTCTTCTTCCTGTCCTTGCCCTTCCCTGACCCCGAGGTCCCGGCCTGGTCCTCCGGGGGGCTTGTGGGGTTCTGCTCGTCCTCTGTTCCTGCTTCGGCTGCCTCCATTGTGCTTCGCAGTTGTTTGGTTTTTGTTAGTGGTTTTTTTTTCTGCTTTTGTAGTCATTTTTCTAGCCTGACGTGTGTGGATTGCATGCCTGGCGCTGCTTGTCGCAGATTTTTCTATCGCGCTTTGGCCCATCGCAACTTTTTTCACGTTCAGGTTTCCTTTTTTATCGCCGTCGCGGTAGTTGTATCGCGGACATTTGACGCGTTATCGGGAAACTATCGCATGTTACCACTGTGTTGTGAATAGGACGTTAACACAGAGTTATTTTCCCACGATAGACGGCGATATGGAAACGTGCGTTAGCCTTTTTTGGCGATGATTATCGCAGGTTCTTGAGAATATCCACCTAAATTTCCATCCGAGAAATGTGTAGCCAGAGCCCAGTATAAGAGAGCATTGACAGTAGCCAAGCGAAACTAGGATAACTCAAATTGGATGGACTGATTTGAGGCAGTAAGGTCTGGAGATAATGGACTGTTTAGAAAACCATAGCGCACGGGAGCACAGACTCAGATCCACAGATTGAATGTTATCTGAATCTGAATGAATGGGTGAAACATTTTGCTAATCTTTATTCATATTGCAATGATGAAGATTATCCACTCTTCATAGTCCCTCCCATCTGTGGTAGTGATCATCCAATAGGGAACATGCCAGCAGAACCATACTTCGCCCTTGAGGAGACAAAATTAGCTATTGATGCTATTAAACTGTGTAAGGCCCTTGGGCCTGATAAAATCCCAGGGAGTTATTGCAACATGATTTAACAACATGGGTTCCTTATGTCAACCTGTTGTGCAATCCTACAGCCTTAGGAGCCCTGATATCAGACTCCTGGAAAGGTGCCGAGATAACTCCGATTTACATAAAAGGAGAATTGAGAAAACTATAGACCAATTAGCCTCCTGGACACTCTACAGAAGGTCTATGCTAGGCAGATTTTGAAGAAACTTACAGAATGGATAGAGGCCAATAAGATTTTGTCACTTTAACAGGTCGGATTTAGAACAAGAGTAAGCACAACAGACCCAGGTATTTAGATTTACCCTCATTGTCTGGAAATATACAAAGTTGAGGGACGGCTACCTATACATAGCCTTTGTAGATCTTAGGGCTGCCTTCGATCTAGTCCCAAGGGGATCATTGTGGTCTTCGCTGAAGGAGGTGGGAGTTCCTGAGGATATTCTTGTTCAATTAATAAGACTACACCATGAGAATTATGCTCAAGTCCTTTGGGGTCCACAGGGCCAACTTACCGATTGTATCCCTATACGCAGGGGTGTAAGACGGATTGCGTGCTTGCACCCACACTTTTCTCCTTTTACATAAATGATGTCATTCAGGCTCTTCTTGAATGCAACAATGATTGTCCAAAGTTAGATGAGGCTTGTGTACCTGCACTTTTATTTGCAGATATTACTCTTTTGATATCCCAAATGCCCAGAGGTTTGCAGCAATTACTGGATAACTTCAATGTCTATTGCGAAAGCAAGGCTCTGAGGGTTAATGCCACTTAGAACAAATTTATGGTGATCAGGCCCCACGAGACATTCAGAGGGTTTATATGTTTGCAGCAGAAGAAATTAGAATGTGTAAAAAGATTTGAGTATTTGGGTATCAAGTTAGATAGTAAAGTATCCTGGGCTCCACCCATCCAAAAGCAAAAGGCAGTACTACTGCATAGGGTGTTCAGACATAATATTGAGTTTTTAATATGGACTTGCACAAATATCGAGTCATAAATATTGTGAGTCAGAAATATCGACAGCAAGAATATCGTGGTCAAGAATATCGACTTAAGGTAAGTAATATCGATTTTAAAAATATCAAAGTGTTTAATATCGTTTGCAAAAATATAGTTGTTAAAAATATCGATTTTTTAATTAATGTTATGTATTTTGGTATATATTTTAAATGTATGTGATGTATTTTTTTTGTTCAAGAATTGTTTATATTTTTAATATATGTGTTAAATTTTTAGTAGTTATTTTTTTTAATTTGAATTTTTTGTTTTTAGTTCCGTACCGGGTTGTGGGTTTATAGGGGAATAGGGTGGGAAGTAATTGAATTATATTAAATTAAATTAAATTATTATTTTTTATTAATAATTGAGATGTTATAATGTTATTTTTTTTAAATATTTTTTATTTTTATTCAATCCATAACAAATTTCAATCAAGATCAGTTACATGTATACATAAGACCTCAAAGAGCCATATCATATATAAACAATAATCCAACAATCAAACAAACCAGTACATGCTGATATCCATTATATAACTGTCTCATTTCATGTGCGCCATCATAGGCCCCCATATCTGAATACCCACCCTTTGTTTTTTCATTGATTTCAGGGAGTATAAACTAGATTCCAAATTAAAGATATTATAGAATTTGGCCCGCCGCATTTCAAAAGAGGGGGCTTCCTTCTGCAGCCAGAGTGCCGCTACACATAACCTAGCTACTGCCACTGCTACAAATATCAAATATCTAAATGGATAGCACACTTCACCAGGTTTAACGGGATCTCCAATTCCTATTAACATTATATCCATCGTTATCTGCACGTTAACACTAGTGATTTCTGAGAGAAACCCCTCAATGTGCCCCCTCCATTGGTTTAAATACATACACCCATAAAAAATATGAGTGATATCCGCCCTCTCCATCGCACACCTAAAGCATCTCCCATCATTCGACCCCCCCCATTTCATCATCTTCAAAGGTGTATGATACAGATTGAATAATGTCTTAAAATGTTGGGCTTTCAAGTTAGCCGACACCAACATTTTCTCCACAACATCTATTGATTCCTGCATATAAAAGCCATCCTGTTGTAGCCGGGAACACCAATTCCTATCCTGCGTCTCCATATCGTCCTGTTGGAGATCCATCAATATACCATACAGTGCCCCTATTTTAACTCCTCGCCTGACTGCCTCAACGAGAGGGCAAGTTTTCATCCCCCTTAGATGTTATAATGTTAAATGTGTAAAGTAATGTATTATTAATTAATAAATAATTGGTTGTTAATTAATAATAATGAATTAATTGGCAATTACTTATAGTAATTGTGTAATTAATTTTAGGTGAGTGTTCTGGTGTTTATAGGTGTAAAGGGTGGGAAGTAATTTATTTTTAATTAATAATTGGTTGTTAACTAATATTAATTAATTGGTAATTAATTATGTTAATTATGTTAATTGTGCAATTAATTTTAGGTGTGTGTTTTAGGGTTTAAAGGGGTAAAGGGTGGCAAGTAATGTATTTATTGTGTATTAATAATTATTTGTTAATTGATAATAATTAATATAATAAAAAATAATTATGGCAATTGTGTAATAAATTTGAGGGTGTGTTGTTGTGTTTATAGGGGTAAAGGGCCGGAAGTAATTTGTGTTTAATTAATATATAGTTGTTAATCAATGTTAATTATTTTATATTTGTTTTGGGTAATTGTTTATTTTTTTGTGTGTTGTTTTTACTTTTGTTTAAATCTCTTTTATTGAATTTATGCACAATCAAAAGGAAGAACATTAACAAACACCAGGCTGTAAGCAATGAAAGGCAGTTCTTAGCAGGCAAGATGCAGAATATATATCGTTAGTCCACAGTATTGAGGTTATAAGAAATGGAGTACATAACAGGGCCATGGGCTACAGCTCAAAAACCCAGTTGAATTCGACATAACACCTCGTTAAGGTCTGTCCAGACTTGTCCCCATTCTGCCATGGGCATCTTATCAAGGGCTAACAGCTTATAACGGTGCCAAGTACTGCCAGCACCTAAAGGTCAGGGGGAGGTCCCCCCAATTCTGCTGGTCTGTAGAGAAATGAGAGAAGGAAAGAACAAAACCCCAATACCCAACGACTTGGAGAGAGAGAAATGAGAAAAGGACAAGATAGGAAAGAAAAAAGGGGGGGAGAGCGGATTATGCCTTGTCTCCGTGGTGTAGGGATGCCCTAGGAAAGGCCAAGCAGATTCCCCGGACATGGGGCCATATTCAGACTCTGCAGAGGGAAGGATGGGTATCCCCCCCCCTCTATCCCACCTCGACCTCACAGGGTTCTCCCCATGGAAGTATGGGGTCGGCAAAGAGTTGGAGGGCCCTCAAGCGAGGAGGAACTGATCAGGCATGTTCCAGTTTAGAGAGGTGTGAGACAAAGGGCTGCCAAGTGCGCTCAAATTTAGCATCGGTGTGGGCTAGTCTATGAGAGAGAAGCTCCATCGCCATGACATGCCACAGACGAGTAAGCCATACCGTGGACGGAGGGGTGAAAGCCTTCTTTCAATGAAGTGCTATAACCTGTTTCGCTGCAGTAAGCATGTGAAAGATCAGGCGCCAGTCCGAGTGTGTCATGGCTTTAAGGGACCTCGGACGGAGCCCTAGAATCGTTATCCCCGGGTCACTCGGCAGGGGAAATCCCATCACCTCTCTAATGTGGCTCAGGATCTCTTTCCAGAAGATTGTAATAGGAGGACAAGACTACCATATGTGCATGAATGAGCCCTGGGAGGCCTGACAGCGCCAGCAAAGAGGAGTGAAACCAGGGAACATCTTTTGGAGTCTAAGGGGAGTATAATACCAGCGGGTCATAATTTTGTACGCCGTCTCCTGCTGGGCAACGCTTTTAAAAATGCGTGGAATGTCTCACCATAATTGTTCCCACTGGTCAGGAGAAATATCTTTCTCGAGGTCTCTCTGCCAACTGTGTTGGTAGGTGTGGGGGGGTCCTGCATGTGAGTGTTGAAGGACCCTGTAAGTCTTGGAAATCAGCCCTCGGGAGTCATTAAAAGATCGGACTAAGGTTTCAAATGGGGTAAGTTGGCGTGTTGCGCCCTCTGTGTAAGAAGGGGTGTGGAGCCAGTGGCGAACTTGAAAAAATTCTAGGCGTGTTGTTCTAGGAAGACGAAAGTCCGTCATGCATTGCTCAAAGTATTTAAAACATCCCCCTTCAAAAAGTTGTGGTATAACACGGCACTCACCAGCCGCCCACGCAGGGAAGGAGGTGGGGTGTAGGGCTGGTGGGAACTCCTGGTTACGTGCTAGGGGTGTATTGGGGGAGGGAAAGGTGGTAAGGTCACGAGACACTGCTATTCTGTCCCAAATCTCCAAGACCGTTTTCGTCGGGGTGGCAATATAGGCACTACGGTGTCTAGCACCTCGCGGCAGCCAGGCTAGGTCCCACAGCGGGCGACAAGCCACGGCCCTGTCCATGTAGAACCAGTGCTTCTCACTCTCGCGAACCGTCCATTCCGAAATATAGCGCAGGTGTGACGGCCAGTAGTAGGCTAAGAAGTCGGGCATGCCAGCCCTGCCCGG
This sequence comes from Calotriton arnoldi, assembly GCA_963921515.1. Classification (NCBI taxonomy): domain Eukaryota; kingdom Metazoa; phylum Chordata; class Amphibia; order Caudata; family Salamandridae; genus Calotriton; species Calotriton arnoldi. The sequence continues at coordinate 452,948 of CAWUFW010006690.1, read as the reverse complement.
TCTCGAGGCAACATTAAGACTTTTGTAGAGAATCGCGGCCTCCCTCCACCCCAGATGAACGTAGTAACATCCCGCTGTAGGCTCTGGATGTCCCTTTGGGGTATAGGCGTCGGGAGTGCCTGGAAAAGGTAGAGCACCTTAGGAAGAAGTGACATCTTGACCGCATTAAGGCTGCCCAGCCAGGAAATGGGAAGTGATTTCCAACGACGGAGGTCATCCCGCACGGACTTTCTACAAGCCGGCCAGTTCACCTGTGTCCACGAGTCTAGAGTAGCCGTAACATTAATGCCTAGATAGCGGATAGATCGTGGGGCCCATTGGAAGGGGATAGTATCCTCCAGGTCCTCTAGCTGTTGCGAGGGGAGGTTAAGGTTAAGCGCCTGTGATTTTGCAAGATTGATTTTGAGTCCTGAGATCAATTCAAATTGGGAGAGTACAGCGAGGAGCGCGGGGAGCGAGCTCGCGGGGTCAGTAAGTATCAAGAGGAGGTCGTCGGCGAAGAGGGCGATCTTATGGTCAACCCCTCCGAGGCGTAGGCCTCGTATATCTGCCGATTGACGGATGGCAATCGCCAGGGGCTCCACCGCAAGGGCAAAAAGGAGGGGTGACAACGGACACCCCTGGCGTGTGCCCCGATGAATGAAGAAGGGTGGGGTGAGGAGACCGTTGACTCTAATCCACGCCGATGGCGCCGCATAGGGGGCCATGATTCGTGCAATCATCACCGGGCCCAGTCCTATTCTCTGCAGTACTGCCACGAGAAAGGATCAGTCGACCCGGTCGAAAGCCTTCTCGGCGTCAAGGGAGAGGAGGAAAGCCGGGATATTCCGGCGTTGAGCTTTTTCCACTAAGTGGGCTCCTCTACGGAGATTATCCGCCCCCTGGCGCTCCTGGATGAAACCCACCTGGTCTGGGTCAATTAGGCCAGGAAGATGAGGGGCAAGACGTTGGGCCAGAATTTTTGTGTACAATTTATTGTCAACGTTTAACAATGAGATTGGGCGGTATGACGCGCACAAGGTCGGGTCTTTCCCCGGCTTGTGGATGAGCGATATCTCGGCTTCGGCCATCGATGGCGTGACAGCCATCGTGTCTGCAAAGGAGTTGAAGAGTCTCATCGACGGGATCCGAACCTCCGGGAAAAAAAGACGGTAGAACAATAGTGTAAGGCCATCAGGGCCTGGAGATTTCCCAGTGGGAAAACTTTTTAACGCTTTTTGGATCTCCTCCACCGTGATGGGTTCCTCCAGTTGCTGCTTAAAAAAAGGGTCGAGCGGCGTCCAAGGGCAGGAGGCTAGAAAGGGGTCTATCTGGTCCATACCGGTAGCCCCCGGTTATAAAGAGTAGAGAAAAACTCGCAGAATTCCTGTTGTTTAGCTTGCTCCGAGGTAGCCCACCTCCTCCTGGTAGTGCAATTTTGGAGATATGGTTACGGGACACCTGGAGGCGGAGACGACGCGCTAGCATGGAACCCACTTTATTTCCTCCTCCATAGAATTTTTGTTTGAGGGCTAAGAGGGAGTGTTCTGCCTTATTAACTTGTAAAGCTTTAAGTTGGCCCTGGAGCGAGGCAAGCTGTTTCCGTGTTTGTCTAGAGGGTGCCCTGTGGGCCTGCCATTCCAGTGATTTGATATCGCTAGCAAGCTTGTTTTCCACCAGGCGGGACTCCCGCGTGTGGGCGATGGAAATGGAAGTGTTAACGCCTCGGATTGTGGCCTTAAAGGTGTCCCATAGGACATGTCCATGAGTTTCTGGGAGGTCATTAGTGGCGAAATATGTTTGTATTGCCTGGCGTAATTCTGCCACATCGACCTGGTCCCGAAGGACATGGGAGGGTAGGTGCCACCTAGGAGTTGAGGGGAACCTGCCGAAACCCCCCAGAGTAATTTCTAAATGGGCATGGTCGGAAATTGATATATCTGAGATCACTGCGGATTCTAAAGAGCGAGTGAAAGATTGGGACAAGAAAAAGTGATCGATGCGGGAGTAAGATTGGTGTACATGGGAATAAAATGTGTAATCCTGTGCCCCAGGCTCTTTGTAGTGCCATGCGTCCGTAAGACCCAAGGCTTCAAAGTCTTGTTTAAGTGCTGCTGACATGGCTCCAGTCCCTTGGAAAGACGAGGTAGTGCGGTCTAGGTTGGGGTCCCACACTAGATTAAAATCACCCCCAAAGATAATAGGGTCAGGCTCCCGGGAAAGCGAGTTCCGCAGCAGGTTTCGAAGGTATGCGTCTTGTGCGTGATTGGGTGCATAAACATTAAGCATCGTGAGAGGCTTACCCTGTATGAGAAGTGTCAGTTTTAGGAAGCGTCCCTCCTTGTCGCGCACCGTTCGAGTGATCTGCACGGAAGTGCCTGATTTGAAAAAAATAGCTACCCCTGCTGTTTTAGTCTGTGCGGAGGCCCAGATCCGCGTGGGGAATTTAGGGTGGGACATACACTGGGTGTCTGCGTGTAAAAGATGAGGTTCCTGGAGGAAAATGACGTCTGGGTCATGCATGAGAAGGTAGCGCCATATTTGTCTCCTCTTATTAGGGGCATTGAGGCCTTTTACATTAAGGGTAAGGCATTTAAGGTGTGCCATTGACCACTACAGGTGAGGTAAAGCGCTGGTAGGCATATAAGTCATCACACCTCTTTTGCACCGATCCAAGTTCCCGCAGAGTAGCCGTCTGTAATGGTGGGATAGCGGGAGGATAGCGAGTTGTGCTTAAGCGATGAATGGAATACATTCCCCCCATGCCCACTGTAACCCCGGCCTAGGGCATACCCCAATGCTTTTGTATTCTCTCCCCAAGAATCCAGCGAAGAGGACAAAGAGAAAGGAAAAGGGAACGAAAGAGATAGGAAAAAGAATCCAAGCAATATAAAGGCCAACTGGGCCGAAGACTACCATTCAGTCCAAGAGCAGCCCAGTGGTGTGAACCAGGGTGGCTCTGAGGAAGTCACTCCCCATAGGGACTATGGGAATGGCGGGGTGGGCCAGTAGAAATAAGGAAGCAGCCGCTGTCTGCCCTCCAGTGACCGACCAGCCACACCAACATCGGTAAGGTACGAGGTCCCCTTAGGAATAAACCCATTGTCCCTGAATACAATGCGTGGTCATATCCGTAAAACACAGCACAAGTCAAAGGAGTGGAAGACCTCATGTCGCAAGGGGAAATCCACCAGGTGCGGATTCATAGGAGGATGGGGGCCGGCTGTGGTCTGCAATGCAGGGCTTGTCCGCGGAGAGCCGGCAAGAAGCGTAACACCGGAGATGGCCTCATCGCCAGGGCAGCCCCAGCAGGAGCACATACTCACGAAGGGAGCATGAGGCTGCACCGGCAGGAGAAAGAGGCAGGTCCCACCAACCTCAAAGGGATCGCAGCCCATCAAGGGACCACCTTCTCAGTGCCTGGTCCAGATGGGGAAGGGGGCCCCGACTTTGAGCCCCCTCCGTCCGAAGATTGCGAGGCTTCCATTGACTTCAGGTGGTGGATAATGTCCTGTTTGGCTTGGAGTGCCATCGCACTGGCTTTAGAGGATCGAGTGCGAGGAGGCTGAACCTTGGACCACTCTGGACGTAGAGCAGTCTGGGCTTCAGAGGCAGCAAAGGTGGGTGTGGAGGGCCGAGGGTCAGACGAGAGGCGAAGCAGTTGGCAGGCCTCCTTAAGGGATCTCAGAGTTCTGCGCTTTCCCTTCCATTGGAAGATCAGGGCAAAAGGATGGCCCCATTGGTACTTGATATTAGACTCCTTCAGTTTGTCGGTCACTGGCTTGAAATCCCTGCGACGGCGCAGGGTGAGTGGGGAGAGGTCTTGGAAGATTTGGATGCGGTGACCCTCGTATGTCAGATCCTCAGAGGACCGAGACGCCCGGAGGATTGCCTCCTTCTCCGTGAAGAAGTGCACCCCGGTCAGGATGTCAGGGATCAGATCGGCCTTCCCACATGGGGGTGCCACTCAATGTGCTCTGTCCAGTGTTGGAGGGAAGGCGTCATCGTCCCCCCGCACCACCTGGAGGAGATCTGCGACATAGGTCATAACATCCTGGCCCTCCGCCCCTCGTGGAACTCCCCTGATGCGGAGGTTGTTCTGGCAGCTTCTATTTTCTAAGTCCTCCTGCTTAATTTGGAGTTCAATATGTTGTTCCTCTAGCGCCGTAACTCAGCGCCATAGCTCCTCCTGATCTTCCGTTCTGGTGTCAAGGGTACGTTCGAGGTCGTCCACTCTTGAGCCGATCTCGGTTACATCTTGTCGGATGTCCGCAAGACAGGTTTTGACCTCCGATTTAAGAGAGCTAATTTCAGCCTTTATCTCCTGGAGGAAATTGGACATGAAGGCCTGAGTGATGGGGGTGGCTGCAGCGGCCTCTGGCTTGGTGGCCAGCATGGGATCTTCCTGAAAAAGGGTCAGGCAGTTTCGGCCCACAGATCTACCACCGACGTGTCCCTGGGTGTAGACTGTACCGTGGCTTTCCCCCGTCTGCCACGGGGCATAACTTGAGTAGGGGGAGCCCACAGGAGCTGTTACTAGTGACCAGGACGGGGTCTCCACTGCCACTGTCGGGGTACTTTCCTGCCGGGGACCTCCAAGATGAAGGGTGAGATTGAATAGCCCAAGACCCTAAGATCGACGTTCTTCGCTGCAGGTCCCAGGCAGGTCCCAGAGGATATCCTGTATGCAGGCTCATGCCCCTCGATACACCACGCTCAGGCGGGGGTGCAGGTCTCCTTCAGGGCTCCAACTTCAGCGTCACACCCGCCCCGCAGGTGGCTCCCCCCACCGCAACCGGGCCCACCGAGGGAGTCTTTCAGGGGGGAGCAGAGAGAGAGCGGACCAGGACGCCAAGGGCAGGCCCGAGCCCGCACGACAGGTCCAGTGCACAGGTAGGGGGGAAGGTGGTGAACAGGGCCCAGCCCCCCAACAGTCCAGCCTCAGGCAAGGGAAGGAGAACTTGTCTGCCCCCGGCAAACACACTCAATCTTGGGGGGAGAACGTGAAAGGCAGTAACCAGTGACCATCAGATACGACGCCCAGGTCTGTGGAGAGTGCCTCCGTTCCACTTGGTGGGACCCCAAGGGCTAGGCCTCCCGGTAGTTGCGTGTCCCAAGACCCAGGGGCGTACTGGGTTGATGCAGGACGATGCAGCGGAATTGCCTTACCCTCGGTAGCTGGGCCGGGATCTGGTGCGATGGAGTGTGTGTCCCCCGCCGTCCCTCCCAAAGTAGTCACCTCGAGGTTGCCCGCGTGGAGGCCAGAGCCCCCCGTCAGTCCGGGCCCAAGCAGGGAGGCACAGGCCGAACAGGCACCAGGCTTCTCAGGGGCCTCGCGTATCCTGGCGCTTGATCTCCCCCCGCGTATTCCACTCAGTCCAGGGGGGGAGAGAGACGGTGAACTGCTCCCTGTGGCTGCGTGGTTCAGGGCCCCGGGGCTCGCCAGAGACCTGCGCAGAGATGGGACTAGGCCTCTCCCCCCGAGGGCAGCGTCTCGACCTCCGGGCCCTGCAGGCACCCCTCGCTCCCTAGTCCGACGCATCTCACCGGCCCCTCCTCCACCTCACCTGCGGGCCCTCCGCAGAGGCCGACGATCGAGGGATTCCGTGGCCGCAGTCCGCTCCTCAGCCCAGGGTTTCACGTGGCCTGCCACACAGGGCAGCCGCCAAGCACAGTCGGGTCTTCTGGGGCCCCCCAAGCGGTGCTGAGTCAGGTGCGGGGGTGGCAGGGCATGAAGAGCGCTCCAGCAACAACCCGGACCCCAGCTGCGAATTCCGCTTCAGGACCCGGGACTCCCGCAGAATGCAGGGCTCTCCTATATTCTCGGGCAAGATGGCAGGCGGGCACGTCGTGAAGATCCGCCCGTCTCACTCCGGTGTAATCGCCACAGCCGAGTCCCCAGTGTAGCCACCAGGACACACAGGGGGGAGACTCACTGGATGGGGGGGCACCGACCGTACCCCCCGCGCCTCTGAGTAGGCATAGAAGCCCACCGCCGGCCTCTGGAGGACGGAGCTCTCGCAGCGTGCGTCCTACTCCATCGAGGTCCTGGCCACGCCCTGTTTTTACTTTTAAAGGGGTAAAGGATGGGTATTAAATGCATTTTAATTACTTCATAATTAGTTGTTAATAGTAAAAGTTTAGAATTTTAAAATAAGTTTTAATTGTGCAATTTATTATTTTACAGTTTAATTTAGGTGTGTGTTGTGGGGATTACAGCGTTAAAGTGTGGGTAGTTAATTAATTTTTATTAGTTTTATTTTTATTATTAATAATATTTTTTTAAATGATAATTAATTATGTTAATTATGGAAGTACATTTTAGAAGTTTGTTGTGATTTGTGTGGTCTTATAGTGTAGAAAATAAAATAAATAGATATATGTAATAATTAATGTTTTTGTTTGTAAATATTTTCTAGTTTAAAATATTAATTTTTTTGAAATTTATTTTTTATTTTATGTAATATTTGTAGGTATTTGTTATATGTACTAATATTATAATATGTTTTCTATTTATATGTTAAATATATTGGTATTTTAATTTTTAGCACATTTATTTTTGAAGTAACTGAAGTGTTTATAGTAAATGTTATCCCTCCGCTATCCAACACTTTAACTACTGTTGCATTCACTGGAGTGGGAATAGTAATTTTCACTCCTTCGCAATCCAACACTTTCCCTACTGTTGCACTCACTGGAGTGTGAATATTAATTTTTACCTCTATGCTATCTAACACTTTCCCTACTGTTGCACTTACTGGAGTGGGAATAGTACATTTTATCCCTCTGCCATCCAACACTTTCCCTACTGTTGTACTCATTGGAGTGGGAAAAGTAATATTTTCTCCTCCGCTATCCAACACTTTCCCTACTGTTGCACTCACTGGAGTGGGAATAGTAATTTTTAACCCTCTGCTATCCAACACTTTCCCTACTATTGCACTCACTGGAGTTGGAATAGTACATTTAATCCCTCCGCTATCCAACACTTACCCTACTGTTATACTCATTGGAGTTGGAATAGTCATTTTTACCCTTTCGCTATCCAACACTTTCCCTACTATTGCACTCACTGGAGTTGGAATAGTACATTTAATCCCTCCGCTATCCAACACTTACCCTACTGTTATACTCATTGGAGTTGGAATAGTCATTTTTACCCTTTCGCTATCCAACACTTTCCCTACTGTTGTACTTATTGGAGTGGGAATAATCATTTTTACCTCTCCGCTTTTCAACACTTTCTCTACTGTTGCACTGACTGTATTGGGAAATTTAAGTTTAAATATTTCTTAATAGTTTAAAGTTTTAATGTATTATAGAATGTTTTTTTCTTATATTTTAAATTACTGATATATATATACTTTAAATTTTTATAGAATTTTAAACTTTTAAAATAAATTAAAAATAATAGTTTATTAAATGTTTTAAAGTAAATATATATATATATGTTTGTGTGTTTATCTTTTTTTAATTAAGTTAATTTGTATTATTTTGTTAAAATGCACATTAAATGTATTTTATTTTGTTAAATTAATTAAAAAATGTAATATATTTAATATATATTATTTTATATATATATATATATATATAAATCGATATTTTGTACATCTATATTTTTTACATCGATATTTTTTAGTCGATATTTTTGTACTTACCTGTTTAAGTATAGGGAGTCGATATTTTTGTAGTATGTATTTTTTCATTTATATTTTTTACATCAATATTTGTGACATCGATGTTGTATCAGTGAACCACTGCATAGAGCCGTGGCAAGCATCAGGCAACATTGTCAAGGGCAATTGCCATTGACCTCTATAAGTTAAAAGCAAAAGCTGCGGCCCCATATGGTGCTGAAATTTGGGGCCCTTCTAATATTGAATGGCTGACCCAGAGTGAGAATAACTTTGTAAGGTCTCTTTTACACCTCCTCAAAAGTACTCCTCTTATTCCCATGTTCTATGATGTTGCACTCAAGAGAGTAGAACATGTAGCAGTGTTAAGGCCTCTCATCTTCTGGGTAGTGATTTGGACTGTAGAAGAGCTTTTGCCATATAGGAAGGGTGTGAGTGAACTTTTGGAATTAGAAAAGAATATCACCTTTCCATGGTTTAGGCATGTTGAATCATTGGTTTTCAAATTTGGGCACAGGAGTTTCTGGACTGATCCTTACTCTCTAACTACAACTTCCAAAAAGCAATTGCAATCCGTTTTTTGGGATTATGTTATTGCTAGCTTTCACCAAAGTCCCATGTTGGGGACACTGTTAGCCCAATTCCTGGACTTCAAGCCCACACTCCATTTTGAAGAGTTATTGAAAGCCCCCGTAGGAAGCTGGATCTGTATATACTATACCAAAATGAGGTATAGTGTGCACAGAGTCCAGTGGAACCCCAAAGGTAGGCAGAGGTAAAAGTAGATAGGACCTTACTCTCTATTTGTGGTAGTGTGGGCGAGCAGTAAGGCTTTATCAGAGGGTAGTGCTAAGCATTTGTTGTACACACTCAGGCAAGAAATGATATCGCACACTCGAAAACTGAACTCAGACCAATTTGTTTGTATAAAAAATATTATTAGTTATTTTATTTCTAGTACCAAGCCAAGCCTGGCGCAGGTAAGTGAAATAATACTTTGCAAAATCTTATGCAGTGTTTCACAGTTGAATGCAGGTTCAAATGCAGTTGGTTGAATTACAGGTTACTCAACAGTTCAAAATTACTTTTCACAGTAATGTAGATGGCGCCGCTCATACCACAAATGCCCAAATAGCAGAAGCTTTCGCTTCCTACTATGAGGCACCCGTGAGTGTGAGATCTGCCCAGGATTGTACCGAGTTTTTGGCCGACTTCGCGCTCCCGACGCTCACCAAAGAAATGAGTGACACTCTGGAGGCCGACCTCTCTGAAGAGGTACTGGCCTTGGCGTAGGGATCCCTCCGATCCGGAAAAGCTGTGGGCCCTAACGGCCTCCCGGTCGAGTTGCTTAAGGGTATGGCTTCTAGAATCACTCGCCCCCTATTGGCCATGCTTGGGGAGGCCAGAGAATTGGGTACACTGCCTATAGACCAACGCCTAGCCTCGATAGTGGTGATACAGAAAGCGGGAAAACCCCCAGAGAGTTGTAGTTCATACCGTCCAATCTCCCTCGTAAACGTCGAGGCGACGGTACTAGCTAAGACTCTAGCCAACAGGCTGATGGCAGTCCTAAAGACTCTTATTCATGTAGATCAGTCGGGCTTCATGACAAGCAGGAGTACCCGCCACAACCTATGGCGACTATATGGAGTCCTGCACATGACGGCCGCCCCTACATCCCCACAATCAACATTGATGGCACTAGATGCCTCCATGGCTTTTGATAGTATAGAGTGGGAGTATCTATTCGCAGTCCTAGCTAAGCTGGGCTTCGGCCCACAGTTTTGTAAATGGGTAAGACTGTTATATCATGAACCATTCACACAAGTGAGGGTTAATGGGATGCTATCCCGTCGGTTTGCCCTGGGGAGGGGAACTAGACAGGGCTGTCCCCTGTCACCGCTATTGTTTGCAATGGCGTTAGAGCCACTTGCACATTGGATTAGAAGAGACCCGATGATATGGGGTATTCAGGCACCGGGAGGGTGGGAAGAGCGCATATCTCTTTATGCCGATGATATACTTCTATATTTATCGAGACCCTTTTTTTCCATCGCCCGGGTGTTACACATCTTTGATCTGTTTGGCAGTTATTCGCGCTTTGATATAAATTGGACCAAATCTATAGATATGCCCCTCTCTGGACTCTCTCAAAGGCTGCCGTCCAGTTGTGGGGCCCCGGTGGTAGAAGAAGGGTTTAAGTATCTTGGTCTGTACATATTTCGAGACCCTCTGTCATTTTTACAAGGAAATCTTTATCCAATACTGCAGAGATTTCGGGCAGACGCGGGGCACTGGCGCACGCTCCCCCTGACGTTGATGGGAAGGGCGGCGCTATACAAAATGATGGCCCTACTGCACCTTCTTTATGTGTTACAGACCACACCGTACCCGGTCCCGGCCGTCTTCTTCAAGCAGATAGCTCAGGAACTCAGCAACTTAATCTGGCAGGGAGGGACACCTAGGATAGCGTTGAACAAGCTACAGAGAGAAGTCTACAGTGGCGGTCTCGCGGTCCCCGACGCCAGGCTATACTACTGGGCCTCACAGCTGATGGTTATCAATGAATGGATATATACTGAAAGAGAGGAACCAGCCTATAGAATGGATAGGGAGGCTATGCCCAATGGGAGCCCTGCTATATGCTCAGAGTAACACACAGGCTCTTCCGGCCCATACAGCGACGGTTCTACAGTGCTGGTTTGCAGCTAATAAATATTTAGGGTGGCATAGCCGTCTGACGGCGATGGCATCACTGTGGGTGGGTGACCTGCTTGGGGAGGTTGCCGGCTTGGCTGGGTTTGCGGGTTGGAGAGACTTAGGTATCGATCATCTGGACGACATATGGAGGGGAACAGCAACACTATCTTTTGAGGACCTACAAGCTGAATTTCAGCTTACGCCTGCCCAGGCCTTTCCTTATGTGCGGCTTACGCACACACTACACAGACATATAAAACGAGGAGAGACCATCCCAGACTACTCCCCCCTAGAGGATCGTTTGCTAGTGGATCCCATACTGGACAAGGCGATTTCGACAATATATAAAAAATCAATCTACAATACGCCGGATCCCCTGACACTTCTGCGCGCAGCTTGGGAGACAAATGTGGGCACTCTTGAAGATGAAGAGTGGACCGATGCGTTGCAGGGGCCTAGAGAAATAGCGATCAGGTCTAGATTTAGGGTAATACAGCTTAGAATTCAGCACCGCTCATACTATCCTCACACATTATTATACAAATGGGGCAAAGTACAGTCAGCACACTGCATAAGAGGATGCAAAGTTGAGGGATCATTCTTTCATATACTTTGGGAATGCCCAGGGGTTCGCGCGCTATTGGCAGGGAGTGGTGGCGACAATGTCCAGGGTAACGGGAGTAGAGATACCTTTGGAGGCCAAGGGTCTCCTGCTGATGATCAAAGGAGAGGAAGACTGACCTCGGCACACGAGAACCTGGCTCGCCCTCGCCGCCGGAGTGGCAAAGCGTAACATAGCGTGTAAATGGGGGTCATGCATCTCCCCAACTGTGGCCGAATGGGAGGCTGATCTTGACTGGTGCTACCAGGCCGAAAAAGTTATATATGATTGCTGGGGATGTAAGAAAAAATGTGACAAAATATGGTCCCCCTGGGAGACATATAGAAACATAGGAGAGATATTGCCAGTATGCGAATCAGGGGGAATAGGCAAAATTTGTGAATAGAGGCAAGCCAGAGTCTTAGACTGTTTGCTTAGACTAATGTCAAGGATGTGATAACCTGACAAAACTGGGCTGTACTTTAAATGTTGTGCTGGCCATAATGAAACTTTATAGGTACCGATGTATCGAAACGGTCAATTATGTGTGCTTGTAATGCAATGTATGAGATATCATGAGCCTGTTTAATATAAAGATGTTTTTTTTTTAAATTACTTTTCGGTTACTTTACAGATTACTGTGTACGTTACTTTTTAGATTACTTTTCAGATTACTTTTGCTAATCAGTGTGATATGCCTAGATATCACACTGAGACATCTCCTAGACAAAAGATAAGTAATTCAATTTTAGTACCTGTGCAGTTTTTCAATGTTCCATACAAACCAAGTCTACACTTGAAACAATTTTCAAGAAAAGCAGTCAATGTAATCCTATGGGAGGAAATGAAGTTAACAGTTTGCATGTAAGTACTTAATTGTGGGAGTTGGTATTCTGGGGTTAGAACCAGGCTTCCCCCATGGTCAAGGATGCACCCTTGAAACACGCTCAGCGGGCACTAGGGCGGCCGGGTGCTGAGGGCCAATGTTATCCAATGGGGGATGGGAGGCCTCCGGTTGGTGGCTGCTCACGAGCAGGCCTTAAGGTTGTGGGAGCCAAGCTCCTGGTGTTAGGCTCAGGGCTAAGGGGGATCCGAGTTAGCACTCAAGGTACACCCCCAGCGGCGCAGGGGTGGCTGGGTGCAGGGCGCTGTTTTGGGGTCGGGTGCCCTGTTGATTTCAATTATGATTCTCCGGTTGCAACAAAGACTGCAGGCTCGGGGACGAAGACCTTCTGGAGGTAACCACCGGTTGGAGAGGTACGTTGGGATGCCTGGGGATGCTGGGACACCCTCGGTTGGGCCACACAAGTACGTGGGACTTTAGGTGCAGGGGCGTCTTTAGGCGTCGGACTTTCTTACCAGCTCCAGTCGCGGCTGGGGGGATCCTCCAGAAAGGGGCTGCAGGCATCAATTGGAGATTTGAGGCAGGTCAGAGATCACCAGATCTCAGGTCAGGATCACCGGGAAGACCATCTTGTGGTGTTGGGCCACTCGAACTCGGGCTGTGGGTGTCGGGCGCAGAGTGGTGCAGACTCGCGTATTTGGCCGGAGCCAAAGTCTGTGGGTGAGCAAATCCGGTGCTCATGGGAGACAAAGTCTTGGTTTTGGAAACAAGGCAGGTTCTTCGGGTTTTTGAGGGCTGCTGGCTGCAGTACACACCAGGATTTTGCTGGAGCAGGTTCGAGGTGCAGACAGGCCGGTAGGGCTGGGGCCATGTCAGTGGACGTCCTCCTCTTCTTAGTTCAGCACGGCTTCTTTGGTCCTTCTTCTTCTGGTCGGTTCTTGTCTAAGGAGGCAAGTTTTGGGGTTTCCCCTTAATACTAGGTTTTGGGGCGTTACAAGTAAGTAAAGGTTAGGACCAATGGGTCCATTCTTGGGGTGGGTACACCCCCTTTTATGCCACCTTCCAGTGGGAGGGGGGCATATGCCTCTCTCTGGTTGGCTGGGTCCTCCCATCTGCAAGATGGTGGGGACTGAGAGTCTTGCTTCACCTCACCTCCCCCACCTGAGGGATGGGGTTGGCAAAGGTGGGCACACCTCCCTTCCTCACTAGATTTTCCTGCCAATTCTGGGGTCATAACCGGTGGTAGCCAGTTGCTGGAAGCAACAAAGGGCTGGGGTAGGTCGAAAAGGCAGCAAGCCTTTGAAGCTTCCCCTTCATGGACCCTGTCCATCCTGGGGGAGGAGGCTCGGCACCTCATCCCAGGATGTGCATTGTTTCAGACCCCCGAGAACAGCAGGCTCTCGACCCAGGGGTCCAGAAACATGTCAGGTGGTGGCAGCTGGCGAGCAGCCACTCAGCCAGGACACTAGAATTAGGTCGTTTTTCAGGGGGCATCTCTAAGACGCCCTCTGAGTGCTTTTTTCATTAAATCCCACACTGGCATCGGTGTGGGTTTAATGTGCTGAGAAGTTTGATATCAAACTTCCCAGTTTTCAGTAATGCCAATATGGTGCTGTGGAGTTCGTACTGACAACCTCCCAGCACCATATACTCTTAATGGCATTACTGCACTTACAGTGTCTAAGAATTGGTTTAGACACTGTAGGGGTACAGGGCTCATGCACCTGTACCCTCACCACTGGTATAGTGCACCCAGCTAGAGAGGTGGCTGACCTTTGCCAAGGCAGTGGGTTGTAGGCATGGCACACATCCCTGTGTGCCATGTCGACTCTTCACTTTGTTCTGCTTCAGAGCAATCAGCCTGCAATGGTAGTGTGTGTGTGTAAAGGTACATGGCCTCTAAGGGTGGCACAATAAGTGCTGCAGCCCTTAGAGGCCTTCCCTGGCCATACTGCTCTTGGTACCTGTGGTACCATTTACAAGGGACTGACATGTGGCCAAAGAGTGCCAATTGGGTTTTGTCTCAATGCAGTTTAGGGAAAGAACATAGGCCCTGGGTACCTGTTTGGCAGGAACCCAGGGCACACTCAGTCAAAGTACATCAGCAGTTTGGCAAAAAGTGGGGGAAACCATGCAAAAAGAAGGCACTTTCTTACACTCCTCAACTCCACCTGGCCAAGATGCTGTACATGAAGTTCTGTTATGATACCCTTGAAATTGGGTCTTTTACTTCACAATGGAAAATGGGTAGGGCTAACACCTATGGTGGCATCTGCTCTAAATTCCATATGAATACCAGAGAAAATGTTTCACATGTTCTGTTTTTTTGCTCAGCGTATGCAAGGCCACGAAGCAAATGTATACGTCCACTATGTATTCGCCTAGGCTTTAGGCAACACCTTGAAGCATTAAGGGTATTAAAAAGCGATAGCTCTCTCCATATTTTCATCAGTATGAGTAGTTATCTATTTGCTGTGGGTCTTATGCGGAAGCACAAGGGCTTAATATTTTAATGTGTAACTGATATCTTGAAGCTGATTTTATACTACAGCTTGAGCATATAAATTGGTCACTAATTGCAAGTTGTAGGTTTGCTGTTTTTACAAGTGTAATCGACATCTGATAAAATTAACAACAAAGGGCCAATGTTAAATGGTTGTTAAGTACTTTAATTGTATTGCTCATTGTTCGTTTATTTGTCTGTAATGCTATATAGCTTACTTGACTCCAAAGCTTATTTTAACTGTTTGAAAGAAGCACTTGCACTTTAGTTTGCACATCATTAACTGCAAAGCTTTTAAAGACGTGTTCACTTTGAAGTCTAGATAATAATATGAAATAATGTTCCTAGTAATGCAAACGTACTGCATGTGACTGCTTGTTTTATCTTTTTTCTTTAAGATCATCGTTGTTCTGTGTTGTAAATGAGTTTTTTTCCCGAAATAAACAATTTGATGATATCTACCAGATGATAGAGTCCTTGCAAAGTAAAGTCAAAGTTACAAAAACTCAGTAGATTATAAGGCAGAGCTCTTCCCTTCTGGTTAGAGTAGAGTGATGTGGTGGTTAAGGTAGGGCACAGGAGAAGTGATTGGACGTAGTAGAATTGCAACTAAATGAGAATCATGACCCTTATTCAGCATTCTCTTGCTGTCCATAATATTAAAAATTAGTAAAAGGTCAATTTAAGCATTACATTTTTAGAGTTTTCTGAAGTACAAAAGGTTTGGCCTTAAGGTTGTATTCAGGGCATTTCAAAGGTTTGGGCCTGGAATTTCTACAAATCTGCCTCTATGTTTTTATGCATTAAAAGTTTTCTTGTGTACAATTATATCATGTAGCTGATCAGAAATTCCTCGTGGGATGTAGTAACGTAAATGGTTGGAACACTTTTCTTTCAGTATGTTTCACAGAGGTACAGGAAAGCGTAAACTAAATTCTAAATTGCACAGTCAACCAATGAAGTGATTTCAAGCCTGCCTTTTGTGGTGGTCACACTTCTGGTGATTCAGATTCTATATGCAATCTTTACATTTTTTAGCTGGTCTGATGTACACCACATTACATTAGTCCAATCATGTCCTTGCCATGAATCTCTTCCACTCCAAATGGAGTGTGTGGTAAAGGGAGGATGTTTTAAAGCAGGGATTGCATAGTCAACTGCCCTAAGATAAAAAGGAGTATACAAAAAAGTTACTAGTGGCTGAGAATAATTCAAGCATTCCAGCCATCACTTTTTTTGTATACTTCAGTGAGATGCCCTAAGTGGGAAGCGTTTGCCCAGACATGGGTCCCGTGCACAGTATGCCACTGAAAACAAGGACTATAGGTCTGATGACCACTACTAAGTGCAAAACAGGGATGAGGTGGTTTGTGTTCTGGTTAAGAGACGACCTGGCTTGGCAGTTCGTGCTGGACTACTGCCATTGGAGCAGGGTCAAGAATGAATTGCATATGGCTGGGTCTAAACTGAGGTGGCATGCTGTCCAAAACACCATGGATTGGGATGTGGCCCAGATGATTATCAGTGGCTGAGATTAATTCAAGCATTCCATCTATTGTTTTTCTTAACACTTAAATAAAATAAAAAGGGGCAGTCATAGCCAAGGGCTGTGCAATTAAGCATGGAGCAGGAAATTCATCTCCTCATAGAGGAACGTCTTTGGAATCGACTTCCTGGTCTTTAGAGCCTTCTAGTAGATAACTGTCTTATCAAATATTGCTCTAAGATCTTTTCAATGTAAAAAATTCTAAATGTCTCAGTTGTTAATTGTAATTGGGCCACTTTCAGTTAATTTCATCAATGCATCCTTGCTAAAACTCCATATTTAATTTGGACTCATATATCATTGAATAGAAACTCAGGGGACCCCATCCACAAAGCTTTATTTGAGTAGATGCATCTTAGTCTAAACTTAAGCACAATGTACGCTTGAATATCAATGCCTTATTATGGCCGGTATTCCTATTGAAAATTACTTGTGAATCAGGGCACTTTCTTGCACAAAATCAATCCTTAGAGGCCTTTTCCTTTTATAGAAAGATGAAACAAGGATAAATGAAGATATTTCTCTTTGTTGCAGCTCTGGTGGGAAGGTGTACAATTCTGACACGTTCTCAGGTCTCAGGTCTACCAGTGCTGGAAAATCTGGGAATGCATCAGAATACATGGGGGGGATATGTGGGAACTCTCACACTACAGCCATGTAACGCCCCCATGATGCAGTGTAACGCAAGGCAGCGACTTGCACTGCCTTGCGTTACACCATATTTAGTAAGTCATGCAGGGCCACGCAAGGTGGCCTTTCGTGGCTTGGTAAATCTTGTTCTAGGTTTTGCGTCAACCTGCGTCTCTTTGCATGATGCAAGAATGACACAAAACATTGATAAATTTGGCCCTGAGTTTCTGACTGCTTTTTGTGTCACATTGCAATGGAGATCAGAAACTGCCTGTGCTAAGAATCACAAGATTATTTTGAGCACAAAAATCTTCTTTGAAGTTAAAATTTTACGTTCAAGCCCAAGGGCTGTAACAAAAAAGTGTGCTATTACATGCCCTCAGTGGTATATAAGGCAGTGTATGATTTGCAACTATATTATAAAATCAGATTTGTAGAGGTATTACTGGGAGAAAATAATATTTGTGCTTGCTTGTTGTGTTACATTTTGTTGGGGCGCTGATGTGTTGTTGTTTGAACAGTGTTGCTATGGTGCTGCAGCTCTGCATTGTGTTACAGTTGTGCTGGAATGTGGCTGTTGTGTTTAGACTACTTTGATGTGTGCACCCTGTTGTGTTTTTATTGTATTGTTATTTTTTTGATTCGCTTTATGTTAGTGTGATTTTTTTCAGGTTTACAGCAGTAAAACGTGTTTGCAGGGGGACTGTCTTACTGACCAGCAATGGCATATAATAGTGTCAGTCAGAATTGTTTTTTGATCCAACCCTCTTAGCTCAATTTCCAAACAGACATAGATGCACTGCTTGTAATTTTCGTGCATTGGAAATGTTCCTAAATGTGCTGTGAGGTCCATTGTTGTTGTTAACCTTTAAAGATACAAGTGTCAGGAATGATTTATGAATGTCATTGCATCTTCATAAACATAATGTGAAAAAGACTACTTGTCCATAAAAGGAAAGGGATAAATAAAAGCATGCTCTTGGAGTTCTCTTTAGAGCACTGACAAATTATCAAAAGCAGGCTGGTCATTTGGTTCAATGGGTCGCTATTAATTCACCATCATCATAAAACTTTATTTCGGCCTATATGGCCATAAAAGCACAGATAAAAATACGATACATTACATTCAGCTCATAAAAAGTAACCATTGCTCTGCGTAAGGCACCAAGTAGCACATTGTTAATATAGAAATACAATCATATTACATAGCATGGTCGTCTCTCCCACTCGCCAGCCTCAACATGCCTAAGAATAACCCGTGGGTATGTGAGCCATTGAATACTTATGTAATATGCGGGCAGCATGAGGCCTTTACATTAATCAAGCGGTTTGGTTCAATAAAGTGCATATGGATGACCAGTAAGATTGCCTTTACAGAGAGCCAGCATCACTCAACTATAAATATAAAATTCAATAAAGTGCTTGTGCAAAACTTTGGGCAACGTAGTGGCATTTGCATTGTTTAATAAAACAGGGTCAATTGAATGCACATGCAATGCCTAGACAGGAAAAAAACATTACAATAATCATGTGTTATTCAACTATTCCACAAACCTGGCTTAAGGTGCCATAAATTAGCCTATGGATATTAGTATCAATAAACTGCATGTGCAATACTTCAACAGCATAGTGATTTTTGCTTTGTTCTTAAACCACACTCTATAAAGTGCATGTACAAAACATGAGCGGGACGAAGGCCAAGGGCGGGCCCGTCTGCGCCCATCAGAGCCTGGAGGAGGCTGGGCTAGGCCACCCCTCTGAGGCCTGCTTCTGGAGATCCCTGGACCTGATGTTCTAACCTAATACGGGAGCTAAGGCCAGTGAATTATCACGCTGTTGTGCGGCATTGGTGCCAAAGCACTTCCAAGCTATTAATTGAGATAAGCAACAATTGGGAAATGTTGTTATCTCTGCTCTAATGGCATCATTTAAAACCTCGTGAGGGTTTACTTCATAATGGCCCCTTACACTAAAGTTTTCAATGGCAAAGATTTGCCTACATTCCTGCAGCGTGAGGGAGAAACCTCAGACAATAAAGTGTGAGAGGATGGCGACAAGTCCACCGTTAGAAATGTTAAAATGAGATTATTGGTTTGCCATTCCAAAACACTGCACTTTGGTGGATGATAGGTGAATCGGGGAATGTTAGCAGTTTAAAGAAATTTCTACTTTGGGTCTGCCCTTTTGTCTTTCTGATAGCTCTAATTCAAGGTTGATGACAGCCAGGTGCAGATTCTGATGACAGTCAAGGGCAGAGACTTCACATTTCATTGTGCTCGTATATGGAAAACGTTTGCTTGGAGCCAGTACAATTACTGCTTGGAGATAGAAAATGTAATTTGAAACGAGCACCCCAAACCTGTCCCTGGACATCAGACAGTGGATCAACATCACCTGTCAGGAAAATCAGTATAAATGTGGAACCTAAATCTCCTCACTTTGTTGCAGTTCCAAATTCCTCTAGCCCTAGAAAGGGAGTTCTCCGCAGAGTACTCAAAGAGCTGCTCTGACGCAGGGCTGGGGGCAATCTACTAGCTAGTCTCCCAGAGAGGAGTTTACATCACATGGAATTTGTGAAGTGTGGGGCTTTCTCACACCAAGAAGCCTATTTCAATGTGCAGAGATTAAAGGAGCGTGCCTGGCCGTGCAGAAGGAGAGACTGTCCTGGAGGAGAAGTTTGACCAAGTTTCTAGTGCGAGAGCAATAAAAAAAGCTGACGTGATTAGCAGTGTGACTGGTGCCAACCCACGCTGTGAGACTTTACACGCCTCCCTACCAAATTTTTGTGGCGAACTGCTTGAAACAGCAATAACCCCTTGAGTGACAGTGTGCTGTCCAGCCTCCCCATAGTGAGCAGAAGGATATTTGCTGCTGCCTATCCAAACCTCTGCGCACAATGACGCCTGCACTACCATAACTGAGGACCCGCCAATGACCTTTAAGCTGCAACTGCTAAAGATGGACGACCCCAGCCAAGGGCTGCAATGCTGTTTGTTTCAACAGGGAAATCTGAGAAGCAGGGTCGCTGCCCGTGTTACCACAAAAGGTTCACCACAACCAATGCAGTGCTGAACCACATTCTCACAGACAGAAAAATACAAGGTAAATTAAGGGACACATAAACTGTGTCTTAAGCTAAGAAATAGGGCTGCACATTGAAAATATTGATGCTTGCCAGTAGAAACAATTTTTGCAAGATGCAGACTTCATTCACCCACATTTAGCCATTACTCCCATCAGTGAATTAGTTAACTGACACTTGTGCCAATTCTCCACCATGGCTTTTTCTTTACTGATAGATTACTGTATTAGTGTGGGAACTACTGCCATTGTGCTGGAATGCTGTAGTGGGACAGGAACTGTAGGATATAGGTTTGAGGCCATGGTATGTTGTAGAGCCCTGTAGCTGATCCCCTATTACTGTGTGTATTATTTCATTTTTCTGTTCTATTAAAATACTTCTATTTTTTACTGAGACAAGTACTTGGGTGAATAGTCAATTATTGTGTTTCTTATTTTATTGTTTATTTCGGAATCTCTGCAGCCAACACTATCTCCCTGAGAAGCATTTGACTCCTAGGTCTTGCAGCGCTAAGATTCAAGTGTGAAAAGAGTGAACTTGGCCCAGTTTTCAGAGCCATATTAGTGCATGCAGACCCCTTGACATCAGAGACAAAGAACCCCAACTCCAAGGGTTTGTGACGCAAGAATCCCTGCGTATCCTTTAGCCATGTTTGGGAGCTGACATCACTTCTCTATGCATCACAGATTTTGAAGTCAGAACTTGAAGAACACTTCAAAACATTATTTTTATAATCTACACGAGTGCTTACCAAATGTTTTAGAACCATGACCCACTTTTTAGAGTGGCAAACTTTCATGACCCACCTAGCCTCAATGGATATGAGGCATGCGCTTTTTAATGTAACTAAAGCATTGTGTGGTAGCACACTCTCTTTTACAGACAGTATATATCCCATTGAATTAGGCACTAAATTTGCACAGACATAGTTTTACTGATAAAACAATATTGTACACAAATAATAATACCTGACAATCGAATTTCAGTGTATATTTATCATTTGTGCTTCCCCATGTAAGGTGTCTTGATTTATTTTGATCCTATTGAAATCTTTGTTTCTTTCACACTTCAGAATTACAAAAAAAAGTGCTTTATTTGTGCTTTCCTAACTGCTGAGTGATTACAGTTCATTTACAGTTATTTACAGTTTCTTTTGTGTTACAGAAAATGACATGCTACAGCCTTTCCTTTCACACTTCATGCAAGGAGCAAGACTGTCACATAATTCACTTTACTTTTCTTTCTTTGACTGCAAAGTGACAGGAGTTTGTAAACACCAATCTCCATGGTAAAAAATAAGCAGCAATTTGTCAGAAGGCATAGCCCGACATTTGACCTCTGTCTCTGAAATGCAGCAAATGTGACTAGATAAAAATAGAATTTAAAGGCATCTTGTTTATTACTTGGAGTTTCAAGACCCACCCAAAATCAGCTCAAAGACCCACCAATGTGTCACGACCCACTGTTTGGAAAACACTGATCTACAGCATTATTTGTATTTTTATTCATATCTGTGATCAAACACAGTCTTCACTAGAAACAAACCAAGAGATAAATCAACTTGTTGTTCCATATTCGATAACTCTACTCACAGGGGCATATTTACGTTCCCTGGCGCATCCCTGCAAATCAGCAGGGATGCGCCAGGAAAGATGCGACATGCAAGTTTGCCCTTGCGCCACCGCCGATGCGCCGCATTTACAATGCGGCGCGCCGTGGCGCACAGATTGGCAGATGCGTGTCGCATCCCCCGACGGAGAGGCGGCGCATTGCTGGAGTCGCGTCGCAAGCGCGACGCAGCTCCAGCAATGCTCGGGGTGCCCTATCTCTAACATGGTGCGTCAATCCTTACGCCTGCTTCAAGCAGGCGCAGGGTTCTGACGCAGCATAGGCGTAAAGTGACTCAGTGAAATCTTGTAGATTTCACTGCGTCACTTTTACGTGGCGTACCTGCGAGGGAACGCCCACGCTGCGCTGGAACGCCCACATGAAACCTGACGCAGGTTTCATGTGGCGCAGGGGTTTACAGCATGACGCATCTCCCTAGATGTATCACGTTGTAAATATTGCGCAACGTGGCGCATGGTTTGCGTCGCCGCTGCGTCACATGAGTGACGCAACGGCGGCGCATAAGTGGTGCAAGGGGCTTGTAAATATGCCCCACAGTATTTAAGGCCCAGATTTATATCTGGGCGGACAGCCTGCGGCAATGCCATGGGAAGAAGTAAATTACTCTGTCAACATGGTTGAGGGGCCCCCCCGCCTAATTTATAAACGACTGCCAAGCAGGCGGTCATTTATAAAAGCATTGCCAGAAAACGCCATCACGGCAGTCACTGCCAATGCATTTTACTCTATGCTACGGGGCTGCGTCCTGTAGTGGAATTTTCTTTTTGTAAAGAAAAACAATAATAATGCTCTCTTTACCAGGGGAGTCTTCTCCCATGGCTGGGGGGAGGAGGGGGGCATTATTACGTTTTTAATGTCCCTCACCTGCAGATTTTGCCAGGTGGTAGGAAAGAGTAGAATATGGCTAGATGTCCGCCCAACTAAATTCTGACAGCAGTCATGTAGCCATTTCTATGACTTCCCTTACTCCAACAGAGAAGTTTTGCCCTGGCGGAGACAGAGCAGTCTCTGCTGTGGCCAAATTGATGGTTTGCCTGTAATTAAATTGGGCAGGCAGACAACTATGTTCGTGGGGAGGAACACCGTCGCTTCCTCCATTAGAAGTCTCTAATTTCGATTTTTGAAGGGATTGTGTTGATTGGTAATAACAATTGCTCTCATATTAGAATATGATTTCAATTTGATATGAGTGGATCAAATACCTGTTTTCCATTATTCATTATGCAGGCAGTCCAAATACTCCCCATGGGTACAAAATCAATTAATTAGCTCCTATAAGCAAAACCAGGGCTTGGCATTAATAAAAATGTTCTTCATCAATTCATAACGTGCATATGAATTTGGGGTATGTAAAGGTTTTAACATGCAAGCAAAGGTTTACAAGGTTATCAATTATTCAGGTTCATGTTGTGTGCAGATTTTCCCAATATCCTCTGCCTATGCCTGAGCACAGTTTTTCTCTCAGAACCGTTAATTTGTGCTATAAATGGATGTGCTTTTTTGTCACATATACTGTAAAAGCTTGCAGCACAGTTAACTCGGCAGCTTTTTGTAAGCAAGTTCGTACTCTGCCTAGCAGCTGCTAGCTGATGACACAGCTGCCACATGAGATATGTATGTCAAATTACACTTCACTGTAAAATTCTGAAAATAGTGAATACATAATAAGTTATCGCAACTGTCCAGATTTGCATTGGGCCTGCGTAAAATTTTAATTATGCAGGAGTTATTAGAGTAATTTCAGTAAATACGCATTACATTTGTGGTGCAAAATGACCGAAATTACTCGATTTCTCCTACTTGATAAATTAAGAGTCATTTGGGGCAAGAATCCTACCTCAGGAGCACAGGAACAATGAACTAACGGAAAGAGAGCGTCTGCTGGCTACTGCTGTTCATGTCCTGTAGCATTTAGTGCTTTTTTTCGTAACGCAAAATGCATCCTCTGGAGCATTTGCAAAATAGGGCTAAATGCTGGATTGCACTTCTCACACAAATACACATAATTACAAGTAGTTTTGTAGTGATTACTCTAGAGAGAATTACGTCAGTTACGCCCACACCTAATTTTCATGTGCAAGGTGAACTTGAGTAGAACTGTGATAAAAATTAGTGAAAGTTGCAAGAGACAATGATTTACACCCCTTTGGTACAAATGGAACCTGCATGCTGCTAACTCGTCCATTTTTCAAATCGGTTTCCTTTTATTTTCAATTGAAATAATGAAAGGAGCCTTAAAGTAATATTTGCTGTTGTGGCCCTGATTGAAAGTTGTGAGCAATAGCGTGGAGCATTTACCCTACATAGTAAATACCATTACCTATCATTCATCCTCCCCGTCCCAGTTCTTACTATGTTTAGGGCTTGTCTATTCGCACAAGCCGTATCTGCAAATAAAAAGACACATTTCTATTTTCATTGACTCAGTCAGACACATACCTCCCCTTCCCCTCCCTCCTCCTCTTTTGTTACTTTTGTTATGCATGGGTAATAGGTTTACAGCACTGTAAGCGTTTTTCATGTTATGTTTAGTTTTTATTTCATTTACCTGGTATTTGCCTTCATGGTAAGAAGGTGGTTGATTGTTTTCCAGCACAGTTTCTCCAGTGCACTCCCCGCTCATGTGCTGAGCTGGGGCGTGGAATGTTGGTCTCACAAGAAGCAGGCTGCGAGTCAACATTCCTACCCCAGCGTTTGCAATCAGCTGATTGCACATGGGACTGGGGAGCCAGCATACTTTTCAAGAAGCTGCAGCTTCTCATGTGAAGAGATCTGCTTCTCCTATGGGGTTTGTAATCTATGAAGCACCGCTGCTTGAACGTGGTCAGCAGATTGCTTGTGCAGGAACATGAAGCTTCATGAAGCAACTTGTAAGCAAAAGAACTTGTTTCCTCCAGAGAAGGAGGATGTACTACAGATCTCCAGGGGAGATCATGAGGAGCTGATTAGGCAGGTAGTGGACTGTGCTTTCAATAGGCACCATATTAAAATAGCCAGAGCATACTCAGTTGATGAGCAGGAGTCTGGTCAAAAGGGGAAATATGTTTCTGGTTCTAATCTGCAGCAGCTGTTGATTCATATTAGAGCAGCTGTTGATTCATATTAGAAAGGTACTGGGCTTTGCACAACCGCCACAGAATGAAGATTACTTTTATGCACAGTACAAGATCTCTCCATCCAACTCCATTCAGTTGCATGATGTTTTAAGATCTTTAATAACCAAGGAGTAAAAGAATGTTGATAGAGCTGTAATTCCACGATTTGTATTGAAGAGATATCCCATTGAGAATTTTGAACAGGACCTTCCACAAGTGCCTAAATTCAGCATTATATTGTCTGCTATGTCCTCGCCTCATCCTCTTCACTGGCATAAGAGGATGCTATGTTCCTGAGGTTGTTGACAAAATGGTTGAAGATGCTTTAAAATAAATTTTCATTGCATCCAACTATTCCCCAAAGGACAGTTCATCTGCAGCATATGTAACACAGATTCATTTAAAGGACTTTAAAACACTGTACGACTACTTGAAGGGGGCGAATATGGAGCTTATTGCCCATATTTTTGGGGGCATCTCTTTGGCTTCCTTTGATTTGCGGCCTCAACAGCAGGGGCAGCGCTACACGGAAGAAGACTTCCATGGATGAGACCATGGAAGTTGGATGCCACTCAGAGATCTGTCATCCAGATGCTGCCTTTTCTAAGATGTTTGGGGAAGAACTAAATACCATGGTACAGAAATCAGCGGGGGAGAAAAAACAATTCTAAGACCGTTTGGGTTTCTCCCAGTCAAGAAATAATTTCTTCAAACAATCCTACAGAACCAGAAAGAAGCTAAGCATATATTTCAGTGCCTGGCCCATGGCCGGGGGCTAAGGTTGGTTGTGAATCCTAGCTCCCGCTCTCCCAGTCAGGAGATCAACAAACATGCCTATATGATGCTAGGAGGACGACTCACATGCACCTATCAGAAGTGGTCAAAAATAGTTTGAGCTTGCTGGTTCCTTTCAGTTGTGAGACAGGGGTATCAGATTTAATTCAAGATTGCTCCATTGAAAGCTCGGTTCAGAAGTACCCCATTACCACATGATTACTCAAGGATGCAATGCTGCAAGAGATACACAATCTTTTATTGAAAGGAGCAGTAATAAAGGCTCCTTAAGCCCAAAGCACCCATGGTTAATAATCATCTTTTTGATGTCAAACCAGGATGGATCCTTGTGGCCAGTACTCGATCTCAAGGATCTGAACAAGTTCTTCAGAGTGGATTCTTTTGGAATGATACTGGTCCACTCCATTAATCCCCTACTTTCTGCGAAAGATATTCTTGCAACTCTGGACTTGAAAGACGCCAACTACATGTCAACAGTCAGAAATACCTGAGGTTCTCGGTTGGCCGGGATCACTACCAGTTCCTGGCTCTGCCTTTTTGGCCTGGCATCTTCCCCGTGAGTGGTTACCAAGGAACTGTCACCGGTAGTAGCTAAATTACAATTACAAATACATGGTATTTCTGTGCTTTCATATCTTGATGATTGGCTTTTATGTGCTTCTTTCCTTTCTAATATAGAAACAGAAACAGAAACAGTGGTTCCTGTGGACAAATGCAATTAATAAACAACAATCATAGGCACAATGGCAATAAACAAGGGTAAGGTGGATGTCAGAGAGAGAGATAAGACCATATACTGCGGGATACTTCTAAATTCAAATGTTTATATACATAAATCTTTACTTTTTATCAGGTATAAAGTGTAGTGTCCCCAGTGAACATGGAACCAGGAGGTGAGGATTCACTCTTCCAATTGGAAGGAATTGACTGCAATTTAGAAGGCTCTCTAACTTTCCAATCTCAATTGGAGTGGAGGAATCTGTTAGTGAGGATGGACAATCTGGTTGGCAGATGTTATCTCAATCAAATCGAGGGGAGGCAAATAACTAGGAACTGAACAAGTGATTGAAGAAAAGTTTCTCTTGGGCAGACACACATCTCATATCAGTGACAGCCGTGACAGCCGTGTATATTTGAGGTAAGCTCAATCACCATGCCTATGCCCTCAGTTGTGGTCAACTATCATCAGTGAAATATCAAATTTCACAGTTCCACTTCAATCTGATTTGTGCTCTTTGCCTTAACACACAATGTACTGCTTCCTCAGTTCTGTATGGAGGTAGCATGTCCTCAGACTCTGGCAATGCATTTACTGGCCTGGGTGACTCTGTATGATTGTCCCCCAGTTCTCATCCCCCGCTACTGCAGAAGTGTCAGATTTCTGCCACAGCTCGCCTCTCTTCAATATAACAATATACCGGCATGACTCATATCATTCCTCCCAACGCTTATGAATGAATAAACGTCTTGTACCCTGATGTTTGACCATATTACACGCTGCTGAAAATAGCCAGCTGCAGCTGGTGATCCCCAGTTTGTTTGGAAAGGCTTAATAGCTTTTACAAATGTTTTACCATACATATGCAAAGTCAGGTTTCAGGCGCCACAGAAACATCCAGAAAATCCACCAGAATAAGCAACAAGCAACCGGCATAGATGACCTCAACGTGAAACTTTCGGAAGACAGCCCTCATCAAATTAATCCCTTGCACGTGTTCCTTGCTATAAGCAATTAGAACGCAACCTCTGTGAACGTTCTAAAGCACCTTCTAGAAGGCAGCCTCATCAAGTTAACTATCTGCACCTGTTCCTTGTTACGAACAATTAGAATGTGACCTTTATGAATGTTTTAAAGCAGTCTTATTTAAAGACCGTATAAACTCCTCCCCTTTGCTTAGCCTCTTCACCTGCCACTTACCTGTTACCCTACTTCCAGGACTCTGTCTTGCCAGCTCCCTTGATCCTCCCACTTCGACCTCACCGCAAAGAACGTCCTACATTAGTCTCACACCTGGATGGAAAAAAGAGCAAGAAGAAAAGGAAAGACAAATTACCAGACTTGATTTTACCCCGCACTGAGCTCAGGCACAACATCGTGCTGCAAACAAATGTAACCAGTGTTTTTGTTCAACTTGTACATACTGTTGGCAGGGCTCTGCCAGAGAGGACTTGGGTGAAGCTAACCCCATCCAAATTTGCTTGTGGGTTTGATGCTCAAATCATACTCACTACAGTTTCGAGAACTTTGATGAAGGGGCCTCTACAGACAATCTAAACAAAAACAAAACAACAACAAAACTAAAGGTTGGTTGAGATTTGAAAAGCTTTTGTGGGGTGATACCTTAAGAGATAGAGTTAATACTAGACTAAATCCTTAATTTTTGTTTGTTTATAGGACCCATATCTGCTGGTATCATTCATCAGACTGATGTGAATGCCTGCAGCAGTGTTGATGTTGAGTGGATGAGCCACATCATCTTTGCCTCTATACATTTTCTCCATCCCAACCCCCTTTCCCCTGAGATTTGTCACCAGAGCAGTGTCTCCTCCTATAAACCAAGGGCAAGTCTCGGGAGGATTCGTTAACTAGCATCACCGCCCCATGACCAATCAAGACTGAATATTCATGGACGATCTAGTACGTGCCTTTTCAGGGAACCTCAATGACGCTAACAATCTGTCTGAGTTAATGCAACAGTTGGAGCTAGATCTGTATAGGTTAAATGCAAAAAATGCAGCACTTAAGGAACAGCTGCAATGAGAGAGGACACATTTCAAACAATGGAGGGATACTAATCCCAAGGATAGTCGCCCAGTTTTGACCCAGGCTGTGTTTGGAGAACCATCTCAGAGAAGGGCGTTTACAACTACTGACCAGAATCTGCATGTATCTGTCTCTACACCCAGTTCTGTATCCAGCTCCAGAATGCTTTCATAGTGACAGTAGTAAATTTGCAGCCTTTATGAGTCAATGCCAATTACATTTCATATGCAAACCTCAGGTGCTCCCCAATGACTCGGTAATTCCTTTAATAGAAACAAATGACTCCCTTTTCTACAACTATTCTGCTTTTAAGGCTGCCATGACTAAGTTATTTGCAAAACATGTTTTTATCCAAGCAAGTGACAATGAGTTATTAAACCTACGACAATGTTCTAAGGACCTGCCAACTGACATCACTACTTTCAATAAACTGGTGATGGAACCACGCTGGCCGGAAGAGAAAAGAACATCCTTATTCTATCGAGGTTTAAGAGATGACCTTAAAGATTCCCTCTCCCACATCGTTGATCTGCCCGACGATTGTGCAGAATTTATTAATCTTGTGGTTAAGCCTGATCATCGATTGGGTGAGCGAAATGGTGATTGATCTCGCAGTGACACCAGAGTAATTGTTCTCAAAACCAAGAAGAAGGAGTCAGATAGTAAGACTCTTGATACTGAACCTATGCATATAGGAGGTATAACCGGTCCACTATCTAATGAGGAAGAGGAATGTCACGTCGCTGCAAATTAAACATGTGTCTTTACTGTGGCAAAGCTGGTTATTTTGCTGGGGAATGTTCTGCAAAACCAAAAAAGACTAAGGCTGTGGCTAGTGTAGAGGT
Source organism: Calotriton arnoldi (assembly GCA_963921515.1). Lineage (NCBI taxonomy): Eukaryota > Metazoa > Chordata > Amphibia > Caudata > Salamandridae > Calotriton > Calotriton arnoldi. Next base: position 424,301 of record CAWUFW010006690.1, on the reverse strand, counting down.
TGATCAAGAACAGGGAAAACTAAGGCTCTTGACTAGAAGAGAGATCTTCTCATCAAGAGAAGCCGTACAGATCTCACAATATCTGACCAATGTAGGAATACAGATTCCGCAGCATCTGACTGTCTGAGTCACAGTAATCCTGTACCCACAGCAGAGGCACATAATATCCGTGCTTATTGACTCAGGGTCCACAGGCAATTTCTTTGATCTGACTCTAGCTGCCAAGCTCGGGCTTACAAAAGCTCCCAAAGAAAAACCTGAGCCTGTGCAAGCAGTAGATACTTCAGAGTTGCCTTCTGGACTAATTTGTTTTCAGACAGATGCTCTAACCTTAGTATGTGATAATGAGCATACTGAATGACTTTTCTTTGATCTAATAGACACTCCCACCATTGGGGTAATTTTGGGAGTACCTTGGCTAGAACACCATAATCCAAAAATTGATTGGGTACAACGCACCGTAACCTTTGACTCACCATTCTGCAACACTATCTGCTACCAAGAGGCTTCAGAGGCGGGAACACCTCTGGATTGGGCCTTGGTCCAAGGAACAGAAATCCTTAAACTACCCAAAGAATACCAGGACTTTCAAGATGTTTTTGACCTTGTGAAAGCCACCCAACTGTCCCATACAGATTCTTTGATTGCCGCAGAGATCTCCTCCCAGGAGCAACACTTCCCTGCAGTAGAGTTTACACATTGACAGAACCTGAAACTCAATATCTACGCATATATCTGGATGAACTACTATAGATAGGTTTAATATGCCGCTAAACATCTCCTGTGTCTTCCCCACTCTTCTTTGTACCCAAGAAGAATGGGGAGTTGAGGGTTTGTGTGGATTATAGGGCTGTCAATAAGGTGACTATTATGAACCGCTATCCTCTCCTGTTAATTCCGGTACTACTTGATCAGGTGAGAAATTCCACCATTTACACAAAACTAGATTTACGGGGAGCTTACCACCTAATCGGTGTATGAGAAGGCGATGAATGGAAAACCACCTTTAGGACTAAGTTCGGTCTGTTTGAGTATTCTGTTATGTCCTTCGGGCTATGTAATGCTCCGGCAGAATTTCAATATTTCATTAACGAGGTCTTGAGGGAGTTTTTGGATATTTGTGCAATTGTCTACATAGACAACATTCTGATTTACTCAAACTCAGAACAAGAACATGTACAACAGGTATGTGCCATCTTGCTGCTCCTTAGGGAAAACACAGTCTTTGCTAAATTAGACAAATGTTCCTTCCATTTACAGTCAGTAGAGTTTCTGGGGGTATCACTTATCGACCCCAAAAAGGTAGAAGCCATTACCAATTGGCCAACTCCAACAAATGTCAAGGAAATTCAACAGAAGCTAGGCTTTGCCAATATTTATTGTTGTTTCATCCCTCATTTTTCATAGATAGTAGCGCCCATAAAACAGCTTCTAAAAAGGGGCAATCATTCATGTGGTCTCCGGAACCCAATCAGGTATTGCAACTGTTAAAAACTAAATTTACCACCGCACCCATTCTTCAGCATCCCAATCCAGACCAGCCCTATTATTTTGAAGCTGATGTTCCACAGGTAGACGTAGGAGGAATTTTATCTCAAAAGAAACCAAGAACTGGCCACATGCGTCCCATGGCCTTTTATTCCCAAAAACTTCTACCAGTGGAGCAAAACTATACAGTGGCTAAAAGAGAACTTCTGGGCATCAAACTGGTGCTCACTGAATGGAGTCATTACCTACAGGGGTCTAAACATACAGGGGCATATCATCAAGGCCCGTGATAAAATTATCGCCGCTTTAGCGTCCGCTTTTGGACGAAAAGCGGCGATAATTTTATCGCGCTATCAGCAAGGACACGCTAACGCGTGTTCCTATGCCTCAGCGCCGCTTTCCCTAACGCCCATCTTTGCATCGCCAATGATATACAAAGTGGGCGTACCCTGCTAAACTAACGTTGAGAATGTCGCTAACAGACATTTCTCCAATTATCAAGCCAATCGCTAACCTGTGTAGCGACGAGAAAAGTAGCGCTAACCGCGCTTATCGCAGGTTTGCTTACCGCTGCTTTGAAACTGACTAAGCAATTATAGTCTATGGGTGGTGGATCATAATGATGAGACCACCCTGCCCTATCATCAACGTATCGCCTATCTCTGTGCGATTATCGCTGGATTTCCAGCGATAATCGCACATTTTGCAGCTATTGCTTGGATTTTTTTCGCTTTGGAGATAAGCGTTGCTGATAGCACGCTATCTCTGCGATAAAATCCAGCGATAGCCGGCGATAATTATCCTCGCGCTAAACGCGCTTAGCGATAATTATCGCCGGCTGTTGCTGATATGCCGCTAAGTCACAATATTCTCAGATCATAAAAATGTACAATTCTTTAGCTCCGTCAGGGCTCTCATCCCCCGTCAAATGCGATGACTGCATTTCTATAGTGGGTTTGATTTCATCATCCCCTATCGCCCAAGAACCAAGCAGTTACAGTCTGATGTTCTTTCTATACTAGGGTATGCTCACTCTTCCCATTCCATATCAGACTCCCCTACTATCATTCCACCGGAAAAGATAGTCACAGTCAGCAATGGGGACACTTTCATGGTGGCCTTACATGAAGAATATAAAAAACTAAAGGCTGAAGAATGGATCAAAACACTTAACCATACTATCACAGACAATCTGTTCCTTCACGCTCAGAAACTGTATATCTCTACTATAGAATCAGGATGTCAGGTAATTCAATGGAATCATGACACAGCATTAGCAGGGCACCCAGGAATAACGAAAACCCTAACGAATTGTCAAAAACCTTCTGGTGGAACAACATGCGGAAGGATATACAAGAATACATATCTGGTTTCCCAACTTGGGCATGAAACAAGAATACTCACACTGCGTCTCCAGGCTTATTACAGCTCTGCCCATACCCCAGATCCTTGCAACATCAATAGTCTGGATTCTATTTCTAACCTTCCAGCAAGCAATACATTCACTACCATTTTAGTAGTTGTTGACATGTTATCAAAAATGCCACATTTCATCCCCCTCAAAAAGATACCCATCTCCACAGAAATTAGTCAAATATTCATTGATTATATCATAAGACTGCATGGTCTACTGACTACAATCATCTCAGATCGCGGGGTTCAGTGAGCATCTAAATTTTGGAGAACACTCTGTGATAAATTAGGAATAGAGGTAGCCTTGTCATCTGTCTTCCACCCACACACTGACGGGCAAACTGAACGGGTCAACCAATCCCTAGAAACTACACTAAGATGCTTGCTATCCACGTACACAGGACAATGGGATCAGGCCTTACCCATAGCTAAATTCACTTATAATAACAGCACCCACTTAGCCACAAACTACACACCCTTCTTCTTCATGTCAGGGCAATATCCTCGGGCCCTTCCCATTGATATATCCGGAGTTTCTGCTATGCTACCTTCAGTCATAGAAAGATTAGAAGAACTGCATGAGATTCGAAAACCTTCTAGGACAAGTTTAACAAAAGCCAAATTGGTCATGAAGGCACAAGCTTACAAGCATAGAACCCCAGCACCTATCTACAAGGAAGGAGGCAGGGTATGGTTAGCAACACAACACCTACAACTAGAAAGCCCAAGGAAACTAAGAACACAGTTTATAGGTCCTTATGACAATATCAAGATAATTAATCCAGTCACTGTCAAGCTACGGCTTCCCCCTGAATACAGTATCCACCCATTGTTTAACGTTTCACTGATCAAGCTATACCACCCCGCCACACGAAAAGATACCCTACCCCCACCCGTTCTGATTAATGGCCAACAAGAGTACGAAATACACAGTATCTTGTACTCTAAACAATCTCAGGGAAAACTATATTACCCTATAGATTGGAAGGGTTGTGACCCTTCCGAGCATTCCTGGGAATTGGCCTCCTCAGTTCATGCTTCTCGTCTGGTGAGACGATTTCATGCCCTCAATCCCACTGAACCCCGACCTGTAAAACAGCTTATGGGAGGGGCGACTTTCAGGATTCCTGCCACAGCTCACCTCTCTTGACTATCACAATATACCGGCATGACTCGCATCATTCCTCCCAACACTTATGAATGAACAAATCGCTTGTACCCTGACTTTTGCTGTTGAAAATAGCGAGCTGCAGCTGATTTTCCCCAGTTTGTTTGAAAAGGCTTAATAGCTTTTACAAATGTTTTACCATGCATATGCAAGGTCAGGTTTCAGGCGCCATGGAAACCTCCAGAAAATCCACCAGAATAAGCATCAAGCAACCGGCATAGATGACCTCAATGTGACCCTTTCAGAAGACAGCCCTCATCAAATTAATCCCCTGCACTGTTCCTTGATATAAGCAATTACAACACGACCTTTGTGAACATTCTAAAGCACCTTCTAGAAGGCAGCCTCATCAAGTTAATTATCTGCACTTGTTCCTTGTTACGAACAATTAGAATGTGACCTTTATGAATGTTCTAAAGCAGTCTTATTTAAAACCGTCCACAATCCTCCCCCTTGCTTAGCCTCTTCGCCTGCCACTTACCTGTTGCCCGGCTTCCAGGACTTTGTCTTGTCAGCTCCCTTGATCCCCCCGCTTCGGCCTGACAATAAAGAGCGTCCATTAGTCTCAGACCTGGATGGAAAAAAGAACAAGAAGAAAAGGAGAGATGCATTAACAGACTTGATTTTACCACACGCTCAGCTCAGTCACTACATCGTGCTGCAAACAGAGGTAACCAGTGTTTTTGTTCAACTTGTACATCATGTTGGCTGGCTTTGCCAGAGAGGACTTGGATGAATCTAACCCAGTCCAAATTTACTCACTGCAGTTTCGAGAACTTAGATGAAGAGGCCTCTACGAACAATCTAAATGAAAACAAAACAACAACAAAACTAAAGGTTGGTTGAGATTTGAAATGTTTTCGTGAGGTGATACTTTAAGAGATTGAGTTAATACTAGACTTAAGCCTTATTATTTGTTTTTTATAGGTGCTATATCTGTTGGTACCAGTTGGTACCAGACTGGTGTGAATGCCTGCTGCAGTGTTGCTGGTGAGTAGACCAGCCACAGCATCTTTGACTCTACACGCTGTATTCATCCCAACCCCCTTCCCCCTGGGATTTGCCACCGGAGCACTGTCTCCTCCTGTAAACTGAGGGCAAGTCTTGGGAGTATTCCAGAACTAGCGTCGCCACCCCCATGGAATCATCTGAGATCCAGGTACGTGGCTTATGACAAGAAGATCAGGAGGAGAAGCATGCAGTGATTTTGATTGCCCCATTCTGGCCAAGGAGGATCCAGCTTTCTTTAACCCCTTCGATGCTCGTGACGAGCTCAGCTCGTCATGCTGCGCAGTCGCGCTGTGCGCATGACGAGCTGAGCTCGTCACGACCACACCCGCGATCGGAATGTCCAGCACAGGAGCGGAATTCCGATCGCGGTCAAGGGGTTAATTCTGCAGATGACAGAGGAAGAGTTGTTGCTTCTTCTTCCCCTCTACTAGCCTCCTCTTCAGTTTCCAATCTTTCTTCCCAGGCTTTTCATCGTCTGATCTTAACTACTTGGAAACTGAGAGGGTTGGATTAGACATTAGTAAGTCTACTGCTGATGCCGCATATTTTACTGCAATTTGCGATCCTAATTTTAAATACTTGTACATGTTTACATTTGCCTTGGGTGCCTTTTAGCCTTTTAGCCTCTCTAGTTTGAATGAGGGACTTTTAGCGGAGCTCTTTGAATTATTTTTGTGTGGTGTTAATTGTGTTACTCACTGTTGCTGCATCTGCACTTGTGCGCGCTGCCTCTTTACCGGGGACTTTTCAAACCTGAGGTGGCTCTCGCCCCGTTCCGTGGCAGCTGTGTGCCAATTGAGCGGAGGGCGTAGCGACGTCATTTGAGGGCCCCTGTTTCACTTCCGGCCTGGTGGTGCTGCATTTCCTGTGGTCTAGTGTTTACCACCACCACACTATTTAATCCATGCAGAAGCGGGCGCGCAGCGGACATTAGTAAGTCTACTGCCGACGCTCAAATACTTCTTTCAAGTCTACTTTCAAATACTTGTACATGTTTACATTAGCCTTGGGTGCCTTTTAGCCTCTCTATTTTGAATGTGGGACTTTTAGCGGAGCTCTTTGAATTTTTTTCGTGTGGTGTTAATTGTGTTACTCACTGTTGCTGCATCTGCACTTGTGCGCGCTGCCGCTGTACGGGAGATTTTTCTTAGCCTGAGGTAGCTCCCGCCCCATTCCACCGCGGCTGTGTGCCGATTGAGCGGAGGACGTTGCGACGTCATTTCAGGGCCCCTGGTTCACTTCCAGCCTGGTGGGCGGCATTTCCTGTGGTGTGCAGTCTAGTGTTTACCGCCACCACACTATTTAATCCATGCAGAAGCGGGCGCGCAGCGGGCACACTGCTGGCGCGCCGAAGGTGCGCCAAAAGCCAGCCCATCTGCGCCCGTCCGTGCCTGGATGGCACCAGGGGCCAGGAACCCTGCCTGTTCCTCAGAGAGACCAGTCTGTTACACCTCCGCAGAGATTTTAACATTTAGAAAGGCACTAGATAAAGACTGTCTCCACTCCATTGAAGTAGGTATTGGAGCTAATGGTTGCATGAGATGTAATTTCTCTTTTAATGTTGCTATAAAGGGAGGGAAGAGCAAAAGGGTCCTAGAGCCCACAAATGACTCCATACTCTGCCTGTTCTTAAACTGTAGATCTGTAAGTAAGCACAGTCAAAAAATCTGTGAGCTATTAGCGGATCAGAAGCCAGTAGGGCTGTTTTTAGTTGAAACCTGGCTGCATGGACAATCAGCGCCGGATATTCTGGAGGCACTACAAGAAGGATATGCTATATTGAGATTAGACAGACCTGAGCAGAGAGGTGGGGGTTTAGCAGTGATTTTTAAAAAGACTACCAGGTGAAACTTACCAGAGTGCTGATTTCGGGGTGTGAAGCGGCGTTTTTTACCATGTCACTAAACAGCGATTGGTCAGTGGCGGAATTCTTGATTTATAGACTCCTGGGCTCGGCAAGAGCGTTTATTAATGATTTGGCAGAATTAGTGCCTCCCTTTGCTATCCGCTACCCAATGTTTGTAATTCTGGGGGAGCTGAATCTACATTTTGATAACAAGGGTAGTCAAGAAATTTGTGACCTTTACAACTGGATTATAGGCCTTAGGCTTGGAACAGCTGGTCCATGCCCCTACGCATATTAGGGGCCATACATTAGATAATATTTTCTCTAATAGTGCTCAAGTAAAAGCTTTGACACTGGTGCCGGTGGTATGGTCTGATCATTCAATTCTTTCTTTTAAGATTATGAATCCTAGGAAGGTCGTTGGCCAACTGAAACAGCCTTTGGAGTCTAAATGGACCCGGAAATGGTCCCTACTAACCCCTGACTCCTTCACAGCCAAACTGGCCTTGAGCACGCCGATTCTGGAGGCCTCCACTCAGATAGCAGATAAACAAATCTCTTCTTGGATTAAGGAGGCAGTAGACTCCTTAACACCTCTGAAACTCTGTAATAGTTTCCGCTCAAATCCCTCAGCGGAATGGTTCTCAGAGGAGTTAGCAATGTCTAAGAAGGAATGTAAACGTCTTGAACATTGCTGGAGGATGAATTATCTGCCAGAGAACAAGTTGAAATATCTTGAAGTGCTAATACACTATCATAAACAAATCAGGAGAACACATAGGGATTTCTATACTCATAAAATTGAATCGGCTAAGAACGCAGCTAAAGACATCTTTCGTATTGTTAAAGAACTTACCTCCCTGGAGCGAGTACAACAGGGATTCCGGCATCTACGGAGTACTGTAATAAAGTAACCCTGGGCGTGGTTCGCGGAGTTTTGCTTCACGGAACTCCGCAAAGTGCCCAAAATCTTGGCACAGTTACGCAAGTGGTGGAGTGCAGTGCAAACTGCTGTTTGTGCTGGTCTTTCTGTCGCTCGGGTAGAAATTCTACCCGAGCAACAGCTCGCGCTCGCAATCTTACCGTTGGCGAGTGCGAGCAGGGAAAAAACTCTGCTGCACTACGTGGAGCGAAGTTTTCTGCACTTCGCGAGCTCTGTGGAGCGCGTAGTGCAGAAAAGTCCGCAAACTCAGCGAACGGAGGGGAATTCACCGCCCAGGCCTACAACAAAGTAGCTAGTTTCTTTTCGGAAAAAATAGAGAAGATATATGCCACCTTCCCATGAATGAGTAGGAACTTTACCTTCACTCCCCCAAGGAGTGAAACTTTTGAGGAGGGAATTTTTACCTTCCAACCACCAGTCAAAAGAGATATGCTACAACTTATGTCAGTAGTAAAATCGGGCTCTCCCATGGATATTATCCCCCCAAAGATGCTATTACGATGGAAGGAAGCGATTGCCCCGGCACTTACAAACCTGCTGAACTCATCTTTCAGCTCGGGGCATGTTCCCAATAATTGGAAACACGCGATGGTGGTTCCGCTATTGAAGAAACTATCCTTAGATCCTGCACTCCCAGAAAATCTGAGACCAGTTTCTCTATTACCTTTTTTTGCAAAAATTGCAGAGAAATGTCTGAACTCCCAACTGACTAAGTTTATGGAAGAAAACCAGGTACTTCATGAAACTCAGTCTGGTTTCAGGCCTTTATATAGCACTAAATCTGCTCTACTCCTGGCCTCTGAGGCGTTAAAAATAGCAGCAGATGAAGGTAGGACAGCAGCACTGATCCTGTTAGATTTAAGTGCAGCTTTTGATATGGTATCCCACTGCCTTCTTTTGGAACGGTTATGGGATGCCGGTATCAGAGACAGCACATGGGAATGGATCAAGCATTTCCTACAAGACAGTTCCTTTCAAGTCCTACAATGGCCTTTTAAGTCAGACATCCATCCCCTGTTACAAGGGGTGCCACAGGGTTCCGCCCTTAGCCCAACATTTTTTAACGTGTATATGTTCCCACTAGTGGACATAGTACTGAACCATGGGGTGAAGCTGGTGTCATATGCTGATGACACTCAGCTGATCATCACGTTGGAACAGAAAGATGTAGAGGCTGCACCTGAATTCAAATCTTGCTTAACTGATCTGGCTAACTGGATGAATCTTAGCTGCCTTCAATTAAATGCAGGCAAGACTGACATCATGGTTGTTGGTAAGCAGCCCTCCATCTGGTTGCATATCTGGTGGCCGGAAGAGTTAGGGCTGACCCCGGTTCCCAAACCTAAGATCAAAAATCTGGGAGTATCGTTTGATAATACCTTATCTTTTACAGAACAGATATCAGTTTTGGCTGGTATTTGCTTTGGCCTCTTAAAGATGCTACAGAAAATCTTAGATCTTCTTACTCTAGACGCTAAAAAGACCTTTATTCAGGCTTTGATTACATCTCGTTTGGATTACTGCAACATTCTCTACATAGGGGTCACTAAAAGCAACATGAGAATGTTGAAGAAAGTCCAGAATGCTGCAGCCCGGATGTTATTGAACATCCCAATGCGAACCTCTGTGTGAGCGGCCCTGAGGGAACTACAATGGCTACCGGTGCAGGACAGAGTAACTTTTAAAGCTCTGTGCATCTGCCATAGGATTCTGAATGAGAAGGGACCTAGTTATCCTCGGTCCTTACTCATCCCCTACAGACCGATTCGGAATCTTAGGTCTGCGGGCACTGCAACGTTGACAGTGCCTAAAATTCAAAAGGCACGGTTAGTAGGCAGAACCTTTAGCTTTTTAGCAGCGAAGGCCTGGAATCAACTGCAGTTGGAGCTGAGGATGCAGCCCTCAGAAGTGCTGTTCTGTAGAAAATTCAATACTTGGTTCTTTTGGTCACTTCCGATGGATTGATGCTAATATTTTCTGCTTTTGGATAGGGCTCTACTATACTGGCAGTTGGAATTCTTAGCGCTGGGACACTCCGTTGGAGTCAGGTGGCGATAGATAGCCAGTCTTCTTGAAAACACTCCACTTTAAAGTCATACAATAAGCATTTGAGAGTCTTTCAATCTTGGTGTCTTGCTAAACTTTTAAAACCTGATTCCATTGAACAATCAGATTCTCCACTTCATGAGACAGGATTTGTTTTAAAGGATTAGCCCCAGCAACTTTTTCAGACGAGTGGTCAGCAATAAAATCTTTGTGATTGCCTTCTGATTCTATGACACAAGTATCTCCTTTGGGCAGTAGACTCCTTAACAGTTATAAACTCAGTCAGCCAATAGTTCCTTCAGTTGTTCTAAGGGGTCTCTATAAAAGCTCCTTTTGACGTGTTGGAATTGGCTAAGTTGTCATGGCATTCTGCTAAGGTAGCTTTTCTCATAGCTGTAACCTCTCCGAGGAGGTTAGGGGAATTGAGTTCCTTAGTTATCTCCCATCACTACCTTAGGTTTTTCTCTTACAGAGTTATATTAACACCAGATCCCAAGTTTGTGCCAAAGATTAATTCAAAATTCCATTTGTTACAAGAGAATATTCTCCTGTTTTTTCCTTCGGAGGTAAATCCCAGTGAATCCTCCTCCTTAGAAGTTCATAGATCTCTTCTGGTCTATTTGGACCACGTGCCCTTTCAGGGTTTCCAACTCACTTTTTGCTTCTTTTGGTATGACTATTAAAGAGAAAAAAAAGTTTCTACTCATTGTCTAAGCAGATTGTATTGTATTGTATTGTATTTTAAGCTTTTAAAGCACACTTTTACCCAAGGGTGTCCTGGCGCTGAGCACTGTCTGACTGGTATCCCTCGGCATCTAGACTTAGTCTACAAACAACCACGTTTTCAACCCCTTCCTGAAAGACAGGCGTTCCGTGGAGTTCCTAAGATGAACCAGTAGGTTGTTCCAGGCTGCAGTGGCACAAAAGATAAAAATGCTGCCCCCCCACTTAGCCTTTTTTACCCTGGGAACAGTCACTAGCTTTGCTTCCACGGAGCGCAGCATTCTTCCTGGGACATACCATTGAAGGCGTCTCCTCAGGTATTCCGGACCACTGCCCATCAAAGACTTAAAAACCGTGCAGAGTGCCTTAAATTGTACACGTTGTTTTATTGGGAGCCAGTGTAGATGTCGCAGTCCATTTCTAACCAAGACGAACCTTAGTGTGCCCGTTAGCAGCCTTGCTGCTGCATTCTGTACCATCTGGAGTCTGTTCAGATGTTTATTTTGGATGTTGAGGTATAGACTATTACAATAATCCAGACGGGACAAAATGAGGACTGAGACTGCCGTCCTAAAGCTTTCCTCTGGTAGGAAAAATTGTATTTTTCTCAAAATTCTAAGGAGGAAAAAGCTCGTCGAGACCACCCCACTGACCTGGTCCCCAAACGTAAGTTTGTTGTCCATAATCACCCCCAGGTTCTTGGCTTTCAGCGTGAGGGATGGGGGCTTGCCCATTTCTTTGGGCCACCAGTCTGGCGTCCAGAGGTTGGGGTTATTCCCAAATAGAATCACCTCCGTTTTGCCTGCATTAAGCTTCAGGGTTACAGATGGGTTCAGATGGGTTACATTGGTAATTACCAGGCATATATGAGTCAGTTCAAATGGATCCCCCAGGGAAAGAACAAGGAAGGTATACAAGATCTATTCTGCAACCTGAGCAGAGGTAGGGGGAGCTTCTGTCAGTGAGACGTATAGAGCGGCAACATTTTCATTTCTGCAAACTTTCGTTAACCATTATATGTTGGATTTATTACCCTGAATCAGAGTCCCAGTACAACTCCCCCCCCATCCCTGAATTTGCTCTTCCTGGCACCTGTATATTTGCTCTTCCTGGCATCTGTTTTATCAGCTTGCTATAAACAGGAAGAAGGGAGGAGAAGGGTATGTATTAGTCTGACTATGTCATTGAAAATAGAAAGGGGCTTACAATTTAAGTTTTGACTTGTAAATACGACCGATGCAAGGCGACAAGCCTTAAAGATAGTAAGTACTGGGACGAGGAGGACTCTGCTTCAGGGTAATGATTATCAGTAAGTAATGTATTCATTACTATGGGATGGGGTGAGGTATTTAGCATGTGTGGTGAATACCTTCTATTTAGAGTTTTAAACTTGTACATGAGGTGAAAACGTAGAATCATATTTAACACTCTGAATCCCGCATGTTTTGCCTTTTGTCTAGGCCTTTCCCCTTCTGATTAGTGTTGTCAGGTTTAACTTTTCAAAATCTTACAGGGCAAAACAGTACGGTTTAATATTTATAAATCAGCTAGGTATACCGATCCCTGGGAAAACTTTTGCTTGCACAGGGATTGGAAATTCACCCTGGATTTGTAATCCGGGCCCTGGATTTGTTATCCAGGTCCATGTCTTTTATAACATCTGTATAGCCTCAATTACATGTGCCTCGGAGAAACAAGTGCTATTTATCACACCTGTTAAACACCAATATACTAGCTACCATATTTATGGCAAAGTCACGCAGTGCAGTGCAGCAGGTCACTTTGCTGCACTGTGTAACAGAGAAAGAGCAGGAATGCACCATATTTAAAAGAACATGGGGGGAACATGGCGGCGGGTTAGACCTGCAGCGAGCTCTCTCCTCCCTCCTCCGGAATACTCTGGCTTAAGGTCCCTGAGTCCTTCATTTGATTGCACGGGGGAAGGCGCTTACTTACCTGTTTGTTGTCTGCTGGATTCTGCTGGATTTTTGGCGTCTTTCTCCATTTCTCCATTGCTCCTTCATTGCTATTCCTCGTGGAGACGGAGCTGACTGTTTGATCTCGCTGCTCTGGAGGGAGACCTTCCCGCCGACGCTCTGTTTGGTGAGATGCTCTCTCTCCGCCTGCTGTCTGCCGTCTGTGGGCGGGGGGTTTTCTTTCTTGATTGCGGGACTGCTTGTGTGTTCGAGGGCGGGGGTCCCATAGCAGTGTGAAAGTCTGGCCCAGGGGGTGTACGAGCCGGCCCGTGCTTTGTCGGGGGTCAGCTGATTTGGGCTGCTGGTGGCATTGCCGTCGGGAGACGGGCGGCGGCAAGGATCTCCTTCCGGGGCACTTTGGGAAGAGTTAGCTGCTGCCGAGTGCCCCCATACGCTAACTGGATGGCAGATGGAGTTGAGGGAAGCAACATTTGGCCTAAAGGAATGCTGGCTTCCCCACTTACTCACAAATTTCCCTGTGGCATTAATATTATTAAATCACACTTGCCAACAGCCTTTTCTTCCATTTTTCACATGAGCCCTAGACGCCCTAAAGGAGCGCTTAGTAGCGAACTGCCTACATCACGACAGACCCCTCGGAGGAGAGGGGCAGGGAAAGATAACCAAGAGAGTCAGGGGGTCTCTCACAGCCCTTCTTTAAATAAGACCATCTCGGATACTAACACTGATGTTACGGGCCCTCTGCTTCAGACCACGGATATTGGCAGTATAGCAGACGTGAAGGTGGGGGAGGCCCCCCGCAGATATGCTCTAAGAAACAAAATATTTGGTTCCTCAAACTCCATAGGTAACTCCGTCACTGCTCCTCTGGCTCCTGGTTTTGGCAGAATTGGGTCCAAAAAATCTGGCAGGAAGATAGGGGGTAAGACTCCCAACCACGAAAATTTCCAATTACCTCCTCCAACCCCAGCAGCACGGCAGCGAAAGGAGTTTTCCCAACTGAGAATAACCCTGTCTCTTTGATCATACTTTAAGGTGCATCCTAAAATTCAGCAAACAAGTCTACCCCGGTCGGAAATGGCGGAGTTATCTCAAGCTGTGAGCCCTCCCGAAGAAACCCCGGAAGCAATAATGGATCCTAAACGTGGTAATGTCTTGGCTGTGCAGACAGCTCTTTTGAACCTTCCAACCTCAAACAGGCACCAGGTGTTGGGGGATTGCGACTGTGACCTCGCCAGTCTCCCCGAGGAGATTGCTCGGTATCCCTTGCGATCGACTCTTGAAGCCCCTTTGGAATCTAATAGCTCCAATCAATCTGAGCTGATGAAGATGTTAGAGGACTATCCTTAGAGGTTAGGAGTATGTTTGCCATCTCAGAAAAGAACCTGGCAAAAATTCAAGACACATGTGAAGCCTTAGAGGTAAAACTTTCTGCAATCACGGAAAGGATTTGTCTAATGGAGGCTGCTGTGGAGGCTCTGAATAAGGAAGTAGAGGCCAACCGGGTTGAGATTCAAACAATAAAAAGTTGCGAAAAATCTATCCTGGACAAAATTGAATCTCTCGAGAACAATAGTAGATGAAAGTACATTAAAGTTCTTAATGTCCCAGAGGGTTTGGAGGGTGATAACATTAAAAGTTTTTTTATAGGTCTTTTGAAAGAGTATATCCCGTCCATTGACTCTTTGGATCTCGAAGCTGACATTCAGAGAATCCACAGAGACCCGTTCTCAAAAAACGCAAATAAGAAAACACCTAGGAGAATTCTAGTCAACTTTAAAACGTTCCTATTAAAAGAGCGTATATTATCCAATGCACTTAAAGCTGGCTGCTTCACAAAAGGAGATTGGTCATTCCGGATTAGATCAGACCTTTCTAGAATCACGCAGGATAGACAATGGGAACTGGGGAAGTTGATCCCAACATTAAGATCCTTAGGCGCAACAGTCCAACTGAGGTACCCTGCTCTTTTGAGAGTAATGTGGAAGAATAAAATGTTTAACTTTAGAGACCCTAAGGAGGTAGGGGTCTTTATAGATCAAATCAAGGCTCAGGGATAAGTTGACATTTTTCTTGACATTTTTCTTGTCTGTTTAAGTGTCTCCGGAGGAGGGAGTGAGCTCTACTGGGTGGGTTATCATCAGGCCCAGGGTGTTATCAGGGAGGGTTCCCTTGGGAGGGGGGGGCACAGTTGGAGAAAGCTACTTTTGGGTTTCACTGAGTGGGGAGCATATTAGGGAAAAAAAAGTCTTCATTTGTGTAATCTACAGGATATTGTAAATAAAAATGGAGCGGTCCTTGAGCAAGTAAACTGCTGGCTGTCTGTAACATCTGCAATGGTGGGTTGGATAGAGCCTTAATCCCTCCTTTAGCATCAATTACAATTTTAACGTGGAATGTTAATGGACTTAGGGTTTTGAGCAGAAAGAGGAGAATCCTCCAATATCTGAGTCAATCGAAATATGATATTATCATCCTTCAAGAAACTCATTTAACCTTTAACGAATGGAAGACAATTCGTGTCAAGCAGAGATGGATTGAATCCTCCATCCATACATCACAAACATGTTATACTAAAGGAGTGGCCCTGATTATCAAGCACTCGGCTAAAGCAACACTAGGTGATGTTAAGGCAGACACCAAGGGGCGATGGGTTATTGGCGATGTTAAAATCCAAAATGAATGGCGTACCCTTGTAGGCTATTATGGTCCGAATATAGATGATGAGGGTCCCCTAAACACTATTCACAGTCAACTGATTCAATCCAACTTTCCTATCATTATGGGGAGTGATTTTAATATTCTCCTGAATCCCAATCTTGACAGGTCTCCACAAAGATGGGTTCTTTCATTAAAGTGCTGATGAAGGACTTAGGTTTGATAGATATCTGGAGGAAGAAATGCAAGGGATCGGGTGGCCCCTTGGACTTTACATTTCATAATAAAAAACATGGGCACTTCTCCCGGATTGATTTCTTCTTGGTAGATGCAAGACTGTTGAATTGTGCAACCTCTGCAATGCATGTCCCGGAGCACCTCTCTGATCACTCTGCTGTAGTCCTAGTGTTACAAATGCCGGGAGTTGTGTTAACTAAAAGGTGAACCTTTGATAGAACCTTACTCCTAGACCCCCTAATAATTTCGCAGTTGAAAAAAGAAACACTATCTTTTTTTTAAATTAACCAAGATTCAGCTTCATTGAAGGTAGTATGGGATGCCTATAAGGCATTTATTAGAGGTAGTGTAATAAGTTTGGCAGCTAAGAAACATAAGGAGAGTAGAATGATGATCCAGAAATTGGAAGATGATATTTCCAGAGAAGGGAATGGAAGTAAAACCCACCAAGATACGCAACTATGTGGGGAGGAAGGCAGGGAGGTCATAGCTAAGAGACAGGCACTGATAGACTATTTAGATGACATTACCAGAAAAAAATGGGAAGCTAGCAATTTAGCAAATTACGAATTTGGTGAGGGATGCAGGAAGCTCCTTGCCTGGAAGTCTCAGATAAATCAAACCAGGAATGTAATTAAAGAGGTAACTATTGTTGACTCAGACGAGATATCCTCAGATAACTCCAAAATAGAACAGGCTTTTGAAGTTTTTTTTCAGGATTTATATACAGAGGATCTAGTGGTTTCGGAGTCTCAAATTAAAAAATATATTGAGGGTATATCCCTACCATCCCTCACAGGAAATCAAACTAGTCTGCTGAATCAGAATATTTCTTTGGCAGAACTTATGACCGTGATGAAACATCTAAAAAGAGGTAATGCAGCGGGGACAGACTGTATCCCTAATTAATTCTATGTGGCTCTGATAGAGGAGATTGCTCCTGTCCTTGGGATCCTGTTTGACAGGATCTTTTCAGATGATACACCAATTCCTAGGTCCTGGAATGAGGCTGCTGTGTCATTGATTGTAAAATCAAATAAAGACCTAAGAAAATGTGAGTCATACAGGCCCATCTCCCTGCTGAATTGCGATTATAAAATCTTTGCGCAAATTCTAGCAGGGAGGTTGAACCCTGTAATGAGTGCCTTGTCTCATCCTGATCAGAAGGGGCTCATTAGGGGCCACCAACTTCATGATTTAACGCATGACCTGATTGGTGCGATTGACATAGCCTCCACTAATAATCTCTCCCTCACGATCTTCGCATTCGATGCAGCTAAGGCATTCGATAAGGTGAATTGGCCCTTTCTAAGCTATAATACCCGAATTTTTGGGTTGGGGGATCACTTTGTTAGGGCTATCAGTAACATCTATAAAACCCCCACTGCTAGACTCATTGTCAATTGTAACTTATCTAGGTCAATTAAGTTGGAGCAGGGGATGAGACAGGGATGTCTCCTCTCCCCCTTATTGTTTGACTTATATATAGAACCTTTGGCCTGTTGCATTAGGGCTAGTCATATCTTTGCTTCATTTGCATGGGAGGGATGGGGAAAAAAAGTCGCGTTATACGCGGATGATTTGATGATTTTCTCTAGGGACTCCCCTGCTATCCTGCCTAGCCTGGAGAAAATTGTGATGAGTTTTGGGAGGGTTTCAGGTTACCTAATTAACGCACAAAAAACTGAAATTATGTCATGGAATACACAACCCTGTAATGTGACAGCTAAACAGCAAATTCGATATATAGCCATAAAAATCACACAAAATATTACTAAACTAGCTCAAGTTAGTCTCGACTTACAAAGGAAAGAGGCGTCCGCACTATTAAGATCTTGGAATGGGCTTCCACTCTCTAAAAACGGACTATCCTGGGCCGCTCCAACTTGATCAAAATGTCAATCCTGCCGAAATGTACTTTCATCTTTGACACGATCCCTTTATTTTTTTACCACTCTTCCCTGAAAAGCTTGCAAGGGCTTATAAATAGTTTTATTTGGTTCAACAAGGGGGTGAGGATTGCATGGAGGAAGTTGCGATGTCCAAAGCTAGAGGGGGGTATAGCTAGCCTTGACCTTCGTTTTTACTGCTATGCCTTTCAATTAAAGAACGTAAGGTCCCTCCTGATTAACTCCTCTTGTTTTCCTCCCCTGTTTCAAGCGATGTCCAAAAATATACCTCAGGGTGGCGATGGCTGTTTATTTAAGTTTGGGCACCCAAAATACTTTATACAAATTAAACTTAAGGTTTTAAGCTCTGCTTGTGAAGTTTGGTATCGTACCAGGAAGATCCTGAAGATTCCATATTATAGTGCAGGGGCCCCTATTTAAAACTCTCCAGGAACCCCTGCATGCCTAAAAGATAGCTTATCCATCCCTTTATTGGAAGAAGGTTTTTTGAAATAGGGTCAATTGCTACAAGATAACAAACTTCTTCCATGGGAGGTACTCTGTAATACCACACATCAGAGACTTTCAAGATTTAAGTATTATCAGCTATCCACTTGGGCTGTTAAGTTGAATAAAGAGTGAGAAGAGAATGAAGAACATGAATATATCCTACGTGGTCCCCTCCATCAACCTAAAGAGGTCTCCAAATTGGATTGGCTTTTGGCTAAGGGGGAGCCGCCATTAGTACCCATGGAGGAGTCCTGGAGAAGAGACCTGCCTTCTACCAACGTAACATACTTATGGCAAGTATCGATGCGCACTTTATGGAATGTGGTTAAAGCTGCCCACCTTAAGAGAAATCATATGTTCACACTCCATAGGGCATATTGGACCCCGAAGAAATTCTCAAAATTGAAAGGTGAAGGACGGAAGGTCTGCCTGAAGTGTGCCTCGGGTGATGCGAACGGCTTGCATATGTTCTGGCAGTGCTCTCCTATTCAGGGCTTCTGGCACAATATCGGTAAGACTGTTTCGGAGGTCTTGGGGCAAGAGATTAAGGTAAGCCTGATCTTGGTTATTTTTGGGGTCCTTCCAGAGGAGAATATCAGCTATATACTCTCTAACTCACAAGCTTCCTTGTTATTTCTGTTAATTCTTCTCGCAAGGATGGAAATTTGTTTAAAATGGATCTCCTCTCAAACCCCAGTAATATTAGATTGGGTCGCCTCGGTGAAACAAATTCATAGATTCGATCTTGCTAGCCCCTCGAGTAAAAGAATTAGAATGTGGGGAATCTGGGACAGGTGGGTTAATAACCTTGAAAATATAATATCCTGAAAAATTCACAACACCTTTAAAGTCAGATGATTATGAAATAAGTGAGATTTGAGGAGGAGGTACTATCTTGGGGAAGCGTTTCTTCCTCTCTACCATACACCTTCCTTAGGATCTTGGCAGCCGGTTTCGATGGATCCCCGGGTTTCTAAGTAATCTGACGTCATCGTTACTCCTGTCCGGGGTTCCAAGAATAAACCATTGGCTCACTCAAAGACCTTTCACTTATCTATAAATGGGGACAAAAAAAACCAGAGAAAGGGCAGGAATGCACCATATTTAAAAGAACACGGGGCATTCCTGCATTTGACTCTGCACTTGCACCTTTTTGACTGCATAGCGCAATTGCAGACATCCTTCCACCATGGTACGAGAGTGTCTGCGTTGTAAGGAGAATTGTTTTTGTGCAGGAAGGCACACCTTCCTTCCTGCGCACAGTCCCATGAAGCATTTTTCTTTTTTCTATATGTGCTACTAAATGCAGCACACATAGACAGAGGAAAAAACAAGGAGAAATGCAAATATTTCTCCTCAATGCACCTCATCTGGGAAGGTGTAGCATTTTGGCGTAAACACAGGTCTACCACTTTTGGTAAATATGCGTTGCATACTCTGGATTTATGAAGCCACTCAGGGCCACGCATGGTGGCTTTGCGTGGCTTCATAAATGGCATTGTGGCTTTGCATCGGGCACGCACCCACTCATAAATATGCCCCAAGGGTTTGGAATGTAACAGGTGCAACAATCTGCACCTAGTACACGTTTCCCCCACTGCAATGGTGAATAATGTGGATGTGGGTGTTTGTACCAAGTAAATATCTACAGATCTGACCTGTCCATATTTACCAGGGGCCAACTTCAAGCAGAAGGAAAACTTTAACCGACTCATAATTTTACCTGTGTAAACAAAGGTTGCATGGGAGCCCCAATTTAGCAATAGCTTCGGAATTCTGCATTCCATATGCCAGATCCAACTCTTGCCTATTCCACATGTTGTTAACATTAGGGTGATCAAAATAGCATATTTTAATGGTAATTCTAAAACAGAGTTCATTCAAAATATTTCTTTCTAAATAATTTGCATTTTCTTCCGCCACGTACTATTTACAGGCTTGGCCACATGAATATCAAACTGTAGATACTCTCTGTGGTTCTTTTATAACAGATGTTTATTTATAATCCAGATAAATGAGGGCGCAACCTGTTAGAAGATACTCTGTGGAACTGTGTTGCCTTTCTTGACTCTACAATTGTTTCTATCAAAATGAGGAATCGTTCAATGCTTCAACTGAATATGTCTACTTTGTTTTCAGGAATAAAACATGTCCCCTAGGGACAAAACAAAGAAAGACAGCTGTCGTAACCAAATAAGGGATACGTGATTGGTGTATGTAGCAATAATTACTTTTCGCAAAAAGCATAACACGTTACAGCAAATATGTAATATACCATCTCGTACGGATGCAATGTAGAATATATGGCCTATCACTCATTCTTGAAGTTTCCCCTCACTCTCTATTCATTGAGGTAATAAAGAAGAATATTTGAGAAATATTAATTTAAAGTATCTGTAGTTAAATGTGAGACATCACTCCGATGGGAAACGCCATGCTTTAGATGGTTTGTAACGTTGTCTTCTTTGAACAATCTGCATCAAATATTTGGACAGCTAATGCAACGTTGGTGCAAATAGGTCGAGAGGATGGAGCTATTTGAAATTCCAAAATGTGTGTATTTGCTTCCAACTGGAATATAGCAAAAGACAAAAACAACGAGGAGAAATGCTTTATTTCTCCTCTGTTTTGCTGTGTTTATGTGTGCTGCATTGTGCAGCACACATAAAAACAGCAAAACGCCATGCATGATTGTTTATGTGCAGTAAGGTGTCCCTTACTGCACATAAACAATCATTTTTAAAATGACGAGTTGCTACTTCTCTGTGTGCTGCACAAAGCAGCACACATAGAAGTTACAAATCGCCATTTAAGATTGTTTATGTGCAGAAAGGGACACCTTCCTCCACATAAACAATCATTCCCCACACCTTGCACTATGGTGCAAGGGTGCCTACGTTGGCAGCTAAATTTAGTGCCAGTGCAGGGGGAAACGCAGGGCTGCACTGTATTATTGTAAATACGGTGCAACCCTGCGTTTCAGAAGGGGCATCGTGCGACATTAAGCCAAGAAGGCTAATACCACGCTCCATCACTTCTTTGTAAATACGTCCCTCCTGTTTTTTGATGTCACGTCACTATATGGGAAAAGAATCACAGAATATAGTCATCCCATCTTCTTTGCCTCGGTTGCTGCTTTTTGCTGCTTTGGTGATTTATTTTAATGGTTATTTTGGTGAAATAGCCTAATATTTTGCTGTCCAGTGCACATGTACAGTTAAAGACGTATGTGTAATAATAAATGAGAGCAGCTAAAAACAGTTAAGATGTAAATTAATCTCTCTTGATTACCGAACCTCTTCACTTATATTTATGAGCAATTGTAGTGTACCTGAACACTAACAGCCACAAAAGTTCTTCCCTTCTTCCAAAAGTGGAGAATATCATTGGCCATCAAACATGAGGCCTGTAGCACACGTTATGTTATGATGACGGACTAAACTCCATGTTCCTCTACCATGACTCGTTCCCCACTCATTATGTGGTGGCTAGGGTTGGTTCATTGTTAAGGTGGCAACATTTACAAGGACCAGGGTACATAAAATTATAAATAATACAAAAAATATCAGGGAATATTTTAAGACCAGCAGGTACAGACTCCCAAAGACATAAAAAGTCACAACAATGTAGCTGGGTTTAACAGCTAGAATGCTTCATCATAGAGTTCCTTCTCACACCACAATGACTTGTCCTCGCAGCCGGCAAGAAGTAGCCACATCGGCATTGGCAGTTGCCACAGCCCTGAGTTTCTTGCCCGCGTAACCTTGAACGGAGGCAGTATACCTGACTACAGCAGGTACCTGACAGGTGGATCTTCCTTGTTCCTTGATGACCACTGTTTGTACCAGTATCCTTATATTTTTATTTCTCTTGTGCACCTTTCAACAGAGTGACACTAATAGGTCCTGACGAATGCCCCTACACCTTTTTAGGGTAATTTTAGGGCACAACGATGTTGACCCACTGATATCGTCAGGGATGAGTTCCCTCCCTGCTTCATTTCACTGTTTTTAATCCTTTCCCTGGCAGACAAGAGTAAAGTTGGAAGGTCTGACCCGGCCAAAGTTTTTTATTCTTCATTACACTACACTTTGCTTAGCTCACCCACACCTTGGACTCTCATAGGGTAGTTGAACATCCAAGAGCTCCTCCTATTTTATGAGTTGTAGCCCAGTCCTCAACAAGTCATTGTGGTGTGAGGAGGAACCCTATGATGAAGCAAGCCTCCTCATGGTGTGTGAGGGTTATTTTCTTAAAGAAAGTCTTCTTTTCCTTCTGTGAGAAACATTGATCTGTATTTAATTATTCTACATTCAACCCAATTTCTATCTGACATGGCTACATTGCTGTTATTTTTTACATAAAATGATGCACACTGTCCTGGCTTCATAGTAAAGAACCAAGTGTGCCATACTAAATTGAACCAACCCTTCTTCTCCTGTCTGAAACCTCCCCAACCAACAAAGGGCCTGACCCTTGGACAAGAGCAACTATCCAGCCAGACGTTAGAGAATGTTACTGTTGCCACAGAAAGGGCCACATGGCCCACCAATGCTGGCTATAAGCATATCATGAACAGAGGTCGATAAACTAAAGCCAGTCCCCGCAAAACCCCTATCCACAAACCCAAGTCCAGGGGAACCCGATTAGAACCTACACACAACCCCATGAAAGTCAGCCAACTGCGGCACCACTGCAACAGGGGTCAGGTATATGACAAACATGTGGAAACAGCAATAACAGACAGGAAACCCAGCCCAACACGCACAGGGGCCACAACCGCAATAGGGAGCGGTAACTGTCTGGGGAGGCAATGCCTTCACATAAACACAGAACCCAAATGTGCAGTAAGTCAAAACCCCCAACGAGAAGCATCCATTTCATGCGCACATCACAATTCACTGTACCAAAACTCAAAAGAAGGACGAATGAGACAACATTAGGAATTCAAGCCCGTACTTGCAATTAGGAATTCAAGGCTGCGGGATGTGTTTTGTCGATCGGGTATCCTCACTAGAGTCCACCATCCAGGGTGCCTGTGGGAGCCGAGGCCCCACTCTGCTGCTGATCCTCCAGGGCGGGGCTGGCTGACCACAACCCTAGGGGGGCAGTCTGATGAGGTGGCAGGGTGGCTCCCCGTCCAGTCCTTGAAAGCAGGCACCCAGGCCACCGCAGCCTCAAGTCAATTGGGACGGGTTCTGATCACCAAGTCGAAAAAAACAGGCCAGCCCAGGACCAAAATACCTTCATGGCGTAAAATGGAGACCCCCTTTAAGTTCCAAAATGAAGCTGTCCTCCAATGTTGGGAGCCAGGTTTCCCATACGCTCGGCATAGCAAAGACCCCATAACCTCCACCATACAAGATCCAGCATGTTGCGAAGCGCTGCAAAGGTGCCAAGTCAGTTCGAAGGGGAGGTCCACTTGAATAACTAACTGTCCCAGTCCATCACCTTCCTTAGACAAATTCCGATGAGTTCTTGACTTTAAACTCCGGATTATCCATGCCGCAATGTTTTCCTCCCTTCTACATCAAAATTTTCCAAGTGTCCAAAGCCTGTTTGCCGGGTTGTGTCCCTCCAGAAAAAACAACAGAATTGTGCTGCTGGTTAGAAGCCCCTAGTCACAGCTAGGAACCACAGGTCCAAATACCCAGGAAAAGACATGGTCTGAGGGAGAGTGGGGTGCCGGGGAAAGGGAGTCTGCAAGTCGATCACAGCTCTGTGTGAGATTGAAACACAAGGATGTGCCCATCCCCGTATCACGCCTAGTATACAGCCAATACACTAGGCCTTACACACACCATTTGAAGGAAACAACGAGCCCAATCTGAGACACTTCAATATCAGAAGCAAGCAAAGACCATGGACAGTTCCTGACCACCTCCATTTTTTCCTGATAAAATGAGAATAACAGATCACATGAGAGCTAGAGCAAGCACCCAAAGACCAATAAAAAGAAGCCCAAAGCTAGACCAAAAAAGAAACTTCTCGAAAAGGGCCTTAGTCAAGACACCTGGCGCCACTAAAGAGAGGGCCATGTTGCACGCCGCATGCCGGGACTAGAAGGGTATACTTGTGACATCAAGGCACTTGCAATCTCCAACATCATGCAATTGCGACATGCCCCCTCCTTATACATTGGGCGCACACATGCAGGTCAAAGGACACCACCTGCACCAATAGCACCCCCTATGTACACATTGGAGAGAGGGACTGGCAAAGTCCACGGAATCCTAGTTAAAATTAATACCATCCCACATTCATGAGACAACCCCGTAAAAATCTTGCACCAGTCTAAACTCCCAGCATGGTACGGAGAGGGGGGAGGCCCAACATCCCATCAAAATTAATGCGTCCCATGAACTATAACGCACTTTTCAAAATACAATACCCTGACTGGGACCACCTTTTGGTACCTCACTAAAAATGGAGCAAATGGCGAAAAAAGCACACCCCTCAAAAGGAAAGCACAGGAACCCCGAAGGAAGATGACGGCACATGCAACAATGCACAGTTTTTTTAACTAACCAAGTAAACATAGCTGTTATTCAATGGGTTGACAATCAAACATCCAAGTGCACCACCTTTTTCAGCGGCCACATCAGCACCCCAACAGGATCTACAGTGTGTGAATTAAGAACTGAGAACTGTACAGTGATCTTTTTGCCTCAAACTTTGTTGACTAAGATACTCCCAATTACCAGAGGATTACAGCCATCTCCTCTTGATCCAATCCCAAGACCTGCAATGTTAAAAAGTTATGTATTGTTGCACTTCTATGTACCTTCTGTTTACTGTTTGTGTTTGTGTTTCCGCATCCATTCATCACCAAAACACTGCTCAGGCTGATGGAGTCCACCCCGCAGCTATCACCGCGCTTGCATAGGGACCTCTCCCACATCACATATAATTATACCGAACCCAACACTAACATTCCACATGCACTACACAGCACCCTCTTACACAACACATGGTATCAGCACATGAGCGCTGTGGGCTCCAAGACAACAGCCAAGTCATGTTACGTTTGTTCGCTGATACTACATGCAGTAGGCACAGACAGGCTTTACCTGCTCCAAGAGATAGCCCCGAAAAAGTAAAATGCCTTCTCCACCTATACCTATGTAGGATTAGGGCCAAGATACAACCCAATAGAGTAGAACCCCATAGAGTATAGTGAATCTGACCCGATATGAGACGAATCCCTCAGCATTGCACCTTTTCACCGAGCCTAGTGTCATTCAGACTGAGCTAGATAGGATGCACAGAAGGGGTAATATAGGGGAGGATACTGTTTGGCCCTGAGATTTTCAAGAAAAGAGATTCTTGGAGGTAGCAAAACCACCACACCAATGCACAAACACATCCGCTACCACTTCCATCTGTGGTCCCAGGGTGGCCCTTACCATATCTGAAGCTGTCTTTTTTAATAACAAATGGTCCCTAGACATGGAGTTCCAGTGTAGGGTCATCCACCTTGATGCTACAAAGGGAAACGAGTCTTGTTTGGGAGGGTTGAACCACAGCATAGATATAGGTATACAAAATCTGGGATACTGAGGTGGATAGATATATGTGGTTAGCAGTGAAGGGGCAACCCCTAATTGTTCGGAAACTTACACTGTATTCCTTGTGTTTAAGCGGCAAAGGAATCATTCCACTGGGAGCAAATGAAAACTGTGGCACAGTACTTCACATTTGGGGACATGCAATGGGGCAACTCCACGCTGATAGATACCTACTGGCAATGTGGCAAGTTTTCCTATACTCAGCTCATCCCTAGATGGCATGGCCTCTGCTCCCTCATCACAATACACACCCTGTCCGCGGTCATTCCCAGAGAAAATCTGTCAGAATTGCACCATCATCCGCTAAAGAAGAAGATGACTCTGTTTCAGCAGGCTCGAGAAAAAAGAACTGCTAAGGATTTTGGCTGGGCTCAGTACAAGGACATACTGGAATAATTCACACTATTTTTAGCCACACAAATAAACGCAAGAGGGTCCATACCCTTCTTCACAGTGCAGACAGAAGCAAACACCTGTTGGTTACAAATAACCAGGTGGGATTTGCTCAAGATGATGAACAGCACTGAGCTCGGCCTTAATGCAATCAAGGAAGAACTAAGTGCCATCTGCCTCATGATGATGCAACTTCGATATGTGTTGGACTTAATGACCACAATGGATGGAGGGGCGTGTGCCAAGATCACAGCATCCTGATGCAATGATCTAGACAACAAAACTTTAACTCTTGCTCTCCAAGCATTGCACCATTTACAAAGACACATGTGAGGAGGGAGGTGCCCCTGAGCAGGAATGGTACATCAATTGGTTTTCCTGGTTACCCCGGTGGCTGACTGGACTGTGCCCATCATTGTTGCCTCTTTTCATATATTTTTGTTTGTGTGGTTTCTTTCAATTGGGAGTTTCCTCCTGTAAAAATGCAGTCCTCAAATTGGGTAGAATGCAAGTAACTAGGTAAGTAGTAACAGTCAAAACTGAAGAAAAACATGTTCCCAATAATGTGACTGTCATGAGAAATGGGTTAGATGTTTTAGTTGAAATCCACTATGAAGCGAATGTTAACATTGGTAAAATTGATGCCAATGTTCATAATGATACACTTGCATATACGAACAAAATCGCATTACTATTAACAAACTCATCCGTCATGAACTCTCTATCAATCCCGACTCAGAAATACGTGGTCTACGACATAAGCCTGAGGTTACTGATTAACAGGGCACAGGTGGGGTAGCATGTAGCCGACAGACAAACTTGCGAACAGGAAACTCAGGTCCATCCCCTACATAAGCGCAGCGACACCAAAATTGACCTGGGAGATTGGCCCCAATAAAGCACATATGGCTGGAGGGGGAGAGCATTCCCAAAACATCGTAAGGTCAGATGCCACATGAAGTTAAGGACACAGCACACACAGGAAATACAGTGGTCACACACTCCTCATGTCGGACATCTGGACACGTTACCCACTAGCCCCCATGGTGTCCACGCAAAGTCGAGGCCCACCTGCGTTTGTTATCAGGGGCAATATTTATAATTCCACCGACAAGGCCCACATTTATTTACCAAAACAGGATCCTCGGAAGTACTTTAGGTCACCCAAAAACTATATAAAGACGTGTTTAGATTGATTGTACTTCGAGACAGTCCATAGACCTGTTTTTGTAACTGTGCTCCTGGACAAAGTGTTTAATTAGACCAACTGTACCTGTTTTGCCAAATGCCTCTTGTTTTCAAGGTAAATTCATATTAGCGCAACAGTCAGATGAACTGACTCTACCTCCAAATTTGGAGCCCAATTATTTCATAGCTCTAGATCTGTGTGTCATACTTTTAGAACTTTTTTGTACCTACATTTATCATTTGAAATCATCCCTCAAATACATGCCTCAATAAAGAAGAAACATTGTCCAAATGTGGCTAATGTTGGTGTATCTTTGCTTTCACTCAGCTATGATTAAACAATTATGCTTATAGACATTAGACATTAGAGAAAGCATTGATCATGTTGATAACTCAAAGGGGGATTTGGAGAGAAAGACAGCACAGTCTGCAAAAAGCAAGGTATATCAGACACATTAGCCAATTAAAGGCATCTGAAGTAAATGTGACAGGTGCCAAATCATTCCTTTGATGTACAAACAAAAGATGATAAGTCCAAAACACAGCTCTGGTGAACCACACTGATGACTGGAAAGTCATCAGTGATTTTGTTTCTGGGCCTGCACTTAACCCATGCATGATAACCTGCAAGAGTGAAGAGTAATTTGTTTAGGGCTGTTAAAATCTAAGAAGGGCTCACCAGCTTCTCTACTATCTCATAGAGTTTTACACAAAGTACAGTGCTGAATGCAATTAAAATTGACAAGTCCTATCTATAGAAAGACTCTTCTCAGGTAACCATAATTATCAATAAAAGAAATTAGGCAGGAAATTCAAATCAATATTATTTATGCTCTACTAAAAATCCACCTCAAGCAATGAGAGAATGACCTGATAAAAATACAGCCACTTCCTTGATTTAGCAGCAACTTGCGAAACAGTATCGGCAACAAATCTATCAAACTCATGGGATGGTTAATTTTCAGGGCCAGCATGTGCTCCTTTCATTTAAATCAGTAATAATCGGTCACCCATGAGACTCGAGGTTTCCTACTCATCTAGATGGCATTCATTAATAGGAGAAAGATAGTGACTTATTGTTTACATTAGATTAATAAAAATCATGTTATTTGGGCATTTTGACATGGCAGAAGCCTTTCCCACTTTCAGCAATATATAAATTAAAAAGCAAAGGAGTGGGGATGCATCCTTGCTTCAGTGCTGTATTTGTGGGGATCTTTCTTGAAATGTGTGAGCCATCCCCTAGTCTGACCCACAGCCAGGTGTTTGTATACAGTTGGTCGATTGGTCTCAGTAGGTAGGCTGGGAGACCCAAGTCCTGCAATTTGTGCCACAATGGGCCTCTAGGAATACTTTTGAATGTAGCTTTGAAATCTACAAGTAGGAGTAGAGCTCTGATCCACTTCTGAGAGGTTTATCACACATAAGGGCCAACGCCATCAGATTTGAAGTAGTGCCATAATTGACTCTGAAGCCACACTGATTTCTAGAAATGATCTGGCCTTCGTCTGCCCAGGCTTTTAAGTCACCAAGTAGATGGCTAGTGAAGAGCTTGGCACCATTGTCGATTAGCGCAAAGAGGCAGTAATGAGCAGGATCTCATTTTGTGCCTCCTTTGAAAATTGGCTGGATAATGGATCTTCTCCAGGAGTCTGGAATACCATTTGAAGTCAGGCTGAATTCGAATACAGGAAACAATGCCTTAGCCCAGAATATAGAATTAGATGTAAAATGGGCTGTGAGAAGCCTATTTGGCCCGGTGCTCCATCTTTCCGCAGGCTCACTAACTTCAGTACACAGCATTCCTCAAGTGAACTAGTTGTACAAAGTTCTAAGAATTAATTTGCTGAACAGTCACCTGTCATGTTGCTTACAGGCATCTGTGTTACTTCTGCAACGATAAGAAGATCACTTGACAGTTGGTTGAGAGGTGGTGGAGGCCCTGATTTGGTGTTGATTAAGAAGTGTTAAGTCAGAAATTAGACCCAAGCAGTTTATGGGATATTAGTATTAGTACCCCTTTTGCTTCCAGTTGTCGCTTGGTTAACCATCGACCAGAACTGTTTGCCATTCTTTTTCTTACTTGCAAACAGGAGGCAAGCCTAGAAGTTGTGGTTCTTTTTTTCTTTTCAGTTAATAGTGTTATAACTTTTTTATTTTGTTCTATATTTAAATTAAGTATATACTATTTTTTAAATTTCTAAAATGTTCCCTTTACTTTATCATGGTGGAGATACATGCATACATGTGAAAAGTCACAGTAGTAACTTTACACTTGTAAATTACGCTCCACCACCTGGTTTCAGGGGGTGGAGACATGTAAGCCTACAGTTTATAGCAAGTTTATCCTTATAAATGGTGAACAGACTAATGTAGTAAATGTACTACAACGTGCAAGAGAAAACTTACTTGTGTAGATTTACTCATATGTAAATTTACCTTTGTGAATAGCCCCCTGAGCATTTTAGGTAGATACAAGACTGAATATCCACTTGCAATTGGTAGTATGGAAAACCAACGTATTTAAAACAAGGGCAAACTTCCTTTTTGTGTACATTTACAAACGTTTGCTATTCACAAAGGGATTTACAAGTAGTATCTTTACAAGTGTGGAGTCTCCACACATTAAAAGATAGGAACAGGGGTGGGAGCCCCCTGAGCATTTTAGGTAGATACAAGACTGAATATCCACTTGCAATTGGTAGTATGGAAAACCAACGTATTTAAAACAAGGGCAAACTTCCTTTTGTGTACATTTACAAACGTTTGCTATTCACAAAGGAATTTACTAGTAGTATCTTTACAAGTGTGGAGTCTCCACACATTAAAAGATAGGTTTTTCATGTGCTGAGACTCCACACTCGTAAGGATACTACTCGTAAATCCCTTAGTGAATGTCAAGTAATCATAAACTTACATTAAAGGGTAAGTTTACTTTTGTGAATCAGGTCCTGAGTTATTACTTGAGGGGTGTAAATACCCACCTCAAGTAAAAGCCACAGTCATTGTCAGGGTGAAACACTAAAGTCACTAAATAATCCTGAGCTCACCTCTCCCTCGGTAGCTATTGCCCAGAGCAGACAGGCTAAACTTAGAGGCAATGTGTAAACTTTTTATGCTGTACTAAAACAGAAATAAAGCTGAAATGCAAAACTATAAAAATCCCAAAACGAACTAGAAAGATAGAATGATATGTAATAAATAAAATGGCATTAATAAGACAAAAATCAATAATGGGAACCAGAGATATAGACTTTTAACATTTCAAGTAGCTCCAAGAAACACAAAGTGCCAACAATAGTCAATGGTTGCAGTAGAACAGGACCTAGGCGCAAATTGTCACTGACTGCGATGGAGCACGGGTCAGATATATTAACAAAGTTCATCCTAGCCAAAGATTTTACAATCTGAATTTAGTGCTTTAAGTCCGAACAAATCAATCTTTATTTAAAACATTTACAAAAAATACATTTAAAATTAAATACAATTAATATTATCATTACTTGTTAAAATAAATATCTATAACATCAATCTATTTTTAAATTAACTACATAAAATAAATATAAAAAGTCAACAAAAATATCATAAAAAAGTATATTATATACAACAATATATTTTACACCAATATTAAACACTAAACTAAGAAACACATATTTATCTTCGATATTTATGCCCAATATGTTTCACAACAACATATTTCTGCAATTATATTTGTGTATTATGATTTTATTCAATATTCTGTCCAAATACCATTAAGTTCAGTTCTCTAAAAACATGGCAGCCTGTCTAATCCTCTTCATGTCAGAGCAACAGCAGTATTTTAGTTTATTACTATTTCTTGAAGTAGTCCTGAAACAGTCATGCCCCTGGCCTGGTCCTTTACTATAGACCCATAGCCTGTAGCAGAGGGCTATGCTTGTTGTTAAAGGCACTGAAACGAATTATAGGCCCAAACTGCAGGTGAGGGCCTATAACAAGGGAGCGGATCTTTAATAGCTGGTGTATCCTGAAGCTATAAGGCTATTAGAATATTCCACCCACTGAGGATAGAATGCTCAAAATCATAAAAGGGAAAAACACAAAGACAAGCACTTCTATGTTGAAGCTGAAGGCTTATACCAGGCAATATTGCCAATATTGACCCTAAGCCACTTTTGTGCCTTTAATGGGGCTCCCACCATTCCAATGTTTTAATTAGAAGTAGTGCACAGGGCTGACAGCTGGGATGACACTTGCACTTGCATGGGAAACCTAATCTTCTAAATTAATGTCATGTGGTGGAGGTCAATCAGCTGTTTAGGTCTTGTAAGGTAACTGAAAATTTGCACAGAACCAACCATATTCTAATACATATTTTTGGAATCAATGTTGATGACTAACAGTCCACAAAAAAAATTGGACATGAGCATTCACTCCAGATGGGCCCCAGTCAATCTATTGTTGCAATGGTGTGGAAGGACCTGAGGCCATTTTTGAAGTATTTTTATTTAATTTATTCCAGAAAGATGTTAAAGATTTCTGTAGATTTGGTGAGGGGCTCATCAATGTGTTTCGGGAAGTATGTCTTGTTTGCTATCTTTATGTCTTGGCAGTATCCTCTCTTATGTAGCTTGCAACTAACCTTGCCCATATTTGTTAATGTCTACCGCCACCTAGATTTAAGTTGGCACCTTGTTTTTGGAGTTGAACCAATTATGCATCATTAGAACTGGGATTACTGATTGGTTGAGGTATGCCCCCAGGCTAGACAGGAACCACCATTCTAGTCAGGGTAAGCTAGATACACACTAAAAGATAACCTGTGCTCAGCCTCTGGTAGCTTGGCACAGAGCAGGCAGGCTTATCTAAAGAAGCAATGTGTAAAGTATTTGTGCAACACACACACAAAGTAAGACAATAAATACACCACAAAAAGACTCCACACAGGTTTAGAAAAATATATTAATTTTTATGAACAAAACAAGAGCAAAACAACAAAAATCCTGTGTATAGAAGCTGGGATATTGATTTTTAAAGGTATAAATGCAGTAAAGCGCTTAGAAGCAGGTAGCACAAAAGTTTTTACTTTAGCTCATGCTGGACTGGGGCAAAGTCAAAGTTCAGGGTGACTGCAATGGAGCGCCGTCCGGCTAGAGCGCCTAGGTGAAAAAGTACCTTTCCTGGTCGCAAACAGTGACATGTGTCGATGTCGAGGCCCGCAGGAGGCATTGACGTTCTCCACGCAGTGAAGGTGATGCATCAGTTCTGAAGACGGGTGCAGGAGTCGAGAGGCATCGAGCGATGAGCCGGATTCTGTCAAGCAGTCGAGGGGAGGCATTGATTTCACCAAGCTGCATCGGTAGTGATATGCTGTCTGGTGCATTGATCTCTGGAGGAAAAATGTTGGTTCCAATAAGATGCACCAATTTTACTCCAGCAACTGGGTCGATCCGCCGGTTCTGGCACACGCAGACAGGAGATGCTCCGAAATCCATGTTGCAAGTATCTGCGCCAATTCCAGTGAGCCAGGTAGAGGGGTAGAGACTTTGTTATCTTTGAGTCTCAAGCAACAGGAGGCAAGCCAACAAGCCCTTGGAGATCACATGGAGTGAAGGCAGAGTCCAGCTCTCCTTCAGCAGAGTTAGAGAGCAGCAGGCAGCAGGGCAACAAACAGAAAAGCAAACCTTCTGCATCAGCAGTCTAATTGAGTCCTTTAAGCAGCACAGCAGTTCTTCTGGCAGAGCTTCAGTTACAAGACCAGTAGTGTCTGATTTTAGAGGGTCAGAGACCCAGTACTTATACCCAAAAGTGCCTTTGATGTGGGGGTGACTTCAAAGCAGCTCTCTGAAGTGCACAAGTATTCCTTTCAAACCAGTACTATCTGCCAGGCTCTCTGGTGGGGGGGTAATCAGTCCTCTGTAGGGACAGGACGCTGCCTATTCAAGTGAAGTGTTAGCCCCTCCCTTCCATCCTGCCCAGGCAAGGCCATCAGAATGCAGATGTATGCAGGTGGGTACTCTGACACACATATCCTTACTGTGTTGTGGCTGTCTTAAGGAAATGCACAAAGGGTAGCTGCCACCTAGCCCAGATGTGTATTGGAGACAGGCTGCAAATCATGCAGAGTTATGTCCACTTTCTAAAAGTGACATTTCTAAAATAGTAATTCCAAATCCAACTTTGCCAGGAGGATTTATCATTACTATTCCGAACATACAAAAAATGGAAAAGCTACTCTTCTCTGATCAGGAATTATAGCTTGAATGTGTATTAAGGCATTCCCAATGCTATCCTATGAAAAGAGTAGACCTCACAGTAGTGAAAAATTAAATAGGCTGTTTGTCACTAGCAGGACATGCAAGACATCACTGTACATGTCCTACATGTCATTTGCATAGCCCCCTGCCCTTAGGTCTACCTAGGACTACCTTAAGGGTGACATATGTGTAATAAAAAGGGAGTTTCAAGCTTGGCAGGTAGTTTTAAATGTCAAGTCAAAGTGGCAGTAAACTGCAAACATCGGCCCTGAAGTAGCAGGCCTGAGAGAGGTTTGAAAGGCAACTTCTGTGGGTGGCACAATCAGTGCTGCAGGCCAACTAGTAAAAAGTAACTTACAGGCCCTGGTCATATGGTACAACACTTTACAAGAGACTTTCAAGTAAAACAAATATGCCAAACAGATGTGAACCAATCATACCATGTTTAGAGGGGAGAGCACATGCACTTTAGCACTGGTCAGCAGTGGTAAAGTGCCCAGAGTCCTAAAACCAGCAACAAAAATGGTCAGAAAAAGAGGAGGAGGTAGGCAAAGAGTTTTGGGTGACCCTTTAGACATGACCATTTACCAACATGCATGGAACCATTTGCTGATTAATGTACTCCTGTAATTTGTTTTGACTTGTGAGAGAGGGGCTAGCTTGTTGAGTAAATTGATAAAGTTATGATAGAATCATTTGAGCTTAGTTTCTCAGTCTATGGTAGTTAACCATTTTGATGGCATGGTTGAAGTGTTCTGTGGTAATGATTTTTGTGTATCTTATTTAGAATGGGTTTGAGGTCAACTTGCTTTGAATAGTGATTGATATGTCATGTTTATAAGCTCAGATGATATAAGGAAATGGTTTGACCAGCGCTTAGTTTGCATACGTTCACCAGTTTCACTATTGTAAGATTTTAAATGTATTGCAATATTGTCTCCTGGCCATACCTTACAGTGCCTCATTAGATAACATTTTGTGATGGAAATTGCAGATCTGTAACTAGTTCAAGGAAGTTTTCTAGAAAATGGCCTTTGTATCCTGGGAGGGAGGTATACACTGATACTATTTATGTGTTGATTGTATTGGTAGTACATTGAACTAATACTCATTCCAAGGAGGTGTGCATTGACTTAGATATCTCCCTTAGGCTATCTGAGTAAAGAATAAGGGTTACTCTGTTTTCAGACATCTGTTTTGATTAAGCTTTTTGCAGTTTTGTGGCACAAACTCATTGAAGACAGATCTAAGCCAAGCTTCTGTGACTAAATATTTGCAGATCATTTTTTCTTATCAGGTCTTGAGCCTCCACTGAATTTTTTTGAACAGACTGGGGGCTGATGAGGCCCATCTTTTTCATCAAGGACACAAAAGATTGTAATATAATCCAACATCAAATGACCAAATGATGCTGAATATTGCTTTCAACATTTTTACTCTTACCTACAGCACACTTAAACATAATCATGATTGTTGGTAAAGGACATGTAGCCTAGCCCTGAGTGCCAACTGTACTGTTGTCTGGATCTCTAATGTTAATATTTGTTGTTATAGGCAGACACAGATAATGCATTTGCATCATGACATTTTCCTGATTCACAGATTACAGTCTTGTAGTGTCAGGAGTGGTGTCGAAAGCGCTACCTTCATAGTGATGGAAGGCTACTGCCTTTACCAAGTGTTAAACAGCACCAGCATTGTGGTGACAGCATACCGTGTTTTCATCAGTAGGAATGAACAGGTTCTTTTTACCCTGTGTCACTGGAGTGAGGCCTACAGGTTCACTCACCTTTTTAAAAGTTCTACTGCTGTATGCTTAACTCACCCTAGGCCTACATCAGGTAGCTGCTGAGTGCTGCGTAGCACAGGAGTAGTGACTCTGCGCTGGATGTATGTGTGTCTGGGAAGGGTACAGTACAAACGTAGAGCAGTACTGTGTAGTACTTATGGGATTAGTGCATGGTGTGAGTGTATGTATGCCTGCAAGGAATGCATTACATGAGAGCTGTAGTGCTCTCCAGTGCTTCTGCAATAAATGCATGTGCTGAGTGTATGTGTGTTGTGAGATGTTCAATACATGAAGGGCGAAGTGTTGTGCAGAGTGCACAGTGTGTGTGTGTTTGCAAATAGCACATCTAAGGTATCATACAGAAAAGCTACAGGACTGAGCAGGGCGCATGGACTGAATGTGTGTGCTGAATATATGTGTGTCTGTAGTGGCAGAGTGCATGGCGGTAACAGTACTGAAGAGTATGTGTGGTGTGAATGTGCAGTGAGTTCAAGTGTGCCTGCAATGGCACATTGCATGGAGGACCCTGGGTTCCATTTTGTAAGCCCAGGCATGTCTGGTGAAGACATGATGAGGGGAGGAATCCCCCCAGACAGATTTGTGTATTGCTACATTCCTGTAAGCTGGGTAGGAGACACCCTGGATGAAGGGAGAAAGACACTACCCCTTGATGCAGCGGAAATCGCATTGTATTTGTAGGGATGCATTATAATCGCATGGGTAGAGCGCACCCGCATATAATCCTTTGTTGAATTGACTTGAAGTGTTAGAATTTCAAATGTATTACCCTGAACCATGATGTGTTTAGGCCTTTGTAAAGTAATCAATGTATAAAGTTAATGTAACTAGCATAAAATATTAACTTGAAGAACTCGTGTTGTGAAGCTGATAATTATTCATGTGCTAAATGTGTTTATTTATTGTGTAGTTTTTCATGTAGGTAGATGTATTCACTGAAAGTGCCTTAATTTCTATGCAATTTCGTAAAGCTCATATGATGCTTTCTTATGTTAGCTGAATTTCATAGGCCTGGACTTTAGAATTAGCAGGTTGAATTTCATGTGTACTGTGGAATTTGTTCTTTCTCACATTTTGTGTTGCAGGTGAAAAAAATGCCCTTGTTAGCTAGACTAATTGTCTTTGTTTTAGTAGTCAGGTAAGGAGAGAAGAAGTTACAATTGTATGGCTTGTGTCGATATAGGAAGGTCGTTGTGCTTCACACAGGAGAAGGACTGGGAACCAAGGAAAAAATGTAGCAAGGAAAAGAACACTGGGGCATATTAGCAAGGTCCTTATCGCCGCTTTAGCGGCACTTTTGCCGCTAAAGCGGCGATATTTCTATCGCCCTATTAGCAAGCTGTCGCTAACAGCTGTTAGCGACAGCTTTATGGCGAAAGCGACCGTTTTGGTGCCGCTTTGCATGTCAGCGATATATATCGCTAATGACATGCGAAGTAGGCGTTCCCAACTAAAAGCGACTGAAAACAGTCGCAAACACAACTTCCCCTATTAGCAATGCCCGCGAGCGATAAAACAATTCGCGCTAACCGCGATTATCGCTGGAATCTAACACCTGCTAAAAACCTGACTTAACCATTCTAGTCAATGGGAGGTGGATTGTAAGGTTAAGTCCTCACCTGCCTATTAGCAAGCTTTTCATTAGCACGTTTAATTTATCGCTGGATTTCTCGCGCTATTGCTGGGTTTCGCTGCTATCGCTGGATTTTTCATCCCCTTGGAGATAAGCGTTGATAATAACGCGTTATCTCCGCGATGAAATCCAGCGATAGCCGGCGATAAAAAAAACAGTGCTAAGCGCGCTTTGCGATAATTATCGCAATTTCTTGGTAATATCCCCCACTGTTTTCTCATGGAAAAACACCTTCAGGATCGTACCCAAACAGATGATGTCAACCGCAATAGATCTTGGGAATGTCAACTATGAATAATGTGTTGTTGGGAGCAGAGAAAGCGCCCACTTATTCCTTGCCTTCGGAGAGAGAGCAACTGAGAACGAGCTCTGTCTTCGGTAGATTTATACTACTTGACCCATTGATCATGGAGAGACTTCTTAGGGAGACTCCACATTCTGACACGTTTTATCCTTCCTCCTAAAAATGCTTATTTAGGAATGTCACCTTAGTGTTAGAGTAAGGGCAGATTAATGCCTTTATTCACCAACCCTCAATGCAGGGAAATTTTGACTCATGCTTCCTGATTTTGTGTATTTTACTTCTTAATTGTATTGCTTATGCTGCACCGTCTAAACTTAATGTGCAGATTTGGCTTTATGCTGATTCCTTTGTACTTATACACTCTCGTGTTGAGGGGTCTTTATGTTCAGCTGTTTTTGGCCTTGTAATAGATTAACTAAACTTAATTAGTTGTCCGTGAGTTATTATGTTTCTAAGAGGATTATTGATTAATTGATTGTCTTTCTAACGACTTTTCTCCCCTCCGTGCTTCCTGCTGCAAAAAATAATCATGGAAGTGTGATTTAGAACAAGTCTAGAATTTCTGGGCACAGCCCTTTCAGTTGGTAGCAGTGTAGGATTTCGCACATGAAGCGAGGGGAGAATCTAGAATCAGTCTAGAATAGGTGGAACCTAGAACCCCATAGCCCCAAAATAGAGCCCATTGTCCGAGAACGGAAGGCGACGGATTCCGGCGGAGACTGACGGAGTTTGATGGTGCGGCAAGATGAGTGGCAGACGAAGCAGTGAGTATTGACAGGGTGTATGTTGTGTGTTAGATTGCGGGAATGATTTGATTGTGTGATGTCTTGCGGAGTTGGTGTGAGAGTCGAATGTGGTTTCGGGCCGGACATTGTCCAAGGATTGAGATTTGAGTAGCAGGTCCCGAAGTGGCCTAAGATCCCGGGATATATTAAAGGTGCAGAAGACACAGAGATTGAGATTGTGATTGTCTCACCGAAGATTAGAGGAGTTGTCGTGAGACGTCATCAGCAGTTCCACCTAAGAGAGAGAACTTTGTGTGAATGGGATGTATGGGAATTGTTTAGTGGACCTTGTGTACAGAGGTGAGCTATACTGATTCGAGTGACCAGTGCAGGTCGAGGGTCACTGTGTGTGAATGTTCTTGGATGATTGAATTCTATCGAACTTTTAGCTGGCAGACAATTACAGACTTTAAGTCGATTGAATGCGTGCGGAGAAATTGGAAAGGAGGTTTAGCTGCTGTGAGGAGTGAAGGAGATGTCAGAGAGTGTTGCACTGCAATAGGTAAGTTGGTGTAACGCCACGCTTGTATTGGTTGGTAGTCATCGGGAAGTGTGTTTGGAAAAGACTGTTTCATCGTAAGCTATTGAACAACAAGTTGCAACTGAACTCATGCGATGTTTTAGAGGTTGTTACTCGAGTGGGTGAAGAGGCACCACCCGAGGATACTACTGCACATTACATGGCGACAGAATTTGGGCTCCATACTATAATTTGGCTTCAAAGTTAGCATAAGATCACTGAAAAGGAGGGTGAAATGTCCTTTCCAAGCTTTGGTTCATTTTGGCTGGATGTATTGCATCAGTTAAGAGGAGCAATATTTGCGTTGCGACCTTTGCCTAGACCAACACCGTTGAAGCATTAGATGCCTGGATGCATGCAGCACATGCTAAACAGAGGGAGAAATACCAAGGGGGGATGAGGAAAACTGTGAGATCATATCAGAACGCACAGTGGGATGCACAGCTTAAGAGATGGAGAGTAAAAACCATAGAAGGAGGAAGGCTATACCCGGTGCTGGTAGAAGAGGGAGATCCCCAGGACAAGAGTAACAAGACCAAGGGAAGCGACAGTAGTGACAATGAAGACAGCTTGTTGGATGAGTTGTTATCTGAGCGTCCTCTACCTTATAGTCCACAATCAGGGGACAGAGGGTGTGACTCAGGCAGTGCAGAAAACGTGGATAGTGCAGCAGCTCAAGTAGGTACTGGTTCAGGAGTTGTGGGAAAGATATCCACAGGAGTAGGGGGATAGGAGTGTCTACCTTGGAAGGTATATAACAGAACAGATCTAACGCTGATTCACGGTTACCGGAAGCTCTTACAGTACCAGTTACTATTGGTCCTGTTGTCCCTGTGTATGACCTGAGCTCAGTGGGAAGCCTTAGTCAGCGGCAGTCCATACAGGTTGAAAGATTGGATTGGGAAGAACGGGAAGGATGGGTGGGATTTGTCCATCTTTAGTGCCTATGGACTCTAGTACCCCTTTTGCAGCCAATGCTGATCGTTCCGGAGTACGCATTGATTCTAGTACTATACGATCTATACCCATTGCAAGCACTAGTTCAGATCTATGGATGTGGGAAACTCCAGTGAGCGGACCAAGTGGTGCGTCCTTAGAAGCAAGCATAAGTCAGGGATCCTCTGGAAATCAGCATGTCCTAGATGTTGCAGATTTGGAATCCTGGTTAAGAGACCATAACAACAGCAAGGAGAGTCAGGGTAGTACGCCGAGTCAAGGTACCATCAAGGCTGTAGTGAAGGTGAAATTATTGGATGTGGTGAGGCCGAAGGCTGAGGAGGTAGATGAGATCATCAGTGGGAATTACCTTTGGACAGAATAGAGACCTATAAGCCAGATGACCTGTTGTTCGTAGCAAAGAATTTCACCCGAGGGGTACGATAGGCACATGAGAAGTTGTCAGAGTTAACTAAGAGGTATGGAGTAGATGTGTCTCAAAAGAATATCTTAAAGGGAAATCATAGACTCCCGTATGGTGACCAGGAGCTGGAGGAGAAGAGGGTGACTGGGTTGAAGACGCATATCCAAGAGCTGGTCATAGGAATAAGGGCTTGGAGTATGTTGAATAAGTGGGAGGAAAGATGGTCAAAAAACAAGAGTGTGAGAAAGGTGAAGGGAGAAACACCACCTCCAGAAGGGGAAATGCAGGTAGTTGAGGCATACTCGTTACGGGAGGTGCCTAGTGGAGGGTATGGGCATGTTTCTTGGAGTAAATGTGGCTTAGCTGCATTTACACATGATTTTCCCAGGTAGAAGTAGAAACCTGCTGAATGGTATAAGCAAGTTGATCACTTTGTTAAAATCTCAAAGGTGTTGTGGATTGACTTAAATACCCTGTTCGAAATGCTGGTTCCTAGTGATCTATGGTCTGTTTGTAAAATAGCTATTAAGTGGCCTGCTGTTGAGTCAGAGAGGGATCTAGTAACTCATGGTCCTCCACCTTTGGTTATGAAAAAGTATGATCAGGCGATCACATGGTTGCAGTCCAAAACAGCCCTTCAAGACATTGACTAGGTTAAGATAGACCGAACAACCCAAGAACCTAAAGAGTCAGCGCATGCTTATTATGAAAAGCTATTACAAGCCTTTAAGCAGTACAGCTGGTTAGACACACTCGACCCTAAGGATATGGGACAATTCGTATCAAAATTTGTGACTGGACTGAAGCCGGAGGTCAGCCTCATGATCCAGCAATACTTAATCTGGTCCATGATCCTACGGTACGCCAGGTACTGCAGTGATGAGGTGGAGTCCAAGCACAGGAGGATAAAGGGGAAGTTGATTCTCGTTCAAATGCGAAATGCCCAGAAGGGGGAGCAGGCACAGGCACCAGGGGGAACGGTAGTTCGCAGTCAAGGGAATATTCCAGGAGGTGTCCAAGTCACATCAGTCGCAGGACTGACAGAACAGGGAAGAGAAAGAGGTGTCCCTATAGATCCTAAGACAGGGATAGATGTTGTGACTCTGAAAAAACCACTGCTTGTCATTTCTGTCACAAGATCGGGCACTGGGAGAGCGAGTGTTGTCTAAATCCTGCGAATCAGGTGCAGGAAGGAGAACTCGTGCAGGTGGCAGATGTAGTAAATCAGTTACCGACAGTGACTAGGCTGGGATCTCTCAATGCTGCAGTGCAAGTACCCCAACCTCCGAGAATCTCGCAGGGCAATCGAACCTATCATCAGATGCCCCTAAGGGAAGCGCTGGATGGATTTGACCAAGACCCTTCCTTATGATAGTGCCTGAGGGGGGAGGAAGACTGTATACTTGGCGTAGTCTTAGAGGTAGACCAGAGAGGACCCTACGTAGAAGAAGACGTAGATGGTGATCCAGCGGGTTACTAGCAACAAGCATTCATACACCGAATACTCACCTGGGCCCATTCATTCATACTACGCTAGCAATTTCCGCTGGTGGGTCAGTTGTACTCTTTATCAAAATCCCTGCTACCAATTACTTTTCTGATTGAAGAGTAATGACTTACCAATGGACCCTTTGCTAATTGGGAAGTTTAAAATGAGTGACATTCATTACAATTCATAATTTCTAAATAATCACTGAGTCAGGAAGTTTTAAAATGTTTATCTAAAGTTTTAGCAGAGTAAAATACAGAACCACATGATACTTAATCGTATATCAAGGATGAAGCATAATAATCAATTATCGATCAATGACGGTTCCTCAGAAAGGAGAAGATAGAGACAGCAGCATAGCTAAGGTTGCATTTATATTTACCTAAAGGTGCGAGAAACCAAACCCCTTGGCCAAGGAGTTGGAAAGATAGGTCTCAGGAAGGATGAAGAGCAAAGACCTCCGGACCAGGTTCAGGACAAGACAGGTGACCTCTCTATCAACGACGCCTGCGCCGTTCCCCTCTCTGGTACTTCGCTTTTCCTCCATTTCTCCCGTGTCTTCCTTCTAATGGACTCCGCTGCCCCCACCTCAGGACCTCTCTGGACAGCGGCTCAGTCTGCAATCGATCAGCTCGTTCTGTGGTTCTCCCAGCTGACAGCCTTAATGCTAATGCTAACTAATTAACTAATTCTATAGCTATTATACCCTTCTACACCCAGGTACCTCCCATTAATGTTTCAAAATTATGGGCCCACTACTTCTGATTGGACGGGGACAGGGGGTTGATCCTCACACCATGTCAATTTAGTTCGATTTCTTTAAGCTCATTGTTTTAAAATACCGCCCATCACAATTAATACATTTGCTTTATTTCCCATCCATTTCCCATTGATTCCGCAATACATTTTGTATACATTTGTATCGACTTTAGGTACATTTCAGATGAACTTGTGAATCAGGCTTTGCGACCTTGGAGAGCTTCCAAGTTGACTTCATCGCTTCCTCTGGTCAGCCTTTCAGGGCGCATGTGCAGAACCAATGTCTCTCGAGCTGCAGTTCAACCAACCCAGGACCATTTATGAACTAATAAAAGTCAAAGAAGAAAATATTAAAATCACAAAATAAATGGTTTCACTGTATACCCACTCTATCTACTCTATTCCCATTTAATTAGAAATCTATCCCGCATTAATAGCATTAGAATACCACAGTTTTAATTGCAGCATATGCGCAAGCTTTAGCACGTGAAAACATTAAGCAGCCATTTTAATACACACTGCGCAGAAGCAAAGATTTCCCTCCAAGCAAAGAAAGACGTCACACCATGTGATATGGTTGACACATGCGCAGTGAAATTCCCGCGCTTAGCGGCCATTTTGGATTAGACAAGCGTTACTTATTAGTTTTAAACACATAGGCAAGCTTCTCTAGGATGGTGTTCATGGGTGCATTTGTTATTAGAGACATTACAAAGTTTAATAAATTAATACTATGAGAAGATTGCTTACGAGCAAGTCTCATTGTGAGTTCTTGCTCCATCAATCCCCTCTCTGATGGCGTTTCTGAGCCATCAAAATACTACCCACAACCAGATGCCAACTTTTAGCATAAAATTGTCTCAGCTTCATTTTTACACTTTCTATTTTTATCATCTCCTTTCAGTTTCCTGTATAATTCGCTTTTCAGATCTTCTAGTTCAATTTCATCAAACTTTCGTTTCTTTCCTTTTCCTGTCACTCTATACGTCTCATTCTTTCTACAACATTTGCACCATATTATTATTGACAGTACTATTATTGCTATCCCTGCTAAGGGTAGTAATATTTGACCTATAAGTCCTTTCCCTACATTAGCAAACCAGGTACCAATTGACGCAATACTATTTGTCAATCTTCCCCATACACTATCAACTTCCAGTGGTTTTAGTTCATTCTCAAGTTTTGTTATATTCTGTATATACGTTCCAATTTCCGCACTTTTGTCAGGTATGTACGTGCAACAGTGTTTCGTTTTCAATAATTTACAGACTCCGCCCTCTTTTGCTAATATTATATCAAGAGCAAGTCGATTTTGCATAACCATTGATCTAATCGCAACCATCTCCGCATTAATCATTAGAAATCCTCCAGCAGTGTCCGTTGATAAACGATCAACCACTGTAGATAATTTACATATTTTCCTTGAGTTCAGAATTATTCCCACTGAAGGTATCAATGCACCAAATATATCACCTACAATTTCAGAAAAACTAGCTCTTTTACTACGTTGTTAAATCACTATTATTTTCATTGCTCCCAGTGTTTCTTTTTACGAGGTATATTTTTGGAAAAACTATTCCAAAATAACAACTTCCATACCACCATGCAGGAAGCCTAAAGTAAGCCTTATTCCCACACACATAATAGATTCCAG
The DNA here is from genome assembly GCA_963921515.1 of Calotriton arnoldi. Classification (NCBI taxonomy): domain Eukaryota; kingdom Metazoa; phylum Chordata; class Amphibia; order Caudata; family Salamandridae; genus Calotriton; species Calotriton arnoldi. The sequence goes on along the minus strand of CAWUFW010006690.1, from coordinate 380,736 downwards.
GAAAAACTGAATCTGTTCCTCCTTTTAGTCCCCAACCTCCAAGAATTAAGAAATTATGTTCACATTCACTGGTACCGATGAAAATATTGTTATACTCAGTCTTTAACCTATGTAGACAAATTTTTCCTGTCTTTACAAAATCCAGAGCCATAGCAGCTTGAGCCTTGCCAGGTGTGTAACTACCCTCTTTCTCAGCCCAAGGTGGCAGATGAGCCTTATGCTCAGATGCTTTCTTTTGGAAATCTTGTCTTCTATTTTCTACTAAATTCAAAAATATCTTTTCTTCTTCATGTAATGAACATGTTAGATTGCTTCTATGTGCATGTGTTATGTCTATCGATTTCATTGTTAAGAAAAATTCTCCCATAAACTGTGCATCTTGACTACTAAGCACTGGATTCATATTCTTTCGAATCGGAACCTCAGAAAATATCACATCTATATCTGAATAATAATACTGAAGTCTCCCTGTTCTATAAAATAAACTAGTTAATACACTACATGATATGCCATAAGTTAATGGTAAATGATGGTATGTTAACCCTTCCGCTACTGATTCGGGTAACTTCATACAGACATAACAATTACTAACTTCCATGGTATCTACATATTGAAACAATAATTTTGTGAAAACATTCAAACTAGTGTCGTTATCTGTTACCTCATGATGAAACTCTGGTTCATCTTCTGCTTCTAATTCTACTCTATTACTTCTCAAGTTATCTATCCTTCCCTTCGTTTCGTTGTTAATCTTTTTATCCATTATCAGAAGGTAAGGAATTGCTACGATCACAACTAACCATACTATAAGTACCACTACCAGACTACATATGCATATAGCACAGCATCTTTTACAACATTTCCGTTTCGGTCTCCCAGAAACTCTGTCGTCAGGCATTTTGACAAGGAAGATTTCTCTTCTTATCTTTCTTTCAAGACTTTAACGTTATCAGGGTGGTTTTATTTCTTTCTCATAAGTCAGTTCTGCACTTGTTCCTTCGTCACCACTTTCACTTGACTCTGAACTCTCGTAGTCTTCAAGGATTATATAAGTCCAATCAGGACCTTTAAATTTATTGTTCACAAGTTTCAGTCTTTTGCTTTTTCGTTTTACAGTTCCACTTGCTTGTCCAGTTAGGCTTGTTACTTCATTTACTTGTTCTGGATCTTCACTTCTGGTTTCTATATGGTATTTCACTCTTTTAATGACACTAGGCCAATGATCACCTTTTCTGACCTTCTTTGTTTGCACTGTCTCTTCACTTCTTATTTCTTCTTCAGAAATTCTTTTATTTTCAAGTTGTGGCACAGTTTGTTTTTCTTCGATTCTCAGTTTCTTCTTCTATTTGTTCTTTTTCAGGTCTTATTGGTTTTTTCTTCAGTTGCTCCACTGTGAGTTTCTAGTAACTGACCTTGTTCAGGATTTACGTCTTCATGCTTGAGGTTCTCGTGACCTTCTTCTTCTTGAATGTATTTTCCTAGACCTAACTGATTCTGATCAGGGCTTATTGCACTTTGTACTTCTGCAGCCTGACCGCGTTCTTCTAAACCTGTTTGTCCCTGCTCAAATTTTGTTGTTTCGTTGTCGATTTGAGCCCGATTTCCTCTCCCTATCTGGTCCTGCTCAGGTTCTCTTATTGTTTCATTTTCCTCATCCTGAGCTGCTTCTTCTTCACCTATCTGGTCTTCCCTAATTTCTTCTAATTTTGCTCGACTTCTTGTTCTGTTGTAAACTTCTGGTATGTCAACCACTGGTATCCAGTCCTGACTTGTGCTCAGTTGTTCTTCTTCAGCTTCTCTCGAATCTCTCACCTGGGATTCTTGAGCTGGGCAACCTTCAGCTTCCTCAGTTATTGATGCTGTCTGAGGATTTTGTCCTTCAGGCTCTGGCACCCTTTTGGTGTGACTTACATGAATCCAGTTAGGCAATCCTGCACATTTCACTGCTGTGTTCGTGACTAGTATAACCTGACAAGGTTCGCCCCACCTGGGTGATAGACACGTTTCTCTAGTGTGATGCTTCACAACCACCCAGTCTCCGGGATTCAGATCATGCTCTTGCTCAGGCTGTCTGGAAACTGCGTCTTCTCCAACCTGGTGAGAGACAGAACGCACTAGGTCAGCCAATCCTTTGCAATAATCCAGAACCATATCATCAGTTATGTTCAGCAGTTTACTTGTAGGTACATGTGCTTGTCTCATTGCTCTTCCCATGATTATTTCGTGTCGGACTCAATCCGGTATTTCTATCAGGAATGCTTCTGAGTCCCATTAACACAAGTGGCAATGCATCTGGCCAATCTAACGATGTTGATGCACACATTTTTGCCAGTCTTGATTTTATTGTGCCGTTCATTTGTTCAACAACTCCAGAAGCCTCTGGACGGTATGCACAGTGCAATTTCTGCTCAATTTGGAATGCTTCACAGATTATTCTGATCACATCGTTGTTGAAGTGACTGCCTCTATCTGATTCCAAAGTTACTGGAAAACCGAATCTAGGAATGAGTTCTTGTAGCAACAACTTTGCGACTGTAATACTGTCATTCCTTCTGGTAGGGTAAGCCTCCACCCACTTTGAAAACAGACACACTATGACAAGTACATATTTCAGTCCTTTACATGGTGGTAACTGTATGAAATCTGAGCTGTAATCTCACAAAGGGACCCTCAGCCTTTCCAATTTTTCCCAAACCAATTACTGTTTTTCTTCCTGGATTATTCATTTGGCAAGTTAAACACCTTTGGCAAAGACTCTCTGCTGCAGCCCTAAACCTTGGGTTATACCAATTTTGTCTGAAGAGTCTAATCATGGCATCTCTCCCTACATGTGTGTCTCCATGATACATTCTGGCCATTTGTGAAATCAGACAGTCGGGCATGACTAGTCTGCCGTCAGCATAAACCCACACATCGTCGTCTGCTCTTTGAGAACAACCTATTTTTATTCAAGCATCTCTTTCACTCTCGTCAGCATCATCTTGCAGTCTTTTCACATCATTCCATGTTTCAGGTGGTGCATATAGCATAAGTTGGCAGCTGATTCCCATCCTTTCAACCCTTTTATTTACTGACAACCTGTTTTTGGCACAGTGTTGAGCCACCAGATCTGCATATCTGTTACCGACTACCACCCAGTCATCTCCTGACTGGTGTGCGGCACACTTCACCACCGCCAATTCTTTTGGTGATTGTATTGCTTCCAGTAGTTCCTTTACAAACTGTCCATTTTTAATAGGGGATCCTGAAGAAGTCATGAAATCCCTCTGCATCCACAGTTGGCCAAAATCATGCACAACCCCGTAACCATATTGACTATCAGTAAATATGGTCACTTTCTGATTCCTCCCAATTTTGCAGGCTTTAATTAAAGCAATTAATTCAGCTACTTGTGCAGATTTGACTCCTGGTAAATAGGATGCTTCGACTATTCCAGTTAGGTCACATACAGCATATGCTGCACTTAATTTGCCATCTTCATGCCTTTGGCATGAACCATCCACAAACAGCTCCCTGTCTGGATCCCTGAGAGGCAGTTCCTGTATATCAGGACGCGGTTTGGTGCACAATTCTGTGACTTGTAAACAATCATGTTCCTCTTCATCATCTTTGACTTCCTCATGATACGGATCTGGTAGTAAAGTAGCAGGGTTTACAATTGTGCACCTAACGATAGTCACATTTTCAGCACCTAAAATTATTCTCTCATATTTAGTCAGCCGACTAGGAGTAAGATGTTGAGTTCTGGTTCTTGTCAACAGAATCACAACTGAGTGTGGGACAAACACTTTTACAGGATGTCCCATTACAATTGATTCACTTTGATCAATGCTTAAACATGTAGCAGCTACTGCTTTTAAGCAGCCTTGCAACGCTGCTGCCACTGGGTCTAATGTAGCAGAAAAATATGCTATAGGACGTCTGTCCAAACCATGTCTCTGAGTTAGGACTGAAAGTGCACAATTTTCTCTCTCATGACAGAATAACGCAAATCCTCTTGTATAATCAGGCATACCTAGGGCAGGTGCTTCACACAAAGCACTTCTCAATTTTACAAAAGCTCCTACGCTCTCATCATCACATTCAACTGGGTCCTTTGCCTTCTTTTTCGTCATTTGAATCAAGGGCTTGGCTAGCAGTGAAAACCCTGCTATCCACTGTCGACAATATCCCACTATTCCAAGGAACATTCTCACTTCTCTTTGGGTTACAGGCATTTGCATTCTTTTGATTAATTTTACTCTCTCAGAGGTTATCCTTTTTCCCTCCTCAATTTGGTGTCCTAAATATTTAACTGCTGTTGTACAGAACTGTAATTTTTCAGGTGACACTTTATGCCCTTCTTCAGCCAAGTGATTTAATAATGCAATGGAGTCAACAACACAATCCTCTTTGGTGTTAGATGCCACTAGCAGATCGTCTATATACTGCACTAAGACTGAACTTCCTGGCATCACTAGCTTCTCTAGGCACTTTTTCAATATTTGATTAAAGATGGAAGGACTTTCCGTGTACCCCTGAGGAACACGATTCCATACATAGACTTTGTTCTCAAATTTAAATGAAAAAAGATACTGGCTATCTGGGTGCAATGGTATGGAAAAGAATGCTTGGCATAAATCAATCACAGTGAACCATTCTGCACTCCAGGGAATCTGGTATAGGATTACTGCAGGATTTGGCACTATAGGACAACAAGGTTCCACAATCTTATTTATTTTGCGTAGATCCTGAACAATCCTATACTTTCCACTAGGTTTCTTCAAACCCATTATTGGTGAATTACAAGGGCTACTCATAACTTCTTTTAATATGCCTTGTTTTACCATTCTGTTAATTTCCTCAATAACTCCTGCTTTTACTTCTGCACTCATTGTGTACTGTCTGGTATTTGGGAAAATTGCACCTTCTTTTACAGTGATTTTTACTGGGTCTATTTTGGCCATAAGTCCTACTTCTTTCCCGGTGAAATCCCATACCATGGAATTCACTGTAGTTCTTAATTCTTCAGGTAACTCGTCTTTTGTTATCAAAGAGAACATCTCATCTACTTCTGTACCTTGTTTTGCAATCATAATTTTATATACATGGTCTTCATCTGGGGTCTGAACTGCAACACCATCCGGTGTGCAGAAAATTGTGCAATTCATTTTGCACAACAAATCTCGGCCCAGTAAGTTTACTGGACTGGAATCACACACTACAAACTGATGCATTTCTCTAAAATTTCCAATTTTTACTTCCATTGGCTCGGTAAGAGGTGTTTTAATCTTTCGATTAGCTACACCCACAACTTGGATAGCTTCTCCAGAGAGAGGAAGGTCTGGGATGTCTGCTGTTCTCACAGTAGAACGGGTAGCACCAGTGTCCAAAAGGAAAGTGATATCATTACCTCTTACTTTCCCTTCAACATATGGACCTGACTGATCTACGGGCAAGGATGTGCCAAGTACGCACTCCTTCTCCCCCTCTCTTAGGCACCGTCATTGGTTACATGGATAAAAGTCATCCTGTAAAAGAAACTGTGAAGTTACATAGTCATTCTTACCACTTCCTCCTTGATATCCGACGTCTGTACCGTGCTTTGCTCTGCTTACATTACCCTGTATAGGTGCAGGTGGCAACTGACTCTGAGGATTTACACCCTGCTGCGAGTCATTCTGCGTCTGTGGATTTAAATTATGATTTGGGCCATTATTATTTTGAATCTTTTTACATTCATCCTTCCAATGTCCCAACTTTCCGCATCCATGACAAGGAAATTTCTTTTTAGCCTCTTCTCTACTCATTCGTCCTCTCACTTTACCACCATTTCCTGCGTCACCATTCGTTCCAGAATCTTTTCCCTGATTATCAGCTGGATTATCCAAATTAATTCCCTGTCGCTCAGCCATTTTCACCTGAGCCCACATCACTTTCTCTTGCAGTTTCTTGTGCCTATCCTCAATGTCGTCTCCACAATATTTTGCATATTTCAAAATTTCATCTATGGGTTTCCCTTGCCAGCACAACATGTGCTGCTTAATCATCTGACAAATCTCTGGCTTTAAACCATAAACAAATCGGTAGACAAACTGACTCATATTTTTATCTCCAATGTCCTCAAATCCACTATACTGTTTGAATACCTGCAATAAACGTTCATAATAGGCATGTACTGATTCATTTGCTTCTTGGGTAGTCCTGTTTATTTTCACCCAATCTGTTTCTTTCGGTGGTATTTTCCCTTTCAGGTAAGTTATCACCTGCTGATACTTTTTCATCACATCACTTGATGGAGCACCTGTCTTTGGATCTCTAGGATACTCTTCACTCGGCCAATCAACTGTAATTTTACAATCTGTCCACAAATCGGCAGGTACCACTATGTCGAACAAACCATCCAAGTCCTTCAACAATACCTTTGACACCTTCACAAACCTCTCAACCTGCTTGTACCATTCAATTGGCTTTTCTCTCAACTTTGGAAAATCATTCGTAAATGACAAAATATCCTGTCTGCTCCATGGGACATGAACATAACCTCCTCCAGGTACTTCTCTCATCGGGTACATCTGATCTGTTTTCCCTGTTTCTTTCAATAAATATTCAGAAGTTGTTCTACTGTACCGTGCCTCTTCCTTTTTCTTTGTCCATCTAGTTTTCCATTTATCTAGATCTCCCCATTTCTGTAATACTGACATTAATTTCTTTACTTGTAGTTTTCGGCCAGAGGCATTCATATTTTCTAAATCCTTGTCAGAAAAATCTGCTCTATAGGGCTTCTGTAACACTTTTGACTTCCCTATTTCAATTCCCATCTGTAAGGCCAAATCTGATAATTTCTCATGAAATATTTTTACATTTCTAGTGATGCTTCTGCATACAAATAATAGCTCTTCTTCATTGTAAGTGTTTAAACGATCTACTCCCACATTCCCTGCTATCATTTCTTCTAACTCAACTTTTAATTTATATATATCCATGATCTTTGGGGGTGAACTCTGTCTGTCTGATCCTTGTGCCCACCTTTCTAAGTCTTCTGGTGTTACTACTGTGGCACTTTTGGTTCCAGATGAGGTTACTATGTTTACACCTTTGGAGCAACCAGGTGTTACTCTTCTAAGAGTACTATTTACAGATCCGCGAATAGGTAAATCCATTAAGGATATCATAGATTCACAATCACTGATTTGATCATCAATTATTACAGGTTCGGGTTTAGGAACTTCTACAGGTGTAGGCATTACTAGAGGTTTCGGGTAATTTACTTTGTCACCATATAATGGAACCACTGGACCAATCGTTACAGGTATGGTCAGGGAATCAGGATGTACATTCAACTGTGTTATTTTCTGTATCAATTCTGCTCTGTTTCTGTCTATAGCTTCCTTCTCTTTATCCTGAAGTACCCTATTAACTGGTGGATTATGTAATACTTGCGGTACCAATGGTGTTTTTAAAAGTGGTGCGCTTGGGGTACATCCACTTGCCCCTTCCTGATATGGTGGCGGGTTCTTTAATATTTCTTCCATAAATTCATCTTCAGAATCTCCAAGCCCTGTCAAATGTTTTGTCTTTTCTGTGCATTTGCCTCCTAATGACTCTTCTGTCATAAATACTGGATACAAACCCTCTGTAAGCATCGCTCTTCTCCACTGCTTCATTTGACCATCTCTTGACTCATTTTGGTATCTAGGAAAAAATCCCCGATAACCCCTACTGCTTCTTGCTCGGTCACGTTCGAATGCCTCTGTTTCCCACTCTTCTAAGGCTTTGTATTGAGTTAATTTTGGTCTGGGTTCTAAATCATTCATCCTCAATCTTAAATTTTGAAGAATTCTCCCATTGAAAGTACCATTCTCTGGGAATGCTAATATTCCGTCATTTTTGGTATATTCTATCCAATTTTCTAACCATACGCAAGTATGATAACCTCTCTCCATCATCATGAATGAAGCGGGCGTTTTTGCTGGTGGAATGATAATTCCTTCTCTAGTTTTGATGGGTTTATCTTTCTTAAAATAATTCTTAATCTTTTGTAAAAATGACATCTTCCTCTTTTCTCCGTACATTTTGGGTAAATCTCTGTGTATAAAATTATGTTCTGCAAAACCTAGGAATCTCCTATCTGGACGAGTTCCTGTTAAAGTCGAATCGCGTTTCCACATACAATCTCCACTATCCACTAGGATTTCGACTTCTATGCTACCAACCAATTAAATTCCAGCTAACATTTGTCTCTGAACCAATCCTAGTGAGGTTTTTCAGTGACGTCTGTCTGACGACCCCTCCTTTACAATCTGCGCTTCTCTGTCCCTCGCTGTTTTTGACCAATCCCAGCGTGGCACCTGTGACGTCAGTATTACTCCTGACTACTGACCCCTCCTTTACAAGAGTCTATCCATGCCCGCAGTTTTAACCAATCCCAGCGCGGCGCTTTGTGACATCAGCTTCCTCTCCGGCAACTGACCCTCCCTTTACAAAATCGTACGCAAAACTTTATTTTCTCTACGCTTCTTATTAAAATTCAATAACAACATAAAACATTTGCTATCGTGCCAGTTTCTCTAAATTGGAAAAGATAGTTTCTCTCACACTTAGTAAAACCTTTCCGTTTACTAAACATACACTACGAGTAAAACCCTTCCGTTTACTCTTCACGTAAGCTTCAGAAATACCCGCTACTTCTTCAATGTTACCCTTTCTAGGTGATATAACATCACATTTTTACCAGCATATTCCTTTGCTATTACTCACACACATAGAGTCCCTAACAAGTACTGATAGCCCTGCTTAACTTTTCAGTACTATTTCTGCCTGACAGATAACCTCACTGTAGTATGGCTTCCACTTACCATCCGCTATTCAATTTTCCCCGGGGAATTCTGGACAACATAAAACAAAACTTTTGAACAAACGGATGTACAACCATCCTCTGATAACCAGAAAACTGATCCAGCGGGTTACTAGCAACAAGCATTCATACACCGAATACTCACCTGGGCCCATTCATTCATACTACGCTAGCAATTTCCGCTGGTGGGTCAGTTGTACTCTTTATCAAAATCCCTGCTACCAATTACTTTTCTGATTGAGGAGTAATGACTTACCAATGGACCCTTTGCTAATTGGGAAGTTTAAAATGAGTGACATTCATTACAATTCATAATTTCTAAATAATCACTGAGTCAGGAAGTTTTAAAATGTTTATCTAAAGTTTTAGCAGAGTAAAATACAGAACCACATGATACTTAATCGTATATCAAGGATGAAGCATAATAATCAATTATCGATCAATGACGGTTCCTCAGAAAGGAGAAGATAGAGACAGCAGCATAGCTAAGGTTGCATTTATATTTACCTAAAGGTGCGAGAAACCAAACCCCTTGGCCAAGGAGTTGGAAAGATAGGTCTCATGAAGGATGAAGAGCAAAGACCTCCGGAGCAGGTTAAGGACAAGACAGGTGACCTCTCTATCAACGACGCCTGCGTCGTTCCCCTCTCTGGTACTTCGCTTCTCCTCGATTTCTCCCGTGTCTTCCTTCTAATGGACTCCGCCGCCCCCACCTCAGGACCTCTCTGGACAGCGGTTCAGTCTGCAATCGATCAGCTCGTTCTGTGGTTCTCCCAGCTGACAGCCTTAATGCTAATGCTAACTAATTAACTAATTCTATAGCTATTATACCCTTCTACACCCAGGTACCTCCCATTAATGTTTCAAAATTATGGGCCCACTACTTCTGATTGGACGGGGACAGGGGGTTGATCCGCACACCATGTCAATTTAGTTCGATTTCTTTAAGCCCATTGTTTTAAAAAAACCGCCCATCACAATTATTACATTTGCTTTATTTCCCACCCGTTTCCCATTGATTCCGCAATACATTTTGTATACATTTGTATCGACTTTAGGTACATTTCAGATGAACTTGTGAACCAGGCTTTGCGACCTTGGAGAGCTTCCAAGTTGACTTCATCACTTCCTCTGGTCAGCCTTTCAGGGCGCATGTGCAGAACCAATGTCTCTCGAGCTGCAGTTCAACCAACCCAGGACCATTTATGAACTAATAAAAGTCAAAGAAGAAAATATTAAAATCACAAAATAAATGGTTTCACTGTATACCCACTCTATCTACTCTATTCCCATTTAATTAGAAATCTATCCCGCATTAATAGCGTTAGAATACCACAGTTTTAATTGCAGCATATGCGCAAGCTTTAGCACGTGAAAACATTAAGCAGCCATTTTAATACACACTGCGCAGAAGCAAAGATTTCCCTCCAAGCAAGGAAAGACGTCACACCATGTGATATGGTTGACACATGCGCAGTGAAATTCCCGCGCTTAGCGGCCATTTTGGATTAGACAAGCGTTACTTATTAGTTTTAAACACATAGGCAAGCTTCTCTAGGATGGTGTTCATGGGTGCATTTGTTAGTAGAGACATTACAAAGTTTAATAAATTAATACTATGAGAAGATTGCTTACGAGCAAGTCTCATTGTGTGTTCTTGCTCCATCAATGGTCATCCCATTATATTCTTAATTGACACTGGTACTACACCTTCTACTGTGAGACCTGCAGTAGTACCGGGAAAGTCAATCCAAGTTGTAGGAGTCTCTAACAAAAGATTGACAAACCCTTTGACAGAAGAGGTGTCGGTGAAAATCTGAAACTTCTAGGATCACCATCAGTCTGTGGTGTGCGATTCGAGTCCAGTCTGTTTGATAGGGCGTGACCTCTTGTGCAAATGGAATTGTATCAACTATTGCATGCTGAAGTTATTAGAATTACAGACTAATGATGAGGACATTGCTTTCCAGTTGGCTAATCAGAACCATTGCACAGCTGTGTTTCCTGTACTGACAGTGGAAGACATGCCGCTGGATTTGAGAGACACTGTCTGTCCAGTGGTAATATCAATCAATCATGTCACTTATAAAGCGCACTACATACCCGCGAGGGTCTCAAGGCGCTGGGGGAAGAGGGGGGTGGTGCTGCTACTGATCGAAGAGCCAGGTCTTGAGGAGTCTTCTGAAGGCCAGTAGGTCTTGGGTCTGTCGGAGGTTGGTGGGGAGGGTGTTCCAGGTCTTGGCGGCGAGGTGGGAGAAGGATCTGCCGCCGGCGGTCGTTTTCCGGATGCGGGGGACTGTGGCGAGGGCGAGGCTGGTCGAGCGGAGCTGGCGGGTGGGGGTGTAGAAGCTGAGTCGTCTGTTGAGGTAGGCTGGTCCGGAGTTGTGGAGTGCTTTGTGTGCGTGGGTGAGGAGCTTGAAGGTTATCCTCTTGTTGACAGGGAGCCAGTGCAGGTCTCTCAGGTGGGGTGTGATGTGGCTGCGTCGGGGGATGTCGAGGATAAGACGTGCAGAGGCGTTCTGGATGCGTTGCAGCCGTCTCAGGAGCTTAGCCGTCGTTCCTGCGTAGAGGGCGTTTCCGTTGTCCAGGCTGCTGGTGACGAGGGCCTGGGTGACTGTTTTTCTTGTTTCGGTGGGGATCCACTTGAAGATCCTGCGGAGCATTCGGAGGATGTTGAAGCAGGATGAGGAAACGGCGTTGACCTGCTTAGTCATGGAGAGGGTGGGGTCGAGGATGACCCCTAGGTTGCGTACGTGGTCGGTGGGTGGCGGGGCTGTTCCCAGTGATGTTGGCCATCGCTGGGGAGGAAATCGGACTGATTGGAGGAGTTGAGTCGGTCTGCATAAAGTATAAGCCTAATGCAGAGTTTCTGAGAACACCTCACTACAACCTGACCCCAGAAATGGTGCCAGGAATTACATCTGTAATTGAGTCCATTATTGCGCAGAGCATTCTAAAGGAGATCATGGGAAGTCCATGCAACTCGCCCATCATGGGATTGCAGAAACCGAGAGGGAAATATCGCATTGTTCAGGACCTTAGAAAGATCAATAACATAGTAATCCCATGTTGTCCCGTGGTACCGAATCCATCTGTGATCCTGTTTCAGATTCCTTGCAAGGCTGAATGGTTCACAGTGATTGACCTCTGTCAGGCATTTTTCTCCATTACATTGCAAGAAGAGAGCCAATTTTTATTTGCTTTCTCTCTGGAGTCCATCCGTGATCAATCCAGTACTGAAAAGGAACCTTGAGAGCTTGACTCTGCCTCAAAGCTAAGTGCTAGTCCAGTACATGGACGACTTCCTTATTGCTTCTGAGACACAGGAGTCTTGTAAGGATGATACTATCGCCTTACTGAACCATCTGGCTGCCAATGGGCATAAGGTGTGTCAGAGTAAGCTTCAGTACTGTCTAAATAAAGTACAGTATTTGGGTCATCGAATCAAAAAAAGCAAGAGGAAGGTGTCACCAGATCGAGTGGAGGCGATCATGAAAATGAATCTGCCTAGTACCCAGAAAGAGGTCAGGATGTTTTGGGAATAGTTGGCTACTGCCGACAATGGATTCCCAATTTCTCCTTGATGGCAAAGCCTTTGCAGACGCTGACCCACAAGGATGTGTGCGATCCGGTACCTTGGGATAATGACTGTCTGCTTGCTTTCCTGAAGTTGAGAGAGTGCATGTGTCGTGCTCCAGCTTTAGGAATGCTTGATTACAACTTAGGGGCCGATTACGATGCTGGTCAGAAAGGCTCTGAACGGCATTCAGATTCTCCTAAACCGTTTCGAAACCTATGTTTCCGACCGACTCGGAAACGACTGACCGATTACAATTGAAGTTAACCGTTCGGGCTGTTCGAATCGGTTCCAATTGGCACTCGGAGACTTGAGTTGGTCGGAGCCAATTCGTACAGGTCTATGAGCACCAATTCCGACCAAGTGACTACGATGTCAGAGTCTGACAGCTGTTCTGAGTCGGCCTGCCTGACACAAAGCGGCTGTCAGAAACTGACTTTTGGGGCTCATCGCAGGCCCCTCTTCATCCTGAGGCCCACGGTTGAGGTCCGTGGGGGTACCCAAGGAACCACCCTTTAAAATCATGCACAGTGTGGCAGGCACCATGGGGTGCCTGAGACCAGGTGCAAGGTTTTCCACAACCGGGAGTACGACCGAACGGTGTACGGAAACATCGTAATCGGTCAGTCAGACTCGCCTTACCTGAGTCGGTCGGAACCGATTCCGAAACCAAATCGGTCAGAAGAGTTTCCGACCGACATCGTAATCGGCCCTAAAGTGTTTTCACTGTACTGCCACGAGAGAGAGGGTTGTGCTCTTTCTGTACTCACCCAGACACATGGAGGTGCCCGTAGACCAGTGGCCTATTTCTCAGCTACATTAGATCCTGTAGCTTCAGCGTTGCCCGGATGTCTCAAACCTGTTGCTGCAACAGGTGTCAGTATTGAATGATGTGAGAGCATTGTGATGGGTCATCCTCTTACTGTATACACAATCAGTTGAGCTCATGATGACAAGGACCAAAACACAGCATTTGACAACTAACAGGTTGACAAGATATGGGCAGGTGTTGCACGCTGCTGAGAATGTGACCCTGAAACGCTGTTCTGTATTAAATCCTGCTACCTTGTTACCTGTTCCAAATGCTGATGGGGAAGATTGTGAAGACCATGACTGTTTGGATGTTACTGAGCTTTGCACCAAGCCGAGACCTGACATTGTCGATGATCCATTGTCTGATCCCGATCAAGTCCTTTTTGTTGATGGTTCATGCTTAAGAGACAATGAAGGTAATTTGAGAGCAGCTTTTGCTGTCTGTACCATTCTTTGGAGTGGTGGAAGCTGCTTGTTTACAAGGGAGAACACTGCGCACAGGTAGCTGAAATCATTTTTCTGACTTGTGCATGTCCAGTTTCTGAACAGATTGGAGTCACCATATATACTGATTGCCGGTACGGTTTCGGTGTGGTTCATGACTTTGGACAGCTATGGTCGCAGGGAGGATTCCTAATGTTATCAGGTTCTCCAATTAGGAATGTTGAGTATGTGAGACAACTGATGGAAGCATTGCAATTACCAAGAGAAGTGGCTGTTAAGTGTTCAGCCCATGGAAGAGGAGATGACTTTGTTACCACAGGGAATAGATATGCAGATGAAGTTGCTCATTTTTGTGCTACACATGCATGTATTTTCAATGGGGAATATTTTGGTGAGAGTACAGAGAAAACCGAACTCAGCATGATGCAAGCTTTTGCAGACACATGGGATGAAGTCAGGCATTTACAAATGGAAGTCACAGACCAGGAATAAGTGGGTTGGAACAGAGCAGGTTGTGAGAAAGGAAAAAATGACATATGGGTTTAAGTTGATGGTAGGGCAGTATTACCTGATTGTCTGTTAAACACAATGGCAAGGCAGATTCATGGAGCAGCTCACATAGGAAGGGATGCAATGGTGAGATTGTTCAGGCAGACTTGGTTGAATCCGAGGTTCCGCGTGATTGCATAAGCAGTCATCGGTGTCACGTGCCAACAAATGAATGTTGGGAAAAAGACTGTTGTCGCCTTGAGCCACAGTGGCAGATCAGGAGGTCCTTTCATTTGCATCCAAATGGATTTTGTTGAGATGCCTGTGTGAAATGGGTTGAGATACATCTTGGTGGTTGTGTGCATATTTACTCGATGGGTGGAGGCTTATCCAACTATAATGTGTGACAGTCTTACAGTAGCAAAGTTATTTTGAGGGAACTCATTACTAGGTTTGGATTTCCAATGACATTGGAGTCAGATAGAGGAACGCACTTTCACAACGAAGTCATTAAATGTTCGTGTACCGCCTTGAGTGTGGATCAAAGACTGCATTGTAGTTACAGGCCGGACACATCTGGCATGGTGGAGCACATCAATGGGTCTTTAAAGGCGAGACTGGCTAAAGGGTGTGCTTCAACATCTTTCAAATGGCCAGATGCATTACCTTTGTTTCTAATGAGTTTGCGCAGCATTCCTGACAGGAGAACTGGGCTATCGCCACATGAAATCTTAATGGGAAGAGCGATGCGCTTGCCTGCTGTGCCTGTCACTGCATTGATAAATATCACAGATGACTTGATCCTTGACTTCTGTAAAGGATTGGCTGATGTGCTTTGTTCTGTGTCTCATTAGGTTGAAGTAGCAACTGCACAGACTTCAAAGGACCTCTGCCACGACCTAAGCCAAGGCAATTAGGTGCTCATCCAAAAGCAGATGAGAAAAACTGTTGCGGCCCTCGGTGGCATGGACCATATCAAGTGACACTGGTGACAAATACTGCTGTGAAGTGTGGAGGAGTAGCGAACTGGGTTCACGCTTTCCATACCAGACGAGTCACAGGTCCCTCCGATGAAACAACTCCTCTCCCAGAAGTAGTTCCAGCCGTGATCTGGAGAGGGCAAGCCAATCTGTGGAGGTTCCTGAAGAGGCTGGATACCCATCAGATCAGGCTGAGGGGAGTCAAGCCACACAAGACCCTGGTATAGACTCTGCGGGAGACGGTAACGTTCCAAGCGGTATGTAGTCTGACTCCGATGAGACTGGTGTTGAAATTAGCATGTGCAGTCAAGGAAGAAAGATGCTGCAGATGAGACGTATAATAATAGGTAAAGGTGCCTTCAAGGGATTTCATTAGCATATCAAGCATCAAGCAATTAGTCTTTATTCGATATTTTCCAATCATAAAAGACACAAATACAACATACAATATCATAATTTCATAAAATACCATAAAAAAATACCGTAAGAACATAATACTCATTACAGTTTAAAATTCCCTTTAAGAATCTTTATAAAGGGATTTCCCATTGAAATTATGCAATTCTTTATAAGAGAAACAAGACCATATGATGATGATAAAAATGGTAATTAAAAAGGAGAATTTTTAAAACAACGCTTATAAAACGAAATTTCGAAAAGAATACAGTACACAGAGGGTAGACCACTCTAAATATATAAAAGTTAATTAGTGAGGAGTAATAACTACCGTAACCACCAAACTGGTTCTTCTAAGAGCCCATGTCCAGCCTAGAAATTTCGCCATGGCTATAGCAATATCTTCACGTGTGTCTGTTTTTAAAACACGCAGAGCTGTTTGGTATGATCTTGTGCCAAGATTTACACAGATCGGCTTAAGCCATTTATGTTGAGGGCCCTTATATGCAGGGCACACAAACAATACATGAGCTATTGACTCTTCCATTGTTAAGCACATAGGGCATTTAGTATCTAAAACATTATTCCATTTTGACATAAAGGATTTTATGGGAAGGGTGCCCACTTTGAATTGATGATATAATTTCCTATCGGAGGGTCTCGCAATAAAATCCCAATATGCTTCAGGTCTGGATTCTGACTTATGTTCTAGAAAGATACCTGTCAGGGATGTTCTGCTCGCCAATGACATGGACTTATAACTAACCATGTCCCTATATAGTGCTTTATAGTCACTTTTGTTTGGAAACAGGTTCCCTACTGGGTCGTCCCACAGATGGCTACTCTTAGTCAAATTTTATACAAAAATAATAACTTGTGCGTTAAGCCCCAATTGGTAGCTAACCATTGAACAATCAATACATCAATGAGGTTATTCAAAACATAAATATTCAATAGCAGAAAATTTACAAACACGGGTATATCTTTTTTTCAAAGGTACACAATTTTTTATGTAAACAGAATTAAGACGGGTACATTCAAATGCAGCAAAACACCATGATAGAGGATATATAAAACAACCTGCAGATCATAGGTGTAAACATCTATTCCAAATGAGAATGAAAAAGGAAATGAATCTGAAACAACAGAAAACAGTTCCTGAAAAGCAACAAATGCTAGGGAAGTAGATGTGTCAGTCGACGTTTCGGTCTGTTGTGGCTGATTTGTCCGTCAGACCATCTTCAGGACATGGAGTCAATTGTTAAAAAAGTCCCTTCAATCTAGTTCAGTATTCAATTGGAGCCAGATGAGTCAAAATTTAAAAACACCGATAGGGCCTTACGAATGGGCTCCTCTAGGTATATGAACTATACCGGAAGAGCAGTAGTCTCTATCCGAGTAATTTAGTTAGAAGGCACAGCTCTGTAGAATCAAGTCGGTGATCGATGAGTCGTAGTCTCACACGCGTCCCGCTTTCAGAAACCAGACAGCATGATATGTGGCCAATGAGATAGAGAAGGAGGAAATTGAGACTGGCATCTGAAAGAGAACTTGCATGATAAGTAAATCTTTGGAGTCTGATCTGAGTGAACCAGAGCAAGGCACAGGAGGTGCTAGGAGGTCCAGGAGAGCCTGAGTACTATGTTGGAGATATTCCTCTCGAGTGGACTTATCTGGTTACAAATGCCGGGGAGAGCGAGGTCCGAAATTTTAATACTGATTGTCGAGATCTTGTTGAGAGTTCCTAGAATAGAGGCTAATGCACTCCTGTCATTGACTGTGCCTTTACCACCAAGATTGAGTGGAAAAGGACTCTGATTCTAGAAGACATTGAATACCCAAGCTTTGGAGCTCCACAGTCTCCTCAAGAGATTGCAGCACTGAGAGCTGAACTGTTACAACAAGTCATTGAGGAGATTGGCTCTGATTTCTTAAGGGATGTAAATTGAACTTTTGAACTGTAAATAAGTTGCTTGAAAGAAGATAACCTAGGCCCGAGTAGAAGAAGAGTAGAAATAGGGACTTGCATCCAGAAGAAGAAAGAGGGTTAGGGAAGTCTTCCAAGCTGTGTATATATTGTGCAAAAGACTGATTCAAAGAAAAGTTGCTCAAAGACTTTTGCTGCACGTGATTAAGAGGCAGAGAAAAAAAAAGACTCTGTGCATTGATCCTCTTACAGCTGAAATCTGAGCCACTTTGAGCATGGAGTCAGGAAATTCGAACCGTAAGCACAAATGTATTATAGGTACACTCATTGTAGGAGTAATTATAGTAATAGCTGTAGACATCACTGAGTCCATTTTAGGTGCATATAAGGTTGAGGAACTAGGAGTGGGGGTACATGGGACATCCACACCTACCACTACTGCTTCAAAGAATTGTACATTAGGATCTGAAAAAGGCTTAATAGAGCAAGCTAGTCGCTTTCTTCATGTAGATTTGTCTAAAGGTGATTATATGCTGAATGCTTATGCTAAACTGCTTTATGAATATTTCAACACTATGGAAGTGAGAGATTGCTTTGTGTGTATGCAATTGCCTGCTTTGGTCGAAGAGGGAATTTAATACCATCACTTACCTTTGACATATGACACTAGTTGCAGTTTTCTCCTTAGCATGTTTTATGGAAAGGGTCATTACGAGTACTATTTCTCAAACTATGATATAGTACTTTCCGAAATACCCATTTATAAACATCTGAACAAATATGAATATTATAAGGTAGGAAGAGAGAATGGGAAAATATTTTGCACCCACTGTAACATTAGACACTCTTACGCGCACAGACATAACCTAACCTGCATATTAACAGACATAGACAATAAATTTGTAGATCAATTAGAAGACAGACATAGGGGATTAGTTATTACGTTTAATAATCAGGATAGTAAGTTTGACGAAGGAGAAGTTAGCTTACAAGGCTAAGTGAAGCTATGGTCCTATAGCTTTAGATTGGGAACAACGAGGCAAGCTTTGCATACATCAAGTTCCGAGTCGTTATGACACTGTATTCGTGGGTCAGAGTGTGTGCGACCATATCTTTCTGGCCAATGGTCCTTGGAAGACATTTCTGCAAGAATCAGTACAAGTGGTGCCAGGAGTATATTTTGTGTGTGGGTGGAATGTATATGTTCGGCTTCCGAACAATTGGTATGGTACCTGTTATGTGGCAGTTGTGTTTCCAAAGATATATCATGTGGAAGATTCAGAAGGTTTGGTAGGTAATTCGACCCATAGGGAAAAATGTGGACTTAGTGCTGGTGAGATCGTGGGAGACATAATTGGAGCGATGATACCTAGTTTAGGAGTGGTTCTGAATGACATCAAGATCAGGAAGTTGTCTACCATTGTGGATAAGTTGTCAGCACAGCTCAGTCATTGCTACTCATAGATGGGAAAATGGTTTCAATAAGGGCGATGGTGATGCAAAACCGTCTTGCATTAGATGTGGTATTGGCAAAGGAAGGCAAAGTTTGTCGGATGCTGAAAGTCCAACAGTGTTGTACTTATATCCATGATAAAAGTAAAGATCTGAGGGGATATATATCCAATATCACTGAGATACATAATGAGATACATGATCTGGCAGCTGAAGGAGTTTGAGAAAAGATTGGAAAGGGATTTTTGTGCAGTTGGAAGTTGGTTTCCAAACCTAGGAAAGGGAATTCTTGGATACATCTTGAAGCAAATAATAATTGTTGTAGTCTGTATTATCATCTTTGTAGGTATGATACGATCCTACAAAAGGGGAGGCAAGTGGAAAACTCCTTAAGGGAAAGAAAGAGAAGGGTAGAAAGACTGCAGGACAGTCATTATGAGAATTTGAAGCAATTGGAGTAGTTCAGACAGAGGAGACTAGCTACAACATCTGTTTAGATCAGCCTACTCTACAGGGATTTTAGAGTGTTTTGTGATGACTCAACGTCATCAGAGGGGGACCTGATGCAGTGGAAACCGTATTTTGTTTGGAAGGGTGCATTATAATCACACATGTAGAACACACCCGCATATAATTCTTTGTTGTATTGACTTGAATTGTTAGAATTTGAAAGTATATTAACCTGAACCTTGATGTGTTTAGGCCTTTGCAAAGTAATCAATGTATAAAGTGAATGTAACTAGCAGAATATATTAACGTGAAGAACTCGTATTGTGAAACTAACAGTTATTCATCTACTAAATGTGTTTATTAATTGTGTTGTTTTACATGTAGGTAGAAGTATTCACTGAAAGTGCCGTAATTTCTATGCAGTTGCGTAAAGCTCATATGATGTTTTCTTATGTTAGCTGTATTTCGCAGGCCTGAAATGCAGTTCCCTGGAAACCCTCGCTTTAGAATTAACAGGTTACATTTTATGTGTGCTGTAGAATTTGTTCTTTCTAGCATTTTGTGTTGCAGGTGAAAGAAGCGCTATTGTTAGCTAGAATAATGTCTTTGTTTAAATAGTCAGGCAAGGAGAGAAGAAGTTACAATCGTGTGGCTTGAGTCGATAAAGGAAGGTCATTGTGCTTCACACAGGAGAAGGCCTGGGAACTAAGGAACAAATGTAGCGAGGAAAAGAACGCCGTTGTCCCATGGAAAAACACCTTCAAAGCAAACCCAAAGCAGATGGAGTGACCCGCAATGGATCTTGGGAACGTCACCTATGAATAATGTGTTGTTGGTAGTAGGGAAGGAAGCTCCCTTCTTCCTTGCCTTCGGAGAGAGAGCATCTTAGATCAAGCTCTATCTTTGGTAGCTTTATGCTTCTTGACTCATTGATCATGGAGAGACTTCTTAGGGAGACTCCACGTACTGACACCTTTTATCCTTCCTCCTGAAAATGCTTATTTAGGGATGTCATCTTAGTGTTAGAGTAGGGACAGATTAATGCTTTTATTCATCAACCCTCGATGCAGGGAAATTTGGACTCATGCTTCCTGATTTTCTGTATTTTACTTCTTGAATTAATTGTATTGCTTATTGTGCACTGTCTAAACTGGGTGCGCAGATTAGGCTTAATATTGATTCCTTTGTACTTATACACTCTCGTGTTGACGGGTCTTTATGTTCAGCTATTTTTGGCCTTGTCATAAATTAACTAACCTTAAGTAGTTGTTTGTGAGTTAATATGTATCTAAGAGGATTATTGATTAATTGATTGGCCTGCTAATGACTTTTCTCCCCTCTACGCTTCCATGCTACAAAAAAAACCCCATTGAAGTGTGATTTAGAACAAGTTTAGAATTTATGGGCCGGCCCTTTCACCCTTTACACTTCCAAAGGCTGCTCTTTGATTCAGTGATTGAACACAAGAAAGGTGCCTGGAAACATCTAAGGAAGGAGATGGGGCTGATAATGGAATCCTAAAACCTGGAGCTGGGAGCCCAGGATTAACTTTTTGATGCACATATCCCTGTGGTTGACATCCAGGTGTGAACTCTAGCCACTCCTGTGGCCTGTGTTGTGGGATGATCAGCTTTGGAGACTTTTCTGCATTGACAGACAGCTTTTCAAGAGGAAAGAACAAAAAGAAAAGTTTACTCTTACAAAAAAGCTGAACCCCAACATAAAACCTTAAAGACTCAGATACTAAATCATATTTGGTGTCTGGAAATGGTCTATAAGATGGGGAGGTTGAGACTGCAAACTTTGTCATCTGCCAAGCAGCCAGATGGGCTGTGCAAGAAAAGGGAGCTATGTAAGACTTCCCTACTGCGAGAGGGGACATCACCACGGAAATCAAGGTTACCTCAGCAAGCTGTGAGTAAAGGACTGTACAGCAATCAAGTCATTGCGTATGGGCAGTAGTGATTCTGTGATCCTTGTATGCCAGGGGAGGGACACCATGACCTGAGTTGTGTGGTGAGCACCATGCTGGAAGAGTCAGGCCCGCACCACCTCATTGGGGTGACCTCGTATGCCACAGGGGGCCACCGTTAAATTTATTATTGTCAGAGCATCAAGCCTTCTGTCTGCCTTAATTGACGACCCCATATACTAGGAGGGGCTGCTGGAGTGTGGGTGTTTGCACTGAAGGAGTCTGCACATAGGCTGGAAAGTATCACAGCAATCTCGTATTCCACAAGGGGCTGCCGGTATCAACATTGCCAGAAGTTTGGGATGTTGCCCAGAAAGAAGATTGCAGCTGTGATCGTTGGGTCAAACCTGCACACCACGACCTGCTCCTAACTAATTGCCCGGGGGATCGTGAAGGACGCTGCAGAAGATGACTCACCCTCACTGTGCTCCAGTCAGGCACTGGAGGATCTAATCCTCCACCTTTCTTTTGGGGAAGATTTATTTACCTCATCTTCGCAGATTGGGAGCAGCTCTGATCACTGGGAAAAGCCAGCAGCACCGCTTGAGAGGGAGAGAATGCACCTGATGGGTGCTGCCGCATGTACCGTGAGCAGCCGGACTTCTCTGAACAGGATCAGGACTTGTAAGCACCCACAGAGTGCCCTACTCACTGCACTGCTGAATGCTTCCATTCTGCAGGAGCAGGTAAGAGGTAATACTTGAACTGTGTCTATGGGGCACCGCAGGGCTCGCTGCTGAATGTATTGTGGCACCATAGACACTTTTGACTGATTACTAAAGAGTCAAAGGGGAACTCCTGAATACGGCCTACTAGTGAGTTTTTCCTGGATGCGGCCACCAGTGAATGGGTAATAATCCCAACCACATTACAAGGAAGAGGATGGGACAGGGATATTGCTTAACAAACACTACAGTCCGACCTAATGGGGAGTGTGTTATTCTTATGAAGGTCATAATTCCTTTGAATGTGTGGAATTTGAAATAAAATACTTATTTTTCTTTTAAAAGTAAGTATTTGACTGGATATTGATTTATTGCTAGTACTGTGTGCACTTTGAGTGATATGTTGTGTTTGCTCACCTGTATCTACACTTCCCATCCAAGGGAGCCTTTGACTGCTCGTCCACAACTACCACTGAGAGTCAAATGTCGAAGCATTACTTGGCCCAGTTACTCAGGATCCATAGTAGGCTGTACACGATATCAGGGGTAATAGGCCTCATACACCACGGTTGGGCCCAGTAACCCTTCCGTGCCCCGTGGCCCTTCGAAAGGGGTTTTGACAATGACGTTTTTCCTTCAATAACTATTATATGTTAAACATACCCAACCACTAACTACAGTGTCTATTTGAAAATGTTCCTGGGAGAATTAGATACTCACTGTACTACACCATATTATACTGTTGCTAAAGAACAATAAACAGTAGAATTGTGATTAGTAGTAGAATGGATACTATGTGGGTGACAGTATTCACATGCGTATATTCACACATATTCAACTCTGAGGTCAAACAAGTGGAATTCATAGTTTTGATGTAATACATAAGATGATGATTTACCGTTGTGCCCAAATACGTATGAAATGGAGGACCAAAACAAATGCTTTCTTTTGGAACAAGTAAGTGCAGGTATGATTTAAAGATCAATAGGTAGCATGTAAATAATAGAAAGCACTTCTTAGTGAAAGAATGGATTAGCTAAAATAAAAAGACCCATGATATTCATGAGTTATCTTGATGGCACCCACCATCAAACATACCAGGGATGAATATCACTGATGTGTGATTCCTATAACGTAAAGTATGTTCCTATAGCAAATATATTCAATAAATGAAACTTAGAAGCTTGGAGTAATAGAAGTGATGTCAAAACAAAAATAGAAACATAGGAGGTCTAAGAAGTATAAAAATCAAATGGAATGTTTGCCGGGTTTTATTGTTGAACAAAATCAAGAGGTTTCTATTTTTGTGAAATGTTTTTCAGACAAAATATTATGTGATGAAAAAATAACACTGAAAAATGGTACAGTACATTTTTATCACTTATTAAGAATCTCTCAGGACAATCCTTTGTGGTCATGTTAAAAATAATAAGCGCACAGTTACTTCCAGGTGTCTATTATGGCTTTGATACACTATGTGGAGATTGGAGAGGATGTGGTGGTAACGGCCAGACCTACCGACTTTGGAACTAGAGAACCAGGCTTGAGTCTCAGCATTGACTCAACATCCTGTGATTCTGGCGCAAATCCCTTAATCTCCCCGTGCCTATCAAAAATGAATGTGTCCTTGTGTGATGTAACTGGTGCTCAGGTAAGGCACCCCGAAACCTTTGGATCGAGTTTGTGCTATATAAAACGGCAAACCTGTAGAATTGAATCAAAACTCCTGGACACCACTATAGGAAATACATATTATAAATATTTTGTCTACCAAAAAACGCCTCAAAGCACAAGTTTGCTTGAAATTTGGATTAGTTAAACAAACAAAAGTAAGACATGCAGCCTATATAGGAATGTGCTCTCAATTTAGAAGTTCCCAAGAAGACACTTTCGATCTCTTGATTGGCAAGAAATCATGGGGCAGATTTACAAGGACTGGCGCATCTCTGCATATTAGCAGGGATGCGCCAGTAAAGATGCGACACGCAAAAATACCCTTGCACCGCCACGGATGCGTCGCATTTATAATGCGGCGCACCGTGGCGCAAGGATAGACAGATGCGTGTCGCATCTTTTGTCGTAAGGGCAGCGCATTGCTGGAGTTGTGTTGCAAGCGCGACGCAACTCCTGCTATGCTCAGGGGCGGCCTATTCCTATCATGCTGTGTCACTCCTTACGCCTGCTTCAAGTAGGCGTAAGGTTTTGACGCAGCGGCGTCGTAAAAGTGACTCAGTGAAATCTTGTAGATTTCACTGCGTCACTTTTATGAGGCTTTCTTGCGACGGAACGCCCACCCTGCATACATTATACCTGACGCAGGTATAATGTAGCGCAGGGCTTTACAATGTGACGCATCTCCCTAGATGCGTCACGTTGTAAATATGTCGCAACATGGCGCATTGTTTACGACACCGCTGCGTCACAGAAGTGATGCACCGGCGGTGCAAATGTCTTGCAAGGGGCTTGTAAATCTGCCCCCATGAGCCTACATCAAAATTCCCCAGCACGAAACTACTTGTAAGCAGCTTTATAGAACCTACAATTCAGGAAGTTCTGGTTGTTGCCAGTTATCTTCAATTAATATAAAACACATTTCTTCAAAATAAATTTTTTTTTCGAATGGTTCTCATACCTGGATGACTTAGAACAGCTACCACCCAGTCAACAAATTATCTTACCATGGTATATACTACGCAAAATTCCCGAAACAGAAATTTATGATATATAGATTTTGAGCATTTTCCACATTAGATTTTATTGATGGTATATAGATTTCGAGGATTTTCTACATTAGATTTTACTCCGGCATGGATGAAAACGAACAGACATTAGAAACTGCAGACTGTCTTATCAGTCTGTCGAGACTATTCATAAGGTTTGCATATGTCCAGCATATGTTCACATCAATAAGCCATTAACCTATACACTAAATTTTGTGATCCTGGCCTTAAAATTCCAAGCACTAAGGAGCTGGAGTGATATAAAAGGGGCTTACAGTCCAGACTCCTAAGAGCAGGAAGTTCTAAAAGTCAAGACTCGTAATTGCTGGAGATATGTAAAATAGATTAAAAGTCCAGGTCAGAGTGATTAAAGCGATGTTAGACAAAGAATAAACACAGAAGGTCTTCTCGAAAATGTGGCTTTCAACATTAAAAGTACAGTTAAATAATATAACATGTATACTTGAAATAGATCAACAAAAAATATATTAGAGCAATACAATATTTATTAGGTTTTATTGTTTCATAATATTACATGTTATAGTTTTTGAGTAGTTTTTAAACACAAAAACATTTTATTTCAAATTGACACTGACAAATGTTAAAGGGCAATGATACTAATTCACATCAGAAATACACTTTCGCGTTGTAAATCTGTTGTTTATGCAAAGGCCAATTGGCATTTCAAAATAGCCAGACCCATTGTTGTATCAGGTATGCTTGTAAAATTAAAAGACAAGGGCCAGATGTACAACTCTTCCATTTTGCGAGTTGCAAATTGCAATGTGCGACTCACAAAATGGAATGTACATCAGTGTCTCACACACTGTTTGCAATTCCTAATGGGGTCACAAATGACCTGCCTCAACAATATTCATGAGACAGGTTGCAATTTGTGACCCATTTGGAATGGCCAGCACTCGCAGGGATGGTGGCCTGCTGGGGTCAGCAGACCACCATGCCTGTGACTGCTTTTTAAATAAAGCAGCTTTTTTTTAAAATGCAGCCCATTTTCCTTAAAAGAAAACGGGATGTATTTAAAAAAGAAAACTGAAACATTTCTGTTTCATTCTTTAAGATTAGGCAGTGGTCCTTGGGACCACTGTCTGCTCTTGAAAAATATTTTCGATGCCAGTCACAAATGGGAAGGGGTCCCCTGGGGACCCCTTCCTGTTTGCGAGTGGCTTACCACCTACTTGAAGTAGGTGGTAAACTGCTAGTGTTTTGCGACTGCAATTTCAAAACAATTGTACATAGAAGTGCAACTCGTTATTAGGAAGGGACGCCCTTCCTAATAACGAGTCGCAAACCCTGTTTTGCGAGTCGGGAATAGGTTGGCAACTCGCAAAATATGATTTGTACATTGCACAGACCTATTTTGTGGTCGCAAACGGGCCGATTTACCTTTTGCGACTGCAAAAAATGGTTGTACATCTGTCCCTAGAAGTACTTAATATCCAGCCTCATATGAGCTGTAGAGAAAGAGAAGAATGACTAAAGTTCCAGGCTCCTAAGACCAGTAGATATAGAAGAAGGACTAACATCCCAGGATACAAAGAGCAGGAGCGATGTAAGAGGGACTAAATTTCAGGCTTACGAGAGCAGGAGAAGTTGAAATTCTATAAGACCAGCCTGGAGTAACCGAAGTGGAAGTGCTAAAATAAAGCAACAGAAGTCTTCTTGGAAGTCAGCTTTCAACATTAAATACTAGAGTTTCCACCTGGCCGGGTTTCTACCAGCATTACCAGTATTTTAATGTTACGGTGTTAGATTTGGGGGTCTCTAGTTGGCAGAGGTAGGTACCTTTGTCCAAATGGGGACCCTTGCGTCTAGTCAGGGTAAGGGGAATAAACTCCTAAAATAACCCCTGCTCACCCCCTTGGTAGCTTGGCACGAGCAGGCAGGCTTATCTCAGAGGCAGTGTGTAAAGCATTTGTGAACACATACAGTAACCCAGTGACAACACTACAGATGGACATCACACAGGTTGTATATCAAAAATAAGTATTCTTTATATAGACTTAACACAAGACCACAAACGACAAAAATCCACAATACTGTACTTAAAAATGGTAGAATTAGCTCAGTTCTCTTAAGATGGTAAATGCGACACTTTGAGTTCAATGTACCTTTGGATGCGTAACGCTATACAACGAAAGTGTTGCAGGGAAGGTGATGCGTCGGTTCCTTACACGCAAGAACGGTGATGCGTCGGGTCCCTACTGATGCGTAGGGGATGCGTCGGTTCTTCTCGGCATGGGGAGGTGATGCGTCGGTTTCTTACTGCGCTTCCGTTGCGATGCGACCAGCAACGCCATGATGCAATGAAGATCCGGTGCAATGAAACAAAGATGGCGTCTTCTTCTTGATGCGACACAATGCGTGCACGCCCGATGGCCGTGCGGCGACTCAACGATTCTTCGGAGCCGCGACAGGCCCTGTGACACGCTTCCTGGTGATGCGGCGGTGTCTGATGCGACGTCGATCCTTTTCTCCGGCGATGCTAGGCGCTTCAGCAACGATGCAACGGCTGCAGCAGCGGCGACACTTTTCTCCGTTGATGCGGCGGGTCTGATGCGACGTTGATCCTTTTCTTCGGCGATGCGAGGCGCTTCGGCGGCGACGCTTCTTCTTCGTGAGTTGCGCTTCCAGCTCCTTGCGACACGCAGTCCCTCAGAAAGTCCAGTACAGCAGCAGGCACTTTACAGAAATACTCTTGGGGAGCTGGTTGGTGAAGTCTGTTGTCTCTGAGACTTCAGCAGGAGGCAAGCTCTTCTCTCAAGCCCTTGGAGATCTTTTACAAGTTGATGAAAGTACACACAAAGTTCCTTTCTCCTTTCTTTCAGGCAACCACTGCAGGCCAATCCCCCAAACAGCACTCAGCATAGGGATAGTCTCCTCCTCAGTTTCTCTGGTTCCTCTTCTCAGCAAAGGTTCTTCTTGTTTCCCAAAGTGATCTAAAGTTCTGGGGTTTGGGTCCTCTCTTTTATACTCATTTTCCTTTTGTTCTCTGAAGGCAGAGAGGCCTTTGCCTAGTCCAAACCAGTTCTGGTCAGTCCTGGAGCACTTTGTTGACAAGACTCCTTCTTTCCTTTCACAGTGTAGGCCAGGGACATCAGACGCACCACAGGAGGTGGAGCCAGCATTGTGGAGGGAAGGCACAGCCCTATTCAGGTCCCAGGTGCAACTCCTCCCACCCATCTCCATGCAGATCTCTCTATTCAGCCCTGTGCTGACTCGCCCTGTCTCCTGGAATCCCCCAGCCCCTGTCACTCACAAAACAGACAAGGAATACACAACCTAGCAGAGGCAAACTTGGATAGATAGGCAAGAAAATACCTACTTTCTAAAAGGGGTATTTTCAAACACAGAAGGTTAAAACAAACTTCACTAAAAGATGTATTTTATCATTCTGAGTTCAGGCATACTAAATTCGTTTTTCTACCATGTTCCCTGGGTCAGTTAGGATTATAAGATGTAATAATCAAACTGCCCATTCTGGCATATGGGGGAACAGGTAGCCTTGCAATAGTGAAAAACGAAAATGGCTGTAATTCACTATTAGGACATGCCACACACGCACCAGGGCAAGTCCTACCTTATACTTACAATGCACCCTGCCTTTGGGCCTACCATAGGGGTGTCTGATGTGAAGAAAAGGCAAGGTTTAGGGACTGGCAAGTGGGTGCACTTGCCCAGTCAACATGGCAGTACCAGACTGCACACAGGCTCTGCGATGGCAGACCTGAGACACAATTTTACAGGCTGCTTCTGTGGGTGGCACAACCAGTGCTGCAAGCCCACCAGCAGCATTTGGTTTACAAGCCCTGGGCACACTCAGTGCACTGTACTAGGGTCTGACAAGTAACCAAACCAGCCAATCATGGAGTCACTAATCCATACACCAATTTACCATAGGGAGCACTTGCACTGTGGCACTGAATAGCAGTGGCACAGTGCCCAAAGCATCTATAACCAGCAAAAACACATGAGGCAACAGCAAAAAATGGAAGGGAGACCCACGCCAACAGTGCCAGGTCTAACATACGGCAGTACAAAAATTCGGAAAATCATCTAAAGCAGTGTTTTTCCCCCATATCACTACACACTTCAAATAGCAAATATGAAGAAAGCACTTTAAAACTTTCTCTTAAGTTGTGTTAATGACCCCCGACTGATAAGTATACTAATCAAAAACAGGAAATTCATGTTACAAATTAAATACAGATGATTTTATATGAAGTTCTATTCAAGCATCACTTCTGGGCCTCACAGCAATGAATCAAAATATACCAACATTCTAACGTGAGCGCCCAGACATTCCATTGACAATGGAATGCGAGGGACACAAGGTGGGGTAGGGCCAAGGAAATACCAAGTGGAGTGGACATGAACACAATAATAAATACACAGAGTGAAATAGTATCCTTAAGAGGGGTATTTCTAAGAAGAGAAATTACAACACTGCCTCTCCTCTATTATTTGGGTTCTCTCTGTTCTTCACACCCCTTAAGCAATATTCTATCTTGACTGCCCCTTGAGCAGTACTCCATCTCCATTCCTGCTCAAGTGTTCTCTGTCCGTACATTTTCCAGCAATCACTTCTCCTTTAGTCTTAGATATTCTGTTCCCCATCCCCACTCAGACGCGCTTTGCTTCTTCCCTGATCAAGTAAGCTCTGTATGCTGAATCGCCAAGTAAATTATTTCATATATCACTGCACTCACCGACCTCTCCCTGAGGTACTCGGTTCACCATATCACTCAGGTACGCTTTCTTTTACCCATTCCTCATGGTCTCTCCTCCATGCTGTCACATCATCCAGGTAATTTCTGATAGCCAAATCTCCCACTAATCGCCCCAGGTATTCCTGTATCCACCTCCTCTGAGGTAGTCTGTCTCCTCCAACCTTTCACACTTTTTGCCAACCCCTTCTGCACCATCCTTTCCCTGAAGGGTCTCTGTCTACTGCCTCGATAAGGTTTACTCTAGTCTTCCGTTAACATGGATTTCATGTATTCTACACTCTGGGGCATATTCACAAGGAGCCATCGCCGAATTAACGGCACTTTATCGCAGCCAAAGTCATGATAAATGTACCCCCCCATTCACAAGCCGATGTTAACAGCCCACAGCACCAGTTTACCCGCGATAGCAGCTGCAAAAAACATCGCCACAGAGGACCCTCACAAATATCGTTAATGAGATGCAGAGTAGGCGTTCCCATGACAAAAGCCGAGACAACAGCACACCTCAACATTCACAACGACCAGCCACATCCGCGATAAAAACACAAAACAGGCGATAAGGCGCGTTAGCACCAGGAAATCTACACCTGCTCTGACCTGGTGTAAAGTCAGACGGCAGCCTGCACCACAAAAGGGAGCACAGCCCAGGGCCACATCGGAAGGGCAACAGATGCCATGGAGCCACCCATCATGCGGCCCGGACACCCAAGAGGGCCACAACACCCACCACCCCCAGGACCACCCCTCCCTAGCACCCCCCCGACCAAAGACATGCCACATCAGCCACACCTCAACATGTACAGAATATTCAGCTTGATGCCGCACAATCACAACTAGCAGTTTACCACCTACTTCAAGTAGGTGGTAAGACAAAAAACATGATGAGAAGGTGTGTCCTGCGCACATCAGAGGACAGAGAGAGAGCGAAGGAGAGAGAGAGGAAGAGAGGGAGGGAGAGAGAGAGGGAGAGAGAGAGAGAGAAGAGGAGAGAGAGAGGAAGAGAGGGAAAGAGAGAAAGAGAAGAGGAGAGAGGGAGGAAGAGAGGGAGAGAGATAGAGAGCGCCGCCCCTGCGCACCCAGGCCACACTGCTCACCTGCTGCCACCTGTGTGTCTCCAACCACGTGCCGGTATGTAGGGCAGTTCACCAGGTCACACATCTGATTCAGAGCCGTCAGCTGAAACAGAGCCCAGATACATTGCTGGCACAGTACAAACACTTGCACAAGACAACATCCCCTGCCCGCCCATGCACACCCAGGCAGAGGCACCCCAACCTCACCCGCCGCCCATCGGAGCATGCCCGCCCATGCACACCCAGGCCTCAATGCTCACCTTCCGCCACCGGCGCGTAGACAGGAGGTCCCACCACGTGCCGCTGCAAGCCACAAGCCTAGGGCCCGCGGACATGGCACCCTCCACATCATGCAGCCCCGCTCCGCAGGCCACCAGGTCACACGTTTGGTGCTGGGTCTTGATTACTCCATGGCAGTGGACATACCAGTGCACCCGGCACCATCGCAGGCTGCACACCCGCTCAGCCCAATGGGTGCCACCAACACTGGGACCCCGGAAGCGACGCCACATGGCGGTAGGCCCGCGCTGCCCGCTGGCTCTGGCCTACACTGCGGTCCAGGAGGGCACACAGAACCTGAGCTGTCCAGACCGCCTGGACGGGGCATCATCGCAGGCTGCACACCCGCTCAGCAGCTCAAGGTGCCACTGACACAGTGCACCCCAAGTCACCGTCCTGTGGCGGGGTGCCTGTGCTGACCGCAAGGCCTCGTGTGCCACTAACCCTGTGCAACCCCAGTCTGCGCCACGTGGTGGTAGGCCCGTGCCGTCCGCAAGGCCTCGTGTGCCACTAACCCTGTGCAACCCCAGTCTGCGCCACGTGGTGGTAGGCCCATGCCGTCTGCAAGGCCTCGGATGCCACTAACCCTGTGCGCAACAACTCATGGGCCCTACATGAGTGAGAACCGTGGAGCAGCCGTCATCCAGTCACCACCGGAAGAGGGGGATGTGACGTCGTCGGCCCCTTATGTTGGCGGAGTCACATGGCCTGTGACTCCTGTGCCGGATGGGTGTGGTGTGTGTGAAAACCTGCCCTCAGGGAGTGGCTGTGACATGCTGACAACTAGACCAGTGACCTGCACACCACCAGCGAGTACGGCTGCAACGGGTAGCAATGAGGGCCCCCCCTCGGGCGTTAGCGGAGTGGTCTGTCCTGCATTACGCCCGAGCAGCGCAGGGCTTGCAACAATGACTCGTGGGCTCTGGGCGTGGTCCAGTCCATGTCCGGACAAGGAAGTGACTGAAGCGTGTGTCCCTGTTGTAGTGTTCTCGGAACCCGCTACACAAAATGCAATGTTGCACCCTCTTACTGGCATCCCACAGGATGAACATCATTGACGCAAGGGAAGGCACTGTCCCCACATTCATCCACACATCCATACATGAATGACGTAAGACATTACACAGCAGTGCAGTCATGCAGCTGGAGCGGTACAGGGCAATGCCGAGCACACTACACAATATGGGCCCGTGGAGGGCCAGCCAGTGTCCATCCCGGGATGACCTGTACTGCGGAAGAGGAAGGGTACAGTCCGCAGTCTGTCCGCCGTATCATTGGTCGTCAAACAGGATGTGGCAGTCCATGTCGCTGTCCAAGGTGAGTGCCTCGGAGTGTATCGGGGGTCAGTGGTAGGTCTTGAGGCCATGTGCGGCACCAAACAGAAACAGGCAAGGTGGCGGTAGCGGATGCTAGTGCCTGGCCCTCCTGACCACAGTCCCATCCACGTCCCCGGGTGTGTGCCCTACCCCACCTGTGGGTGTTGCAGTGCCGGCTGCGGCACTGTGTGCCACTGACTCATCAGGGGCCGGAGGAGGATTGTCGGCCGCACTGTGTGGCAGTGACACATCAGGTGCCGGAGTGGATACGCCTGCCGCACTGGGAGGCACTGACACACCAGGGCCCGGAGATGTGGATGGCGTGGGGGCAACAGCATTCATCATCACCATGCCTTGTGGCAGCAATGCCATGATGAGGACATGCAGGACACAGTAGATCCCAGCTACATTTCGCTGATGTGCAGCGGAGGCTGCCATCCTTTCCGCCTCCATCTGCACCATGTCCTCCATGAGCCTCCGCATGTGTGCCTGCTCACGCTGGCATCGCTGGGGCCACTCTGAGCGGACAGGTATTCTTCCCTCCACGTCATGACTCCAGAGATGCCAGTCAGGGCTCGCTGGAGTCATTGGGGCGGACATAGACACCCAAGGATGGCATCCAGTTTGGTAGCCATGAGCTCGAACCCCACCCGCACCTGCTCGGCCGTCTCCCTCTGGCCCTCCAGCACACGGCGTTGGAAGGCCATTTGTTGTTCCTAGGGGACTTGGGAGGGTGCCGGGGCTGTGGGTGCCTCCTGCTGGGTGGTTTGGGTGGTGGGTGGGGTCTCATGGATGTAGCTGGGCTGCCCTGATCCTGGAGGTGAGTTGCGGATGAAGTCAATGAGGTCTTGGATGGTTTGGGTGTCAATGCTGGTGTTGTCCTTCTCTTCGTCATCAGTGAAGAGTGGCTGTGACTGCTCTGCAGGAGGTGTTGACGATGCCCCTGCGATGTGAAGGGGAGATGGTGTATTACAATGTGTCCACATGTATGTAGCCGCATGGTACAGGTTGACATTCAAACAGCATGGCATTGTACATTGTGACAGTCAGTGAGTCTGGGCGAGGACCCAGAGTGATTGTGGCTGTGCACTGTGCCCTGCTTGCTTGTGCATGTGTGCCATTGTGGCCATCTCCCCCCGTCCCCCCAGTACCTGGTGGTCACTCACCCTGTTGCGGTTGTGTTGTGTCCTGTCAAGCAGTGTCCGGTCCCCCGACTCCGGCCACAGTCTCCACACTGATGACTGTCGACACCAGCTCCTCCATGTCATCCAGCTCCAGCTGTGGTGCTGGGCCCCCACCTCCGGTCTGCGTTGCTGCCTTCAGGTTGGCGGAGAGGTTCTCCTTGGTCTTCAGCTTGATGTCATTCCATCACCTCTTGAGCTCGTCCATTGACCTCTTGTGCTCTCCGACGGCATTCACCTTGTCGACGATGTCCCGCCATATTCCAGTTGGAGGTGGCGAAGAGTTGTTGATGGTGTTCCATCACCTCCGTGACTATGATCCTGTTCGCCTGCGGACTGAACTTGGTCTTCCTGGTCTTCTTGTCCTTGCCCTTCCCTGTCTCCAAGGTCCCAGGCTGGTCGTCCGGGGTGCTTGTGGGGTTGCGCTGGTCCTCTGCGCCTGCTCCGGCTGCCTCCATGGTGCTTGTGTGTTGGTCAGTTTGTGTGTGGGTTTTTTTTTCTGCTTTTATGGAGGTTTCTGACGCCTGCCAGGTGTGTGTTGCAGGCCTGGCGCTGCTTGTCGCTGGTTTCCTCATCACGCTTTGGCCCATCGCGTGTTTTTTGGTGTTGTGGTTTGTGGTTTTATCTCCATCGTGGGGGTTGTATCGCGGACTTTGTCCGCGGTTTCGGCAGGCTATCGCATGCTACCGCCTTGTTGTGAATTCCACGTTGACACGGGGTTATTTTCCCGTGATAGGCTGCGTTATTGAAAGTTGCGTTACGCTACTCTTGCGGTAGTTATCACACGTTCTTGTGAATATACCCCTCAAAGTAATTTATTGTTTCAGACCTCAGACGAGATGAACAATTATAAAATGATTAAAACAAGTGTTTTTAAAATGGGTTCACTGAAACTTATTAGTTTAAAAACTTTAAAACACACAAATTCATTCTCCAGAAACACTAGTAAATTAATAAGTTCATCAGTGCAACAATTATAAAATGAGTAAACCTTTTTACTCCACATGTAAAAAAATGTAAACCAGTTTCTTGAAAGATTTGAACAATGTAAAAGCTGTACAACATACAAATTCTAGGGAGAAATGTGCATATGCTTTGACCAGTAGCAAATAGCTGGTAGGGGCTGTCCTAAAGCCCCTTATCTGTAACATGTATTCATGTACATATACTTGTGCATTTATGACTATATGTGTGGTGTGTAGTTTGTGTTGCATAATGACTTTAGCATACATGCCAACAGACCTAATTCGGGCGGTAGTCTCCTGAATATATAAACCAAAAATGGCTGAACAAAATCAGATATATTAAAAAAAAATCCTTTGCATGGAGTGGCAAAACATTCTATTAGAAAAACTGCGAATTATTTCATGTTGTGGTCTTATGATCACACACTAACATAAATTACGTTATTTAATTGTGCATGGATTGCAGATAAACCGGTTTCAGGATAAAAAACTATGGGGCCTATTAGCAATAACCAGCGATAATTATCGCTAAGCGCACTTAGCGCTAGGATAATTATCGCCGGCTATCGCAGGTTTCTATCGCGGAGATAGCGTGCTATCAGCAACGCTTATCTCCAATGCGATAGAAACCCTGGAGAACAGTGTGAATATTGCTTGAAAACAAGCGATATTCACACTGTGACCAGTGTTAGCTAGGTGATAGGGCGAGGGGGATTTAGCCATGTAATCCACCTCCCATTGCATTACATGGCTAAGTCAGGTCTGGACCAGGCGTTAACAAACCAGCGCTAAACGTGTTTAGCGCTGGTTCGTTAATCACCTCCCCTGCCTCGCTAATAGGCGATAGCGAACTTAGCGACTGTTTCCAGTCACTTTTAGGTTGGGAACGCCTACTTTGCATGCCATTAGCGATAAATATCGCTGGCATGCAAGCGGCACCCAACCCGGTCGCTATCGCCTAGAAGCTGTCGCTAACAGCAGAGCGACAGCTTGCTAATAGGGCGTTAGAATTATCGCCGCTTTAGCGGGAAAAAGTCCCGCTAAAGCGGCGATAGAGCCCTTGATAATATGCCCCTATTTCTTTTTGTCGTGTTTTATTAAGCTCATCGGACTAATTACTTAATTATTCATAAACAAAACACACGACAAACTGAAAACAGTCTCCAAATTAATTTCTTCAAATACCTTAAGTGGACACGTGCCAACATCTTACTTAAACATCATTTGTTTTCACAGAATTCTAAACGGGTTCACATGGAGCGAGTCTTTATGCGAAGATCTCACGGGACTCTGGGGCATATTATCAAGGAATTGCGATATTTATCGCTAACCGCGCGTAGCGCGAATTTTTTTAACGCCGCCTATCGCTGGAAAATATCGCTGAGATAACACCCTATTAGTAAGGTTTATCTCCATAGCGATAATTTTTCCATCGATAGCGGCAAAATGCGAAAATATCGCTGGAAAACCAGCGATATTCTCGCATTAACGCAAGGATGGATTCAGCCTGACAATCCACCCCTATGCTACAAACAGGTAAGTCACCCTCAGTAGCAGGTGTAAAAATCTAGCAATAAACGCGCTTAGCGCAAATTATTTTATCGCATCGCCTGCCTTGCTAATAGGGGTTAGTTGTGTTAGCGACTGTTTTCAGTCGCTTTTAGTGGGAACGCCTACCTTGCATGTCATTAGCGATAATTATCGCTGACATGCAAGGCGATGGTAAAACCGGCCGCTAACGCCTAAAAGCTGTCGCTAACGCCTGTTAGCGACAGCTTGCTAATAGGGCGATAAAAATATCGCCGCTTTAGCGGCAAAAAGTGCCTCTAAAGCGGCGATAAAGCCCTTGATAATATGCCCCTGCATACCTCGTAACAATATAATTTTGAGATTCGTCTTCGAACATTCACTTCAGAAAAGCGATCACTGAAGCGATAAGGAGCCAAAACATCCATTGAAAAATCACTAACAAGTTGCGAAAAACATTAGAAGGCAAATGATAGCTACTTCGGCTGTCATGAAGATTAATGCGGTGCTATTGTCTCGCGTCGCCATCAGAAGCACTCACCCGCCTGAATGACAAAAGAAACAACATCCTTTGTACTTATTTATAATGAAGACGCACTTGGTATGTAAAATGTAACAGTATACGACGAATCATAACCGCTAATCATTGGGGGCAGATTTACAAGCCCCTTACGTCACTTTTGCGTCACTTTTCCCATCTTAAAAATGTCGCAAAAGTGGCGTAAGGGGCTTGTAAATAAACCCCTACGTTTCCAGTACTGATGTTTTACTCGTATGGGTAAAAAATAGGAATACCAAGTTAAAGTCCTAAACAACGACAAATGAATCTCCTTAGAAGTGATTTAATTTAATTGGGAAACTGATGCATTTTTAACTTGCGTACTCTGCAGTGTGTCACAACTTATCAATTAATATCGAACTGTGCATTGTTAGCAGATCGATTTTACAGTGCCAATAGTTCCAATGAAGTATTGTAAGGCATGTATATGCTCACAGAATTGATGCTGCCGATTTAAACATTTGAATGTTGATTTGTAAATCAGGGTTATTTACATAATAAACAAGCACTGGCAAATTCAATAGGACTAGCCTTTCAGTGCGCTGCAGCACTGTAAGTTGTTATTAAAGACGTCTTTCAAATCAAAATGCAAGTATTTCACAAAGCTACAGTATCGCAAGTTGTTGCTAGAGGTCCTTCTTGAGCAGACGCAATGGTTTGTGAAGTCTTTCACAAAGCTGTAGTACAGCAAGTTGTCACTAGATGTCCCTCTCCAGTCAAACGCAACTGTTTGAGAGGCCTTTTGCAAGGCTGCTGTCCTGCAAGGGGTTACAAGATGTCCCTCTCTTCTCAGATGCAACTGCCTATCACAAAGGAGCAGCACCACAATATGTTCTAGATACTTGAAAAGTTATTCACAAAACTGCAGCACCACATGCTATCACTAGATGTCCCTCTCGAGTTAGATGTAATGATGGAAAAGTCCTTCAGAGGACTGCAATATAAATTGTTACTACATGTCCTTCTTGAATCAAATGACACTGCTTGAAATGTTTTCACAAATCTGCAGTACTGCAAGGCATTACTAGATGTCCCTCTCAAGTCAGTCACAACTGCTTGAAAAGCCTTTCACAAAACCGCCCTACCTTAAGCGCATACAAGAGTTCAAAGAGACGTCCACCATAGTCCTGTCAATCTCAGGATACAAAAGAATTATGAAGACTGCATATATCCACGGAAGTGGCTTGCTCCATCATCGGGCTGTGCTCCTCGTTGGAGCCCGGCGCGGAGTCCAGCCTGATGATGAACCCCGCTACTTTGGTCGATGAGGGCTTGTGCATCCAAAAAAAGAAGCTTCATCTGTATGACCACCTTATCTATCTTACCAATACCAGTATTAGCCACTTATCAGAACAGCACACCTGATTGCATGATTATTTCGCAAGTTGGCGGATGTGTGCTGGACCGCCAAAATCCCTCTAAATTCCTTATTTTGTTCTTTTGAACTACAGTTATAAGTAAGACCCAGTGAATTTGCCAATTTTGTTTAGAAATGCACTCGATTTAACAAATTAACAAAAATATATATATATGTGCTGAAGCTGTATTTCATTTGAATCGGCAATGTGTACTTAAACAATAAACAGCCCTGGTGCTATTGGAATGTGTGGAAATAAAGGCCCAGATTTACCAAAGCTTTGCACCAGTGCCAGCATGAAACAAAGCAACAAAAAAGTGGTGCAAAGTGCTGCAGCACATGCTATTGATTATCCAGCACAAAAGATGTCTTGTACTAGAAAGGTGAACTTTTCACAGCACAAAAACTGCTTTGTGCCACTTTGAACCACTCTACATTAAAGGGGTTTTGATGGGGTGTCACAGCACATATCGAATGCATGGAAAGATTTTCATTTTGTTTAGGCAATGGAATTTGTACTGATAGGGCATGCGTCAAGTACAACGTTTATGCTAGACAGCGCACATTCAATTCTGCACCATAGTGCAATGGTATTTGTCATAAATGGCCGCCTTGTTCGAGAGCCAGCACAGGGGATAACACCCAAAGCAGCCCAAATATTTGGGTATGGTGCTACACTCTGTTTTCCTCATGGGGTGAGGCAATGCACCAAGTTTGGACGCTGCACTGTGCTGAATGAACAATGCATACATCTGTGTCATGGTGATTTAACAGGTTTTACATTACCATCCACACACACACATACTCATACCATCACACTCACACACTCTTTCACTGTCCCATCAATTACTTATTCCCAACAACTAATACCAGTTCTCACATGACCCTCGCTCTTGCACTCACTCACTTTCTCACCAAGCACCGACAGGCAGTTGCTCATTCACGTCAACATGTATTCACTCACTCAACTCCAACTCACACCAGCTCACATCATCCTGTGACTCGCTGACCTCTCATTGATTGATCGATTTCATTATTATGCATAATGAATCAAAATCATTGCATAAAAGAAACATTTTTCACTGATTAACACTAAAAAGAATAAAACTGTGCTGGTGAATAGCCGGACAGACGATCTGTTTAAAATTGAAAACATTATCCAAAGTTTAAGATGCGATTTCAATAGAATACTAAGGGGTGATCTCATGATAGAAAGTACTTCCAATGCCTTAATACTAAGGGGTGATCTCATGATAGAATGTATTTCCAATGCCTTAATACTAAGGGGTGATCTCATGATAGAATGTACTTCCAATGCCTTAAGCATTTGGGGGCAGATTTACAAGCCCCTTGCGCCACTTTTGCGTCACTTTTAACGTGGGAAAAGTGACGCAAAAGTGGCGCAAGGGGCTTGTAAATCTGCCCCTTGGTCTGCTTTTTTTAAGAAGCCTGTCTGCACAATGGAATGCCCCTACTGTTAGACGGCACTCTTAGGAGGGCTCTTTATTCAGCTGGAAATTTTGGACACATACACAATAAATAAACCAGGTCTTACACACTTGTCCAAAATAAACAACACGAGGTTGGAGCTTCACGCCATGCAAAGTGTGAGAGAAGGCATATAGGTGGACAAAATGGAATCATATAAATACACTTAAGTGTGGAGCCCATAATGATGAGGCTTTGTAGTCATTTAATATGATTCACCGATGGGACCTTCTCGCCAGTGCAGCCTTGCCTTCAATTGCGGAGAGCTTCCTCACTGAGTGAGTGATCGTCTTTTTAAAGGCTGATGGAGAGACGTGAAGGACCCATAGTGACCATGACCGCAAAGTGTTGATGGCAGAATCTTAATATAACCTGGCTGGAACCTTTGATATTTGATATTTGATATTTCTAGCCATAGAGTTTTGTTTAAAGATTTGTTGGCTAGCATCTTCATCTTCTGCCAGGTTATGAGACAGGCCCCCTTTCTGGCAATTGGTTGTTTCATCAGCCCGAAATCGAGCCGAATTTGAGTGGGGGAGGCATTTTTGAAATGATTATATCAAAAACTGCTGCGGCCTGCCCGCGAATGGCTTCGCTGCCATATGTTAGAGTTGGAAGTTGTTAAGCAGCAACAACCTTTTGCATTGGTCCAAAGCTAGACCCAGCCATGGTGCTCATTAAGTTTTGAAAAGCAACAGTTAAGGCGCTGCCTTTTCATTTTAGCTCCTAGTAGTGGGGTAGAAAAGGGCCATTTTGATCAAATAGGATGCCTAGGTATTTGTACTCATTTACGAATTCCAGCTGTTAATCTCATATATACCCACATGACTTATTCTGCTTTCTGTTTTTTATCGCCATGACCGTAGTATTTTTTTGGGTTGATACTCGCACAATTTTCTGTTGCATATCTTGAGAGCTCATCAATAAGGCACTGCAAGCCAACTCTAACCTGGGCTTCTATTGGAATTCTATAACGCATATTAGCAAGCCCATTATCGCCGCTAAAACGGCGATAATTTTAACGTGGGTCTTGCTAATATGCCCCATAGTTTTATTTCTTTATTTACCTACTTTACTCGTGGACGTCGTATGTCCGACTCCACTACCCCCTCCACCCTGACCCTCCCCTCCCCCACCCTGCCCCACCTCCCCGCAGCACTCCCACTGAGAGCCGCCACTGGAAGGTATCCCTACTTGGGTGGGTGAGAATTTACTGCATCAAGTGCTTGTGACATGTCATCCAGAAATAGACTGAAAAGGTACGGTTCCATAATGCACCCCTATTTCAATCCCTGTTGTCTGTAGATCTTTCTTGAAAGAGTGGTAACATCAGCTGTTTTTATTCATACCCACGTCTCTGAATATGAAAGATGTATTGTTTTTAGTAAGGTGTACGGAATACCCAATGTGGGACAATTTTGCACAGAGAAGTTTGCGTTGGACACAGTCGAATGCTGACTTGAAGTCCACATAACAGAGGTGAAGGGGATGATGGTTCAATTTCACCTGGTCTATCGAGAGGGACAGTGCCAAGAAATAGTTTTGCTATCCCGGTGCCACAAGTGAAACCTGTTTGGTTTTGTAGTATCATTTCTTTATCCTCCACCCATTTTATTAGTTCCTTTAATAGTAGCCTAGCAAGAGAGTTGGCTTCATTGTCAAGGAGGAAAATTAGTTTGTATTTTTCCACACGCTGGCGATCTCCTCTTTTAAAGATGATGGTGATCACACAGCCACTCCAGGAGTTGGGGATTGTTTGGAGTTGCATGACACTATTAAAACCTAGGACATAATACTGACCCAGAATGTAGGATTGACTTTGTAGAGTGACTGTAGAATACAGTCAGGTCCTGGAGCACCATTGCATTGGCCTGCCTGTATCTCTTTTAGTATTTGGTCATGGGTAAAGATTGCAGTGCCATGCACAGTTGGTTGTAACGCGAGGTTGCTGTGGATACCTCCCCGATGGTTGTTTATGCTTCTTTTTCTTAGGCAAGGTTGTTGTGCCTGAAGGTCTGATTGCCTATTGCTGGACAAACAACAGCTGTTAAATAGTGCACCTAGCTTGATTCAGGAATGTTAGAGTTGTTTATGACATATGGGGCTATACTTAAGCCATTCACAAGTTTCCAAAAGTCCCTCAAGTTTAATTTCCTGCCAAGAAACACAGTCTTGGCACAGAAGACCTGTTCTGAAGAGTGTCTTTCCTCCCACAGAAGTTTACTATACAACTTTTTTGAGCGTTATATATTATCCAGTTTGACTGTGACATCTGGTGATTGAGAATGTGTAGGGCTCTGTTCAGCCTCCTTTTGGCAGCCAAAGCGGTCACAGAGAGCATGACATTTTTTCGGACTTCCGAGGTTATTATATTCCTATTTTGTCGGGAGCAGTTGGTTGTTCCCACATGGCAATCAGGAATAGTTTGTGATTATACATCCCTTATGTGATCGTGCCGCAGTTTTTTCATTTGCCTCAAATGTGCCCGTGGGCATCTTAACCTTTTGAGAATAATAGACTCTAGGTTACCAGGTTGGTTATTTGTAAACTAATGGGTAGGATAGTTAATGCTAGTTCAAAAACTTGTGGGTGATGATCACGCTCCAATTTTTCTTTGAACTGGAATGTTATATTAAGGGAAAGAGGGTCAAGGATGCCATTGTAAAATCAATCTCCCGTTTAGAACTCTGAGGCTGAGTGCTTGAATTTCTTTTACCAGAAATTTGCCTTTAGCATCTGTTAGACCTGGCATCCTTGGCATAGTTTCTCCTTACCGTTTGCCTTCTGATCTCCTGTTATGTTCCATATAGGTACCCCAATATAGGCTCAGGTAGTCACCTAACCTTCCACCTATATTCTCCCCTACCATTACACTATATAACGGTTCTTAGTACTGACCTTTTACCTAGTTACAGTAATGTCCAAAGATGACGAGGGGTTTTTTCTGAAAAGCTTAAGCCTCATTCATTATGCATGAGGATTCTTGGAATCACAGCAGGACAGCAAGCCTACCATCTCCTGCATAATAACTATGTATAAGGGTCATTCCTTCCACCATCCTAGTCCGACATGACACAGCAAGGTATAATCCCAGGGGGTACCGCTTTGGGTATATATACACCATATCTTGCTGAGGTAGTCAGAGGAGAAAAGGATTTCCATGCCCACACACTGACGCGAGACGCTGAGATTCCTGCATGCAGACACTCCAGCTCGCAGTGGTCTGACATCCCTTGCGGGGTGTCCATCTGGAGACCAAGACGGGGTCCCACAATCTCTCACTTCAGGTAATGGGTTTGACTTTATCCTAGAGGGATTCTTGGCTTTTACACCCATATACATGCTAGGTACACTTAGGTACATCTAGTTAGGGTCGCATCATAGGAGTACGCATTCTACTGTCATGTATTTTATTTACTTGCCTGTATTCATTGTTTTAGTATGATGGTAGAAATCTACCATCCTTTTACTCTGTTAGTGCTTATAATCATTTATATCTGTTATTGCCTAGTGGTTGTTTCAGCACACCTATTTTACACTACAATGACGCTGGCTCAATAAATGCTTATTGAAAAACGTCCCCACCGTTTATTCTGTGTATCTCTCTGAGACAAAGTGAGCACGAGTGACTGAGCTAAAAGTACTACAATGTTTCCACGATCCCTGATGGGACAGAGTTGTCATGTTCGATAGTTGCCAAGAACTATTCTCTCCTTGGTAAGAGGGGTTTCTAGTGGCGCTGTGAGCTAGCTGGTCTACTGGCTAGCATACCCGGTAGGGGTGTCTAGAATCAGTCTGACACCAATCTTGTCTAAACGTGCAGATCCTATATAGGTTTATAGGAACTACACGACACTCCTGTTTTGACTGTTTTGCTGATTTTGTTTTTGCTGGTTTTAGGATTCTGAGCACTTTACCACTGCTAACCAGTGCTAAAGGGCATGTGCTCTTTATCTAAAACATGGTAACGTTGGTTTATCCATAATTGGTATATTTAATTTGCTTATAAGTTCCTAGTAAAGTGCACTATCTGTGCCCAGAGCCTGTAAATTAAATGCTACTAGTGGGCCTGCAACACTGATTGTGGCACCCACCTAAGTAGCATTTTAAACCTGCCTCAGGCCTGCCACTGCAGAGCCTGTGTGTGCAGTTTGAAACTGCCATGTCGACCTGGCAAGTTAACCTACTTGCCAGGCCCAAACCTTCCTTTTTATGACATATAGGTCCCTCCTAAGGTAGGCCCTTGACAGCCCATCAGCAGAGTGTAGTGTATTTAAAAGGTGGGACATGTACTGGTAGTGAAATACTCTTAAATTAGTTTTTCACTACTGGAAGGCCTACCTCTCCGATAGGATAATATTGGAACTGACTCATTACATTTTATAAGTGCAGTTTCCAATTGGGAAAAGATAGGAATACCAAATTTAGTGTTTCTAGAATCACAATTCAAAAATACAACTTATGGTGAAGTTGGCTTTTAAATTTTACTTTTGAAAATGCCACTTTTAGAAAGTTAATGTAAAAAAGCAAAATACAGCTGTGATGCACTCTACTTTAACACTTAATCACTATAAACACTGATTCGAAAAATGTTCAATATTGGTGTGCAATGTCTGAGGTGGTTCCACCCAACCACCGATTCAACAAAGAAAGTAATAACTGGGGCAAGACTGACCCAGACAGAGTATGCACTACCTCTTGTACACTCAAAATGAGTGTCTTATCAAAACTCATAATCAATGATAATACTCTTTAAAAGCTGCTTTATACAATATACTCAATATTAACAGAAAATACATTCAATAATTTTTTATTAAGCAGACGAGACGCTGTATTCATCCATCTTTTCCATGATGCTTCTTTTATTCATGGCAACTTTTAGAAAGTTGGCATTTTCTTACTTATACTATTTAGTGCTTTTCTGCCTGTCTCTGGAATACACATCTGGGGTGGGTGACATCTTGCTTCCTGCATTCCCTCTAGACAGCCACACACAAAAGAAGGGTGATCAGGAGGGTGTCATGCACTCTCCTGGTCCCATTGCGGAGACGACACTGAAGCCGATGCTGGACCCCTATCCCTCTTAGGGCTTAGCCCATTCAAGGACCGAATACTCATTAAACAAAGTGGAGCCCTTGGGAGGAAGAGGGATTGGGATAAAATAAGAAAAGAGAGACTGGCGGTGTTGCATTTGCTCTGCGGCTGTGTAACACTGCATAACAGGATATGTCACTTCTGAAACCTTCTACGTTTTGTGAGGTAGATGTGCCTGGGACCAGAACCTCTGTTTTTGTGGTGATGCAATGCACTGGAAATACAAGAGAGGCAGTTACTATCTGTAATCCAACAAGTCTCTACATACAATTTAAATGCATTAGCTTTAGTGACACAAACTTACAGGATTCAAAAGCAGCTCAGCATCAGAGCAGAATAACCAGAATCACAGACTTGAGTGAGTCACTCCTAGGAATAACTTGAAATAAAGATTTTGGTACAAGGTCCATACATATGTCATAGACTCTGAAGTGCTTTCTCTAGTCACTACTGTTCATCAGAGAAACACAGAGCTCAAGTCCTCATGCTTGTGTGATATAGTTCTTGCGC
The DNA here is from genome assembly GCA_963921515.1 of Calotriton arnoldi. Taxonomy (NCBI): domain Eukaryota; kingdom Metazoa; phylum Chordata; class Amphibia; order Caudata; family Salamandridae; genus Calotriton; species Calotriton arnoldi. The sequence continues at coordinate 335,918 of CAWUFW010006690.1, read as the reverse complement.
CAAGATTGTAAGGAGGGTCCGGAGTATAAACACAAAAGAAGCACTAGAGTAAATCACAGAGAGGAAATTAAGGAAAAGTCTATAGTCTTTGGAGATGAATACTCGGTCCTGTTTACTACTGTAGGAGGTTTAGACACACTAACGTGATATCAATTACTTAGCCAAGTTCTTTCTACTTGTTTTCAGTTTGAAGACCCAAGGAGGGAACAAGGAGGAAGACATCGAAGGAGCGGATGCCTTGGGAACCACTGGTTCGGATGGACTTGAAGGAGACTGGAGCGCTTCTTGGTTCCGTTAGGATTCTTCAGCTGAGTGGGAAGGGTGAAGCTTGTTCTGCAGGGAGCGAGGCCAAGCCACGATTTGGGTTTGGGTGAGGTTTATATACCCTCTCGAAGGCTCGTTGGATGTAGCCAGATCACGTGCAGCACATGGGGTATATGGCCGTCTGGAAGGTTCTCAAACCTTGGAGAAAACATGTGTGAGTACACTCTCTATGACCTTACAGAATGAGCAGGTGCAACTTGTTGATCAGAACCAAATAACAGGAAACACATTTTTTTTTTCCTTGAACATGCACAGCGGTAAACAACCCCAAGACCCAGCTAGTTGTGAGGTTTTAAGCTGATTGTGAAACTGTGGCTGCGTTTGGCATGTTTTGATTCCTTGTTTCTTCTGCCCATTGGATTTCTTAGTACTTAGTACATATGGTTAGTCATTTTTTCGAGGTTCTCCTCTTTGTACACTGTTTGTTCAAGAAATGGAGTTGGCGTAAGCAGCCAGGGAGTAGGGTAAGATGATGATTCCCCATGATTCAAAGGGTTTTTTTTCCTGTAGGACTAACATGGCAATAGGGCTAGCGGCCCATGTTACAAGCATGTACTCCCTCACGTTTCTCTCTGAGGGAGATAAAAATTCAACAGTTTCGATGTCAGACTTGGCAAGATGAGCAAGGGTTGGCAGGGCATGCAAAAGTTAAAAAATGTTGCCAGGGTTTAAGGTATTACACCTGCCCCTGAAAGGTTCCTCTGGGAGGAAGATCGTACATCTGAACCTGCACTTTGGTCCGATCGTGCCTCCCATTAGGCACTCTTTACTGCCTACGGAGTTTCCATTTGCCTCTGAGGGTATGTGAAATGTTTTCTAAATGGAACTACTGCTGGTACTACTTGTACCTAAATTATAATTTGAAGGGGTGTTCTTTGGAAGGATGCCCACTGCTTTTGGGACGATAACATAGGCAGAGTTTGTTGCTGAGCCAGCCTTGGCTGGTTGACCTCAGGCTATCGAGTCATCTTTCACTTTGCTGAAAGTTGCTGAGTGGGGACGATTTTGCAAAGGATCAACTTGCGGAATCATTGTCACAAATTCTGCCATAGATTCTAAGCACCATATTTATGACCCTGCTTGTGTTGCTCTTGCACCAGGCAACAGGGTGCAAGAGTGATGCAAATCTTGTCCGATTTTTGAAGCCACGCAAAGCCATTTTGCGTTGTTCTGAGTGACTGCAAAAATCTGGACTAACGCAACGCATCGACAAGCTCTGCGTTGCAATACTCTGCCCTTGAAAGGCATTCCATGGGCATTGCGTTGGTGTTCCCATGCAACTCCCAATGGTTTTTGATGCCTTCCCAGATTTATAAGACTTTGTAAACCTGGGAACATGCATTCTGCAGCACACATAGAAAGTGTAAAAGGTCTCTCGGGATTGTGTTTGTGCAGGAAGGTATCCCTTCCTGCACAAAAACAATCATGAATGCAGCGCAGGCACCATTGCACCATGGTGCAAGGGTGCCTGCGATGGCGTTAGGCAGCCCATTGTGCGACAGCACAGATGGAAAAGTCAGAAATGTGCAGTATGCCTTAAAAACTGCACATTCCTGCCCATTCTCAGTGATGCAGTGCAGTGCGGCAAGGTGACTTGCTGCACTGCGCTGCACTGCACCACTATTTCGTAAATCTGCCCCCTAATTTTCAAGGCCGGATTTCTGTGATATTTCCACTGAAAGTGAGTCTGGGTGGGTAATGCTATTTTTCTGGATTTTGTTAGCAAAAATTGATAAGGTTTCCTTGTTGTCTAATTAGTTTCTTCATCTGCCCTCCACGTCCTATTTCCTTTAGTTGACATTTGATTACCATTTTCCATCTGTGTGGGTGTAGGGTTTATGCTGACTTTTGGTTTAAGGTCGATTTTGAAGGTATCAGAGTCGGGTTGATGCACTCTTAGTCTCCTGCACGAAAAGCTGATGATTTTTCTCTACTTGAAGTGGACGTTATCACATTCACCACTTAGGTATGTAAATATTGGTGATGAGATTACAGCTTTAAGGCAATATGGACATAGCACTAAAAATTGATGTTTTTTTGCAGAGGGATCAATATACAAAGCACATTTTCGTTTGATGGTCTCATGAAGTTGTGAGTATGCATTTCAGGATTATGTCACGTCTTTGGGATCTAGGAATTTCTCTTTGGTAGAGGAGTGGAGTTGGTCCACTATGATGAGACATTGTGGGAATTTGAGACACTTGTGATGATAGGGATACAGGTTGTGGCAAATTCATTTCTGTTTGGATTATATTGGTGATTCACTATTGCATGACGGTGAAGGTTTTTAGGTGACAAAGGACTAACAATGGGGATATTTGGATATCGTCCTTGTTGTAATGAAAGTTTTGGTTGATATGATGTTTTGTGAATTCATACGGAGGCTCCTGACGAAGGGATGAAATGTCCCAAAATGCATTGGACAACGCAAGAACAGAGTGGAATCTTTAAAACAAGAATCATTGTGTCTGTATTTTCATTTGTAATGATGGTTCGAAAATCAGTGTGGTAAATAATTTGTAATGTGATGTAGAACATACATCAAAGATTGTGGAATTCGCAAAATAATATAAAGATTTGTTTTGATAAAAGAGAAAAAACGTTTATGTGTATGATGTGAAACACTGAAAGTTAAATACTTCTTGCTGTGTGCCTAGGTATTCAAGTATAGATTTACTTGATTCACACACTGAGTATAGGGTTTGATAGAAGGAGAGGACCCATTCAGTTTTTTGTTTTGTTCCTGTTATTGCATAGCTTTTTACTTTGCTTTTTTGTCACTGCGTGTCCTGTTTGTCTTTGATGGACTTCTGTGGCTTCTTTGTCCTCCTCTTGGATTTGTATACTGTTTATATTTGGAGTTGGCACAGGTTTGGTAACCACTGGTTACTGTCTAGTCTGGATCAAAGAATTAACTGAGGGGTTGTGATCTTCCAGGTTGTCCTGATCTGGTCTGATCCACCGGGACTCCTGTTCACGAGGTGTTTGGGTGTATTTTGTGTCTTTAAGGGAAGTTGTTGTTTTGTTAGCCTTTGAGAAACAATTCACACCTTTGCGCCTGAGTTCCCAAAGCAGACCATGACTCTTGTGAATTTCCTTTGAGCTCTTGCACTAAGTTGTCCAAGGCTGATGACAGGATGCTTAGTTTGACAATGATTGGTGCACAGAAACCCTCCAGTTATTGTACTGCAGCGTGGTTTTGTGCTCAGGTTAATAAATTGTTCAGTTGTGCTAGTTTGTGAGCAATTCTCAAGACAAATACTACTAATGTGTTTAGCAAGTCCACTTGCAAATCCATTTTGTTGGACTGATAGCTCAAGGCATCAACCATCAGCTGGGATGTTCCTAAACTTAATTCCCAGAAGTTGCTTGCTGCGTCGGGTTGGTAATGCTCTTTGACTTGAGGAATATTTTGTGACAATTGTTCTGAAGTGTTCATTGATGCTGATGCTGTTCATGGTTCTCCTTTAGGAAGTGCTTGTTTTGGCTGAGGAGACCCAGACAGTAGGTCCCCAGAAACAAGGTTTTGTGAAGGGGTAGTTTAGGGTGGAGACTAAAACAGTTCTTTGCTTGTCCTTAAGTAGGAATGCCACCCATTCAAGCTCAAGTGCAAGTTCGGAATCAAATTCGGGTGGGGACACATTTCTTCCTTCCATTGTACCTGTTACCTTATTTGCCCCATACTTCCATGTACCTATCGGCACTTGATCTGGTTCTTTTTGTGGTTGGGTCCCCAATTCCTGACTGCCACCTGCCTCTATTGCACCATTTCATTGTCATTGGCTGCATGTCGGGTTAGGATGGACTGGTTAGCTTGCTTTTGGCCTGCTCATTCTTGGCCAGGCTGGAAGCTCTCTCGTGGGTGTGTGGGGTACAAAGTGATTGATGCCTGTTCTGACATTTCCAGAGCAGTTTTGGCACCATTTCCAGAGGTGTTTGAGGGCACAGTGCCTGTGCATCAACACGATGCACAGGCACTGGGTTAACATCTATTGGTAGCTGAGATGAGAAACTATAAAGAGGTTTAATGTAATTGCTTTTTTGCTAGTTTGACCTCACCCACTATATCAGTGGCATGCTTCATCATTAGGTCTCATTCAGGTCCTTAAAAATCAGGGTGGGCTTGACCATGTTCCAGGGAGCACTTTGGATAATCTCCTACCAAGATCATAAAGGAAGATAAAAAGACATTGGAGCACCTAGAGATCCCTTTATTGGTGGTGTTCCTGGTATGATTAAAAGGAATATAAATGAGGGGTGTGTTTAGAATGATGGTCCTACACCCTATATGAAGTCAACATGTTTCTGCCTTACAGTAAGAGGCCCATAGAATCCTGGGCTTTCATCAGGACTTAGGAAATGAATGCCCCAGAAATAATGTCTTAAGGACGCCATTAATAGAGTGGGTGAGTTTCTAACTAACAAAGAAGAACTTGTATGCACCATGCAGGGGCAAGCATTCTGCATATGTTGAATAAAGCAGGCCATTTTTTGGCTTTTCAATGTGTAGGATACTTTTTGGTAGGGTGATGCCCAGATACACTTCAGGCTACAGCAGATTTGGGACCATTAACAGGTCACTGAATGATGAAGTCACTCACAAGGCTATCTAAAGGCTATCTTGTTCAATACCCTCGGAACCTCAACCTTAAGCCTTAACTCCATCCACTTTGAAAGACCACTTCCTCAGAGCACATGTCTTCACTATCATTGAAGTCAGGAATCTGGGCAAACCTTGTCTGTCAAGGAAGCCCTCTCAAAATCAATGCCTTTACAAGCTGTACTTTCTCCATTAGCTCTTTCCACTTCGGCTGTTACTGCAACAGACTCTCAGTGAATACCATCCTCAAACCCATTGGCAAAATTGACTATGCATTGAATGTTACCACGTTCTCACCTTCAAGTTCTAGGGCTCAAACCAAAGTTTTTCACCTATTACAATAACACATCAGGTGCAGGTAAAACAGTGATCTGACTCCAAATCCCAAAGAGTGACAGCATACAGACTCTAATCAGCCTTCTAGTCTAAAACCTTTTTTTTCTGTGTCAATGGTACAGAAGAAACAATGAAAGATTTTGGGTCCAATATTTCTTCAGACACACTAAATTCACATTTATGACCATACAAAATAAAGGGTATTTGTGTAAGCTTGCCTATTTTTGTTGAGTTTATGATTTTTTTCTATACACAAACACATTTTACAGGTAGTATCTTTAAGACTGCAGTCTCCTGACCAGTGCAGAGAGTCAGCACATAAAAAGATAGGACAGGCCTATGTGCTCCGCAGTCATAAAGATGATAATACTTTAAAAAATTGTTTGTGAAAAACAACAAAAAATCTGAAACTTATCTAAAGTGTAAGTTTACCTTTGTTAATCAGTCCCTGAGAGCTTGCAGGCCCACAAAAAGTGCTTCTGCGATGCATCACACTGTAAGGGTCTCGCAATTTAAGAAATGGCAACTTTTTGCGATTTCTTAAATTGCGATTGCATTTAAGGAATCGCAACTCGCGATTCCTTAAATGCAATGCATGATGAAATCGCAAATAGCGATTTCGCTAACATGGGCGGCAAATTACCATCAATTTGAACTTGATGGTAATTTGCAAAAACTTTGAAAAAATGCACTAAAGTGCATTTTTCAAAGTTGTAGGTTACACACACACATGCCCTTGGGGCATGTGTGTGCGCAACATGTGTGCACAGATCAATTTCAGGGGTGCAACAGGGTGTCCTTTTGACACCCTTGCACCCATGAAATTGCATGCGCAATTTGCGAGTACCTATTGGTACTCGGAAATTGCGCATGCAATTTCCCATTCATTCCTATGGGCCTGTAGGCCCATAGGAATGAATGGGAAGGCATTCCTTAATTGTGACTCGCAATTTGTGAGTCGCAATTAAGGAATGTTTGGGAATCGCTAATTTTATAGCGATTCCTACATGCATAGGCTTTTGCAATTCCTTAATTGTGATTCCTTAATAATCGCAATTAAGGAATCGCAAAAGCCTACATTGATGCATGTGCCTGTTAATTGGGTGTAATATTGCATACATGAAGCTGTTTTATGAAAACAGTGTGAAAGCTTTGAATATTTTGTGAGTAAAAATTATGTATTTGATATATTATTTGCACATCTAGAATATATAGATTTGACTATATTTAATGTAATTCTCAGAAAGTAAGTCTCACACCATTAGTAACTCTGTGTGACCATGTTGACAGCATGGGCATGTGCCTGAGTACTTGGGTTAATCAGTGTTATGATAATCGGACATACTGATTGAGTAACATTGACCTTGTATTGAGGGGTGTGTCATGCATCATATTCAGAGTGAGATGATTAAGATCCATATATGTTGGTCTAGCAGCTGTTATATAAAGAGGGCGTCACTGATTTGAGTTAAATTATTTATTTTAATTTAGACGGAAAATTAGTAATTAAACTCAGATACATCTCTGAGACAAACTAATAAATTATTACAGATTAATATGGACCCTAAGATAATTTGTATGTGCTTTTTTCTATTTAGTATTTGCAGAAGGAATACTGCCTGACTATATCTAACTTTTTTCTGTTTTGTATTGCAGTTCGTCTCGTTTTTTGTGCAATTTATTTTTACAGTTATCTTTAAGCTGAAAAATGAACGTTTTGTACTGAGGACCTCTTAAAGGGCACGTAATCCACTGCATTTGAATAGATACATAGGAGCTAAAAGGCTGTGCATGGCCCTCAACACAGACCACCCTCTTTGTACACTCAAATACATTTCTCATTGTGGCAGGTCCTAATTGAATTCTGGTGTCCTTACACAGCCCGCGTTTCTCAATGTAGCCCGTTGGTATGCTGTCTTTTTGAAGCGTTTGAACAGCATGCATCATTCTTTGGAGGTTTTCTTTTGTGCATAACTATAAATATTTCTCGAAATGTTTCTGAAGTACTCTTATATGCTATGTCTATTTAAGAAGATAAAAAGAATTAAACTATTTTATACCATTACTAGTCTATTTCAGTTGAGTCCTTTCTTTTGAAGAAACAAAGTAAGGTAGTGACAAAACTAACATATAAAAGGAAAAATATTTGAACTATTTCAAGATTAGTACTGAGAAAGAGAGGGGACGTTTCTGACATGAATAGATCATTAATTCCATGGGTAAAAGGAAATTGAGTTGATGAGTTAATAGTAGTAGATGTAGCTGCATTTAGTACATACTCCCACACTGAATCGAACAGAAGCACAAAGTTTTCATTTTTTTAAAACCACTTCTTAACATCAAAGTTCATTAAAAAAAAAACAAGAAGTTAATGAAATGATTATCGACATATTTATATATTTTCTTTTCCAGGAGTGAAATAGAAAAAGAGCGTTTTGCACCTCAAGAGTCCCTTTCATATTACAGAAAGGGCTGCAGATGCTTGTGTGTCTTCTCTGTAATATGGATCACGGAGATAATAACAATTTTCTTTTCAGTGCAACTTCAGAAGAGCTTTCCCTCATTTGTATGGGACTGCACCTTTGCTCTTACACCTGTGCCATGACACCACATAAGGACAGACAAGCTGTCTATAGTTGTACTCCTGTGCATCACCTAGAAAGCGTAACAAAGTTGTGATCCTTGAGGACGCCCCTTGGATGGGTCTAATTGAGTCCCAGTGATCCCCCTAAAGGCACCCTCCCACAATTGGGACATCACATAATGTACCCGCCTGCAGAAGGATCCCTGCTGTCAGTGAGAGATGGAGTCAACATTGCTTTATTTTTAACTCCTGTGCATACCCCTCTTGTAGTTTTCCTGTACACTTGTGCACTATCATTTTAGGCACTGGGTACACTCAATCAAAACGCGCCTGGTACAAAACATGACCCTGCACTTTGTTAGCATAATTGGTACATCATCATTTTTCACATAGTGTAGCTACCCTTCTAAAAGACCAAACACGTGCATGAAAGCACACACATACGCAAGGTCATGTATGTACATGTGCACACAAATATGCATGTTCACATGCAGAGTAAAGGGACATTTGCATATTAACATCCAGACCTCGTCGGTTAACTAATTATGACTTGATCCAAATATGCACATTTGCTAGTCCTGTGCCTAAAAACACTGCTGAAAAATTGTAAAAGGCTTAGGTCCTGATTTAGAGTATGGCAAATGTGGGAAAACAGCCAAAAATAGGTAGATGTCCATTCCACTCTATTAAGAGTGTATAGACATGTATATACTCTAAATATGGCAGATGGAACAATCGCTTATTTTTGGGACAGATCCTGCATCTTGGTCTTTGTCACTTTGCTAGCTTGGTGTGGTGTGGGTAGCTATTGAGCAAATCCTATGCTTAAAAACTCTGGTAACAACAGCCATTTGATGTGGTCTTATTTAGTGTGTTGCTAGTGAGGATTCTCAGCATGAAAAGAGCAGTTCTACGCATAAAGACAGGGAACACCATAGCATTCACGTATTGCTGTTATCCATAATTTAAGTGCCACTGTAAGCTTACAAGTCTTTGATTTTGACCCCTGCATTGGAATTTAAAATCTCAAAGAACTTATGCAAAGGTGGTACCCTTACTCTAACAATCACTGTTCTCACACATACACCAGCTTAGAAACCTAACCCTCTCCACCTCTGTGTGGACCCTCAACATCAAATTATCACTCCCACCTGAAAACCTATCACTTCTTACACAGTGTTTCAACACTTTTCTATGCTTGTCACACCAAGAGACCCAATGAGAGATAACAAACATCTCCACAATCAACAAGCCAAATGCATACCACACATAAGAACGTGCCACCAGGCAACACCAACAAGATGACTGGAAATAAGTGATTTCCCCTCTTCAATCCAACCCCACTACTTGAGCCCAAGCAGAGAATGAAATCTACACCGATCAGTAAGCTGAACCGCCCCTCTAACCTTGTGACACAGCTGATAACACACCATATTACATTATTAATATTTAGATTTTGATTAAAAAACTCTAGAATAAGAGAGAGGAAATGTTCCCTCAATAAATACCAGAATGCAATAACTGCAGCAAGCATATAGTCTGTACTATTAAATGAAGAATTAGAAAAAGCACCTCATGTTGATGTTCTGGGAGGACTGGATAAATAATCATGAGACAACCTACAGGCAGATGGTTTATCATGCAGGGTAAAGTTTAATTGTGAAGAGAAGCAAGTGACTGCTCAGTTATTAAAGTAAACTCATGATCTCCCTTTCTTTAGCTACTGTAAACTATTGCACCCCAGCTTTAGGTCTTGATTTATAATATCAATGTGTATAATTAAAAGTACTATGATGACCAATACTAGGTATCCACAACACACACAAATATATTGTGTGTCCAATATGAATATATATATATATATATTCACTAAAAAAAACATAGGTTTCAGGGACGTTATAGTTAGTTGGAAATTTCACTCATACAAAACCAGAGAAATTCGCCTGTTATAGTTAGTTGAGCTAACTATATCTCGCGCCCACGCAATGCACTGCTGATGATGTCACATATTACATCATTCATGACATGATCAGTGACATCACTGATGACATCACTGCTGACATCTCAAATGACATCACTGATGATATCACAGATGACATCATCCACGTGATAATCTGATGCACCTCCTCACACCCTAATATAACGTTTGATACACCCACTCTAAAATACAGACTACCATTTTCGAAACGATATACACACCAATACCAGTTATTACATACCCACTCACTGATTCCTAGGTCTACACCCACGTCCACTCATTCGCCCATACAGCCACTCATACATGCAGTCACTTATCAATACAGCACTATCATTTGCACTCATACACCTATACAGACACTCACACATCACCACTCATAGAGTTACTCACACACCTAGTCAATCATGCAAAGCACCATTCACACTCCCATTTACTCACCTATACAGTTATACACACACCACCTCACTTATTCATACAGATACTAACACATACTTACTCTGTTATACAATCACTGATACAAGCACACACTCATCCATACAGCCTTTCTCACAATCACTCACTCTCACATATAGTGATTTATATACTCCAACACTCACATATACTGCCTTTCACATATGTAGTTACTCACACATGTGCCACTGAGACATCCATTCACTCACCAACACACCCATACACACACTCACCCACCCATACAGCCCTTCACAGATGCACTCTTGAAACCATACACCCAGTGAATTACCAACTCACACATCTATGCACAGAGTCACACACCCCCCACCCACCCACCCACACAGACACTCTGGCACCCATACAGATACTCAGACAACCAATCAATAACCCATATAGACACTCATGTAGCTACTCACCAACCCATGCAGCCGCTTACACACCAACTGACAGACTGATACAGACATTTACACAGTTTAGTCACTAACCCATGCATTCAGTAAAACACATTTAATCACTCACTTATACAGACAGTGACGTACCTACTAAATCATCCATTCAGACAGTTATACACCCACTTATTCTTCAAAACACCTTGGCAGATATATATATTAAAACATATTTAAACTTTACAGAAACACATAGTCACTGGATGATATCATCAGTGATCTCATCAGTGATGTCATTTAAGATGTCATCAGTGATGTCATCAGTGATGTCACTGACCATGTCATGAATGATGTAATATGTGACGTCATCAGCAGTGCATTGCAGGGGCGCAAGTTATAGTTAGCTCAACTAACTATAACAGCCGAATTTCTCTGGTTTTGTATGAGTGAAATTTCCAACTAACTATAATGTCCCTGAAACCTATGGTTTTTTTAGGGAATTTCTAAGGTTTTTTAAATGCTAATTTCTAACTATAACATCCCTGAAACCTATGGTTTTTTCAGTGAATTTCTAAGGTTTTTTAAATGCTAATTTATAACTATAACGTCCCTGAAACCTATGTTTTTTTCTAGTGAATTACATAAATACATGCATACTTGTGTACTGAAAAAATGACTGTAACAGTACTGTGTCATGACTCTTAACTCAGCCATGATTAAAACTCAGTTCGCACTGATGAAAATATTGAAGCATAATGCTGCTAAATGTTTCCTATGTTTAATTCTATTTCTTGTATTCTGAACCATAGTTTGTTCATATGTCATGTATTGAAGAATCATAGCAAGTGTGACGCGTTTTCACTCACGAGGATGCAAATGAGACATTTTGTCTGTTACAGTTTTCATCCTCTACCAACGTGTGCACATGTCAAACAGTTAACACGTGTGAGGATGCAAATGACAAGCTTTAGCGGTTAACAATTTCAACCTTTCCCAACAAGTGCACCTGTCAAACAGTCAAAACGTGAGCACATCTAATTGAAAACATGATATCTATATGCGTGGGGCAGCACGTTGCTTCCATAGACTACTTAGTAACCAAAGACTATATAAACCACACCCCGCCCTTTCAGAATCGCTTATTTTCGTTTTTGCGACTCATTTACCTGTCTCCACTGTGCAATACAGCTTCCCTTCTCCACTGCCGGATTCTTCTTTTACGACAACAAAAGAGATTACGGACTTATAAGTTGTTCGATTAAGGCATAGTAGATATGTATAATACGTGAGTATTTATCCAAATGATGGAATTAACCATTGTAATTGCTTCTTGTGCTCTAGGAAACAAGTAACTAAAAGTATTTCTTGAAAGAATAATATTAAGAAAAAAGTTTTATTATATCTAGATTTCAACACTTATCAAGATATCGAAACTTTAGCTATTTGTACAAAAGATGCTAAAAAGTTCAATGTGGTTTGATATTCAGTTGTTACATTATTTATTTATTTGCATTTATATCCAACATCACCAACTCCTGTTCACAACGAGACAAAATTCAGAAGACACAGTTCGCTTGCGAAACCGTACATTCCTGAGTCCCTGAGAAGAGAAACGTTAACGCAATAAGACGTATGATATAATTTCCTCATTTCTCTTTTTCTCTCTTCTCGTCTCCATTCCCTTCCCCCTGCGGAGATATAGTCTGAACGTGTATATTGTACTACTTTCATTCTATTGCTCCTCAAAGGGGTTGGGAGCCGGTCGGCCCCAGGACTCAACAATCTGGAATACAGGTTAGTGGCAGTCATAACATACAGCCTCACAGTTTCTATGAGTCACAGTGTGTTGCCAGAATAATTGAAGAAATACTTCCATTATAAATCACTGAATGGCTAAGTTCATAGATAGTACTTTAAAAAAATTCATCTGTGCATACATTGAGGCAGATTTACAAGCCCCTTGCGCCACTTTTGCGTCACTTTTCCCATGTTAAAAATGACGCAAAAGTGGTGCAAGGGCCTTGTAAATAAGCCCCACAGTGCCTCAGTGAATGCCTTCAGAAACTCTACATTCCCGAGTCCCTTAGGACAGAAACATTGACGCAGTAAGATGCTTGATCACATTTCGTCATTTCTCTTTTTGTCTCTTCTCCTCCTTATTCTCCTTCTCCCCTGGGGTGATATAGTGTGGCCGTGTATTCTCTACTACTTTGACCCTGTTTCACCTCAAAGGGGTTGGGGGCCTGTCCGCGCCAGGACTGAACAATCTGGAATACAGGTTAGTAGCCGTCATAACATACTGCCTCACAGTTTCTATGAGTCACAGTGTATTGCCAGAATAATTGGACAAATGCTTCCATTATAAATCACTGAATGGATAAGTTCATAGATAGTACTTTAAAAAATTCATCTCTGCATACATAGTATCTCAGTGAATGCCTTGAGAAACCCTACATTCCCGAGTGCCTGAGAAGAGAAACTTTGATGCAGTAAGACGCTTGATGACATTTCGTCATTTCTCTTTTTCTCTCTTCTCGTCCCTATTCTCCTTCTCCCCTGAGATGATATAGTACGGCTGTGTATATTCTACTACTGTCATTCTGTTTCACCTTGGAGGGGTTGGGGGCCTGTCGGCGCCAGGACTGAACAATCTGTAATACAGGTTAGTGGCCGTCATAACATACTGCCTCACAGTTTCTATAAGTCACAGTGTATTGCCAGAATAATTGGAGAAATACTTCCATTGTACATCACTGAATGGATAAGTTCATAGATAGTACTTAAAAAAATTAATCTGTGCATACATAGGGGCATATTATCAAGGAAATGGCAGAGAGAGGCATTAGCCTTCTTGGCTTAACGTCTCTCTGCGCCACTTGGGAAATGCAACGCTGCACCATATTAACAAGGATATGGGGCAGCCTTGCGTTTCCCACTGCAATGGCGCTAAGTTTCACAACTTAGCGCCAACGCTGGCACCCTTGCACCAGAGTGCAAGGGTGTCTGCGAGCAGGGAGGTTTGTTTATGTACAGGAAGGTGTCCCTTCCTGCTCATGAACAAACCTAAAATGCCAGTTTGTAACTTACATGTCTGATTACGAGCGTGCTCCTTCATGCAGCACACATGTAAGTTACAAACGGCATTTTGAAAAAAGCTTTGTTTATGTACAGCAATGGACACCTTCCTGTACATAAACAAACCATGCCATTTTGCTTTTACATGAAAAAAGCAAAAATGAGGAGAAATAAAGCATTTCTCCTCCTTTGGCCAAATTAAGAGCAGGGTTTTCCTGGACTTAATTTTGGCACTGCCTCCTATTAAGGCTGCCCTTGTTAATAGGTGGCAGCGTCGAAAATCAATGGGTGTTGTGGTGGAACGCCCACCACAACAACCACTGCACGCCCCTTTCATGCTAAACACAGCGTAAAAGGGGGCCTTATTAACAAGGGAGCGTTAAGTCACGTTAAGTGGCTTAACACTGCCTTGTTAATAAGACGAAGCCCCTATCGCCAGCACAACGTCACTAAAAGTGACATTGTGGTGGCGATAGGGGCTTCTTAATAAGCCCCATAGTGCCTCAGTGAATGGTTCAGTGCAAAAGTAGTCCCACATATGTGTTCTAGTTCGCATTCCATGGGTTCAGCAACACCCGCACCTGTTGGGCCACCTCCTTTTGGCATTCTGACACCTGGCATTGGGGGGCCATGTGTGGGTCGGTGAAGTGTTGTGAGCCAGCCGTGCTTGCGGGTGCTTCATGCTGTGTGGTCTGTTGCAGGGGCTGGGTTCTCCTCTGAGTAGCTTGTCTGCCCTGGTCCTGGTGGTGGGCTGTGTGGGATGTCCATTGGCTGTTGTAGGGCGTCGGTGTCTGAGGTGTGGTGTTCGTCTCCGGCATCACTGATGGGTTGTCTGTACTGACCTGCTGGAGGTGTTGTTTGTCTCTCTGCATTGTGAAGGGGAGGTGCATGTTGGCATTGTGTTGGCGCCTTGTTCTTGTCGACATGCAGACTGTGTGACAATGTACATTGTGACTGTTTGGGCGGTGGTGGCTATTTGAGTTGGGACAGTGTACATTTGGCATACATGGCTGATGTGGGGTAGTAGCCGTAGATGTTCATCTCCATGCTCTGTCCAATGTGATTGTTCTGTTTCTGCGCCTGGGCGGACCCATTTTGTCCCCTGTTCTGCAGTGTGGGTGTTGCACTTTGTGCCACATTGTCATGGTATGTGCTGTGATTGCTATGTGTGTGTGCTGCAGTGTGTCACGGGGATGGGGGACATGTCAATGGGTAATTCTGGGTGTGCAGTGTGCTACACCTCGTTGTGCATGTGTGCCATTGTGCCCATCACCCCCCTTCCCCCAGTCCCTGTTGGATCCTCACCCTGTTGTTGTGTCGGGTCCTGTCGAGCTGTGTCCGTACTCCCACCTCCTTGTACCGTCTCCACACTGTTGACTGTGGCCTGGGTTTCCTCCAGCTACTCCTGTGGCGCTGGACTACCACCTCCTGTCACCGTTGCTGCCTTCCTTTTGGCAGCGGGTTTGTGCTGGTTTAGGTTGTCACGAACCTGGCGGCGCCTCTTGGCCTCCGGGATTGGCCTACTGGGCACTCCGACTGCATTCCAGGTGGTCTGTTTGTGGGTCAGTTGCTGGTAGTGTTCTGTGCCTCCGTGGCGCTGGTCTTGTTTTCCTGCGTGCTGCACCGCGTCTTCCTCTCCCTTTTCTCCTTGGCCTTCCCCGACCCCGCTGTTCCTTGCTGGTGGTCTATGTAGGTTTTGGGGTTCGCGTTGTCCTCTGCGCTGGGTCAGGGTGCATCCATGTTGCTACGTGCTTTGGCTTGTTTCTGGTGTTTTGTTTCTGTGGTTTTTATGGTGCAATTTCCCGCCAGACGCGTGGGATTTGCAGGCCTGTGGCTACTTTTCGCTACTTTTTGTACCGCGATTGGCCTCATCACATGATTTCTCGCGTTCGCGTTTCGTGTTTTCTCGGCATGGCGTTGATTTTCACGCTGACATTTGACGCGTTATCTGGTGGCTTTCGCATGCTACCGCCTTGTTGTGAATTCCACGTTGTCACGGGGTTATTTTCCCGAGATAGTCTGCGATAATGAAAGTTGCGTTACGCTACTCTTGCGGTAGTTATCACACGTTCTTGTGAATATACCCCTATGTTTCACAACTTAGCGCCAACGCAGGCACCCTTGCACCAGAGTGCAAGGGTGTCTGCAAGCAGGGAGGTTTGTTTATGTACAGGAAGGTGCCCCTTCCTGCACATAAACAAAACTAAAATGCCAGTTTGTAACTTACATGTCTGCTGCTTCATGCAGCACACATGTAAGTTACAAAACTGAATTTTTAAAAAAAGGTTTGTTTATGTACAGTAAGGGACACCTTCCTGTACATAAACAAACCATGGCATTTTGTATTTTCCATGTGTGCTGCACAAGGCAGCACATATGGACAAAGCAAAAACGAGGAGAAATAAAGCATTTCTCCTCGTATCGCCAACTTAAGACCAGGGTTTTCAAGGGACGTGTCATTCCCAGTCTCTCGATCTCCTGCCCCTGTGATGTACGCAGGTTCAGCACGAGCACGAAGCTTGACAATACCTTAACTTATATTCACGTGTGCTTCACAAGTGTGCACAAACCAATGCACAAAGTGTGCAAACAACATTTCATTTTTTTCATCTCACTGAAGTTAATAAAGCATGTCCGTGTTAAAGCCCCCCCCCAGTATTTTCCCACAAGCTTCAATCTGCAAAAGGCCATTTCTTGTACATTACCCCGGCCGATTTTGTACCCCAATTCATCACTGTACCTTACACACAAGACCATGTAACCCTTGCAACATCACACATCATTTCACGAAACACTTAAATATATACGGCTAACTTCAACAATACCTTCCCAAACACTCATACGAAGTACCATAATCACTAATCCCTTTACCACCATGTATTTCACCTCATCTGTCTTTTCATTCTTCACTACTCAGCAACTACTAACAGTGTTGACTCTATCCAAATGCAAAGCAGAAACCCTTTTCATTTCACAGTTGAGATTGTCACCATATCACTGAAACCATGCTTACATGGACCTGTATCTTTTGGTAGTAGCACATACTTAAAGGAAACATACAAATACATATATACCACTGCTATATAATTATGGAATCTTCCAATGCATAACACGTGTAAAAATACATATAGAAAGGGACGTGTCATTCTTAGTCTCTCGATATGCCTGCCTTCTAATGTCTCCACATTTTGCACGGCCAGGGATTGTGACAGTTGCCTACACTTATGTACAAATATAGCTCACCAGTGTAAAAAGTTCGAGCACAACGTCTGCACGCAACATTTCTTTTTTTTTTTATTTCCCTCAAGTTAATAAAACATGCCTCTTCTAACCTTCCCCTCCCCACTATTTTTCGACAAGTAACAACGTGCGACATTTTCTTTATGTTGCCCGAATCCATTTTGGAAGCCAAATTAACCCTGTACCTCACTTTCAAAACCATACACTCCTTTAAACATGACAAACTACACTTCTTCTTCCTCGAAAACTCCTCAATATATATGGGATACTTCTTCAGCAACTACCCACACTCTATGCACATTTTGTAACAAATGTGAAACACCACACGTCAGTAATACTATGTTTTTGACCAAATAATTTTTTTTTTCAAAATTAAAAATATTGTCTCAAACACTTAACCACTACTTCACAATATATAACACACCTTATTAATTTCTAACTCACCTCTGTAATTGGTATGCAGATTTCGAATTTCACAAACGCATGCAATATTTTCTTTCTCAGACAATAAGGGGCCGATTCCGATCTCGGCCGGAAGCGCACCTAACACTATTCGTCCGGAAAAAAAACAAGCCGAACGAGTGTTTCCCGACCGATTCGAACAGTCGTCCGAACGAGCGAGTACAATGCGCATCACTGCTCAGATTCCGACCCAGCCGTACGTACCCATTCCAGCTCCTGTTCCCCGCCCGAGCCGGATCCGTAAACGCCGAATCGAGTCGTACGGAACCAAATATACAGCACCTTCCGGCCGGACTAGTACGATGCGCCTTCCATACGCGCCGAACCCGTCGCTACGTCCGGCACGTCAGAGCATCCGGGAGAGCTGCACATAAGCTCCGATTCGCGCAACAAGACGATCCACGGCTACGAGACGAACAAGCCAGCGACGAGCACGAGTCAAAGCCACGAGAAACCCGAACGAGACGACCCAACCATGAATCCCATCGCGCAGGTCCTACCAATACTCTACATCTATTACCGAAACCGGTACGGACGCGTACAGCGCAGACGGTAAGTCAAACACCCACTACACAAACAAACGACACGTACCCGACATATGTCACACACACATAGGGATGCAGAAATGACATACACTAGCAACAGCCGAACCATAGGGGCGGGATGGCTATCACCAATGCCATACACACCCATAGGGGCCTGATGGCTACCACTACCACCACCCCTACTCATGTGGGCCTGGATGCCTGTCACTACTACCATCCCCACTCATAGGGGGATGGATGCCTACCACTACCACCACCCCTACTCATGGGGGCCTGGATGCCTGTCACTACTACCATCCCCACTCATAGGGGGATGGATGCCTACCACTACCACCACCCCTACTCATGTGGGCCTGGATGCCTGTCACTACTACCATCCCCACTCATAGGGGCCTGGATGCCTACCACTACCACCACCCTACTCATGGGGGCCTGGATGCCTACCACTACCACCACCCCTACTCAGGGGGGCTCGATGCCTACCACTAACACCACCCCTACTCATGGGGGCCTGGATGCCTATCACTACCACCACCCCTACTCAGGGGGGCCTGGATGCCTACCACTACCACCACCCCTACTCATGGGGGCCTGGATGCCTACCACTACCACCACCCTACTCATGGAGGCCTGGATGGCTACCACTACCACCACCCCTACTCAGGGGGGCCTGGATTCCTACCACCACCCTACTCATGGGGGCCTGGATGGCTACCACTACCACCACCCCTACTCAGGGGGGCCTGGATGCCTACCACTACCACCACCCCTACTCATGTGGGCCTGGATGCCTGTCACTACTACCATCCCCACTCATGTGGGCCTGGATGCCTGTCACTACTACCATCCCCACTCATAGGGGGATGGATGCCTACCACTAACACCACCCCTACCCATGGGGGCCTGGATGCCTACTACCACCACCACCACCCTACTCATGGGGGCCTGGATGCCTACCACTAACACCACCCCTACTCATGGGGGCCTGGATGGCTACCACTACCACCACCCCTACTCAGGGGGGCCTAGATGCCTACCACTACCACCACCCCAACTCATAGGATGGGTAATGCATGACACAACCAGCATACTCCAACATAAGGAATGTCAGCAAAAGACATCCCCCCAACATCATGACAAGAGTGTGTAGTCTGTGTCAAATGCCTACAACACTGAACATGACATTGAACATACAATGTGACCCCCTATCACATGTGTCACACATAAATGTGTGTGGCCTCCACAATGCAAGCAGACCATGACCACTGTGGGAATGGGGTCTAAACCCCCATCATCACAGTGACCAAAATGTAAGTGTGGGGTCCATAGCTGAAGCACAATTGAACATTGTGGCAATGGGGTCTAAACCCCCATCATCACAGTGACCAAAAGGTAAGTGTGGGGTCCATAGTTGAAGCACAATTGAACATTGTGGCAATGGGGTCTAAACCCCCATCATCACAGTGACCAAAAGGTAAGTGTGGGGTCCATAGCTGAAGCACATTTTGAACATTGTGGCAATGGGGTCTAAACCCCCATCATCACAGTGACCAAAAGGTAAGTGTTGTCATGGAAAAAGCTGCAACTGCCAAACAGCATGGATGATTCCTTGTCACACAACAACAAACACATCAGTGGCAAAGTAGTGCTTGTGTCCCATAGCAACATAGATTGGGTGAGGCAAACAGTGCAGTGCAAATAAAACATACATTTGGCCATGTGCAGACAAACATCACCCATGGGGGCTGACATTGTCAACATTTATCAATTACACAATGACAGAAGTGACCATCATAATGCAGACCCACATATCTGCACCAATGGACACACAAATGTAGATATCCTGTGGAGATTGTAGATGTGAGGTGAACAAATACCATACCATGGCAGCAATGGGACATACAAACCATGATTATTGTGCTGACTGATGACCTAGGAGTCCCAGGGACAGCAGGGGAAATCCACCAAACAACATACAGCCAATGGCACACTAAAGATATGCCAATGCAGTGGTGCAGATGCACAAACACAAACAGGCAGCCTCACACTGCATATCAAACACAACAGGTGATGGGGGGTGTGCCAGTGTCCCCAGGCAACCACACAACACATGAGGAGGCCTGAATCCCAATTACACAGATGTGTATACAGTGCCACACAAAAGTAACTCATGGATCGGATTCCCCTATGTGGGCAATCAGGCATTGTTAGATGAGAGGGAGCCCAAATTACACATGTCACACAAGCTTGTAGGAACAGCAACTAACACAGCAAGAGACAGACCCACCACAGCACTACCCCCAGGGACCCCACATTGTGGTGACACTAGCCTGCATGATAATTAGGGGTGGGCGGAATTTGCGTAGTCGCGCTACGCAAAGCTCTGCAAAACGGTAAAAAATCTCCGCGAGCACGCAAAAGTTCCGCGAACACGCGGAATTGCTTGTTCCGCCTGTTCGCGATGCTTTTTTCCTG
Organism: Calotriton arnoldi; assembly: GCA_963921515.1. Classification (NCBI taxonomy): domain Eukaryota; kingdom Metazoa; phylum Chordata; class Amphibia; order Caudata; family Salamandridae; genus Calotriton; species Calotriton arnoldi. The sequence continues at coordinate 315,463 of CAWUFW010006690.1, read as the reverse complement.
TTCGCGAACGCTGTTTGCGTGCTCGGGGAGAAATATCTCGCGAACACGCATTTTGAAAGCGCGAACAAGCAAAAAACTCTGCGAAGCCGCGGATCGCCGAATTTTTGGCAATTTCGCGTTCTCCGCGGAACTCGATTTACCCAAATTCCGCAAATTCCGTGAGCGGAACGGAATTTACCACCCAGGCCTAATGATAATCCCACTGTGATGACAAAGGTAGATGTCGTTCACACTGTGAACCACAGCCCTGTGTCCTGAGCAACTAACTACCATCACACCTACACAAGCACAAATCAATCAGCACGGCCTGTCAGCCAAGGCCAATATGGAGGTAGGGGTCTAGCAGTGCAACAACTCACATTTGCACACACTCAACACCACACACCTTGATCTCCACCAATGTGCACCAGTGAAGCTCACATGGACTGGTGACATTGTACATGCACCCATGACAATCCCAGGGGTGGTGGTGGGAACTAAGGTGCAGAAACCCATCACACATGGCCAGTCAACAAGACTGGTGAATGTCTGACACACTGCATAGTACGCCGTACATGGGCATGACGTGAAATCCACCCCAATCAATGGGATCCCGGCCACAGTCACACACCAATGAAGAAGCCAAGGTGACCCACAAAGAACACACATAGACAACTTCCAACATTGCAGCTCTGACCCTGAGGAGTAGCAGCAGTCACACACACAACGTGTCACAATCACTGAAAGCTACCACAAACTGTAAATTACATGACTTGTGTAACCAACAAGTGCCAAGGGGAATCCTGACTGTGTCCCATCTGCGTTTTCCCACATCCCCAGCCCCGACAACAAAGACAACTAGGGATGACAACCTGATGAACATTAGTTTGCCATGCACCCACATCCCGGAGAAACCAGGTCCAAGATGCTGGATGAACACAGGACAACTCAGCAAGCATCACAAACAGGAACATCCCTAGGGACACAGCCTGTGTAGGAAAAGGGAAGGGAACACACACAGACATGCTCACAAAACACACAACATGTGCCCAGGCAATGTCACGGGATTACACACTGCATGAGGGCACTCCACTCCTGTGGAAGGTCCGCTGTGCCAAACCTTGTCTGTGCACGACTCAAACATGTCAGCAGAACACTCGGTCAGTGAGTCAACAACTACAACACACTGAAGGCTCTGCTCACATCAGCCTGGGTACGGGAGTGTCACGTCAGTCATCTGCATACACCCAAAACACGTGTCAAGCAAGTTGCACTGTATACACAGATGAGTCCTTCAACATTGATGTGCTAAACTGCATGTCCAGTGGAGATGGGCACACAGTCAGGGAAATAGAAACATTGAACAGTGGTAAGCCCACCAGATGTGCATCAGTGTAAGCCAAAGATGTTAATTTACAAATGCAAAACGTACATCCCTGTGTCAAATGCTGAACATTACACCCTCAGATTGCAGCAAAGGATGCTATAGATCCAGACTACATTAGGACACATATCTCATGGACCACATGGAGTCCATCACAGCAACACTTAATTTTCCTGATCTGAACACTATTACAACTGCAAATGCATGATGATACTCATCTACATCATGTACATCCAAAGAAAAACCACAAGTAAACAAAAAGAGGCTTTATTCAGCAAATGTTAAACTAAAATTTTAAGTCCAAAAGAAACTAAGGCCAATGGACAGTCCAAATACACAGTCCCAACAGGGTGATATGTGACAACTTGTCACCCATTGCTTGCCTGCACTGGTACGGACAGGGGACATCCCCCTCGGAGGGGCACACAAGGGGCAGGCCAGGCACAGCAGTGCCAGGATCAGGGGATGCCAGAAGGAGGCAGTGAAGGGGTGGTGGGTGCAGGAGTGTCACCGGCAACTGCAGTGGAGGTGTCTGACTCAGTGGGGGCCGGCACCACTGTAGGGCACAAGTCAGATGGTGTGGGTGCTGCAACCACTGCAGTGGGCCGGTCAGATGGAGTGGACTGGGTCCCCACTGCAGTGCCCGAGTCAGACGGAGTGGTTGTGGACTCCACTGCAGTGCATAACTCCAAGGGAGTGGAAGGGGGGGGCAGATGAGGTGGGCAGGACAGAGGGGGGGACCCGGTCTCCACACCAGTGGCACAAACAGGCAGAGCGTCTGGTTTGGGGGTGGAAGAGCAAGTGGTAGGGGGGGAGGGCCTAAGCAGTTTGGGGATGCGGTATCGGTGTGTGGGGGAACCTGGGGCAGGGTGTGGCGGTGGAACCTGTGGAGTGGTAGCCTGGGGGATGGAGGAGAGAGACTGTGTGGTGGAGCTGCGTGGTGGTGGTGGTGGGGTCTTGCCCTTCCTGGTCCGGGGGGACTTTTGAATGGGGTCCTCAGTCTGCCTGTGCCTGGGGGAGGGTGTCCGGGTGTGAGGGGCACTCCCCTCTGTGTGTGGTGGTCGCCTCTTCCGCCTGGACTTCGTGTCAGATGTATCTGTGGGGAAGAGGCCAAGCTCACAGAGGAAGAGCTTCTGGGAGGGGGGGGTTGCAGGTGAGGCAAGGGAAGGGGTTTTGGAGGGAGAGGTATCTGAGGACTGCGGAGTGCTCGTGGATGCGTGTGTGTGTGTCTGGGCCCCATCCCCTGTGAGTGAGGTATCAGTCCCCTGACTGTGCGTGCGTGTGCGTCTGGATTTTGGCTTGTGTGTCTGTGTGCTGCTTGTGTCTGTGCTGGTGCATGCCGGTGCCGGTGTGTGTGTGCTTGGGACAGGTAGGGTGCTGGGGATTGTGGATGGGGCAGAGGTAGGAGGGGTGAGGGACTGTTGCAGGAGGGACACTGCTGCCGTCAGTGAGGAGGCCATGGACTGATTGGTCCGATGTAGGGCAGACATGCCAGATGACATGCCCTCCATGAATGACACCAGTTGTGTCAACAGACCCGTGTGTGCATGGAGGACACTCAGCATTGATGTCTGCCCTACATGGATCTGTTTCAGCAAGTCCACAGACTCCACACTCAGGGCAGCAGGGGAGACAGATGCAGGGGGTGCGGTGCCTGGCATGAAGGAGACACGCTCCCCTACACGGGAGCCTCCACGGACATGTGGGATGGGAGCAGATGGGAGGGTGGAGATGGTGGTGGTGGCGGGGACAGACTTGCTTGACGTTGCCTCTGGTCGGCTGACACCCGCCTCCACAAGGGAGTCCTCACTGGAAGTGCTGTTTTCCCCAGCCGAGGTGGTCGTAGCTGAGGTCTCCTCAGTGTGGCTCCCCTCACCCTCCGTGCCACTGGGTCCCTCGCTCTCCCCTGCAGTGGACCCAGTCTGGCTCTGCCGCTCCTCTTGGTCCGTGGAGCTGTCTCCTCCTGTGGCCGTGGATGTATCTGCAAACAATCAGGATAAACAGAGCAACATTAGTCACCTGTACTGACCACACACACCACAGTAAGTACAGCACATCACAGAGCAAGCCCTGCCATCATTTGCTAGACATTGCAATAAGTGCTGACACTGATTTGAAGAAGCCCATTGTCTGCCTGACAGTCAGTCATGCCACACATATCCTACCTGTCCATGCACCCATCTGTCTGCTGCCTGTTGTATGCGACTAATCATATGTGCACACATGCACCACATACACAGTTGTTGGACATCCAAGAGAACATATGGAAATGTGTCACTCCAAACACATGCCATCTCCTGCCACTGACTCAGTACATGTGTCAGGAAAAGTGATGGGCAGAGTCTCTGTTGATATGCGGGTTTTGCTTCCATCACCAGACACAATGATGTCCTCATGTCCTGATAGACAATGCGACAATGGTGTGCATGCAGGACATATCACACCACTGCTGGATCACCCTTTGCGATTGGAATGTCATGGCACAGGCCTGTCTGGCAAGTCAGTCATAACTGTCTCCTGTCACAGGGGCAGTGCATACACACAACACCAGTCTGCACTGTGTCACAATCATGGAAGTTTTTGGAATGTAAGCCCTGTAGCTGACAGGTGCACATGTGCACCCCTGGCCACCCACATCATGAGGACTGAGATGATCCCACGTCAATCAAATGAGACATTTGAGTGACTGCAAACACAAATCCATACACATGAGCACTTCACCGTCTGATGAGAATGAACCAAAGCTGCCTGCACCTCAATGTTTCATACAACATTGTGCACAGTCAAGGGATCAGAGACCTATGCATTAACCTATGTGCAGATCCCATAGTCACAACTCAGATGGCTGGCCACCCCAAATTGTTAAACACTCCAGGAGTCCAAAAAGCAAGGCCACACCACGGTGACACAGAGGCATACACCTGAGTGCACTCTTCACAATGCCCAATATGTATGCTGACACACGGGAGTGGGAGAACAGAGTGCCTTCGATGTACGGAGTAGGCATTACAGTCCTGGTCCATGTGCAACATGGTATTACCCTGAACACTAGGCAGGTGGCTATGCATGTGTCACACACATGATGTACATACTTCTGAGGCTCCTACCTTGGTCTCTGCAGCAGCATGGGTGTGTGGCACATACCCCAGACATGTGGTGAGTCAGAGCAGCAATTGGAACACATATTAAAGCCATACCCAGAGTACATGTCAGATCACAGGCATTGTGAGCAATTGTACCACCCATGCAGCCCACCACAAAGTTCCTGTAACTGATGCTGTCCCCAACTTGAACCACAGGTAACTGCAAGTACACAGTACCCAAGTGACCTAAGTCACAGACTGTAAGGGCCACACCTGTGTATCAGATGAGGAGTGGGCATGACACAAGTGAGGGACATGAGTCCAGGACGACATGACAGTTATACTGTGGAAGTGGAACCAGGCTAAAGGAGTGCATAGAGCATGTTAGTAAAAGTACACAGTTAAGGCTAGCACTTACCCCCTCCTTGCTGCTGTCTGGCCTTCAGCTGCCCATCCAGGTCAGGGAAGACCACCGCCAGGATCCGGAGCATGTGGGGGGTCAGGGTCCGGTGTCCGCCCCTCCTGCGAGGAGGCGACAGCTTCAGCTGGACCCTTGCGATCCTCCGGGGCCAGCCACGAAGGTCCTGCCACCTCTTCTGGCAGTTGAGGATCCTGCGCCTGTAGACCCCCACAGATCGTACTGCCCGGACGATGGTCAGCCAGATCTCCTGCTTCTGGTGGGCATCAACCTGTGAGGATGACAAAGTGAAAAGGCCATTACTACACATGCAACATTTCCGTGCATCACACAGTTGGATATACATGTCTCAATCACAGGGGCATATGATGTACACAGGTAGTGCAACTATGGCTATGAACAGTTTGCCAGCAGTTACTAAATGGTATCATTGCCTGGGAAGTCAAACCTTGTTGGAATGCACTGTTACTGCACTATACCTGTTCAGTGCATGTGACTACACACTTTGGGGGGTGACAACTACTCAGTGAGCATGCTAGCCACTGGTGTACACACTGTAAGTCTTGCTAGTCAGACAACATGCACAATTAGTAAGGCAGTGGACAGCACACTCACCTGCTCCCCTGGTTTCCCATACAGCTTGCTGTACTGTGGAAGGAGGCTGTCCAGCAGGGCCTGGTTCTCCTCAGTGCTGAAGGCTGGGGCTCTATCCACAGTACGTGCCATTGCAGTAGCCAGAGGATGCAGAGACAGCAGCAGTGGTGGTGGCAGATGTCGTCCTGGAGCATGTAGTGCAGGCAAGTGAGCTCTCAGGGGAACAGCCAGCATTATATGTGTGCTGCAGAGATAGATACTGTCCCATGTGTCCAAAGTGATAGGTCCAAGTCGTTTGCATCTTCTGAATCTGGCCAATCCATGGAATTGCACCACTTATACACGCCCACAGCATCCTTCAAAACTTCAACTTCATGACACCCATGAATTTGCAACATTGTTGTGGCTGGCCAACTGAATTCACTGCATCCAACTCATTAAAGCTTCGAAAACGCGTCCGTTACCATGTCAGGCCATAGCCAATGCGTGCGCACCGATCGGACCATTGCTGTACGACGCGTATTTGGAAAAAAACACGCATCCGTCCACATCATATGCAATGGCCAATGCGTGCGCACCGATCGGTCCATTGCTGTACAACGCGTATTTCAAAAAACAACACGCATCCGTCCACATCATATGCAATGGCCAATGCGTGCGCACCGATCGGTCCATTGCTGTACAACGCGTATTTCGGATGACAACACGCATCCGTCCACATCATATGCAATGGCCAATGCGTGCGCACCGATCGGTCCATTGCTGTACAACGCATATTTCGAAAAACAACACGCATCCGTCCACATCATATGCAATGGCCAATGCGTGCGCACCGATCGGTCCATTGCTGTACAACGCGTATTTCGGATGACAACACGCATCCGTCCACATCATATGCAATGGCCAATGCGTGCGCACCGATCGGTCCATTGCTGTACAACGCGTACCCGCTCACATCAAATGCAATGGCCAATGCGTGCGCACCGATTGGTCCATTGCTGTACAACACGTATTCCGGGAAACAACGCGCACCCGCTCACATCATATGTAATGGCCAATGCGTGCGCACCGATCGGTCCATTGCTGTACAACGTGTCCCTGTACAGGTCACTCGCATATGTCACCATGCTTGTCACTGGTGTACGTATGCCAGCCACATATACTTGCCAGGGACTCAGGGGCACACCTACAACACCACAGCCTGTCCACACTGTATCCTAAGGCATGTAAGGCTGCATTACCTGTGTGTGTATGGGGGTCAACATGTGGTTTTTTTGGTGGCACTTGGGGGCAGCCACTCCCAGGCTGTGCACGTGTTCATGGGGACAGAATCCTTTGTGTGTTGTGCACATGACCACTGTGATGTGCAACTGTTCAGTTCAGAGCATGTGGCATGGTCACATTTCCAGGTTGTGTATGTGTATGTCATGTCACATACACCCTGAGTCCCATGTTGGAAGGTATGTACGTCACAAGGTGACCCATTGCCACAATAGTGATGGCCCTCCACAGTCTGTGTGCATGTTGTGTTTCAGATGTCTCTGATTCCATGTGCACAATGGGAGACAGTCTCCACATCCACGTTGTTTGTGCATCGACTTTGATGTTGTGCGTGTGTGTGTCACAGACGTCCATGTCTGTCATGCAGAGGCAACAGGGGCCACTACCTGTGGGAATCATGGTTGTTTTGCTGGCGTGTACATGATACGCCATGTCATGCCAGTGTCCATGTGGCAATACAGGGTCCCTGGGAATCTACCTGTCAATGAGCTGTGATGCCTGTGGCACATCTGTCCTCACATGTCACTGTGGTGTGTGTTTGGAACGTGACAGCAGTACATGGGTACTGTGACACAGCCTAATGATTTCCCATAGCACAACCTGGAACTTGTTGTCAACACATGTTGAACTGTGATGTTAGATGTTGGCCATGTAGGTGCCATATATGTCCATACAGATCGGCACACACATCAGGTACTTGTGTCTCGTAATGATGTATCATGTGATATTGAGTATGGTCAATGCCACATATGTGGGGTGACTGACAATCTTTCTTTGTTCACCTATGCACTGCAGGGCACCAGCTGTCCATAGACCATTCCCTGACCTTGCAACCATGGTTGAACGTGACTGCATCCGATGGTACCGCTTCAACAGGCTGCTGATTGAGGAATTGGCGGTGCGGTTGGCTCCACATTTGCAACCTGGCCGGCCATACCCTACAGCGTTGACCCCCAAGGTGAAGGTGATGGCAGCCCTACACTTCTTTGCCACCGGTACCTTTCAACACACTGTGGTGTCTGCTGGTGGGATGTCACAGACCATGTTCAGCCGTGTGCTACGCGATGTTTTGGAGGCAATGTTGAGATACCTGAACCAGTACATCTATTTCCCTAAACGTCAACAACTCACTGACGTCAAGAGTGACTTCTATGCCCTGGGGAGGATGCCACATGTCATTGGCTCCATTGATGGGACACATGTGGCTTTGGTACCACCACAGGCACATGAGCAGGCATACAGGAACAGGAAACATTACCATTCTATCAATGCTCTGGTGGTATGTCTTGCAGATATGAGCATCTCACATGTGTGTGCACGTTTCCCCGGTTCTGCACACGATGCCTACGTGATGAGGAGTAGTCGCATCCCGAGGATGATGTCACAGATGCAGAACCAGCGTGCCTGGCTTGTCGGTGTGTACTGACTTTGTACCATTGTGTGCGTTCTGCAATGTTGTATTCTACCCTCTTTTCCAACTCAGCTAATGTGCAATTGTCTGTATGTAGGTGACTCCGGATACCCCAACATGCAGTGGTTGCTGACACCCCTCAGGAACCCTGTGACACCAGCCCAGATGCGCTACAATGAGGCACATGGTCGGACCAGGAGAGTGATCGAGCGGACATTTGGTCTCCTGAAGAGCCGCTTTCGCTGCCTGGACAAGACAGGAGGGGCCCTCCCATATGCCCCAGCAAAGGTGTGCAAGATTTTCATCGTCTGCTGCATGCTACACAACCTGGCAGTGCGGAAGGAGTTGCCTCTCATCCTGGATGACGATGACCAACATCCGCCACCTGTGGAGGATCCTGGCCTGGGCCACAATGCCAGTGATGATGATGATGATGAGGGTGATGTCCGCACACAGCTCATCACCAACTTCTTCAGCTGAATGTGAGTATCCAGAGATGTCATGTCAATGATTTGAGTTTGCATGATATGTGTTGGTGGTGCTCTGTTGCTGTTTGAGTGTGGCCATGTGCTACTTGACTGGATGCGTGCAGCGATGTGTCCTTACAGGTAGTCTGTACTCCCCAACAGTGTTGACATGCTAACTTGGTTTTGTGTAGGTATCTTGTGACATGTATTGGGCATGAGTATTGCAGTTCTGTCCTGTTCTTCAGTGCTTTTGACTGTGTGTCATGTCTGTCCTTCACAGGGTACTTTCAGAGTTGTTTGGTCAACTCGGATCCCCCGACACCATGATTCAGCTTTCAGGGTGGAAGCAGTTGTTTCCCTACAGGTGATGTGCCACACACCCCTGGACTTTATTTCTTCTACACTTGTTGACTGTGTGGCCACTGCCACGTGGGATTACCTTGCATCTGTAGTGGAAACAACATGTTGCAAATGTGTAATAAACCTGTGCTTCACTTTGGGATGTGCGTTGTCTGTGGTCACACATCTGACTGACATTTGCTTACTGCACCTGTGGGCTAGTTAACACAGACTGTGAATAGGTGTGGTGTCTGTGCATTCCACTGTATTTCCTGGCAACATCAGTGTAGGCGATGAGTCAGATGGCCCTGGTGTGTATGTGTTGTGTAGCCCTAGTGGTGTGTCTCCCTCATATGTGTCACGTCGCCATGACTCACATGACGGTGTTGAACTTGCTGTAGCAGTTAGCATGCACAGTGTCATTTAGCAGATCATCATCTCCATGACAAAAACAACGTTGGAATCACAACAGAGGCAAGTATGGTGTATTAGTGAGTTTATTTACATACATGTGTGAGGATAGTGCACAGGATGGTGGGTGCTGTACATTGGGATTGGAATCCAAAGTTCCCAGATGAGTTGGAAGTGTTGGTAGCAGAAATGTCCTGAGTAAAGTCCACAGTCATCTGATACATTAGTCCAACTTAAACTCCCCATGTCATGTGGGAGAGTTGTGTTGCATTCGACAGGGTGAACAGTTTGCACACAAAGGAGAATTTCCAGAACAGGTGTTGGGTTCCTGGGGGATGTACATGGCCATCGGCCTCTCAGTTGTCCTTCCTCGGACGACCCCTCTTCTTTCTGGGGAGACCCTCACGTGCAGGCCGCTGCGGTGCAGAGGACTCTCCACCAGAGTCATCCTCCCTCCCTGTGGCAGTTGCAGTTGTTGCGGCACCAGATGTTGTGGGCACACAGGGAGGTGTGGACATGTTGGTGCTAATCTGGCGGAGGCATGTCAATATGTCCCTCTGCACCGCTGTCAGTTCTTCCAATGTGTCCCACTTGGACTCCATGCCAGACATGTGTGTCTCCACACGGGACATGTGGGAGTCCAAGCGGGCATGATGGGCAGCCTGCTGCTGTTGAATGTCCTTGAGGATCCCCACTACCTGGCTGACCTCTCCGGTGCTATTCTGGTACGCATCAGCAATGCGTACCAGTTGTGGGTCATCATGCAGTCCAGACCCCTCTGCAAACAGCGACCTCTGCCTACCACCCCACCCACCACCCCTGGCCACAAGTGCGGGACCTGCGGTGGCACGCACAGGTGACCCTAGGCCCCCTTGGGGATTGGTACTGGGGTTGCTGTCCGTTGCTTCACGGTGGGCTGGGGTCCCTGTGCTGTTGTCATTCAGTGTCCTTGGTCTGTCCGTGTCGGCGGGGGTGGTCTGTGTGTTGCCAGATGTTGGAGGAATGGGTGCAGGGGGTGCAGATGGTGGTCCTGCTGGTGCTGCATGATGACTCACACCGGAGTTGCCAGGTTGGTCTTCGCCATCCGATGAGGGCAGAGGCTGTTCCACACCAGAGAGCTCAGGGGCCACCGGAGCCTGGGACAGGGACTCCTCCTCATCTGCTGCTGTGTCCCCATCATCACCTGTTTTTGGAAGAGACACACAATGTATGTTATGTTTCTGCAGGCATCAATGGTTCAAACACCTGACAGTTGTGACTGTACCTCTGGATGCGGCCCTGTACATTGCATTGTCCTAAGTTGTCACAGTCAGAGGTTGATATTGGTGTGGCTCATTGTCCTGCCAACCTTATGCATTTCAATGTGGATGTTGAGGTGTGTGCATGACCAGCATTGGTGGTATTTGGTTGACATCCGGACCTCCTTCTCCCCCTAGCCCAGTAATCCCACCATGAAGCATGCCACCCTTGCAGTGGGTGCAGGTTAACTCTCAGGATGTCAGTCAGTGGTGTCCTGCTGTTGGTTGGTGCCCAGTTTCCAGCAGGGCCTGGTACTCCCCACAATAGAGCACCATTGTCAGACATCTTAGAAGTGGCTTTTCACTCCCTGTGAGGTGTGCATGCTTCAGTGTGAGCTTGCTGGGCCATGTGGGTGGGGGATGTTGAGCTGTGACTACCACTCCCATCATGCTATTGCCTACACCCCCCTTCCCAGCATGCCCATACTTCCTTCCTTTTGACTCTGCTTCCCTGTGGGGTAGTGTGCCTGTGCTGACAGGATGGCTGACAGTGTTGTCCTGGCGTTTGTTTGGCTACAAGTCCCAAAAGTGTCCCTGTGCTTCACACAGCATAACCCAGTGTGGTAGTTCTTTGTGGGATATTTAATTAGAGTGTGAGGCAATGCATTCTCCCAGGTGAGTTGTGTGGAGTTTGTGTTAAGGGGTGTGTGAGAAAAGCTGCTGGTAACTATGGTCAGAGCTGTCAGTCCTCCTTCCCACCCAGCCAGATATCCCACCATGGAACGTGCTTCCATTGCAGGGAGTGCAAGTTGGCTTTCAGGATGTCAGTCAGTGGTGTCCTGCTGTTGGTTGGTGCACAGTTCCCAGCAGGGGCTTGTTCTCCCCACAGCAGTACCCAGTGTCAGCCATTTTGTCAGTTCTTTTCCACTCCCTGTGATGTGAGCATGGTTCAGAGTGGTGTTGATGGGCCAATTGTGCGGGTGACCAATATCTGTGACTACAACTCCCATCATGCTATTGGCTACACTCACTTCACCAGCATACACACAATTCCTTCCTTTCAGTCAGCTTCCCTGTGAGGTGGTGTTCTAGTGGTGGCAAAATGTCTGACAGTGTTTGTTGGTTAGATTTGTGCCACTGCCTTGCTCTATTTGTTGTTAGGTTTGTACATGTCATGACACAGTTACATATCACTATGAGATGGCAGGTATTGTGTTTGTCTGACTAGCATACACATCTTGGGATGATTATCTTTTGGTTACTGTGGCTTTGCTAACGGTGCATGGTTTCACTATCCCCTTGACAGTGAAGTGTGTGTATTGTCACACAATATTGGGTATATTGGTTGTGTACTCACCAGGCTCTGGGATGTCTGATAGTCCATGTACGCTCTCTGGTGGTAGGATGGCCTGCACCTTCTCCTCCCAGGACCTGAGGTATACTGGTTTGGCAGGAGGGGGAGGGCCACTGCCGGTGCGATGACTCAAGGCGTATTCCTTCTTGAGTAGGTCCTTGACCCTCCAGCGCACGTCATACCACCTGTTCTGGATGTCTTCCTTTGTGCGCAAACATGGTGATTGTGCGTTCACCCTGTCGACGATCCTCTCCCACATCTTGGTTTTCTGCGACATGGGGGTCTGTTGGACCAATGTACCAAACAACTGTGGCTCTACTCTTAGGATTTCATCTACCAGGACTTCCAATTCACTGTCTAGGAACTTTGGATTCTTCTTTGGGGGCATGGTGATGGGTGGTGGTGGGGATTGATGTGTGTGTGAGTGTGCAAGTGAGGGTGGGTGAGTGTAGGTTTTGCTGGGTGTATGTGAGGGTGCTATTTGGGAGGTGCTAATGGTGTGTGGCTTGTGTGATGGATGAGTTGTGAGTGTGTCTGTGGTTGCTGTCTGATGGTGTTCTGTGCTGGCAGGTCTGTTGAATTTGCAAAGGATCATGGTAGGGATTTGTGGCCTTTATATGGGTGGAGTTGTGGGTGTGTCCTTGTTCCATGTTTTTTTCCCCTGTATTTATTGGCTTTGTCATTGCTTGTTTGGCCCTTTTTTTTGTATTTTTTCCTTTGTATTTTTTAGGCATGTAGGAGACGTTCTTCTGACCGAGTAGGACGCTGCAGTTGGCTCGTGCGGGCTTCTCCGAGTCTTTCAAGCTGTATTCCTGATGGGTTTCATGTGCGGCGTACGCGTCGGTCGCGGAGTATTGGGTTGCTTCGGCTCGGTTTTGTATGCGTGTCGGTCGTACGGCTTGGGCTCCGTGCGACTCGATCTGGTTTTACACGCATTTCATCGTACTGCGTGGGTCGGAGTTCGCGGGTACGTTTCTGTCGGGTTCATTCCTGGTGCGTGTCGGTCGGTTCGATTCGTGTAGCTTCCCGGCCGGATAGCTGGTTTCCGTGCGGTTCGGTCGTTCGGCTTGTGTCCCGTACGAGTCGGTCGTAATTCACATGCATTGCATTGTACTACGCGGATCGGGCAGCGCCGGTACGTGTCGGTCGGACTACATTCCCGTACCGAGTCGGGCGGTTTGTTTTCCGGCCCGAATCGGAATCGGCCCCTTAATGTATAATGCTACACTCTCCTCAAGAATACAACCAGTAAAGGCAAAATTCCCCTCTCTTTCCGCACAGATACATGTACATAACAAATAAAAATCCTTCCTTCATTATTTCAAATTGCAAAACACATTCCTATTGGTTACTCATATTAACCCTCTCTAACTCTCTTCTAAAATGCCCCAAACTGGTTCTCTTATTTTGTGTATTCCACACTCCCCCACACTGCCGCATCACCATACAGCCCCGAATCCTTACAACAATTCAGAAGCCTATTTCTAATAATACTACTGCAAATTCTATTGAACACAGTTTTTTTAGACATACTACTCATTTTGAAAAATTAACTTCAATAGCTTAACAGTTGTAATTAATTTTGCATTTCATATTTTAATACCACAGTTATTTGTACTCCTCCCCCAATCACCTTTTCGCCAATTTCCATACCAACAGTTTCTGCAACATTCAACGGAAGGCTGCAGGTCACAAGTTCACCAACTTTTATTCCAATAGTGTCTGGAACATTCAATGCCACGTGCAGGTCATAAGTTCACCATACTTCCTCCTAACCGTTTCTGGGACATTAAACAGCAGGTGCAGGTCACAAGTTCACAATTTTTTTGAGTTAAGAACAGTACCTTCCAAATGCAAGAATCAGGTGTGGTTGCACTCCACGCGTCTCATCATATCCTATGTACTGTACGCTTCAAAATAAATTTATTAACCAATCAGAAACATACTTTTTCACGAAACTAACATACACCCTAGTTTTCACTACACAATGTTCTTCATCACCCAATCAGTTATCGTTTTCTCAACAAAAAAAAAGCTTCTTCTCCACCTTTCAACATATTTCTCATTCTACCAACCGACTACATGAGCTACAGACTTCTTTTGATTCTTTCCAGCCATACCTTCAAAATGCTTGTATGGATCGTAGGACACAGCTATGTTTTCTGGTGCAAAAGCTATGCTGAACACAGACGTATTCACAAAGACCTAGGTTTACAAAATGTGGGCATTAAATGGTTTGCACAGAGAGGATTAAAGTGGCACCAATTGTTGCCTTTGGTTAAAACCTCTTTGCATCTCCAACCCCCTGACCTCATCATTGTGCACTGTGGTGGCAATGACCTAGGCACATTGACTGGGTTAGGTCTGGAAATGCTCATGAAAGATACATTTGCACAATTGATGTTGCTTTTGCCTCAAACTGTCTTTGTATACTCCAATATATGCCAAAGACAGAAGTGGAAATGGTCAAATCAATTCTGTCCTCAGAGAAATCTAGGAAGAATGTAAATAAAGCTGTGTCTGCATACCTCAGAGATCATAGAATGGGGTCCATCTACAACAACAACATACGTTTTGATGTGGATGGCATCTACAGAAGTGATGGAGTTCATTTCACAGATCAAGGAAACAGAGTTTTTCTCAACAACCTGAAGCTGTGCATCTGCTCTTACATGTAGCTCCAACAAACTCACAATGAAAACAAGGGCTCTTTTTAGAGCCACCCTATAACTCAGTAACACAAGCCCTGCAGCCCCTGCAGTGTGGGGTGGCCCCCAGGCTCCAGGGGGCCCCCTCAGCACAGTGCTCCCATTGGAGAGCGCCTGATTGAGTCGAGAGGGGGCCCCTCCACTTACCTTGCAGGGGGGCCCCCTCAAGTTTCGTTACACCACCTCAGCCGAACTATTTTAGGCCCAGGCCAGCCTCGCCAAAATCTTTGGTACTTGGGCAAATAGACCCAATTCCCTGCACTCCCTGCCACCTCCCCGCCTCCTGCGGCAGCCGGCATTCCTTTTCAACAAAGCCAGCTGCTTCATGCAAGCTCCCTTTCACAAAAAGCAAATCTGCTTTGCTTCATAAAAGCCAGAGCAAATTTCCTCCTCTCGCTTCCATCAAGCGAAGCAAAAGTTTGCTATGACAGAGCCGCAACTCTCCATAGATCCCACCTTGCCATAGCAAACTACAATGTCCATAGCATAGGCACCACGCCTCATTGTTGGAACCGGCCCTCGGACATAACAATACCCACAGCCATGGAAAGCTCCTCAAGGGAAAATACACGATGCACCTCCATCCAATTTAAAGCCTGCGAACATCATACTCCCCGGGGCCGGCAGTCCGCAACAGACCCTGCATTTTAATTCAAGAATACCCAAAGAAGTAGTGTGTTACAAAGTCAGTCACTGGTAATCAGTAGAAAGATTTATTGTCTTCACGATGCACCACCAACATCTGCTGCCGGCCGGTGAGCTCTCCTGGCCCTAACTGCTGCACACGAGGCACTGCCATGGAGACAGAACTTCCAGGCATGAGCAGAAGCACAGCGAGTCATTACAATACATCCCCCTTACTAAAAATACAAAGGAAAACAGGAAATAGGAAAAGCAAAAGAACAGGCAGAAGAAAGAGGTAGAGAGAAAGGAAGAAGAGAAGGGTGAGAAGAATAATACAACAGTTTATAAATTAATAAGAACATTTGCATTGTATCAATACATCACATGGGGCCATATTATCAAGAACGGGCGATAACATATCGCCGCTTTAGCGGCAGGAAACTGCTGCTAAAGCGGTGATAAGGGGCTTGATAATATGCCCTATAGAATTCCAATAGAAGCCCAGCTTCTGGTGTGAAGGACATCAAACCCTTGACATCGCCCGTTCTTGATAATATGGCCCATAGTCTCTGTAATGTTTAGGTGGACAACGAGGTCTCGAAGAGAAACCCCATGCATGAGAATTCGGAAGAGAATCTCGCAGGTTGGAACCAGGCATAACATCTGGACAGGTAGGAAATAATGATTTGTCACCACAAAATCTTACTAGATGGGACATGCTCCACTTACCACCATTGTGGACAGTGACTACATTCTTTTTCACCGAAGTTATGACGAATGGGCCCATAAATTCAGTAATACCCTTCCTGTGCCACCTTGGTTTCTTTATGAGGACCAACTCACCAACCCTCCATGTCTTTGTTTTGGTCGATTTCTTAAAATCAAATCTCTCCTTGTATTTTTTTTGATAAGACTCAATTCTGGCACCCACCTCCTCATTATTCAAAACAGTACCTTCAATCAGAGGCAACCAACCAGGATTGAGTTTGGACAGAGCAACCCTGCCTCTCAATATTTGGAAAGGAGATTTTTGCAAGACTCCATTGAGGGCAGTACGATGTGCCCACCAAGTGTCCCTCAGGACACCCTTAAGAGGAACCTTCATTTCAATTGCTCTCTGCACACATGCTTTGACTACTCTATTCATGCGCTCGGCAAGCCCATTGGCTTCGGCGCATAAAGAGCAGTCCTTTGATGAATTATGCCAAAGTCCTTTAAGAAGTCATGCATCTCCTGCGAGGTGAATTGCACCCCATTGTCTGTGATGAGGAACCGGGGAACACCCTCACTCATGAACTCATCTTTAAGGAAATCAAGAACCACTCTGGTGCTAACAGAACCCACACATCTGGTGGAGACCCACTTAGATGAGTAATCTACTAAAAGAATCACAAATTTCTCTGAGGGTCCTAATAGCTCAAAAGGACCCATGAGGTCTAATCCTAACTTGACCCAAGGCTCACGTGGGATCTCAACAGGAGACAAGGGAGGAGTGTTGGTGACTTGAGATTTGTCATTGGTGGCACATTGACAACAATCTTTAACCACCTTCCCCACTTGACTATCCATCCTAGGCCACCAATACCTCTCACGGAGTCTAGACTTAGTGCGATTTCTTCCTAAGTGTCCCTCATGAGCAAGGTTTACAAGCTTGGACCTCAAGACACTAGGGGGCACAACCCTTTCACCACACATGAGTTGACCGTGACACAAAGTGAGTTCATTCCTGATAAACCAGAAGGGCAAGAGATCCGAATCTAGTCTTTTACAGTCAGGCCACCCCTTGATGACAAAATCCACTACCAGGGGAAGCAGCACATCTTCAGATAAGGCCCTTTCCCATTCATCCTCCTTAATAGCAGGTTCCTTGACCCAACAAACCCCAGTAGGTTCAATGTCATGAACATCATTGCAGCTCTCAATTGGCAGTCTCGATAAACAATCCGCAGCTTTATTGGCAGAGCCGGGAAGGTATTGTACTTGAAAATTAAACTCTTCCAATCCTTCGCTCCAGCGTTTAAGCCTGGGTGTCAGTCTTTCATTCTCCATTCAAGAAAGGTATGCCCCACAAGTAGAATTTGAAGTGTCTTATTGCCCACGCTATGGCCAGAGCCTACCTTTCTATGCAAGAGTATTGTTGCTCGGCCTTCTTTAGTGCCCTAGAGGCAAATGCAACAACTTTCTCCTCGTTTCCATTGATTTGGGAAAGAACTGCGCCGAGACCACACAAGCTGGCATCGGTTGTCAAAAAAGTTTTCTTCCTGGTGTCAAAATGGGCAAGAGTGGGCATCTTGCCTATTGCTTGCTTGACAGAGCTAAAAGCTGCATTGCATTCCTCCGACCAGGCAAACAGTGTACCCTTTCTCAGTAGGGCTCTGATCGGTTCGACGATAGTGGCAAAACCTTGAATAAACTTAGAATAAAACTCTGCAAGGCCTAGCTTAGGTTGGATACCCTCCCCAGAAATAACATGTCCCACATACGTGACAGAGGATACACCAATCTTACATTTCAGTTTGTTTACAGTCAAACCCTTGTCAGACAGTCTTTGCAGAACAGCCCTCAAGACCTTATCATGCTCCAAGTCATTCTTTCCATAGATTAAAATGTCATCCTAGAAAAACAAGATGTTAGACATGTCTCCAAGAATCATCTTCATGATGCGTTGAAAACAAGCAGCCGCTGAGGCTAGCACGAACGGCACTCTAATGAAACGGAATGCCCCCAGTGGTGTTACAAACGATGTTAAGTGCTTGGAGTCCGGGTGGAGGGGTACTTGGTGGTATGCTGAAGACAAGTCTAATACACTGAAGACCTTAGCACCATCCAGCATGTTAATAGACTCCGCAATATTAGGAAGTGGTTGACGGTCTACCCATATCCACCTATTCAGACTCCTCAAGTCAACACACATTCTAATATTTTTTCCTCCATCCTTGGGGGCTAAAACCACTGGGGCCAACCATTCAGAGGATTCGATTTCCTCAATGATGTTCAAGGTTACCAATCTCTTGAGTTCATTCCTAACATCATGTTGGGAACCTTCCTAACCTTGTGTACGATAGGTATTGCATTTTCTTTAAGGACAATACAATGTACGAAATCCTTGAGTAAGCCAAGGTTATCAGAAAAGACTTTGGGAAATTCCTCAAAGAACCTATTGGAGGCTGCAGAATCATCAACCAACATGACTTGCTCGGAGGGATAACGAGCATTAGGATTGAGAATTATCCCCAAATCTCTTTGATGCCTCCAACCCAGGAGGTTTTCACCTCGTTTGGCCACATAGATTTTTCCAATGGTTTCCCTCCCATTGAAGTGTATTTTCATGATGGCATACCCAATCACTTCGATGTGTGAGCCACCATAGCTGACTGGGTTAATGTCAGGGGCAAAGAGCTGTAAATCAGGAAACGTTTTGTTCCAGAATTCATTGCCCAACATAGTAAAGGGAGAACCAGGGTCAGCCAGAACCACAAATAATTTATCACCAATCACAACTTCACATTCGGGCATACTTATGAGATCCGCATCTACCATGCCATCACCTCTCACGCTCAACATAACCGTTCTCGGAGTGTCGTTAGTGGTCTCACAATTCTCTACTGTGCGTACTTTACCACTAGACTTGCGTACCCTGGCATAGTGACCCTTGATTCCGCACTTGTGGCAAGTAGTATTTCTAGCATAGCAATTAGGGTAATTAGAGGAGTGGTTAAGACTCCCAAACCTATAGCATTTCATTCTTGAAAAGTCAGTGGAGGGCTTGCCTCTAGTCCCACGTACTACTTTGGAGACATTGTCAATAGAGTCTTGATGAGTTTCCTTCTGCGTTAGTTCGTGAATACTACTAGGAGTAGGAGTATCATCAGTCGCTGGTTTATGAGCTTTCATTTCCTTAACCCAGCCAGAGGTATTTTCCATCCCTTCTACGATAGCAATGGCTTCCTTGAGGGAAGGGTTTCTAGATAAAAGCTTCTCCTGCACTCTTGGACTGTTGGTGCATCTGACCAATTGGTCACGTATTAACGAGTCAGTCAGTTCACTAAATTCACAAGTGCGGGCGAGTGTTTTTAATGAAGCAATATAGTTCCCAACCTTTTCATTGGGTTCTTGGATCCTCATAAAGAATTTGTGTCTCTCTAGGACAACATTAATCTGTGGACCAAAATACATTTGCAACATTTTTATGGACATTTCAAATACATCTGAGGCTTCACCATCACCTTCACCTACAGGAATTGTATCAATGCTTTCATAGATATTGCGCCCTTCAATTCCAAGAGTGTGGAGAAGGATTGCTTATCTCCTATGTGCAGAAAATTACGAATCGAACAACAATTTCCATCTTTTCCAGGGTAATAGCAGTTCACTTTTTTCACATAGGAAGGGAGGAGGTTGACTCATTGACGTGGCTGACATGCTGGCAGAGTTACAAAGCAACTGTCTCTTTGAGGAGAAACAATAAAATACGAAATACAGTTGTGTCAAAATATATATATATAGTCTATTGAACAAAGGACACAACAACGCAAGGCAGAATCTCCACTTACTTCCGTTGTAAATAAAAAAAAGGTTGAGGGAAGAAATCAGTGTTTACGAAATGCCTTGGAGTGAACAAATTTGATACATGCTCGAAAAATGCTTTAAATTAATTCATTATAAGCAATGGTGAGTAACGATGCACAGTAGTACCTGAAAAATGTCATAATACAGTTCCTCTTAATTAATCAGGCATCCGGATCTGATTCCATGTTCAGGATCCGATTCTGTGCTCCGTAAGGATGGTTGTCATGGAAAACCAGACAACTAAGATGGTGGTACGCAGGTTACGCGTACGTGATGCGATGACGTTTACTTTTACGTTGTTGACGTGGGCGTGCTGATGACAATGTATGCACGGGCAAGTGCACGAGCGACGTCACGCGATGAGATGAGAACCGTTGGAAAGGCAAAATGGGGAATAAATGCCAAAAATGAGGTAAAATCTTACTGAAATGTAGAAAGCAGCACAACGGAAGTCGCGGAATCTCTGAGTCGTGTTGTAGCGTGGTTGTACGGTAGTTGCTTGCTTCAGATTGCTGCAATATGATTTTCGTGGGTCCAAGAAGGGGAGTTGGTGGTGAGCTTGTCCCCACAAGCGTCACTCGTCGCCAGTGTTACAAAGTCAGACACTGGTAATCAATAGAAAGATTTATTGTCTTCACGATGCACCATCAACATCTGGTGCCGGCTTGTCAGCTCTCCTGGCTCTAACTGCCGCACATGAGGTGCTGCCATGGAGACAGAACTTCCAGGCATGAGCAGAAGCACAGTGAGTCATTACAACATAGTGCCCCCCGGGACTGTGTGGGGGAAGCTTCACCTCTCCACACTCAAATTTTACGTATACCTTGTTAGAAATGGGATCTCTAGTTGGCAAGGGCTTGCACCTTTGTCCAAGTAGGGACCCTTCTTCCTAGTCAGGGTAAGGGTGTTACACTCGTGAAGTAACCCCTGCTCACCCTCGTGGTAGCTTGGCACGAGCAGTCAGGCTTAATTCAGAGGCAGTGTGTAAAGCATTTGCACATAACCCACAGTAATACAGTGTAAGCACTACAAACGGACACCACACCAGTTTAGAAAAATAACCAATATTTTTATATACTCAAGACAAGACCAATTACGACAAAAATCCACAATACTATACTTTAAAAACGAATGCTTGATAAGGTAACTTCTTCTTTGCAGGAATAGTTCAAAAACAAAGTTCGTACGAGTCGGTAGCTCCGTCCGAGTCTACCGCGATGCTGAAAACCACAGAGTCTAACAGTTCCAGCCGACCGCGTCGATACGGGCCAGCAGAGTCGTGAACAGACTCGGTCACAGTACCTTTCTCGTTGTGGCTGGTACGGAGTGTACGAGCCGGTCGGCGTTCGTCGCGGTTGCGGTGCAAGACGGAGCGATGCAAGGTGCGGTGTCCCTCGATGCGGTGCAGGCAGCGGCTCGATGAGCGTCGTGCAGACGGAGTCGGTGAGTCCAAGGCATACGATGCAGGGTGAGACGATGCTCGATGCGGTGCTGACAGGTTGCGATGCAGGCGACCAAGCCGGAGTGCGGGAGCTGGCATCGGACAGCGGTGCGAGTCGGAGCGGTGCGTCGCAAACGTGCGAGCGGTGCCCCAAATGCGATGCGGTCACGACTGTTGAGCCAGTTGCAGCGGCCGCGTCGGTCGGGTCCGGCTGGTTCAGTGAAGCGATGCGATGCGAACTGCGGTGCCCACAGGTCACGGTGCAAGCAGCGGCTCGGTGTTGACGGCGTCGGACGTCGCCTACGGTGAGACCAGGGTTGCGATGCGAAGCGGGGCGATGCGGTCTGCGGTGCAAACAGGTCACCGGTCAGGGATGGATTCGGTTGACGGAGTCGGTTGCAGTTCCCTTCCTCTGTGGCAACTGAAACAGCGTTCCAGAAGCGGTACCCAGAGGCTTGTGAAGTCTTTGCAGTCCCTGAGACTTCTTAACAGGAGGCCAGCTCGGTTTCAGGCCCTTGGAGATACTCAGCACAAGTTTGTAGAAAGTTCAGTCCTTTCACTGCCCAAGGCAGAAGCAGCAGCTGCAGGCCAACCCAACAAAGCAACAACACAGCAAAGGGGCAGTACTCCTCCTGGCAGCTCTTCCAGCTCTTCGTCTTGACAGGTTCCTTGATTCCAGCGAGATCTAAATTCATGGGGTCAGGGCCCCAATATTTATATCCCAAATTCCTTTGTTCTCTGAAGGCAGAGAGGCCTTTGCCTAGTCCAAACCAGTTCTGGAGCACTTTGTTGACAAGTCTCCATCCCTTCTTTCAGTGAGTAGGCCAGGGACATCAGACGCACCACAGGAGGTGGAGCCAGCATTGTGGAGGAAAGGCACTGCCCTATTCAGGGCCCAGGTGCGACCCCTCCCACCCATCTACATGTAGATCTTGCTATTCAGCCCTGTGCTGACTCACCCTGTCTCCTGGCATCCCCCAGCCCCTGTCACTCACATTCCAGACAAGGAATACACAACCTCGCAGAGGCAGGCTTGGATGGTTAGACAAGAAAATACCCACTTTCTAAAAGTGGTATTTTCAAACACAGAATGTTAAAACCAACTTCACTAAAAGATGCATTTTATCATTCTGAGTCCAGGCATACTAAACTCGAATTTCTACCATGTTCCCGGGGTCAGTTAGGATTATAAACTGTAATAATCAAAACTGCCAGTTCTGGCCTAGGGGGAACAGGTAGCCTTGCAATAGTGAAAAACTAACTAGGCTGTAATTCACTATCAGGACATGCCGCACACACCAGGACATGTCCTACCTTTCGCATACAACGCACCCTGCCCACAGGGGTACCTTGGGCCTACCTTAGGGGTGACTAACATGTAGCAAAGGGAAGGTTTAGGGACTTGCAAGTGTGCGCACTTGCCAAGTCGACATGGCAGCCCCAGGCTGCGCACAGGCTCTGCGATGGCAGGCCCGAGTTACACTTTACGGGCTGTTTGGGTGGGTGGCACAATCCAGTGCTGCAGCCCACCAACAGCATTTGATTTATAGGCCCTGGCACTCGCAGTGCACTTTACTAGGGACTGACACATAAATCAAATAGGCCAATCATGGAAACACCAATCCATAACACATTTTACACAGAGAGCATATGCACTTTAGCACTGATTAGCAGTGGTAAAGTGCCCAGAGTCCTAAAACCAACACCCACAGGGTCAAAAACAGGAGGACAAAAAGCAAAAAGTCTGGGGGTAAACGCGCTGAAAAAGCCAAGTCTAACACAACCCACTCCCAGCCTAAAGCCAGGGTAGACTAATCAATCCCTTGATGGACTTCCCTGCTTGGGGCGATAGAACATAGACCTGGCCCACAACAGCGGGGGCACGTTCTGGTTCTACGCCTTTCCAAACCCAGTCGGATCCCTCTATCCATACTCTCAGGGCCCACTAAGCTGACCCATGGGGTACCCTTCTCTTCACCTGTGAACCCCATCTGTGCAGCGCCTAAACTTACTTTGCTCACAGATGTGTCCCAACAGGCTGACAGTGCCCACATGGCCAACACAGTGGTGTGGCCCAGTCCACCCCCGGGGTGTGACTCCTGTCCCCTCTCCAGGGGCAACGCTGTCCACCAGGACAGTAAGCCACAGTGGCTACTGACAGTTGTCAGTGGGGAGACCCAGGCCTTATGCCTCTCAGGGCTCTCTAACCTCTGTGGCGTCAGAGAGTGGGGGCGGTAGCCCCAGGTGCCTGGCACCCTTGGTCCCTCTCCCTCCTGTCAGGTCAGGTATGACATCCTGACACTGACCCACCAACCCCGGGCCTGTACCCGGCAGCTGGACAGGAGACTGGGGTGGCCTCCCCCACACCCGGTCCTCCTCCCTGGGGCTCTGTACCCTCCCACCTGGAGCAGTACCCCCTTCCAGAATTGTCAGGGCACCTGTGGCAGGTGTCCTGCACAGTTGCCCACCAGTTCAGGGGTTCTATCCTGCAATTGGGATTCCAGCTTAGGGTCTGTACCCTTAGGCTGGACAGGGGACTGGGGTGGCCTCCCCCACACCCGGTCCTCCTCCCTGGGGCTCTGTACCCTCCCACCTGGAGCGGTACCTCCAAAAGACAAACTGGTAGGGGCACTGTTAGCGGTCGCCCCTTCTTCCAGGTCAGGGGGGACACCCTGAACCCGGTCCTTCAACCCAGGGTCTGTACCCTTATGTTGAACCTGTGCCTGGCAACCCAGGACCTCCGGGGGAGTACACCAACCCTCCCCAAGGGAAACACACTCCTCATGAGTCGTGCGAGAGTCTGCCTGGTGCAGGTCTCCAGTTTCCTGTCCACATGACAGAGCATGAAGACCCCCCAGGCCAGAAGTGGCCTCACCAGGGTCAGTCCTGGGGTGCTCTGACCTCAGAGCGGGCAACCCCTGACCCACTGGTCCTTCCACTGGGGACAGCGCCCCCCCCTCACCCTTTTCTCTGGACTCATGCCCCCTCCCAACTGGAGCGGGGCTGCCAGACACCGGAACCGGTGGGATGCTCGTTACAGCAGTCCCCCCCAGTTCCTTAGACACTAGGGGATCACCCTCAAGGGATGGCCAGGACCAGGCCCTAGGCCATCCAGATGTCTCTGGTCTTTGCCAACTAACAGAGTGGGGGGCAGTAACCCCTGGTACATAGTAACCATACTCCACTCTTCCTCTCATCAGTGCAGTTCTAAAGAACCACTGATCCTCCAACCTAGGGTCTGCACCCTCAGGTTCACCAGAGGTCTCGGGCGAGGTTCTCCTCCCCTTACCTCTCCTTCTGGGGTCCGGCCCTCTCCTCCCGGGAGAAGCACCCCCAGAACCAAAAACTGTCAGGATGCTGGAACCAGACCTCCTACACAATTCTTCCACCAGTTCAGGGCCTTGACCCTGCAACTGATTCACCACCCTTGGATCTAAACCCTCAGGTTGAACCGGGGTCAGAGGCGAGGACTCCCTCCCTCTGCACCCCCTTCCAGAGTTCTGTACCCTCCCACCTGGAGTGGTACCCCTAGAAGACAAACCGGTCAGGACACTGCTTACAGTCGTCCTTCCCTCCAGGTCAGGCAGGACCTGGCCTCCCAACCCAGGGACTGAACCCTGCAGCTGAGCACCTGCCTGGTGCACCAGGACTTCCTTGGGAGCACGCATACACCCCCTGAGGGCAACACATGACTCATGTGTTGCGTGACAGTCTGCCTGGCGCAGATCTCCCGACCACTGTCCACCTGACAGTGCGCAAAGATCCCCCAGGACAGAAGTGGTGTCACCATGGTCACTGCTAGGAGGCTCAGCCCTTCTGGCTGGCCTCTGACTCACTGGTTCTCCCACTGGGGAACACATCCCCCTCTCACCCCTCACTCTGGACTTCTGCACCCTCCCAACTGGAGCGGTACTGCCAGACACCAGAACCACTGGAGCTCTGTTTACAGAGGCTCCAGGTTCTCTCTGTCAGTAGGAGATCTCCCTCAACGGACGGCCTACCAGTACAGTCTAGGCTCCCCACCTGGGGTTCCCTCCTGGAACCACCCAGGCTCCGGGACCGGGTTTTGGGCACCTTGGGCCGCAGCCCATTCTCACTCCTTCTCCGCAGAGACAGGACGTGAGTCCCTACACCCTTCCCATGACACCGGGACCAATCTGGGCTATTACAAACCTTTCCCACCACTCTTGGTTGGGAAATACCTAAGCCACTTCCTCCAGGATCACACCCAGATGCTTCTCCAGACCCTCTGGAATCCACCAAAAGGTCGGCCTCCAGTGCAAGCTCCCTGGGGTCAGAGAACTCACACTCCACTGGGTGTTGGCATAGCTCTGGAAAACAGGGACTTAAAATATGCTCTCCAACAATTGAATCACACAGCCCCACACAGGTGTTAACCAAACTACCCTTCACCCAACCATCCAGTGCCTCAGAAAAGTACCCCACAACATTCTCACAAGACTGGCGAGACAGTGTCTGACTGTTGCTGTCCCTCAACCCATACTCTTCTGGCTGGTCTTCATACTCACTTACCAGGGCTTCTACCATGGGGGAACCCCTCTCCCTGCACCTCTCATCTAGAGTCAGTAGAGTGTCCCTCCCACTACCAGGAATATGATCCCCTGTGCCAGTTCCCCAATCCACCTCAGGGACACTGAGCACCACTGGAGTTACCTCACAATCCTGAACCCCTTGGTGTATGTCAACCCCCTCCTTGAAGTAGGGCCCCAAATCTGTGTGTGTGTCTACCTCATCCTCAGTACTGGACACTACACTTGTGCTGCCACCATCTGGGCTGGACGAAGCCCTACCGGCTTCCCAATCCAGCTCCAGCTCTCTCATTTTAAGCTCATGATCTAGTATCATTTTCCTTTCCTCCATGGCTATTCTTTTCTCTTCCCTCTCACTCTCCAGCCTGAGCTTCTGCAGCTCAAACTGCCTTGCCTCCCGCCTGTCCTCCAGCTCCTCTGGGGACAGACTGCTGCTGCCTGACCTGGCGGGTTCCCCCTACCCAAAAGCATATCCACCCTGGAAATAGGCTCCTCCACCTCCTCACTGAGATTACCAGGCTGCCCACTGGCATGTCTGGCTGCTACCCAGGCCTTCAGCGCCTTCTGTAGCTCCTCCTTCCTTGTGAGGCCTTTAATTTGGACTTTCAGGTTTTTACAAATCGCTCGTAGCTCCTTTACGGCGTAGGATTCCAACCTATCCTCCTCAAAGATAACTTCCAGAGATGCAACGGATGATGCAGTTGATTCAGGCATGATGAAAGTAGTGAGTTGAAAACTGGCAAGATCAAAAATAGGCCAAAAGAAAAAGAACCAGTATGTGGTACGTAATGGTCTGCGATATGGTTGTAGTGCACACCAATCACTGTAAGTCAAGTGCAAACACAAGTCCTATCCTCACCGCTGACAACCAATGTTAGAAATGGGATCTCTAGTTGGCAAGGGCTTGTACCTTTGTCCAAGTAGGGACCCTTCTTCCTAGTCAGGGTAAGGGTGTTACACTCGTGAAGTAACCCCTGCTCACCCTCGTGGTAGCTTGGCACGAGCAGTCAGGCTTAATTCAGAGGCAGTGTGTAAAGCATTTGCACATAACCCACAGTAATACAGTGTAAGCACTACAAACGGACACCACACCAGTTTAGAAAAATAACCAATATTTTTATATACTCAAGACAAGACCAATTACGACAAAAATCCACAATACTATACTTTAAAAACGAATGCTTGATAAGGTAACTTCTTCTTTGCAGGAATAGTTCAAAAACAAAGTTCGTACGAGTCGGTAGCTCCGTCCGAGTCTACCGCGATGCTGAAAACCACAGAGTCTAACAGTTCCAGCCGACCGCGTCGATACGGGCCAGCAGAGTCGTGAACAGACTCGGTCACAGTACCTTTCTCGTTGTGGCTGGTACGGAGTGTACGAGCCGGTCGGCGTTCGTCGCGGTTGCGGTGCAAGACGGAGCGATGCAAGGTGCGGTGTCCCTCGATGCGGTGCAGGCAGCGGCTCGATGAGTGTCGTGCAGACGGAGTCGGTGAGTCCAAGGCGTGCGATGCAGGGTGAGACGATGCTCGATGCGGTGCTGACAGGTTGCGATGCAGGCGACCAAGCCGGAGTGCGGGAGCTGGCGTCGGACAGCGGTGCGAGTCGGAGCGGTGCGTCGCAAACGTGCGAGCGGTGCCCCAAATGCGATGCGGTCACGACTGTTGAGCCAGTTGCAGCGGCCGCGTCGGTCGGGTCCGGCTGGTTCAGTGAAGCGATGCGATGCGAACTGCGGTGCCCACAGGTCACGGTGCAAGCAGCGGCTCGGTGTTGACGGCGTCGGACGTCGCCTACGGTGAGACCAGGGTTGCGATGCGAAGCGGGGCGATGCGGTCTGCGGTGCAAACAGGTCACCGGTCAGGGATGGATTCGGTTGACGGAGTCGGTTGCAGTTCCCTTCCTCTGTGGCAACTGAAACAGCGTTCCAGAAGCGGTACCCAGAGGCTTGTGAAGTCTTTGCAGTCCCTGAGACTTCTTAACAGGAGGCCAGCTCGGTTTCAGGCCCTTGGAGATACTCAGCACAAGTTTGTAGAAAGTTCAGTCCTTTCACTGCCCAAGGCAGAAGCAGCAGCTGCAGGCCAACCCAACAAAGCAACAACACAGCAAAGGGGCAGTACTCCTCCTGGCAGCTCTTCCAGCTCTTCGTCTTGGCAGGTTCCTTGATTCCAGCGAGATCTAAATTCATGGGTTCAGGGCCCCAATATTTATATCCCAAATTCCTTTGTTCTCTGAAGGCAGAGAGGCCTTTGCCTAGTCCAAACCAGTTCTGGAGCACTTTGTTGACAAGTCTCCATCCCTTCTTTCAGTGAGTAGGCCAGGGACATCAGACGCACCACAGGAGGTGGAGCCAGCATTGTGGAGGGAAGGCACTGCCCTATTCAGGACCCAGGTGCGACCCCTCCCACCCATCTACATGTAGATCTTGCTATTCAGCCCTGTGCTGACTCACCCTGTCTCCTGGCATCCCCCAGCCCCTGTCACTCACATTCCAGACAAGGAATACACAACCTCGCAGAGGCAGGCTTGGATGGTTAGACAAGAAAATACCCTCTTTCTAAAAGTGGTATTTTCAAACACAGAATGTTAAAACCAACTTCACTAAAAGATGCATTTTATCATTCTGAGTCCAGGCATACTAAACTCGAATTTCTACCATGTTCCCGGGGTCAGTTAGGATTATAAACTGTAATAATCAAAACTGCCAGTTCTGGCCTAGGGGAACAGGTAGCCTTGCAATAGTGAAAAACGAACTAGGCTGTAATTCACTATCAGGACATGCCGCACACACCAGGGCATGTCCTACCTTTCGCATACAACG
This sequence comes from Calotriton arnoldi, assembly GCA_963921515.1. Classification (NCBI taxonomy): domain Eukaryota; kingdom Metazoa; phylum Chordata; class Amphibia; order Caudata; family Salamandridae; genus Calotriton; species Calotriton arnoldi. The sequence continues at coordinate 286,796 of CAWUFW010006690.1, read as the reverse complement.
CACCCTGCCCACAGGGGTACCTTGGGCCTACCTTAGGGGTGACTAACATGTAGCAAAGGGAAGGTTTAGGGACTTGCAAGTGTGCGCACTTGCCAAGTCGACATGGCAGCCCCAGGCTGCGCACAGGCTCTGCGATGGCAGGCCCGAGTTACACTTTACGGGCTGTTTGCGTGGGTGGCACAATCCAGTGCTGCAGCCCACCAACAGCATTTGATTTATAGGCCCTGGCACTCGCAGTGCACTTTACTAGGGACTGACACATAAATCAAATAGGCCAATCATGGAAACACCAATCCATAACACATTTTACACAGAGAACATATGCACTTTAGCACTGATTAGCAGTGGTAAAGTGCCCAGAGTCCTAAAACCAACACCCACAGGGTCAAAAACAGGAGGCCAAAAAGCAAAAAGTCTGGGGGTAAAGGCGCTGAAAAAGCCAAGTCTAACATACCTCCAAAACACATCCTGCTCCTCAGAGCGGTGGGGGAGGGAACACGTCTGTCCCCCCTATCATTCAATCAATCAATCAATCAGGGAATTGTAAGCATGCTACTCACCCATGAGGGTCTCAAGGCGCTGAGGGGGGGGTCTTCAGATCTGTTAGCCGAAGAGCCAGGTCTTGAGGGTCTTCCTGAAGGTGTTCAGGGAGGGCGCGTCTGATGTCTGCTGGTAGCTCGTTGCAGGTCTTGGCTGCAATGTGAGAGAAGGATCTTCCGCCTGCTCTGGCTCTGTGCATGCGCGGGGTTTCGGCCAGTGCGAGGTTGGAAGATCGGAGGTTTCTTTTGGGTACGTGGAAGTTGATTCTGTCGTTGAGGTATTTGGGTCCGTTGTTGTGTAGACATTTGTAGGCGTGAGTGAGGATTTTGAAAGTGACTCTTTTCTCCACGGGGAGCCAGTGGAGACTTCATTATATTTACTCCAAGGAAGTGCCAGTCCCCGTGACAGTTGTAAACCCCGCATCATAACTAAACATTGCTCCCGGGAACTGGCCCACTCGGGGGCTTAATTAAATGAAGCACTCGACACCGCGCTTCGTTTTTCTTTTGCCTGCCTTGATTTCCAGTCCCTACGCAAATCCTGCCGAAAACATATAAAAATGTTTCTTTACGTTCCGACTCCCTGTAACACCCCGTGAGCACCCTAGAAAGGTCAGTGTTCTTACCCTACCCTCGTCTACTTTTTTCCCCTCTTTTCCCCCTACTCGTTTCAACCGACTCACAAAATGGATACCAACGCTGCCTAGTTTGAAGTGTTGGCAGCCAATCCCAGCCAAGCTCGTGCTCGGATTGCCTCAGCCAATCAGATCTCACAATTCTGAAATATCAATATCTGTAAATCTTCAAATATCTCCAAAACTACTCCACAGATATACACCAATTAAACAAAAGCGTGCTTTCTGGACCAAGAGATATCTCTCTGCCAAATTTCGTATAATTCCGTGCAGCAGTTTGGGCTGTAGCCGTGTCTAAAGTTTCCTATGGAAATGAACATGGAGAAAACGCGTTTTGGGACCCCCCTTTTTTCTTGGCCCCCCCTTCACGAATCACCCCCAAACTTTCAAGACAGGAGCTGACCTGAATGAACAATTAGTTTTGAAGATTCGCGCCAAATTTATTAGCAAAACAAAAAACGCTTTTCCTATGGAAACTAGGTTCTAACTATAACTACCTACTGGCGACCGCCAGTAGGTAATATATCTATATATACATCCAAACACAAAATATCTCCGTGATGGGAGCCTCCAACCTTGCTGGGCGGCTGCAGCTGACGGGAACGAAGCATCCCATTACAGTCCTTTTAGACACAGAAGAAATGCTGAGCCCAATTCCATGAAGCAGCTTTTCGTTTTATTTAATTTCATTTCAGAGAGATTGCAGCATTGTTAATTCCTTTCCTTACGCATTTTGGCTTGTAGCCTTGTTCACAGGTGAGTGGTTTCACTTAATCACTTACTTTTAAATCCCACAGGCACATGACCATAGTGGCATACAATTCCCATAATCCATCTGAGCAGTCTTAGAATAATGCTTAATAGCGTTTTTGTGTTTAGATGGAAAATTCTCTGCAATACGATATAGCCAAGTGCATTTACAGCAGGTATACTTTTGGGAAAACACTCATGGTTTACACTGCTGCAATGTCTTTATAACGTGAAAGAATTCAGGAATTGCAAAAGAGAGGAATAAACATCCCTCTCTCGTCCCTTTCTCACCTCTGACAAATTTATTAGCAAAACAAAAAACGCTTTTCCTATGGAAACTAGGTTCTAACTATAACTACCTACTGGCGACCACCAGTAGGTAATATATGTATATATATATATATATATATATATATATATATATATATATATATATATATATATATATATATATATATATATATATATATATGAGCCATGGCTTGTGAAGAAGACCCTTGCGGTCGAAACACATTGCTGTTGAGCTTAATACACTAATCTTTCTGAAATATGACCTGGGTGTGCGAGTCTTTCTGTATTGTTTAACAGAATACGGAACTTCATTCATGTGCAATCGGGTTCCGGCACCTGTAACTCGCACCAATCCCGCTTGGCGAAGGTGATCAGCTGCGCCGGAAGTTGTTCTCATATAAATATATATATATATATATACATATATATATATATATATATATATCATATATATATATATATATATATATATATATATATATATATATATATATATATATATATATATATATATTTATATATATAAAGCCACAACACCTTTCTCCATTACGGAAAGGAGTCTGCACTCGAAGCGTAAGTATTTAAACCTTTTATTTTCAAGCTGTCATTCTTTTAAGCAGCAAAGTTCAGAACACCTTTCGGCGGTCAGCCTTTATCAACTGAAACAAGAGGCCAGCTGGTATAATTATAGTGTCAGCACGTGAGTCCAGTTTGATAAACATGGAAAAATACTGGGATGCTCAATAGTTCGTAAACATTATTCACCAATTTTTGACTTGTGTCACCAATTATTTTCATATAAGCATCGAAGCAGCTCACTGTGCAAAATGTGCAACTAATTAAAACCGGCATCTTTCTTTGCAGCGATAGATTTTAAAGCCACAGTAATGCAGTCTCTGAAAAAGTCTGTTTGCACTTACGCCTCACCACTCAGCAAGTGCCTTTCATGCATCCCAGCTCCGAAGTGCCTCATTCCTTAAAAAGGGAGCGCACAGGAAAACAATCCATGCTTAGGGTGTCTTTCCTTCCGACTCCTTGTTGGTACTTGCTCCCCTTCCTCAATCACTGGTCTGGCTTCGGGGGCTATCCGGTTTCATAATTCATGACACCTCACTTTTGCGGCTCTGCCGGACAGCGCCAAACCGCTGGGGGTGCAGAACAATGACGCTACCGCAGGCGCCTCAAACAGCCACAACACCTTTCTCCAATACGGAAAGGAGTCTGCACTCGAAGTGTAAGTATTTAAACCTTTTATTTTCAAGCTGTCATTCCCTTACGCAGCAAAGTTCAGAACGCGTTTCGGCGGTCAGCCTTTACTAACTGAAACAAGAGGCTAGCTGGTATAATTATAGTGTCAGCATGTGAGTCCAGTTTGATAAACATAGTAAAAATACTGGGATGCTCAATAGTTCGTAAACATTATTCATCAATACTTGACTTGTGTCACCAATTCTTTTCATATGAGCATTAAAGCAGCTCACTGCAAAATGTGCAACTAATTAAAACTGGCATCTTTCTTTGCAGCGATAGATTTTAAAACCACAGTAATGCAGTCTCTGAAAAAGTCAATTTGCACTTACGCCTCACCACTCGGCAAGTGCCTTTCATGGCTCCCAGCTCCGAAGTGCCTCATTCCTTAAAAAGGGAGCACACAGGAAAACAATCCATGCTTAGGGAGTCTTTCCTTTCGACTGCTTGTTGGTACTTGCTCCCCTTCCTCAATCACTGGTCTGGCTTCGGGGGCTATCCGGTTTCATTATTCATGACACCTCACTTGTGCGGCTCTGCCGGACAGCGCCAAACCACTGGGGGTGCAGAACAATGATGTCACCTCAGGCGCCTCAAACAGCCACAACACCTTTCTCCAATACGGAAAGGAGTCTGCACTCGAAGCGTAAGTATTTAAACCTTTTATTTTCAAGCTGTCATTCCTTTAAGCAGCAAAGTTCAGAATGCGTTTCGGTGGTCAGCCTTTATCAACTGAAACAAGAGGCCAGCTGGTATAATTATAGTGTCAGCACGTGAGTCCAGTTTGATAAACATAGTAAAAATACTGGGATGCTCAAAAGTTCATAAACATTATTCACCAATACTTGACTTGTGTCACCAATTCTTTTCATATGAGCATCGAAGCAGTTCACTTTGCAAAATGTCTAACTAATTAAAACCGGCATCTTTCTTTGCAGTGATAGATTTTAAAACCACAGTAATGCAGTCTCTGAAAAAGTCCGTTTGCACTTATACCTCACCACTCGGCAAGTGCCTTTCATGGCTCCAAGCTCCGAAGTGCCTCATTCCTTAAAAAGGGAGCACACAGGAAAACAATCCATGCTTAGGGAGTCTTTCCTTCCGACTCCTATATATATATATATTCACGGAAAAAACCAAAGGTTACAGTGACGTTATAGTTACGGAATGGAATAAATAAAAAAACAAAGAAATTCATTGGAAAAAACAACGGATGCAGAGACTTTATAGTTAGGCGAGAAATTCAGCAGTTATAGTTAGCTGAGCAAACTATAACTCGCACCCCAGCAATGCCCTGCTTAGAACCTCACATATTAAATCACTCATGACATGGTCATGACATCACTGATGACATCTCAAATTATATCACTGATGACATCATCCAGTGACTGTATAAGTGAGGGATTAGGTATCTCGATGAATGTATGGGTGAGTGACTAGGTTGTGTGAATGTCTGTATCAGTCTGTCAGTTGGTGTCTAAATGGCTGTATGGGTTGGTGAGTGGGTATGTGAGTGGATGTATGGGTCACTGATTGGTTGTCTGAGTACCTGTATGGGTGTTTGAATGTCTGTGTGGGTGGGTGTGGGGGGGGTGTAACTGCCTTCATGGATGAGCGAGTGGGTGAGTCAGTGGCTGTATGGGTTAGTGAGTGTATCTGTGAGTGGCTGTATCGGTGAATGAGTGTGTGTATGGCTGTGTTGGTGAGTGAATGGGTGTGTCAGTGGTATATGGGTGAGTAACTGCATATGTGAAAGGCAGTATAGGTGAGTGTTAGAGTACATGAGCAACTGTATGTGTGAGTGATTCTGAGAGTGGCTGAATGGGTGAGTGTGTGCTTGTGTCACTGACTGTATAGGTGAGTGAGTATGTGATAGTATCTGTATGTATAACTGTATAGGTGAGTAAGTGGTTGTGTGATGGACTCTATGGGTGAGTGAGTAGGTGTGTGAGTAGCTCCATGGGTGACTGACAGTGTGTGAGTGGATGTATGAGTGTATGAGTGGATATGTCAGTGACTGTATTAGTGAGTGAGTTGGTGTATGAGTGTCTGTATGGGTAACTGAGTGGATGTGTGTGTAGACCTATGAATCAGTGAGTGGGTGTGTATGTACTGGTATGGGTGTGTCAATGGTTTTGAGAATAGGAGTGTGGAAGTTAGAATGGGTGTATGAAAGGTTTAACTGGGGTGTGAGTGGGAGCGTCAGATTCTAGGGATGATATCATCAGTGATGTCATTTGGAATGTCATTAGTGATGTCACTGGCCATGTCATAAGTGATATAATAGGTGAGGTCATAAGCCGTACATTGTGGGGGTGCGAGCTATAGTTATAACTGCTAAATTTCTTTGGTTATGTATGACTGGAACCTGAGCCTAACTCTAAGGTCTCCTTAACCTTTGGTTTTTTTCAGTGAATTTCCAAGGTTTTTTTACTCCTTTTCCTAACTATAATGTCACTGTGTAAGGTTTTTTAACTAGTAGTCGCATTTGCAGAGTGGTGGAGAAAGGGGGCTGGGCCTTCGAACAGCTCTCAGGAATCCCGCTGTGTAGGACTTGCAGAAGGTACCAGGAGGTCTTCTTGGCCCCCACGGTCCGTCAGGAGTAAAGTGGACTACCAACCAGTAGTACGCCACCAGCCTTGTTTACAGAGTGATGGAGAAAGGGGGCATGGCCTTCGAAGACCTCTTAGCAATACCCCCAAGTGGGACTTATTGGAGATAACAGGAGGGGTAGTTGGCCTCCAGGACCTCCTTGGGGGCCAACTACATCTCCTATTACCTCCAGTATGTCCCAGATAGCAGGATTGCTGAGACTTGAGAGGAGTCAACGCCCCCTTTCTCTACCACTCTGCAAACACGCCTCCTGGCACACTACTATTAGGGGGATGAAGTCCCCTTTGTTATTGAGGGTCCTTGGGGCTAACTACCTCTCCTGTTACCTACAGCAAGTCCCACACAGTGGGTTTGCTAAGAGGTTTTCGATGGCCATGCCCTCTTTCTCCACCACTCTGCAAACGTGCCTCCTGGTGCGCTACTCGTTGAGGGATGAAGTCCCCTTGGCTCTTGAGGGTCCTTGGGGGCCAACTAGCCCTCTTGTTACCTCCAGTAAGACCCACACAGGTAGATTGCTAAGAGGTCATCAGAGGCCTTGCCCCGTTTCTCTACCACTCTGCAAATGCACTTCCTGGCACACTACTCATTGGGGATAAAGTCCATTTTCATCCTGAGGCCCTCAGGAGGCAAGGGAACTTCACTCCCCAAACAGCAGTGCACCAAGAGGAGATTTTGCAGAGTGGTAGAGAAAGGGGGGATGGCCTCCGACTACCTCTCAGCAAACCCACTATGTGGGGCTTACTGGAGGTAACAGGAGGTCTTGTTGTGCCCTAAGGACCATCAGCAGCCAAGGAGATTTCATTCCCCAACCAGGAGCATGCCAAGAGGCGCGTTTTCAGAGTAGTGGAGAATAGGGGTGGGCCTCTGGCAAGTTGCTGGCTTTGTTTCTTTTTTTTTTATTTTAGGAAGGGGGGGCGCATGGCCCCCCTTTCTTTGACCATTTTGGGCCCCAGGGACCCCATCCCCAGGGCCTGACCCTTTTCAAAAAACATTTAATATTAAAAAAAACAGGAGGGGTGCAAGCATCCCTCCTCCCGGGTCATTTTTGGCCCCGGGAAACTCACTCCCCAGGGGCCAGGCCTTTAAATTTCTTTTTAAAAGGGGAAGGGGAGGGGAGGTGGCCATGTGGCCCCCCTCCTCAGGCCAATGTCAGCTCCGGGGACCCCATCCGGACTGGGGGTGAGTGTCTGAAATGCCATGAGGCATGAGGCACAGGGTCAAGACTGATTTGCATATAGCGGTGTCTGAACTGGGGTGGCGAAGTGAGCTAAAGAACGATGATGGATTCAACCCAGATCTGTGACTGGGGGTGAGTGTCTGAAAAGTTTCAGCACTCCGTCCATCATCTCCTTGTGTTTGCTTTGTTCGCCCTAAGTTGGCAGGGTATGCGCAGACATTGCTCCCTTGCTCACTTTGCCACTGGATTCAAGCTAGCCAGGCTGATGAGGGCTGTTAGCCCAAAACCGGTCCCAGGATGCTTGTTTCCGGTCCAGGGAAGTCATGGCTTAGCAGTTCGGGCTTGTCTGTTCCCCTGAGGCACAAGGTCAAGACTGATTTGCATATAGCTGTGTCTGAACTGGGGTGGTGAAGTGAGCTAAAGAACGATGATGGATTCAACCCAGATCTGTGACTGGGGGTGAGTGTCTGAAAAGTTTCAGCACTCCGTCCATCATCTCTTTGTGTTTGCTTTGTTCACCTCATCCCCCGGGCCAGGCCTTTTTTTTTTTTTTCTGTACAGGCATTGGGGCAAAGCAGCCCCCCTTCTGGGTCATTTTCCACCCCAGGGACTCCATCCCTGGGGCCAGGTCGCACTCGTTGGGGACCAGGGGTGGGAACCTGATGGCCTCTGCATTTCATGCCGGCTCCCAGCCTCCTGTGGTAGCCGGCATTGCTTTTACACACAGGGAACTGTTGATATGCAGCTCCCTGTGTGTAAAAGCAAGATGCTCGCTTTGAGCAAGCGAGAGCAAAATGCTCTTGCTTGCTCATAGTTGAGCACGGTTTGCTATGCTTGCTCCTCCCATGCCATAGCAAACTGCAATGTCATGGGGGTGGGCACCCTGGGACATTGCTGGAGCCTGCCCTGGGGGTTGGTGGTCCCCAGGGCCACGCACCCCCTTCTTTGTTCAAATGTGCCCCTGGGAGGTGGCAGTCCCTGGGTCAGCAGGGGAGGCCCTACAGCCTCCCCCGCATCACTTAAATTAAAAAAACAGTGTGCCCTGGGGAGGTGATGTCCCCAGGCAGCGGGAGAGGCCCTACAGCCTCCCCCGCATTGCTTCAATTAAAAAAACAGTGTGCCTCTGGTAGGTGTCAGTACCTGGGGCAGGGGGGGTCTGCGAGGCTCCCCCACATAATTTTAATTAGTTCCGGGGAGGTGTTGGTACCTGGGGTAGAGGGGGTCCACGAGGTCCCACTACATAATTGCAATTAGCCCCGGGAAGGTGGCGGTCCCCGGGGCTGCGGGTGAGCCCCTGGGCCCGCCTGCATTCATAAATAAAGTGCCCCAGGGAGTTGGCGGTCCGAAGGGCTTTCAATAGCCCAAGGAGGGGGGCCCTGAGTGACCCCCTGCTATAGTTGACATATATTTGTTTATATACAAAGGTTATAATAATATTATACTTAGGTGAATATGTCAGTGACATCATTGCAGTTTTGAACTACGACAAACATAGAAATTCACAGTTATACTTAGCAGAGCTAACAATAACTTGTGCCCCCGCCGTGCACTGCTTAAGACCTTACATAGTACATCACTCATGACATGTTCTGTGACATCATTTATGACGTCACTGATATCTCAAATGACATAATTGATGACATCATCCAGTGAGTGTTTTAGTTTGTTTTATAGTTTATATAGTGGCGAGTAGCTACCATATTACTTTTCTACCTAATTTTGTACAGCATGTGTCCAGTTAATGGGTGCAAGTGTTTACAAAACGCATGTGCTCTTAATGCATCATACGTGTGTGGAGGCATTGAACACATTATAAATCTTTGCATTGAAGAGTAACTCTGTGTGCAGATGATAGTTGACGACTTGTGTTCAGCATCTTCCACACAAGTTTACCTACTACATACGAAGTACTATAAGCAAACTTAAGTTATTTGAAAGCATTGTCTCAGCATGACAATTTCTACATAACATAGAAGACTGTGTGCACCAAGGTAGCTTTGTCTTGTGGCTCATGGCCTCCTGGCAGGTCTGGCTACATTACCACGCCTGGCTGCCATGATGACTCTTGCGCACGTTACTATTGGATGTTGTTCTGTCGCCCTCTGTTATTGCCAAGTTGTTCTACAACAGTCTGCATTTTCTGTTTCTCACCTTTTCTCCTATTCCCTTTGTGGGCTCAGTCTGAACAACAGTTACAAGGTCGAATAACAAATCCCTGGTTCCTACTGATTTGGCCCGTCCCTCGCACCTAGACATAACACTTGTACAGCTGCCATTGCGAAATTAGTGTGCTTTTAATAATGCGCTCGCTTGCTCTAAGATATCACTTGGAGACGACCTTTCCAGAGAGAAGAGCTGTGATTGTTTGCTGATGTAGTTTTGCATCAAGAGACTGAGGTATGGGGGTTCGCTAGTCAAAGCCCAAAGGTCTTCTATTATTATAATAAACTGGCTTCTAGCACGGGGAGGGTGGTAATGTTAGTTAGACATATATCCACTGCTTTATGAGATGCTTTTCCCGTTCGTATTCTATGGAGTAGTAACTATGCTGATTATATTGTTCTTATGTATTATGCTATTAGTACTGACACGTGTACTGTATCTAAGGGCACGTAAGTTGAAATAAATATTTTGAACTATACAGTGTCTCTTCTTACGCATGTTGTGGACAGGTACGAGAGTGACGAAAGAGTGTTCTTGCCTCTGCGAGTCCTGAGAGAGAGATACCGTGTTCTAGGTTGTCTAATCATTGGTACATTAGTGCTAATGGGACGCTAAGGCTAGTTGGGTTGGGGTTTTGGGTGCTAAGGTTTATGGTTGGCTCACCACTATATTCCGAGGTCCTATTATCCTGTGCATAGCTCTGTATGTGCAGAAACCTTATGACATGGCGCGACCAACGAGTGGGGCAGCTTACTAGCGAGACGCTTGAGTAGTACTTGTGCTTGTCCACACAACCCTCACGTACGCTTCCGGAAGCGTGTGTGACGGCGATACCTCCTATGTTACAGATTTTGTAGGTTCTTTCAAGCTTGATGTTATTAAAAAGGTTTCTTAAATATAACCCTTTTGTGCTGCCTCGTGTAAGATTGTTGACTCGACCCGTTAGTAATGGCGGGTATAGACATAGCGGCGCATAGCCGCACAGCACTCCGGGATCACTTACGGGTGTATGGAGTGCCAGACGCGGGAGTTGACCTAGTCTTTGTGGTTCAAGCCGATCCGGCTTTCCACTTTGAAGTGTTCTACTCTTGGATCACTTTTCCAGCGGTGGATGCGAACGATAATCTGTTCCATGCATATGAACCCACCGTTGTTCCTGCTGTCTATAGACCTTATACTAATCTTGAAGTACCGCTCACGGCTTGGCAACACCGTGTTTGGTTTAATGGCGCCCTCCCACAACCGACTACCACGGTTCGTTTAGGCCCCTTATCTATAGCGGGGGCCACTTGGCCTGTTTTGGCCGGGTACACCCCACATCCGCTTTATATGACAGTACCAGTCGCGGAACTGCGCACTATGTATGCGGCCTTGGTGCAGGTGCATCAAGCGTTAGTGCGATATGTTACAGGCAGCATCCATGGAGCCGCTCCTGGAGTGCCTGGCCAACCAGCTGCTGCAGGCGGAGTGACCATAAGTCCCGTCATGGTGAATTCTGTGATGGGCAAACGGCCACAAAATAAGGATGATTTTCCTTATTGGCTTGCAGAAAAGTTTGATCAGTTGGAGGCAGTTTTTCCACATACAACTCCAGTGGATAAACATCGTATTTTGACGATTAGTTTGCCAAAAGACTTAATTCCCGAGTTGACAGCATGTGACAACTGGGGTAGGGTATTCGCAGCAGTATATTCTAAATGTTTTGGTACTCCTTCCATGACAGTTCTCCCCTCTGTAATTAAAAAGTACAGGATGAACACGGCCCTGAAGCGGCTGTGGAATTAGGGATGAGACTAGTGGGAGTGTTTGAAGTAGTAGCTGAACTGATCCTTGCGAATGTCAAGGGCGATGCAGTGAACTTTCAAGTAGCTAACGCTTTGGCTTTGGTCCCAGAATTGGACAAGCCTCGAGAATTACCGAAAATTATTACCCAGGCTTACAAAACTATTGGTAGAAACAGCCTGGGTAACAAGCCTTTGCAAAACTGCAAACACAATCGCAACCACAACAGCAACAAACCAAATCTCAATCTGAGAAGGATGAGAAACCAGTCTTCACTAAAAGAGCTGGAGGCTGAAAAAACAGGGTAAGCAACAGACAAAGCCGGGATCGCGAGGCGCATCCCCGGTTTCAGTTTCTTCTGAACGTACTTATGATTTACGCGATAGAGCGAGAATTAAGTCACCGGATAGGTTTCAGATCCCTGATACGCGTTCTCCTCGTTCTTCACAGGCACAGACTTCGTCACAGGCCGGTGGAGGAGACCGCCAGGATAGAGGAAGGGCCCGTGAGGCCCCACAGGGACGTGACCAGCCTCGACAACAAGTCAGAGGAAAAGAAGAAGACGCTCAACGTTTTCGACCACAATTTCAGAAGAAGAAAGTTGCCGCTGTAACAGCAAAATATGCCACAGACGGTGAGAACGAGACTCCTGAATTGGACGTGGGCAGTAACCCTCCTAGACAGCGCCGCAGAAGTAACCATAGTGCGGGAGGCGCTATGTCCTCATATGGAGGCGACAGCAACTGAAACATTCATTACTGTTGAAACAGCAGACACCAGAGTGGCACCCCCTGACAGACTATTTAATATTGTCCTCCAAATTGAAGGTGATATACAGCGAGTAATTAAAGGTATTTTTGGGAAAATCTGACCTCTTCATATGATATTTTATTGGCAGAGGCGGATTGGCCACCCCCATTCGTACTTGCTGCGCGTAAAGGGAGGAGGTAATCCTTCCGAGCTTTTCTCGACATGTCCCAAAGGACAAAGCAGAGGCTCTTGCAGCAGAGTGGGCTGTGTCCCTGGCTCCAGCGTTATTCCGCAATCACGTGGGTTGGGACGAAGAATCTCCCCCCCATGAAATACCTTTGCGATCGTTGCCACAACCCCAATATCCCATAAAACGTGAAGCCAAAGGCCCAGTTTCCGAAATTCTGACACAATTGGAATATCAGGGAGTAATTGAACCCTGTGTATCACCTATGAACAATCCCCTTTTCGCAGTTTCTAAACCCGATGGATCGTACCGTTTAGTATTGGATTACCGGCATTTGAACTCTCATTGTCGGACCTTTGCGGTGCAAAATACCCATAGTTCTGCGCTTGTAGACAGTCTTGTTCGTAAAAAATACAAAACGACCCTTGACCTTTCAAATGGATTCTACACGCACAACTTAGCCCCGGAGAGTGGCCAATGGTGTGCCTTTACTTCCGGTGGTAACATTTTCAAATTCAGGCGTCTTCCTATGGGCTACAAGAATAGTCCAGGCGTATTCGCCGCTCGTGTTGTCTCTTTGTTAGACGGCATCGATCCAGACGCCTGTTCGTATGTGGATGACATTTATCTGACAGACGATGAATTGTTTCCGCATCTGACCCGGGTGGACCGCATTATTCTTGAATTTGCGGTTCAGGGATACAAAATTAACTTTGCCAAATCCCATATTGCTGAATTTACCGTTTTGTTCTTGGGCTATGAGCTCAACAATGAAGGTAAGGGTTTAGCCCCCATTTTCTGGAGAAATGTGCACTTCTGTGCCCTCCCTACTAATCTGAAGAAGCTTCAGTCTTTACTGGGTTTTCTGAACTTCGGACGTACATATATTCCCGAATACGCCCAGCGTATCAAGCCATTGTATGCTTTGATACAACCTACTTTTTCGAAGTCTTGCTGGCTTCCGGAGCATACCTCCATTCTGCAGTCTTTGCAGACAGACCTTCTTGAGTCTAAATACCTTTTGACGCGTGATAACCACACAAACCTGGTGATTAGAATCATTCCAGGGGCAGTGGGTTTCACGTACTTAACCTTTAATGAAGGTGATACAGTACCCATCGCATACAAGTCACATCTATACACCTCTGCAGAAATGAGGTTCTCATCTGTGGAGAAAGTGCTAACAGCAGTGCAAATGGCGATCCTGAAGGAGCGCGCACTGGCACAGGAAAACGCATTCTGGTGGTAACACCCTATCCTGCCCTAGAGGCAGTGACGAAAGCAAGTGTTCCGAACTCTAAAGCTTTGCACCCCCGTTGGATTCAATGGGCAACATCTTTGACGTCTCCGGATGTCACTTTCATTTTCGACTCTTCTCTTCAGACTCAGGAGTTTTTACAGTATGAATTCATTCATCCTCCTCCTTTGTCCTTATTGCCGCTTGAGGATTACGACTGTGTGATCTTCACCGATGGTTCGGCACAACCGGCCACGGGGTCCAAGCTTGCTTATTCAGCCGCATGTGCTATTGTTGCAGGTACGTTTGTGAACGGAAAGTTCAAATCCACTGTGGTGCATACACAGGCACTCGGGGACAGTACCGCACAATTGGCCGAGTTGCGTGCCTTGGTGCTTGCGCTTGAGTTCGTAAATCCTGATGTGACCACTTTAATCGTGTGCGATTCTTACTACTGTGTTCAATCATACAATGACAATCTGTTCTTTTGGTCGCAAAATGACTATAGAGATGCTAAAGGCAACACAATCAAGCATAAAATGCTTTGGGTTAGGGTGGCAGAATTACAAAGACGTCTGCCACTCACACAGGTGGTTCACACCCTAGGCCATCAGCGAGTGGGCGCACACGCTGTTGGTAACAGTCTGGCAGATGAAGCTGCCAGATCAGCAGTACTCACGTGTTCAGTAGCAGCAGTTACTAGATCCATGTCTAAAATAGACACTGATATCTTGGCAGCTATTGCTGCAACAAAAGAAGGAGTGAATTACCCTAGAGGTTTCCCTTCTAAATATTCTTACCAGATAGGTCCCGATCAGGCTCCTTATGTAACAATACCTAACGTTGGGGTTCGGCTGATCCCCAACGCGGACCGCAGACTTTCCTTGATGGCAGCGGCACACGAAGGCATGGCTTCGGCGCACGCTGGTGTGTCTGCAACAATTTCCATTTTGCAGCAGCGTTACTGGTGGCGTGGTTTATACAAAGATACACGTACTTATGTGCTTTCCTGTGACGTTTGTCAACAGATCAAGCCTTCAACAGTCACAAGACCACCGCAGACCTCGCTTGCAATTTCGAACAGACCCTTTGGGTGTGTTTACTTGGATCACTGCGGTCCATTTTCTTCAGACACTGCCTATAAATATATCTTAGTGGCAGTGGACTCGTGCACACGGTTCATCTGGGTCTGGCCACAACGGAGTGCTGACGCACGAAATGTCATTAGGGATTTGCGTGTCTTTGTGGGAATTTTTGCATGCGGCACCTTCCATTCTGACCAAGGTCCGGCGTTTGCCTCTAAGGCTTACAAGGACGCAATGGGCTCCTTAGGGGTGCGGGTGAAATTTTCGTCTCCGTATAGGCCTGAGGGCAACTCTATCGTTGAACGAATGAACCGTGACTTAAAGCAATCCTTGACAGCTAGAGTTATAGGTACTGGCAGGAACTGGCTGGCCCACTTGTATACTGTTCAGCGTGCACTTAATAATCTCCCTAGAAGGCCTCTGGGTGGGCGGACCCCTTACAAAATGCTCTTTGGCATACGAATGTTTGTGCCTGACCTTGATGGTCTAGACATGGCGGCGCAATCCGCCAAGTTCGATGTAGATAATCATTCTACTATGTTACAGGACTTACAAGAAGCCCGAGACAAACTAGCGATTGCACATTTACCTTCAGCCACAGACCCTGCTGTGCAGATTCCGGTAGCCGGCTGGCTTCCGAAGATTGGCGACCTGGTACGAGAAAAGGTGGAGAACAAAAAAGAATTCAGCCCCTCTTTTCGTGCACCGGTTCCAGTACTGGGCTTGAAGGGTACACGTACAGTCATCCTACCACCGCTTCCACGTCGCAAGGAAAACAGATACATCTCAGTGGAAAATGTCAAGCTACAACATCTGGCCGATCCTAAATAGTGTCACACCAGCGGTCTCTTGTCCTGCCATTGATCGGACAAACGTTCGAGGCACGCCTGCACGAACAATCACTGATGTTACCATGGAGATGGTTGATTTGCCTGAAAATATATTTGAACCCCCTGCATCACCCTGCATGGCCGAGGACGAATATACTTATCCCGCCACAGAGTCGGTGGCACACCAACCAACAACGCCACTGAGCCCGACACGTTATTCTTTTGATTCAGATTCCAACTCATCACAAGTCCCGTCCAAGTTTAGTCTTTTTGTATCCTGGTTTAGAGACAATTTTTTGATTCCACCTTGGACATATATTTGGATGGTACTTTTCTTGGTTTTTTTGTTCATGTCCATTGGCTTTGTCACAGTGTTTTTCTACTTATCAATGGTCACTATTTACCTGAACGCTCTGCTGTGAACAGTGTTGCTGGAACTTTGGCTCCACATTCCTCTTCACACATCATGAAGCGTGACCACACATTTGTGAACATTTCAGCGTTTCCAGTTGCTGATGGCATCGTATGGGATGCGGTAAACTTTCAAATACATGGCCCGACAGAAATTATTAATGTACCAAATGTCCTTCGAGTCTCGATGGGTGATGTAGTGAAAAGTAATATTCATTCTGATGATTGGGATGTGCATGCAGTTGAAGCATTGTTTGCTGATTTAAAGTATTATGCCTCTTTTAATGCTGAAGACTTGTATATGAATTCTGCGAATTATGCCGATTTGTATTGCTACCAGCATTGGGGCAATCATTTTCTCCACAAACCAAGTGCACTACGCAGCCCTGTTACTTACACCCAATGGGAACACTGCCCAAACCCCATACCAGGTAGTTCCCAGACTCTTCGAAATAAATTCACCTATTTTACTGATTTTAATCGATCGAACCCTGGGTCCTATTATTTTAAATTGAAATCTCCATCGACTCAAAAAATAATGTTGACCCACACTAAATTACTATATTCGGGTTCCTTTTTGAGCGCCTTGGCGGTGGGTGGTTATGAGTATTGGAAAGACACAGTGGATCCTTTACCATTCTCTGTAGCGGAACTAGATTCTGCGGTGTGGCTAGTTCATGGGGTTATAGCTTTACCTTTTTCCCTATTTGAATTCGGTTCATGCATGAAACATTATCCTGTAGGCCGTTTCCAGCCTTTGGGTAGTGCTTTCCTGCATGAACTTTGGTCCTTGCCTTTCATGTATAAATGCCTTAGAGACGGCAAGGAGGTATTTCTCACGGGGAGTCTTGTGATTCAACTGTGGGTCATTCGCTTATTTGTAAACATATTAAATTGCACGGGGCTTGTAGCGTTTCAGTTCCAAATCTTGCATGTGTGCTAAAAGGTATTCCTGCTCCTGCTATTTCTCCTACTTTTACTTTGCTTACCAATGGTAGCTATTTGCTTTTAAATAACGAAGACTGTTGTGGCCTACAGGCTGGCATTCCGTATATTGTTACAGTCTCACACAGAGTTGTCTGCTGCAAGAATGTGCTTTTTCCTCCCCTCACGACATCATTGATAGCTCTATTTGGCCTTCCATTCCTACCATGGAGGCAGATTTCAATAAGTTGAGCAGAATAAAGGCCCTATTATTGAATGAGGAGGTTATGCTCACATCCGCCCGGGAGACATTCATTCTCCAGGTGGCGAGCACCCACAGTGAAATACAGGCCCTTTTGAACACTGACCTCCCCCAACATTTTGGGGAGTTAATTCATCGTATTTTTAACGCATCAAACACTGAGGGTCTGGTGCACTTTTATAAGGTTGTGGGGTCTGGCCTCGTGTCCACCTTTCAAACTATTTTCGGTGTGATACCGGCATTCATACATTCTATTTTTTCTAGTGTCTTTGGTGGTTTCCCATTAATCCTCGCTTTGGCGGCTGGTGTCTTGCTGTTGGTCTGTTTTCTGCGCAATGGCTGCACACCACTGGGCCCTTCTCGATCCCGAACGCCTCCAACTGCTCCGTGAGCGACTTCTGGTTGGCTTCGATGTTCTGCCCTTGGCAACTATCAGTGTGTCCTACACCCTTTCCTTTCGCTTTGCGTATTTCACTTGCGTGCAACCTGTGATGTCTTGCATCCGCTGTCCGTTTACATGGACCATGGATTATTGCCTCTCCAATTCGTCATTGTCGGTCCCGGATTTTGTTCGGTTGGTGGGTCCGTTAGAGGCCCATGAACTGGACTGTTCCGCTGCTGGCTTTATGATGCGTGCGGCTGCACTGGGGATTTTGGCACAATGGGATATCTGGGCGGCTGCTCAGAATCTCCTACAACAAAGTTATATTGAATATCACGCAAGCTGTCCCGCATTGCTTTTGGATGCTCCATACTCTGAAGAACATTCCTGCAGCTTTGACTGTTGGACTGGATGGCGTCTACGTTTTTTGACGATTCCAATGATGTCCTTCTGGACGGTATAGCATTTTTCTGCTCTTCCACATTTTTGGATTGATTGACTTGCCGTTAGTTGTTAGTAGGCCGCCTCTATTCTGCTCAGGTGTTTGGAACTGTGTCTTCATTTTCGTCGTGGCCGATGGACTGACCAGGGGAGGGTGTCTTGTGGCTCATGGCCTCCTGGCAGGTCTGGCTACATTACCACGCCTGGCTGCCATGATGACTCTTGCGCACGTTACTATTGGATGTTGTTCTGTCGCCCTCTGTTATTGCCAAGTTGTTCTACAACAGTCTGCATTTTCTGTTTCTCACCTTTTCTCCTATTCCCTTTGTGGGCTCAGTCTGAACAACAGTTACAAGGTCGAATAACAAATCCCTGGTTCCTACTGATTTGGCCCGTCCCTCGCACCTAGACATAACACTTGTACAGCTGCCATTGAGAAATTAGTGTGCTTTTAATAATGCGCTCGCTTGCTCTAAGATAGCACTTGGAGACGACCTTTCCAGAGAGAAGAGCTGTGATTGTTTGCTGTGCATAGCTCTGTATGTGCAGAAACCTTATGACAGCTTCTTTTGCTTGAGGAGATGGACTTTTTGTAAAGTTTTCACCACAGTACGAAGGCTGCTGGTAGTATGATCTTTAGCACCTGCTGACCTTGGTTATTTTAAAAGAATAGTCTTTTTTGACAAGTGTTCCGTTGAGAGTACACTAATCTTAGCAGATACTTTTTAATACTTTGTGGTGTATGTCTCATGAGACTTTCACTGTCTGCTAACAGTGCGGTACAGAGTAAACTCTCTCAATATAGTAAACACAGTTTACAGTACCCATTTTTTACCCGTATCAACTTCATTTCTCAATGTAGGATTGGTGACTGTGAAGGTTTTAATACAGATAAAAGATGTCCATAGAAGGGCATTCATTTTGGAACAGGCGTTGAGTTTAAAAATGTTCCCGCCAGACAGAAGCAAACACAAGTTTTCCTGTCTGCACCGGTGCGAGCAGGGAAAATGCTGTGTCCCAGGGGTGGGCTCCCTGGGACACAGCAAGTGAGCCAACCCCGGTATGGCTACCCAAGGGCCAATAAAGGCACAGGGAGGGAGGCAGCGTGCCCAATACCTTTAAAATATACAGTGGGCCACGGGGGATGGGGTCTCCGGGGACAAATATGGCCAAGGGAGGGGTGCGTGCACCCTTCTCCCCTATACAATTGAATTGGGCTCAAGGGGATGGGGTCCTGGGGCCGAACTTGGCTCAGAGAGGGTTGGTCCTACTCACACACCCCTCCCCTCAGATTAGGAGACAACAAGAAAAAAAAACTCATCTTGGACAGTCACTACAAAAGAGATTGCGCTCCAATAAATCAATGATGCCTTCACCTCCAGCAAGGATTTCAGATCGTTTTTCAATGTGCAATTGTACAAAAATCACAATGTCCATCGGCCTGGAAAATGGCGTGAACATACTACTATAATGGAAGTTGCGGGGCAAAACAGTGGAGCTTTTAGGTGATTGGGCGCCTTTGCATACTCATCAGCAATTGAAGGGCGAACCGTGGCTCTGCTCTCAGACCAGAAGATGACAAGAAAGAACCCACTCATCTTGGGAAGTCGCTATAGAAGAGATTGCTCTCCAATAAATCAACAATGCTTTCACCTCCATCAAGGACTTCAGATAATGATTCAATGTGCAATTGCAGAGAAAACACATTGTCCATCATTAAAAGAAGAAGGGGGGCCACGTGGCCACCCTCCCCATCCTTTTTAGGACACAAGGACCCTTTCACACACCGCAATATTTTTTTAGTTAGATAGATAGATAGATAGATAGATAGATAGATAGATAGATAGATAGATAGATAGATATTACACAGTGGGGGTCCCCACTGCGTAGTTATAGCTAGGACCAGGTTTCCATAGGAAATAATTCTATTGGGTTTCTAATAACTTTGACAAGTTTTCATGAAACCTGGTGTAAATCCATTCAGTAGTATTTTCAAAATTAATGTTCAACTTTTATAGATATTTCATACTGCAGTACCTTCACAGTACTTCTAGCGGAGTACCGCGGTAATGCAAATTCAAAGCACATGATTTGACTGACTGTCCCAACATGAAGAGAAACGTTTTAGCTGCCATTTTAGGACTCGGTCCCCGTGTCCTAAACAACTAATTAAAATAAAGCATAAAGGGGTATGGTAGGGCTACCCTGAACCATTGGCCCTGTGGGGGTTACCAGAAGGACGTCACCCTGGGGTCAAACATTAACATGGACTATCTGCTCTCTTGTAGTACTCAGCATAGTGTCACCATGAGAATGTGTGGGAGTTCTGCTAAATTAAAGCTAGTTTTTCACTAAATTACTTTGGGACCCCCCAAAAAAAACCAAAATGGGAAGGTATCCTAGGTGTGTGTGCAATCGTAGGGTGTTGTCTAGCAATGGGGTGATGGCCTCCTGCAGTGGAAGGACTGCAGCCTCTAGCGACAGCCCAGGCCATGCGCCCAACCTCACACCACACATGGTGAACAACATGCACGGCTGGGTTGGATGCCGGGCCTGACTGCAGGTCATGACATTAAATTTAGGTAAAATAATATCTAACATTATACTTAGTTGAACTGTTTTTGACCTCACATATTAAATCTCTCATGACATGTTCTATGACATTGTGGTAGCTTTTTCTAATTGTGCACTTTCAGCTGGCAAATAATTTTTTAATACTAATGACTTTTATGATGAATCTATTCGTAACTGATGAATTGTTAATGTTACACTAGAAATAACTGTGTAGAGATGTGTTTATTAATGTAGTTTGGTTGTGCCACATTTTTGCAGATACTTCATTTTATTAATATGGATAATGTGTCAGTTTTCTGTTCATTTTGCTTCTACCATTTACCCCTCCCGATCAATGCCCTCTGCCTGACGTCTCCCCCTACAGTCTTTGCAGAGAACAGGCCCCTGTGATTCAACTGATTATTTTCCTTGGAGTGCGTAAATTATGAATGCATCTTTCTTTGTGTACTGGATGTGCCAACCCCAAGGACACTTACACAAGGAGTTCCAATATGGGTCTCCTAGAAGACACTAATGTATGGTACTTTGGTTGAAAAATGTTTCATATGGTGTTGTGCATCATCAGACTGCGCTGTTGCTGCATAAGCTGCTGGAGTTTTTCTTTCTTTCGAAATTGGTTAGTGTTACATTTTTTGTTGTGACAATCTAATTTCTGATTCGCTTAATATGTGTTATCTCAAGTCATGCCATGCTGAATTAGAAGTTCTTGTTTATTGCCTATTCACAAAATGTTTATAAAACCCCTTGGTTTTGGGGGTGAGCGACAGACCTTTTGTTTTCCACACAGGACTCAGTCCGATTACTACGAACTCTATTCATATATTGAGAGATTTTCCTGAACACCCATTAGCTATGGATACTGTCCATTCCATTTATGAGTTTTGGTGCTTATTGGGACTTTTGACTATGTACTCTGTATCTGAGCCTTCATGGCATTTACATTTTGCATTTCTCTTTAATATTTTGAGATTTTTGTAATAAAACCCTTCAACTTTTCATTGATTTAGAACTCAGTTATTGAGTGGCACTAGTCACTATTTGATTTCTCTGCTAAATTTATGTGGGGTTTGAGGAGGGTGGTCACTCTTATTGCAAGATCAAGGGTGCCAGAGCTGAACCGTCAGAGGTACATTTTGTGAAAATCTAAATATTGGGATGCAACAGCAGAATATTAGGGTTCTGCTCCCACAACATCATTGATAACATCCCTGATGACATCTGGAATGACGTCATTGATGACAGACAACACTGTGCATGACGGCAGCATGAGTTATAGTCACAAAGTAACTTTTTGTCAGTGAATATGAATATATATATATTCACTGAAGAAACCATAGGTTTCAGGCACGTTATAGTTAGAAATTAGCATTTCAAAAACCTTAGAAATTCACTGAAAAAACCATAGGTTTTAGGGAAAGTTATAGTTAGTTGGACATTTCACTCGTACAAAACCAGAGAAATTCCCCGTTATAGTTAGTTCAGCTAACTATAACTCGCGCCCCCGCAATGCACTGCTGATGACGTCACATATGACATCACTCATGACATGGTCAGTGACATCACTGATGACATCACTGATGACATCTCAAATGACATCACTGATGACATCATCTAGTGACTGTGTCTTTCTGTAAAGTTTAAATATGTTTAATATATATAGGGAAAGGCGTATTGAAGAATGAGTGGGTGTATAAGTGTCTGAATGGATGATTTAGTAGGTGTGTGACTGACTCTGTAAGTGAGTGATTAAATGTATCTGACTGAATGCACGGGTTAGTGACTAAACTGTGTGAATGTCTGTATCCGTCTCTCTGTTGGTGTGTAAGCGGCTGCATGGGTTTGTGAATAGCTACATGAGTGTCTATATGGGTTATTGATTGGTTGTCTGAGTATCTGTATGGATGCCTGAGTGTTTGTATGGGTGGGGTGTGTGTGACTCTGTGCATAGATGTGTGAGTGGGTGATTCACTGGGTGCATGGTTTCAAGAGTACATCTGTGATGGACTGTATGGGTGTGTGTGTGTATGGGTGTGTTAGTGAGTGAATGTATATCTCAGTGGTACAGTGTGAGTAACTACATATGTGAAAGGCAGTATATATGTGTGTTGGAATATATAAATAGCTATAAGTGAGAGTGTGTGATTATGAGAGTGACTGTATGGATGAGTGTGTGCTTGTATCAGTGATTGTATAAGAGCGTAAGAATGTCCTAGTATTTGTATGAGTAAGTGAGCTGGTGTGTGTATAACTGTATAGGTGAGTAAATGGGAGTGTGATTAATTATTTGCATGACTGACTAGGTGTGTGAGTACCTCTATGGATGAGTGGTGGTGTGTGAGTGTCTATATAGGCGTATGAGTGCATATGATAGTCCTGTACTGAGTGATTGTAAGTATGAGTGACTGTACAGATGAGTGAGTGGATAAGTGTTTAGACCTAAGAATCAGTGAGTGGGTATGTAGTTATTGCTGCTGGAGTGTCTATGGTTTTGAGAATGGCAGTCTGTTATTTAGAGTTGGTGTATCAAAGGTTACATTAGGGTGTGAGAAGATGCATAAAATTATCACATGGATGAAGTCATCAGTGATGTCATCAGTGATGTCATTTGAGATGTCATCAGTGATGTCATCAGTGATGTCACTGACCATGTCATGAGTGATGTCATATGTGACGTCATCAGCAGTGCATTGCGGGGCGCGAGTTATAGTTAGCTGAACTAACTATAACGGGGAATTTCTCTGGTTTTGTACGAGTGAAATGTCCAACTAACTATAACTTTCCCTAAAACCTATGGTTTTTTCAGTGAATTTCTAAGGTTTTTTAAATGCTAATTTCTAACTATAACGTGCCTGAAACCTATGGTTTTTTCAGTGAATTTGAAAGGTTTTTTAAATGCTAATTTCTAACTATAACATGCCTGAAACCTATGGTTTTTTAAGTGAATTTCAAAGGTTTTTAAATGCTAGTTTCTAACTATGCCTACAGAGGTAGGACATGTGAAGAAAGAAGAAGAAAAGCACAGAAAGAAGGAAGACAAATGCAGAAAGAGGCAACAGAAGTCCAGAAAGACGAAGAAAA
The DNA here is from genome assembly GCA_963921515.1 of Calotriton arnoldi. Classification (NCBI taxonomy): domain Eukaryota; kingdom Metazoa; phylum Chordata; class Amphibia; order Caudata; family Salamandridae; genus Calotriton; species Calotriton arnoldi. The sequence continues at coordinate 263,437 of CAWUFW010006690.1, read as the reverse complement.
GTGCAAGAAGAAGGAAGAGATGTGCAGAAAGAACCAACAGAGGAGTAGAAAGTACTCCTGTGCCCCCAACTTCATGCTGATGGGTACTGGTGGTAACTGACTCTGTCTCTGGTGGTAAAAGACACTTAGAATACAGTGAAAACACCTACATACACTAGGGAACACTATGCGTTGGGGTACCCCTGTGATTAGCATGACCTCCTCTGTATTTGCCATGAGTTAGTGCCTGGGTCATTGGATGAGTACATGGGTACTGACTGGATGATTAGAGTACTGCAAGGAGAGTGGATGGTGAATTTATAAGTGCTTGTGTTTTGGCGGAGTGATTGGATAAGCACATGGTGCTCGCTGGTTGATTGGAGGAGTGCATGGGTAGTGACAGGGCGATGGCTGGACTGCATCAGTAGTGCTCAGGGTAAGTTGGAGGATTAATTCCCCTTGAATCCTGAGGGTCCCTATTTGATAAAAGCCCTGGCGGTGGTGGTCCCCGGGGCTTGGGCCCCCCCCCAAACATTAAAAAAACAAGCCCCGGGAGGTGGCAGTCCCCGGGGCTGCGGGGGCCCCCGCGGGCCCTGCATATATTTGTTGGCAATGCCCCCGGGCCCTGGCCCACCCGGGGTCTCAATTAAATGAAGCGCGGTATCCCGCGCTTCATTTTTTTTTACATTTCAGCGGGATTCGCGACCCCAGCGCGAATTTCGCCAATTTTGTTTTAAAAAATGCTTTTTTGTCCCTGGGGGTCCTTGTGGGACCCCTGAGCAGGCCTAGGGGTCAGGGTGTTTCTACCCTGTCCCCTTTTCTTCTTTTTCACCTTTGTTTCCCTGTTTTCTTGTGACTCGGTTCTACCGAGTCACAAGATGGCTGCCAACACTTCCTGGTTTGGAGTGTTGGCAGCCAATTAAAATGAAGCTCGTGGTCGGGAGGGTTCACGGATCCACCGCGCCTCTAGATATCGATATTTGTTCTTTTACAATTTCTCAGCAACTACCGAATGGATTTACACCATTTTTAAAAAGGTCGCTTTCTGAGCCAAGCAGTTCTCAAATAGCGACAAAGCACTTTTGAATTATTTGTTATCTCTATGTTTTTTTATCCAGTTGACCACTTGATTAAATGTTACGCTTAGGGAGAAAATGTGGTGTTACCAAGTTGGAGTTTCTGCTTCAGCTCGTCATTCTGTGATTCTGGTCAAATCACTTAATCTCCCCATGCCTACAACCAAAATGAGTTTGTCCTTGTATGATGTAACCAATGCTCATGTAAAGCACTCCAATATCTGACCAGCCTGCACTATATAAAACTGCAAAAAAACAAAGGATACAAAGAGTTTTCCACACTTCTGTCATTGGGCTATACGTGGGCTACATCTGGGTGATATTTGTGCTACATTTGGGCTCATTTTTCTCTGGTGGCCATCTTGGGAGACTTCAATTACATTCATTAAACTTTATGAGTGAGTCATGCTCCAGATTAACATTGTTGCAAAGCCATAAAACTAGTGGCATATGGAACACCGAGTATTCACAAGACAGCGTGAGTAAAAATAAACCCACTATCACTTTTTGATGCATACACAATAAAGAATGAACTTTTAACCGAGAAAGGCAAATGGATGTAACTTGACTCCATGCATTACATCGCAATTACCTGTGAAATGCATCAAGGGAAGTAAAGTCTTCAAGCTGGTCATGTGACTTTTAAATAAAAGGCGCGCACGAATGCACTTAGCACTTTATCTCCACCTGTGAACAAGACAAATGCTGTCGAAACGCGTAAGGAAAAGGAGAATTTCTGGCGTTGCTGTGCCTGCAAATAAAATGCTTGCACTCCGGTAATGGGCCTCAATGTGGTTCTTGATGGAAATGCAATTGATGGGCTGCTCCGTGTCCATTATTCTGGGGCCACCCTGTAGGGTCGGGGGCTCCTTTGCTCAGAGGTTTTTCGTTTGGATGTTAATCTGGAGCATGACTCACTCACCGTGACAAGCCTAAGGGAGGAAATGCTCAACCAGCAAAATTGTGACAGTGTAGGAAGGGATTCAGAGAGGGGTGATTCCTTACTCATATCGTGCCGGAGGACTGGCATTGTTGCAAAGCCATAAAACTAGTGGCATATGGAACACCGAGTATTCACAAGACAGCGTGAGTAAAAATAAACCCACTATCACTTTTTGATGCATACACAATAAAGAATGAACTTTTAACCGAGAAAGGCATATGGATGTAACTTGACTCCATGCATTACATCGCAATTACCTGTGAAATGCATCAAGGGAAGTGAAGTCTTCAAGCTGGTCATGTGACTTTTAAATAAAAGGCGCGCACGAATGCACTTAGCACTTTATCTCCACCTGTGAACAAGACAAATGCTGTCGAAACGCGTAAGGAAAAGGAGAATTTCTGGCGTTGCTGTGCCTGCAAATAAAATGCTTGCACTCCGGTAATGGGCCTCAATGTGGTTCTTGATGGAAATGCAATTGATGGGCTGCTCCGTGTCCATTATTCTGGGGCCACCCTGTAGGGTCGGGGGCTCCTTTGCTCGGAGGTTTTTCGTTTGGATATATATATATATATGTTCAAGCTCCAATTGCCCCTCTCGGCAGGAACGCACTCACACACTGATCGGAAATGATTCCTTTATTGGTCAAATTGCCTCCGATGTGCAGATAGCTTACACAGCAAAAGTCGTCGGTTTTGCCTAAAGCGTTTCAAAGCTGTAATGCTTCTTTCTCAAAGGCTCGACAACCACACGCATTTCACAGACAACCCTTCTTTTATGATGATACCCACGCCCTCCAATGGGCAAAGACTTCTGTATCTCGTAGTGTGCCTTGCCATCAAACCCTATATGGGTGCACTTGTATCCACTGTTTTTCGCACAGTTCAAAGCCCTCAAATGGGCCTCTGCACATGGGGATAATTAAATCCATAGTCAGTGTTCCAATACGGAGCCAGGTCGAATACCAAGCCCCATGGCACCCAAGCATCACGGGTTGGTGCGTGCCTCGCGGCAAGGACTGCCGCGTTTTGTATTCAAGCTCCAATTGCCCCTCTAGGCAGTAACGCACTCACACACTGATCGGAAATGATTCCTTTATTGGTCAAATTGCCTCCGATGTGCAGTTAGCTTACACAGCAAAAGTCGTCGGTTATGCCTGACGCGTTTCAAAGCTGTAATGCTTCTTTCTCAAAGGCTCGACAACCACATGCATTTCACAGACACACCTTCTTTTATGATTATACCACGCCCTCCAATGGGCAAAGACTTCTGGATCTCGTAGTGTGCCTTGCCATCAAACCCTATATGGGTGCACTTGTATCTGCTATTTTTCGCCCAGTTCAAAGCCCTCAGATTAAATCATCTTCTGGTGTATGCAGACCTCTGAGTGATCGCTTTATTCACATTATTATAGAAATATATATATATATATATATATATATATATATATATATATATATATATATATATATATATATATAATCTACTGGCGGTCGCCAGTAGATAGTTATAGTTAGGACCTATTTTCCGTAGGAAATTCGCAACATTCTATTTCCAATACCTTTGGCGCCGGTTGACGAATCTTCGCGAAATTCTCAAAACTTATGGTCCGCTCCTATCTTGAAAGTTTCGGGGTGATTCAGCAAGCGGGGGCCGAGAAAAAAGGGGGGTCCCAAAACGTGTTTTCCCCATGCAATTTTCCATAGGAACCTTTAGTCGCAGTTACAGCCCGAACTGCTGAACGGAATTAAACCAAATTTGGCAAAAAGGTAGCCCTTGGTTCAGAGTCGTGCCTTTTGGTTAAATGGTGTAAATCCGTTCAGTAGTTCCTGAGAAATTTGAAAAAGAAAACACATATATATCTGGGCGGAGCCTAACCACATATGTCATCGTGAGATCTGATTGGCTGTCAGCACTTCATCCTGGAATTGCTGGCAGCCATCTTGGGACCAATATAAATGATAGTACCCCATTGAAATGCATTGTAGTGAATCGAAGATTTTGAGGGTTACCAAAAGGAGAACTATAAAGGGTGATAACAGACTTTAGTTACATTAGAATTCATTTGTTGATGGTACCATACTAATTTCAGGAATTGTGGTGTGTTCTAAGGTGATTTTACCCTGTGAAAAACCTTCTGCTGGGATATCATGAATCATGTTTGAGAGAAAACTATTTTCACATGCTTGTCCCATACAGTTTTGGAAGGTGCTCCAGAAGCTAAAATGAGAGCATATTTTCTGTAAATTCACATTATCTTTCTCAGTCATGTGAGAATGAAGTCTGACATTCTCAGTAAAACATGTACATCCAACAAGGGCAGAGACTGTCAGTTGATTCCTTTGTGTTCTACTGCAGCTTCCCAGAGTGTTCTAAAGAACAACTAGAGTGCTAACAGCCTTACTTATGACAAAAGTATGGCACACCTGAAGCCATCTTGATTGGAATAAACTGGTAACACTTAAAACATTTAATTTAAAAAGGAACAAAATGATGGGGTTCATTTTGTCATAGAAATTATGGTTAGTGCTGTAGAAAGAAAAATTAGGACATGTTTCAAGTGTGATCTCAAATATCTTCCTGTTATATTTCAACAGGAGCAGCCTGTCAGTAGATGCCTTTGTATTCTACTGCAGCTTCCCAGAGTGTTCTAAAGAACAACTAGAGCGCTAACAGTCTTACTTATGACAAAAGTATGGCACACCTGAAGCCATCTTGATTGGAATAAACTGGTAACACTTAAAACATTTAATTTAAAAAGGAACAAAATGAGGGGGTTCATTTTGCCATAGAAATTATGGTTAGTGCAGTAGAAATAAAAATTAGGACATGTTTTAAGTGAGATCTCAAATATCTTCCTGTTATATTTCAACAGGAGCAGCCTGTCAGTTGATGCCTTTGTGTTCTACTGCAGCTCCCCAGAGTGTTCTAAAGAACAACTAGAGTGCTAACAGCCTTACTTATGACAAAAGTATGGCACACCTGAAGCCATCTTGATTGGAATAAACTGGTAACACTTAAAACATTTAATTTAAAAAGGAACAAAATGATGGGGTTCATTTTGTCATAGAAATTATGGTTAGTGCTGTAGAAAGAAAAATTAGGACATGATTCAAGTGTGATTTCAAATATCTTCCTGTTATATTTCAACAGGAGCAGCCTGTCAGTTGATGCCTTTGTGTTCTACTGCAGCTTCCCAGAGTGTTCTAAAGAACAACTAGAGCGCTAACAGTCTTACTTATGACAAAATTATGGCACACCTGAAGCCATCTTGATTGGAATAAACTGGTAACTCTTAAAACATTTAATTTAAAAAGGAACACAATGAGGGGGTTCATTTTGTCATACAAATTATGGTTAGTGCTGTAGAAAGAAAAATTAGGATATGTTTTAAGTGAGATCTCAAATATCTTCCTGTTATATTTCAACAGGAGCAGCCTGTCAGTTGATGCCTTTATGTTCTACTGCAGCTTCTCAGAGTGTTCTAAAGAACAACTAGAGATCTAACAGTCTTACTTATGACAAAAGTATGGCACACCTGAAGCCATCTTGATTGGAATAAACTGGAACACTTAAAACATTTAATTTAAAAAGGAACAAAATGAGGGGTTTCATTTTGCCATAGAAATTATGGTTAGTGCTGTAGAAAGAAAAATTAGGACATGTTTTAAGTGAGATCTCAAATATCTTCCTGTTATATTTCAACAGGAGCAGCCTGTCAGTTGATGCCTTTGTGTTCTACTGCAGCTTCCCAGAGTGTTCTAAAGAACAACTAGAGCGCTAACAGTCTTACTTATGACAAAAGTATGGCACACCTGAAGCCATCTTGATTGGAATAAACTGGTAACACTTAAAACATTTAATTTAAAAAGGAACAAAATGAGGGGGTTCATTTTGCCATAGAAATTATGGTTAGTGCTGCAGAAAGAAAATTTAGGGCATGTTTTAAGTGAGATCTCAAATCCTCTTCTATTTCATTAAAAAATTCTGACATGCAGACTGAAACAATCACTTTCAATACCAGCAGTAGACTTCCAGTTAACTCCCTGGTGAGCACTAGCTTTACTACAGTGATCTAATGAACAACTAGAGTGCTAACATTCTAAATTCATGGCAAATGTGTGACACATCTGAATGCCTTCTTGATGGAATCAAAGTAAAAAACTGAAAGCATTTCCTACTGAGGAGACTGCAGTAAATGACGAAATTAGGAAACTTCATAACAAATAAATCTCCCAAGATGGCCACCAGAGAAAAAAGAGCCCAAATGTAGCACAAATATCACCCAGATGTAGCCCACATATAGCCCAATGACAGAAGTGTGGAAAACACTATTTATTTTTTGTTTTTCTGCAGTTTTATATAGTGCAAACTGGTCAGGTATTGGAGCGTTACATCTTACTTGGACCGCTTATTGCGTATTTTGCACGAAGTACATGAGATTGATCTTGCGAAACATTGAACTTTACGATTCTGTTAACCTGAAGTTGCTCTGAACCGGGCTTTGTAACACCCGTTTTTACCTACTGGTTTTAATTAATTCTCACTGTATTGTATTAGGAAAGAGGATTTACTGTTTTTATGTACACTTTTATGATCTATGTTTCTAAATCAGATCAAATAAAGTTTAATGAATTCTATGGCAGGACGGAGGCAAGGATTATGCATATCTTTCCTCACTTTATTTGCATAGCAGTTCAAAGAAAACGTAACACAACAATCATTAAACAAAAGACTACACAACCCATGAACCATTAGGGGGTAGTCTCCAAGGCAACTATAGTCCAATCATATCACAGTCCATCGTATATAATATCGTGACGTCCCTTCCGCTTCCTCTTTCTTCACTGCTCGTCAGTTAAGTGCATTCCTTACATTCTTGACTTAATCTGACGTTGTTGCTGTTTGTATAGCGGTTTCTTGTGCACGTTATTAGCATTATTGCCTTGGTATTGTTTCATATTCCCTGCGCAGCAGGCTCTTGCCTGAGCGCGTTCTCCCCCTCGCAGTTTCTCCTGCTGTGTGCTCTGCGTGCGGTGAAATCCTATCAGGCGCGTCTGGTCCAAGCGAGGCAGCTCCGTCGAGCGCTCCCGCTGGTCTTTACGTGCGTTTGGGAATCTGGTCACTCCTTTAGTGTCCGCTTGATTCCCGACCAACCCTCACCTAATTTTGACACCGCTACGCGGTGATTTCCCCACACGGTATTGCACCTCAGTCTATTCTTATAACAGCTTCGGGGAAATCCCAGCTGTTGGAGCACCGGCGAGGGGGCTGTCTTAAGGATTTTAAGGGCATTTGTTCTGTGCTCACACCCTCTGCTATCATGTCTTCTCCAGAAGACCATTTTTACTCCTCCTACCAGGAAGTGGAGGAGGAATGGCCCCCCAACTTCTCCCTCCAGCAGTGGACCAAGCCCTCCCTCTGGCTATTTCTAGGGCGCTGGCTCCTCTTAGGGATCAGGTTGATAAGCTGGCGAAAAGCATCCCTGGGGTGTTCAGTGACCCAGATCTGGTGGTGGCGGGTCCAAGTAGCTCCCAGATGGGGAATAAAAGGGCCGTTAAGCATAACGCGGGGCACTTGGAAGGATTTGATAAACTTACGGAGACCTTCCTCAAGAGTGCGCGAACGCTAAAACATGCACCCTGCCGGGAGGAGGAGAGGCCCGGAGAAAATTGCGACACTGTCACCACTATTGTAGACCCCGACGGCGGGTTTCCCTTAGAGGGAGAGGGTGTATCGGAGGACGATTTCTCCTCCGATGAGGATAAGGACTCGGGGCATCCCTGGCGTCCAGAGTCCCACTCCTCTCAGTCCCCGGTTGGGGGCGGGGTCCACTCGGACATGTTCGAGCCTACCCAAATTTACCATCCTAGGTCGGCAGAGTGGACACCTGACGCCAAAGTGGCAGAGTATGTGGTGGGGAAAATCCATCAACCCCTTGAAAGGGAGGTCAGGAATAGGATGAGGGGAGAATGCCCCAGGCCCTCACTGTAGGGGAAGGTGGCACACACGCCTGAAATTGTTGAGAAACTATGTACCTTTTTCTCCAAGTATATGAGGGATCCCAAGAAAGGAATTGATAGGTCTTGGACGTGGTAGGGCCCTTGACCCAAATTATTTAATTGACGGAGCGTTCAAAAGAGTCAGGATCCCCTTTGTCCATGGATATTGTGGCTGGTTGGGCGCACTACCCTAAACCCTAAAACACTACCCCCTCCACTACCCAAACACCACTGCACTACCCTAAACCCTAAAACACTACCCCCAGCACGACACCCTACACTGCCCAAACATAACTGCACTACCGTAAACCCTAAAACACTACCACGAGCACGACTCCTACACTACCCAAACACCACTGCACTACCCTAAACCCTAAAACACTACCCCCAGCACGACTCCCTACACTACCCAAACACCACTGCACTACACTAAACCCTAAATATACCCCCAGCATGACCTCCCACACTACACAAACACCACTGCACTACCCTAAACCCTAAAACACTACCCCCAGCACGACCCCTATACTACCCAAACACCACTTCACTACCCTAAACCCTAAAACACTAACCCCAGCATGACCCCTATACTACCCAAACACCACTGCACTACCCTATACCCTAAAACACGACCCCTACACTACACAAACACGACTGCACTACCCTAAACCCTAAAAACACTACCCACAGCATGAACCCCTTCACTACACAAACACCACTGAACTGCCCTAAACCCTAAAACACTACCCCAGCACTACCCCCTACACTACCCAAACACCACTGCACTAACATAAACCCTAAAACACTACCCCCAGCACAACCTCCTACACTACACAAATACCACTGCACTACCCTAAACCCTAAAACACTACCCCCAGCATGACTCCCTACACTACCCAAACACCACTGCACTACCCTAAACCCTAAAAATACCCCAGCACGACCCCTACACTACCCAAACACCACTGCACTACCCTAAACCATAAAACACTACCCCCAGCATGACCCCCTACACTACACAAACACCACTGCACTACCCTAAACCCTAAAACACTACCACCAGCATGACCCCCTACACTACTCAAACACCACTGCACTACCCTAAACCCTAAAACACTACCCCAGCACGACCCCCTACACTACCCATACACCACTGCACTACCCTAAACCCTAAAACACTACCCCCAGCACGACCCCCTACACTACTGCACTACTGCACTACCCTAAACCCTAAAACACTACCCCCAGCACGACCCCCTACACTACCCAAACACCACTGCACTACCCTAAACCCTAAAACACTACCCCCAGCACGACCCCTACACCACCCAAACACCACTGCACTACCCTAAACCCTAGAAAAGAAACCCCCACCCCATGCCCAATCCCCCTTACCTCTCACTCCTCATGGTTCCTCTCTCCTCGTGGTTCCTGCTTCACGTCATCTCTGAGGGGCGGTGCACATCGTTGTGAGGAAACGGAACAGCCTCTGTTTCCTTACAACAACATGGATCGTCTACATATTTTTTAGAACGCATGGTCATTTACCATACATACCTTTACAACAAAATTCGTTGTAAAAGCATGCGTGGTAAATGACCATGCGTTCTAAAAATGCGTAGTAATGACTTTGTGATGTACAACGCATGCGTGGTAATGCATGCGTTGTAATGGTATCGCAAAGTAAAAAGTCGTTGTAACGGCTGTTTACCGATCGAAGCTGGCCCCTGTTCTTCAGTGAGACGTTTATTTGATTAATTAGGAGGAAGGAATGTGTATTTTTACCGAAAAGTGCATTCCCGGCTGTTGTATTGTGAAAGTGTCCGCGTGGCCTGGTTTCACTTCCGGTGAGAGAGTGGAAGAGTCTGTTTGGATCTAAAGGAGTTCTGTTGTTGGACGGGGCCGGCGCGACATGTCATCAGAAAACATAGCTAATGGAAAGCGTCCTCCCTGAAGTGTGGAGCAGTGCCATGAGAGGTCAACGAGTGTGCGTCCCACCGCAGTATGACCGTACCGGGTGACCCATGTGCCGCCTCCAGGGTACGGGAGGCAGAAGCGGCATCGCGGGTCCTCTTGAAGACCGTTGTAGCACTAATTCTACATTTTGGTACTAGGGCATTTTAACTTCGTTGTTCCTGCCAGATACAAAGAGAAGATCCTGTGTTATTCAGTGCCCTCGTTACCTTTTTTGTGGGTTGTGGTGCTTGTCACTTCACTGCCCCGCCGGTGCACACGACTGGGCACCCCACCTCGTGTGCCATCTGCAGGGCCTCTGCCCTCGGATCACTGGTTTCGGTTTCTGGAGTGGCAACATAAACAGTTGCTCCCAAAGGACTAGCCTGAACACTTAGGTGAATATCCCCTGCACCAGCATTCCACGGAAATTCTTTCCTAGCTCTCCCACGTCAACGAGCACGGCTCCGCTCACGACACCGTATGACGTCATCGGAGCCATAAGAGGACCTCGTCGGCGTGCTGACGTCAGTTCCACCCATTTTTTCCGTGCCACCGAGGCAAACAGGGGACCGAGACATTTTCACATGTATACATAGTATAATAAATATATATATATTCACTGAAAAAACCATAGGTTTCAGGCACGTTATAGTTAGAAATTAGCATTTATAAAACCTTAGAAATTCACTGAAAAAACCATAGGTTTCAGGCACTTTATAGTTAGAAATTAGCATTTAAAAAACCTTAGAAATTCACTGAAAAAACCATAGGTTTCAGGGGTGTTATAGTTAGTTGGACATTTCACTCGTACAAAACCATAGAAATTCCCCGTTATAGTTAGTTCAGCTAACTATAACTTGCGCGCTCCGCAATGCACTGCTGATGACGTCACATATTACATCACTCATGACATGGTCAGTCACATCACTCATGACATCACTGATGACATCTCAAATGACATCACTGATGACATCACTGATGACATCATCCAGTAAATGTGTGTTTTTCTGAAAATTAAATATGTTTTATATATGTATATCTCAAGGTCGATGGAAGAATAAATGGGTATATAAGTGTCTAAATGGATGATTTTTTTTGTAAAATTGATTGTATAACTGACTAAGTGTATCTTAGTGAATACATGGGTTAGTGAGTAATGTTTAAATATGAAAATATCTGTATCAGTCTCTCACTTTGTGAATAAGTGGCTGCATGGGTTGGTGAGTAGCTACATGAGTGTCTATATGGGTTATTAGTTGGTTTTTTGAGTATCAGTATGAGTGTCTGAGTGTCTGTGTGGTTCGGTGGGGGGTATTACTTAGTGCATAGATGCATGAATGAGTGACTCACTGTTTGTATGTGTTGAAGACAGCATGTGTGCAGGACTGTATAGGTGGATGAGTATGTGTATGGGTGTGTTAGTGAGTGAATGACTGTCTCAATAGTGTCTTTATGAGTAACTACATATGTTTTAAACTAGTATATGTGAGTATTGGTGTATATAAGTGAGTATATGTGAGAGTGAGAGATTGGAAGAGTTCCTGTACAAATAAGTAGGTGTTTCTATAAGTTATTGTTTAAGAGAGTAAGTATGTGTAAGTTTCTGTAGAAGTAAGTGTGGTAGTGTGTGTATAACTGTATATGCAAGTAAATGGATGTTTGATACTTTGTTTGCATGTGTGACTATGTGTGTGAGTAACTCTATGGATGAGTGGCGGTGTGTAACAGGATGTATAGGTGTATGAGTACATATGATGAGTGAGTACATGTATGAGTGACTGTATAGGGACTGTTGGTGAATGAGTGGATGTGTGTGTAGATCTTGGAATTACTGAATAGGTGTGTTGTAACTGGTATTGGTATGTCCATTGTTTTGAAAATGTTAGTTTGTATTTTTGAGTGTGTGTATCAAAGGTTATATTAGGGTGAGAGGAGGTTTGCCACTCTATCACAAGGATGATGTCATCAGTGATGTCATCAGTGATGTCATTTGAGATGTCATCAGTGATGTCATGAGTGATGTCACTGACCATGTCATGAGTGATGTAATATGTGACGTCATCAGCAGTGCATTGCGGAGCGCGCGAGTTATAGTTAGCTGAACTAACTATAACAGGGGAATTTCTATGGTTTTGTACGAGTGAAATGTCCAACTAACTATAACGCCCCTGAAACCTATGGTTTTTTCAGTGAATTTCTAAGGTTTTTAAATGCTAATTTCTAACTATAACGTGCCTGAAACCTATGGTTTTTCAGTGAATATATATATATATATATATATATTCCAAAAGAAACCACACTGCACTTGCAGCATGAAAACAGGCCACTCCAAACGTGCTCAGTTATTTCTTTATTTGAGGCAAAGAAAGGCAAGCAGGCATTACGCGTTTCAACTCGGATGAGTCTTCGTCAGATGCCACTGTATTTTCAGGTGGGTTCGTTAGCATTTTAAATAACGTAGCTCAGACATTGAAAAAGGACAAGGTCCACTTTGTTCCAAATTTAAAGAGGCAGTCTATTTTTTCTTTCTTTCATAGTTCGTTTTTTGCAGCAAAGGTGAGTACACAATCTCATTTTAAATCAGGTCCAATCCTTTGAACATAGTGTTCATAAATATTCTTTTCCCTTCGTTGCAACATTCAAATGAACGTTTTTTTTTAAATAAAGGGACCACAATTCCCATAATGCTACATAACTGCCTCTTCAACTACTTCATGGTATTCAATGTAGATCTTGGCAAAACTCCTCTTGTATATCTGTGCACCGATCGCACACAGTGCTTCAAAGGAAAAGTTCCATACACGGGCACAGTTTATCAAAAGAAAATTCAACTACCACCAAGCTTTTCTACAGTTCATCACTTGCCTTTGAGCTGGTAACCTCGAGCATGAAGTGCATAGGGAAATCCCTTTTGCAAACCCTGGCTGCTGCAGAGTTCACTCTCCAAGTAGAGGCGGGCCTCTGATCATGGCCCTTCCATCAAATCCTTCGTTCGTGTCCAGTGTCACAGCCGGTGGGTGCTCCTTACATGTAAATCCAAACGAAAGTCTGACAATCAGGAGCGCCTCAACCTCACGGGTCGGGTCCTGTCACAGGTGTGTCAGACACCTAACATATTCCAAAAGAAACCACACTGCACTTGCAGCATGAAAACAGGCCACTCCAAACGTGCTCAGTTATTTCTTTATTTGAGGCAAAGAAAGGCAAGCAGGCATTACGCGTTTCAACTCGGATGAGTCTTCGTCAGATGCCACTGTATTTTCAGGTGGGTTCGTTAGCATTTTAAATAACGTAGCTCAGACATTGAAAAAGGACAAGGTCCACTTTGTTCCAAATTTAAAGAGGCAGTCTATTTTTCTTTCTTTCATAGTTCGTTTTTGCAGCAAAGGTGAGTACACAATCTCATTTTAAATCAGGTCCAATCCTTTGAACATAGTGTTCATAAATATTCTTTTCCCTTCGTTGCAACATTCAAATGATCGTTTTTTTTATTTTAAATAAAGGGACCACAATTCCCATAATGCTACATAACTGCCTCTTCAACTACTTCATGGTATTCAATGTAGATCTTGGCAAAACTCCTCTTGTATATCTGTGCACCGATCGCACACAGTGCTTCAAAGGAAAAGTTCCATACACGGGCACAGTTTATCAAAAGAAAATTCAACTACCACCAAGCTTTTCTACAGTTCATCACTTGCCTTTGAGCTGGTAACCTCGAGCACGAAGTGCATAGGAAATCCCTTTGCAAACCCTGGCTGCTGCAGAGTTCACTCTCCAAGTAGAGGCGGGCCTCTGATCATGGCCCTTCCATCAAATCCTTCGTTCGTGTCCAGTGTCACAGCCGGTGGGTGCTCCTTACATGTAAATCCAAACGAAAGTCTGACAATCAGGAGCGCCTCAACCTCACGGGACATTTCAATGTCTGAGCTACGTTATTTAAAATGCTAACGAACCCACCTGAAAATACAGTGGCATCTGACGAAGACTCATCCGAGTTGAAACGCGTAATGCCTGCTTGCCTTTCTTTGCCTCAAATAAAGAAATAACTGAGCACGTTTGGAGTGGCCTGTTTTCATGCTGCAAGTGCAGTGTGGTTTCTTTTGGAATATGTTAGGTGTCTGACACACCTGTGACAGGCCCCGACCCGTGAGGTTGAGGCGCTCCTGATTGTCAGACTTTCGTTTGGATTTACATGTAAGGAGCACCCACCGGCTGTGACACTGGACACGAACGAAGGATTTGATGGAAGGGCCATGATCAGAGGCCCGCCTCTACTTGGAGAGTGAACTCTGCAGCAGCCAGGGTTTGCAAAAGGGATTTCCCTACGCACTTCGTGCTCGAGGTTACCAGCTCAAAGGCAAGTGATGAACTGTAGAAAAGCTTGGTGGTAGTTGAATTTTCTTTTGATAAACTGTGCCCGTGTATGGAACTTTTCCTTTGAAGCACTGTGTGCGATCGGTGCACAGATATACAAGAGGAGTTTTGCCAAGATCTACATTGAATACCATGAAGTAGTTGAAGAGGCAGTTATGTAGCATTATGGGAATTGTGGTCCCTTTATTTAAAATAAAAAAAACGATCATTTGAATGTTGCAACGAAGGGAAAAGAATATTTATGAACACTATGTTCAAAGGATTGGACCTGATTTAAAATGAGATTGTGTACTCACCTTTGCTGCAAAAACGAACTATGAAAGAAAGAAAAATAGACTGCCTCTTTAAATTTGGAACAAAGTGGACCTTGTCCTTTTTCAATGTCTGAGCTACGTTATTTAAAATGCTAACGAACCCACCTGAAAATACAGTGGCATCTGACGAAGACTCATCCGAGTTGAAACGCGTAATGCCTGCTTGCCTTTCTTTGCCTCAAATAAAGAAATAACTGAGCACGTTTGGAGTGGCCTGTTTTCATGCTGCAAGTGCAGTGTGGTTTCTTTTGGAATATGTTAGGTGTCTGACACACCTGTGACAGGCCCCGACCCGTGAGGTTGAGGCGCTCCTGATTGTCAGACTTTCGTTTGGATATATATATATATATATATATATATATATATATATATATATATATATATATATATATATATCTCAATCAAAACAATACCCTTTCAGTCTTAGAGTGCTGCATAAATTATGCAAAAAGAAGTAGAGAACTCTGGGTAGTTCCCACGTTTAGTTGGAGAGCAGGTCCTGTATAGAGCACCCTACAACAACAGTGATACTCTGAATTTTCTCACTTCAGATGTCTGATTTTCTAGCAAAGTTTTTAAGCATAGGATTAGCGCAGTGCTATCCACACCGAGCTAGAAAGGAACAAAGAATTTTGCCATTTCTACAACAAAGTCTTTAAGCATAGGATTAGCACAGTGTCATCCACACCAAGCTGTAAAATGACAAAAGCCTTTTACCAATGCAGGCACAGAAATACAGCTTTGGAGTGGTAAAATACCATCGAAGCCAACCTGGAATGAGTAAAAGAAACTTCTGGCATGTGTTTGGCTTTTGTCATTTTGACAATAAACCCCTTGGAATTCTGCACAGTGATTCTGTGCCCAGAGTTATTCCACATTCCAAGGGCTCTAACTCGTAATTGCACAGCACTGCAGGGGTGTTACCATGTTGTACCATAATTGTGGTAGAGGAGTTTGCAACAGGCCAGTACTGTGCAACTCTTAATCAGAGCCTTGGTGGTTTGGCATCTAGGCCCAGATTTACAAAGACCTTTCGCCATGTTTGCATTACTTTTTGACACAATCCAATGCAAATTGTGATTTGACTTGTGTTGTAACCAAAAGTAACGCACAAATCCATGCAATGCTCTTCCATTTCTTACTATGCTTTAAAGGGGCATTCCATGGGTGATGCATGGGCGTTCCCATGCAACAGCCCAGGGTTTCTATGCACGTCCATACCTTCAAATAATTGTAGACAGGGGTTTGTGCCTAAATCCTGCACCTCCCTGAGGCAGATGTAATGAGGAGAAAAGTTTTTATTTCTCCTCATTTTCCTCTTTGCAGGTGTGCTATATTCTACAGTGCACATACAAAGAGGGAAATGCCTTGAAGTATACTGAACGTATAGGAAGACAACCCATACTATACAAAACCTCTGCTTACAACAACACATACACCTTTGCACTATGGCAAAAGGCTGTCCGCGTTGGCACGTGGTAGAATAAAGTAGCGCAGGGAGAAAGTAAAACAGCACCAGTCACCCTCTTGGGAACACTGCTGGACCTGTGGAAGGCAGTAGAAGGACTGCATTCTTGATAAGAAATGTGAAGTGAACCCAAAGGGCAGTACATGCTCCTGTTTGTGCCCAGGACAAAGAAGTAGACTCCAAGGGTCAGCTGACTGACCTTCTGTTAAGCTACAGGGACACAAAAACTGCAAACAGACCCTTTCCTGTAAGATCCGTGCAAACCAGCCAATACTGGGCTCTGCTGATGGCTTCTGTTGAAGTAAGTCCTGGCCCCTCAAGTGCTGTTCCTGAGGTTCTGGAACCCTCAGTTGGTGTCAGAGTGCACTCCTCTTACCCAAACCTAAAAAGCTGGGACATAGAAACTATTTGCAAACTTTTTGCCATTTTTGAAGAAACGTCAAGGGACCACCCTGCCGGTGGACCCACCAAGGGTTCCTAGCTGGTGGGCGTAAGTTTGCCACAGCTTCCTCTATATTCATCTCTGCAGCAGAAAATCCTATTCAGTGATCTTACTCCATTCAGCATCCAATGATGTTGAACCCTATTTGACTACAGCCTGCAGCCTTGCAACACTGAGGAAATCAGACTTTCAGTAAAGAGTCAAAGTCTTAAGGTAGAAATCTTCACTGGACCTGATGCCGAGCATCATCTGATCGATGTTGATGGCTTCCCAGGTGAGAACTCCAGACTTTTCCCGCTTTGAGTATTTCCCAACTTCATCAACAGCTTCACTAAGACCTTGTCCTTCGTCAACCCAACCCCAAAAAGCTCATCTTCATATCTAGCCTGCAGCCCTGCCCACTGAGGACTCAACCTTCTTGAAACATTTGTAAGTCTGAAGGTAACTCTTTGACATAACCAACCTGGCCGTTGTATCCAACCTGTGCTCCATCATGGTCGGCCTCAAACTTTATCCTTGCCCCGGTCAGCACGACAAGTTATCCGCGGTTGGCACTTTGCACTTTTTGGTGTTATTGTTGTTTAAAACTTTAAGAAATACATATCTCTGGTTCCTCCTATTGGATTTTTATAATTTTGGCACCATTTTGTTCTTTAAACTTTCTCTGTGTTTATAAATTGGAGTGGGATTTTTATTGTGTTGTGTTTTCAACTTTTTAATGGTCTGATTAAAAATGGATCCCAATGGGAGAGAGAAGACATACTCACGACTAGAGTGGAAGTAGTTGTGAAGAGACCATACATTGGTTAGGATACTGGCGGTGAGCCCCAGGACACCAAAAGAGAACGAGACTCTCAAAACAGCAGCAAGTTAATGATAGATAAACAACACATTTCTGATTATAGGGGCCCAAAGATCAATGTTTTCTTTAAAATTGTACTTCGGGATGCCATGTGGGCCTTGAGCCTTCCTCCGGGGAATTTCTTTTGATGGCTAATACAATTTCCTTGATACCAATTGATCTACTTAACTCAAGAGCTGACATAGAATCCGGTATTTGGTTATAGGCCTCTTCTAATGATACATGAGGGATTTCAAAGACCTTAAAAAACTGAGATACCCATAAATCCGCTTGAATTAGACACTCATCCAAGGGGCGGAGTATTTTCAGTAAAAAGGGACAGTTCACATTTTCCTGAAACAGTGTACTATTTCTAGCCCTCCCTGAGGCTTCCAAATCTTCCCACATTGTCCTTCTGATTTCCTCTTTTCTTTTCTTTACATCCAGGCTGGAAGGCTAGCTTAATACTTTCATTATTTCTTGGGGAACATTTGAGTATTGAGTTGTTTGTGGGCAGCGGAACAGGGTTAAATAAACCGACCATGGGAAAAACTGGGTTGGATGTAACCATTCGAAAACTAGACTGGCATAACACTCCAAAGCTTCAACTAGAGCTTCCTTATTATTTAATATCAAGATTTCAATAAACATCGTCGAATCAATGGTATCCCATTTAAATTTTCAAACACTTGTTGATAGAGTAATCAATAGCTCCCATCTCATTTATCTTGCTCATGCCCCCAAACTACATGTATGCACAGAGAGAGGCAATTATGGCTACTACCACAGTTTATAATTACTTTAAAATCAGTGGTCAGGGTGCAAGATTCTTTGGAAAACAAAATGAAATCAACAAAATTACAGTCACCCATAACAGTGTAAGTTGGTACCTCGGAGGCATATGCTGGGGCATTGTCACTTGCAAACATCATATTGTTTTTAACGATCAGCCTATTTAGTGCATCCACAGTAGGAGTATGTTTAAAGTGGGTAAACTCCTTGCTATTTGCGTATTCTAGTCCGTAGATAGGCTGTCCACTAAACTTGCATTTGAGGATATTAAAGCCCCCAGCCCAAATGTTTAAGCACAATTGGCTATTTGTCAATGTGTAAATTGAAATAAATGTATCCAGTAGGTCTATTACCTCAGTAGACCGCTGGTCAAAAATATTGTAAAAGAAAATGAATGACCATTACATTAAAGATGCCTGAACAAGACAGAAGTATTAATTGGAACCAGGTGGTGTGGCAAAGAACCATCACCTTTAAGCGGGAGAGTTTGACAGAAATAAGGACTCTCTGCACTCTCCCCTGATATCAGAAGCATATTCAACAAAAGACCTGGCTATTCAACCAGTAGCGGCAACACCCCCCCTCCTCTCCCTCAGCGCCTTGAGACCCTTGCGGGTAAGTAGTGCGCTTTACAAATCTTGTGATTGATTGATTGAATGTGATGGGCCTCAGTATTATTAAAGAAATTAAGTCAATCAATGTCCTGAATTTCAGCATGGGGGGTGGAATGATTACTTGTTTCATTATTACAGACCAGATTAATTCTACCACCCGTGTCTACCTATCTAATTCTAATATGATGATAGGTTCCTCTTAAATTTTGTAGATCTTGGAAGATGTCATTTGATCCAAAGCACTATGACGAGAGTGAGAGGGTAGCGATTTCGAAAAATTATAGAGTCCAATTCATGATAATCAATAATCCTCATTAGATTTTGAGGCCCAGATGGGGGAGCAGCCAACTATGCAGAATGTCTAATAAATCATTTGTCGTAGTTTTCTTTCAGCTACTCTCTAAGAACTTCATCATCCTTCGTGGTCAGTTGGTAAATTCATCCATGTTGCACTGGGGTCCCAGGGAGTGAATCAACTGCACGATCATATTCATTCTGGGGATGGAAAAGCATCTGCTCTTAAACTAAAACATAAATAGCATCTCTCTTCGCTGGGGAGTACAGTGTCCATCTTGGATTTGCATATGTCCGATTCCAAAGGTGAGATGCTTGGAGAACAAAGCACATAAGCTCCTGAATCTGAAACTCCCTGGATATATGATAGCACTTTTCAATAATAAGTGGAAAATGAGATAGACAGAATCTTTCCATCAATTACAAGATTGTGGGGCATATTCTCAAGGACTTATCGCTGAGTTAGCGGCACTTTATCGCAGCCAAAGTGGTGATAAATACATCGCACCATTCACAAGCTGGTGCTAACAGCCGATATCACCAGTATTCCTGCGAGAGCAGCCGCAAAAAACATCGCCACGGATGACACCGGCAACTAACGCTAATGAGATGCAGAGTAGGCGTTCCCTTGCAAAAACCCGCGGAAACCCCACTTCGCAACATTCACAACGACCAGCCAGATCGGCAATAAGACCACAAAACATGCGCTAAGGCGCGTTATCAGCAGGGATTTAACACCTGCTCCTACCTAGTGTTAAGTCGGACGACAAACTGCACCACAAAAGGGAGCCCAGCCCACAGCCACACCAGAAGAACAACAGATGCCATGGAGCCACTGATCATGCAGCTCGGAGCCCCAAGAGGGCCACAACACCCACCTCCACCCCCCCCAGGCCCACCACCCCACCCCCGGCCCCCCCGTGGCCGTACCCCGGGCACCCCCCCGGACAAAGATATCTCACATCTACGTCACAAATTCATGAACACACCACTTCGCCTGATATCGCACAAGTACAACAACCAACATCCATGTGTGGTTCGAAAAAGGAAAAACATACATACCTCGCAGAATTCCAAAAGTAATCAATTTATTCAAATTCCAATCAACAGCAATAGTATGAAGAGTCATGGCGGGTCTTCTCCGGACAAACCGTAAGTCACAGCCTGCAAGACAAAATTGAAGATAAGAAGGTGTGTCATGCGCACAACAAAGGACAGAGAGAGAGAGAAAGAGAGAGAGAAAGAAAGGGAGAGGGAGAGGGAGAGTGAGTGAAAGAGAGGGAGAGAGAGAAAGAGAGAGAAAGGGGGAGAGAGGGAGAAGGAGAGAGAGAGAGAAACAGAGGAAGAGAGAGAGAGACAGCGAAAGGAAGAGAGGGAGAGAGAGAGAGAGAAAGAGAGAGAAAGATAGAGAAAGAGAGGGAGAGAGAGACAGTGCTGACACTGTGCACCCAGACAGCTGCACCCCAGCCCCCCACTGCCCAGCGGTGTTTGCCCGCCCCGGCGCACCCAGGCCTCACTGCTCACCTGCTGCCACCGGTGTGTCTCCAGCCATGTGCCGGTTCACACTGCAGGCCACCAGGTCCCCAATCTGAAACAGAGTCCAGATACATGAATGGCAGAGTACACATCATTGCACACGGCAACATCACATGGCCGCCCCTGCGCACACAGGCTGCTGCACCCCAGCCCTTCCTGCCGCCCAGCGGTGTTTGCCCGCCCCGGCGCACCCAGGCCTCACTGCTCACCTGCTGCCACTGGTGTGTCTCCAACCTCGTGCCGGTTCACACTGCAGGACACCAGGTCCCCAATCTGAAACAGAGTCCAGATACATGAATGGCAGAGTACACATCATTGCACACGGCAACATCGCATGGCTGCCCCTGCGCACCCAGGCCGCTGCACCCCAGCCCCTCCCGCCGCCCAGCCCGGATTGCCCGCCCCTGCGCACCCAGGCCGCACTGCTCACCTTCCGCCACCGGCATGTCTCCAAGATGGCACACCACGTACCGGTGCAAGCTCTGAGCCTGGGGCCCGCAACCTTGGCAGCCTCCACATCACGCATCCCAGCAGCGCGGGCCACCAGGCGCACACTTGACTCTGGGTCTTGATTTTGCAATGGCAGAGATCAAATCAGTGCACACGTCATCATCGCAGGCTGCACACCCGCTCAGCTCTCTAGCTGCCACTAACTCTGTGAAACGTGAGGCAACGCCACGTGGCGGTAGGCCCACGCTGCCCGCTGGCTCAGGCCTACATTGCGGTCCACCAGGCGCACACTTGACTCTGGGTCTTGATATAGCAATGGCAGAGACTATATCAGTGCACACGTCATCATCGCAGGCTGCACACCCGCTCAGCACTTTAGGTGCCCCTACCTCAGTGCACAGTAAGTCACCGTCCCATGGCGGTAGGCCCGTGCCGGCCGCAGTGCAACCGGTGCCACTGACTCCGTGCAACGCAAGTGATGGACCCTATATGATTGAGCCTCGTCGTAGGCCAGGCGGATGCAGCCATGTCACCTCAGGCAGTGGGGAAGAACTGGGACACGTAGCGTCGTCGTCCCCCCCTTTATACGTACGCCGAGTGGGCTGGGTTGGCGTACGCCAGGCCAGCGTAGGGGTGTGAACAATGATCCCTGGGCGTGGTTCATATCTGGGCTGCACAGGAAACCAACTGATGCGTGTGTCTCTGTTGCAGTGTCTGCGCCACACGGCCCGCAATCGACAACGTTGCAATGTTGCATGCAGCCGGAGGGCGTCCGCGCACGAAGGGACTGTACAAGGAGCGCAAGGCCCCTCGGGGTCTTGGCTCATACATGGCAACTGGTTTGTGTGTTCATCACTTTTGGTGCACCATAAGCCCAAGGCCTAGCCTCAATTGCAGCACGATGGCTACATCACATACCCAGGATACAAGCAGTGTTCTGATTAACATTAGGGATGAAAGCCCCCTTGTCTCAATACAGAAGGCGGAAGGACATCTGCACTCCCGACCTTGGAAACGCATGCGGCAGGCACCCCTAAGAGAGATACCATGGCAGACGAAGACGACTCCCACACTACACACGGCGCCAATGAAAGATCAACGTATCCACACCCCACACACAGAAGTCCTTGCCTGAGGTACTCCTGCATGGAACGGCCTTGACACTTACGTACAGGCCAACCCATATGTACAAACTTTGCACACTCATACGACTCATTGCTCCAAGCTGTGGCATATCATCCACATAACAGCCGCAGGTCAGAAGAGTGCCGTTTCTACGAGTGCGAACAACGCAATGTCAGAACATCCCGGGCACATGCACAACCCCTGTCACGTGGAGCTGTACCGTGACCAAATGCTGCATTTGTTGGGGGCACTGCCACTGGCAGTGTTGCACATCAGTTACTGTCTGAGCTTCCGTCTTGCGTACGTCACCTGCGTTCAGCCCTGGTTCCACTGCCGATCATGCATATTCGAGTGGCCCATGGATGTCTGCCTATCCAACACAACGGTAGCTGAACTGGATTATAACATGTGTGTGCGCCCCCTGTTGGACCATGACCAGGAGTGTAACCGTGATACCCGTTCATGTGATGCCTTGGAATTGGGCGTATGTGCTGGCAGTTGGGCATGTGAGATCGCACAATTCCTCGTGTGCAGTGACCACATCGAAGCGCTCCCCTATTGGGCTGTGTTGCGGATTGATGAAACGGCGTGGATGGAGCACATCTGTCTGGACCAGCTAATGGATTGGCTCACCCCCGTGTTCGTTGAAGTCGACAACGACATACTCTTGGAACTGATTGCCCATGAAGCTGCGCTCGCTTTCATGGACGAGTAACTACGTTCCCGCAGCCCAAACAAATTGTAACCCATGGCACAGGTCCCAACCCCCTTTTGCATCTTGGGGAAATGGACACATATCCCACCATGACAGTGGACATGTCTGCATTCGCCTGGACTCAGAATGCATGTGCTTGCAGGACTGTGGGTTGACACACACCTGTGCAAGGTGAGTGGACAGCGGCGCATGGCAACGTTCCTCAACCTGACACACCGCTGGAGGGAGAGTACACACATGGCAATGTAGTACTACATGTGACCTTGTTGGACTCCTCCAACTGCTCACTGTCAGCAGAGCAGGCAGTCAGCGCTGTCCAGTGGTACAGGACTATGCAGATCCCATGGGCTGTGAGTGGTGTCCCCTGACACGGCGCAATGAACATTCGCCAAACACCACATGACTCGTCCAGCAGGGCAAGGTGGGCTGAGACCGACGGCATCCGTCATGGTTGGTGTTCATCTGTGCCTCCCCATGTCTTGCACCTCTACATGTTCCTTGGCTGCCTGTTAGTGTATGATGCATTGGTCTGCATGTTGTGGCCCTTGTCTTTCCCGTACTGACACGCACATGCTAATAAAGTCTTTGCAGCTTCACTAATGTACAACTGAGATGAGTGTTGATTTGCATGCCAAATCGTGTGCCCCAATGAGCATTGTACGTACACAGGGAGGGACTGACTGACGATTTCACTTAGGGGTGAGTCCCTATCACCAGCTCCACCTCTGTGAGCCAGACATTGTGTTCGGGCGAGTTGCTGGTCGAGCTGTGCGCTTACGTGTCTTCAGCAATGTGAGTATGGTGTCCAACTTCTTGCCATGTGGACCAATGTGTTCCATCAAACCAGGCTGTGTCCACACAGTTGAGTGTGTGTGTAGGTATGCAAAGAGATGTTCTGTTGTCACATGTGATGTGGGACACTACTTTAGCCCTCCTACCGACTCTGACATATTTACACACAGCCCTATTCAATACATGGACGTGGGGCTATGTTGGGGGGTTGTGAGATTGTTGTTCATGATCAATGAGGCCACAGCTAGTTCACACCTCCACAGTCATGTAATTGGCCATGTGTGTCACAGTCAAACATGCGCATTGATGTCATTTCCCAGGGTGTACCTTTTTGTGCAATCAATGTCCCTACAGTCATCCATACTGTCATACTTGATTGCACATAGACATGACACATCTGTGTGATTAGGAATGTTTTATTCACATCCTGTGGAGTGTCGGAGCTGGAGCAGTACATGGCCATGCACAACCCACATTACATGGTTGCCCAGTGGAGGGCCAAACAGAGTCCTTTAGGGGATGACAAGTTAATCGGTGGAGGCAGAGTTGAGTTCGCAGCCTGTTTGCTGTGTCATTGGTAACCAGAGCAGATATGGCAGTCCATGTCGGGGTCCAGGTGAATGTCGCAGGGTGTTCGGGGGACAGTGGAAGGTGTTGTACCAGGGCATGATGCAGAGGGCTGTACCAAGCAGAAACAGGCCATATGGTGGGGGATGAATGCTACAACCTCCTTTTTGACACAGAGTCATTACCGTCCACATCTTTGTCCTCTGATACGTCTTCTGTGTCAGGTGTGCCAGGTGTGTGTGGTGGTGTTATGGCTGAATCACTGTGTGCTACTGACATATCGGGGGGGAGATGTGTGTGTCGAAGTTCCTGCAGCAGTCATCTGGGACAGGCTCTGTGGCAGCAATGGCAAGACGAGGATCTGCAGGGCATAGTAGATCCCAGCTACATCTCGCTGGTGTTCAGCCATGGCAGCCATCCTTCCTGCCTGCATCCGCTCCATGTTCTCCATTGTCCTGCGTATCTGTGCCAACTCTGTGCTGTCGTCGCTGGAGCCTCTCTGCCTAGACAGTTCTTGTATCCGAGTAATGGATCCAGCGAGGTCAGCCAAGGATTGTTGTAGGGCATGGAGCGGACTGTGGGTGTCCGTTAGGGACTGTAAGTGGTCCCTGATGGGACTGAGACACCCACGTATGGCATCTAGTTTGGCTGCCATGAGGTCCAAATCCACCCGCACCTGTTCAGCCAGCCCCCTCTGGCAGTCTGACACACGGCGTTGGGATGCCATGTGTTCTTCGGTGCGGTGCTGGGAGCCAGCCGTGGTGATGGGTGCTTCCTGCTGTGTGGTCTGTGCAGGGGGTGGTATCACCTCGATGCAGCTGGGCTGCCCTGCTCCTGGAGGTGGGGTGCGGAGGCTGTCCACGAGCAGTTGGAGGGTGTCGGAGCAGATGGCCAGGGGTTCCTCCTCATCATCACTGAAGAGATGTCTGGTCTGCTCTGCAGGAGGTGTTGATTGTTCCTCTGCAATGTGAAGGGGAGATGCAGGTTAACAGTGTGTTCCATGTATGTGCACGCATTGTACATGTTTACATACTGACTGCATGTAAATGTACATTGTGACTGTTTTGGAGGAGCTGGGTATTTGATGGGAGACAGTGGACATTCCGACTACATGAAGGATGTGAGGTTGTACATTATCATCTGACAGTTTCCTGCTATGCCTGATGTGATTGGCCTTTTTCTACGCACATACGGCACCAGTTGTGTCCTCTGTTCTGTGGTGTTGGTGTGGCTCTTTGTACCACATTGTCGTCAATGTTGATGTGCTGTGATTGCTATGTGTGTGTGCTGCATTGTGGGAGAGTCGCCCCAGCAGCTCTGATTTAGCGGCCCATTGTCCCTTTGAGGCGGTGTGCCTTTGGTTTCTGTGCTTTTACGGTGCTGAGATGTTGGCGACTTGGGTCATTTGTGCTCTTGGACGGATTTGGTACTCTTGTGCATTGTTTGTCTGCAGATGTGTTGTTGACGTCAGGAGTTGTATGTGCACGTGGATGTGTCAGAGTGTGACCTGCTCCTTTGAGGATGTTATCCACACTGGGCCACCTCAGTGTCGTGTCGTGCACCATGTCATGTATTTTGACTGCAGCCATGCTATTGGTCATGCAGTGTCACTTGCATTGTCAGTGTGGCTCACAGAGCCGCTGCTTTGCTGGATTCAGCACTTGTGCATGGGTAGGTTGTGGGATTGGTGAGGGGGGCATTTGTGCACATGGTGGACGGGGGCCTACTTGGTGTTTCTATGTGTGCTGCAGTGTGCCAAGGCCATCAGGGACAGGTTCCACAGTCATTGTGGGTGTGCAGTGTGCTCTTCTTGATTGTGCATGTGTGCCATTGTGCCCGTCTCCCCCGTCCCCCCAGTCCCTGGTGGTTACTCACCCTGTTGCTGTTGGGTTAGGACATTTCGGGCAGTGTCCGGACCCCAAACTCCTTGCACCGTCTCCGCACTGATGACTGTGGCCACCATTTCCTCCAGCTCATCCAGCCCCTCCTGTGGCGCAGGACTCCCACCTCCAGTGGCCGTTGCTGCCTTCAGGTTGGCAGCGAGTTTCTGCTTGGTTTGGCTTTTGACGTCATGCCAGCGCCTCTTGACCTCCTCCATTGACCTCCTCGACACTCCGACTGCATTCACGTTGTTCACGATGGACTGCCATATTTCCGTTTGTGTTGCTGATGACACAGTGGAGGTGTCGTACAGTTGTTGGTAGTGTTCGGTCACCTCCGTGACGATGATCCGGTTTTCCTGCGGACTGAACCCCGTCTTCCTCTTCCTCTTCTCTTTGCCCTTCTCTGGCCCAGGGGTTCCTGACTGGTTGTCTGTGGGGTTCGCGTTGTCCTCTGCACTGGGTCCGGATGCGTCCATGTTGCTACGCAGTTGCATTTATTTGTCTTTTTTTCCCCTCTGCTTTTATAGTGCATTCGCATGCATGGCGTGTGGGAATCACAGGCCTGTCGCTGGTTTTCGCTCATTTTTGTATCGCCATTTGGGGTGATTGCACCTTTTTTCGCATTGGGGTTTCGCATGTTTTTGGCATCGCGTGGATTTTAACGCGGGCATTTGTCGCGTTATCGTGGGGCTATCGCATGGTGCCGCCGGGTTGTGAACGCTGCGTTAACACTGTGTTATTTTCCCGCGATGGACTGCGATGTGAGAAGTTGCGTTAAGCGATTTTGGCGATAGTTAACACGCGTTCTTGGGAATATCCCCCTATGTAATCTCAACTGATTTGGTGTGGGCTGAGTTTCCCTTAGCACTTGGAGACGATCGTCATCAGGTCTAGTCTTTCAGCATTTTCTTCTACTGCCCGGACAGCTGGTTCACCCCTATTCTCTGTGATAAGCTTTTCCCAATACTACTTTTGTGAGATCCTCCCTATCCATAATTTAATATTACATGTCTCCTATAACACAGCTGACAAATCCCTCTGGGGAGATTACCATGAAGTCATGCTTTGCTACTGTGGTATTGACTTATTGTTGTGCACTGATAGTGTGTATGAGGGTAAGGGTGGTCGACAGAAGATCTGGACCTGCAAACCAAATTGTTTCCCCCTTTTATCCTCCCGCTCTTCTCTTCAATGCCTTCATCCTGTAATCGCTCAAGTAGGCACTGGGATCGTGGATATTCTTTTGCTTCTGTTGCAGTTCCTATTTTTCAGATATACCTGTACACTGTCATTGTGTGCTGTCTTCTGAGAATAAAATATACAAACGTCGCAAAATTATATATATCATCAGTTAAGAAAGCAAATATGGAGCAAATATTTGTGTAATTTTAAAATGTGATGAAAACAACGATTTCAAAAAGAATAAAACAATTCAATACATTTCATTTGGTGATGGGCAAATGATAAATGTTTCCTAATTTTCATGTAATTGTTTGTGCGCTATGGTTTTATCCATAAAGCTGCCTGTCAGTGTGAATTTTGAGTCCATTTCAATGGAAAATTTGTGGTCTTTAGAAGTAATAGACTTGCAACAGTATGCTCCAAAATGCATCACCAGCTATATAGCACACCCACATCACTTTCCTGCTGAATGTTTGTGGCTTATTTGCTACACTTGTTCTTTGTGCAACACTAGGATTTTTCACAAACCTTAATTCTTCAGTGATGTAACATTGATGGCAGCAAAGCCACTGTGGAACGTTTTTCAGCACCACTGTCCAGCTGTGGGGAAAGTTTCTCCTTGTCAGTCCTAAAGCTCTCAGGTTCACAAGGTGTGTTTCGAGGCACCAGGCATCTCTCTAGCTAGGGCTCCTGAGGTGGGCCACCCCTCAGTAGTCAGCTGGAAAATCTTGTAGGGAGAAATCTGCTTTTCGTGCCCCTGTTGCAGGTAACAGGAAGCTAACCACTTGTTTGAGGAGTAGTTCTACTACCTGGGTGCCAGCAGAAGTCAGGAGTTCTTGGGTCATCTTCTTTCAGCAGTCAGGCAGTCTTCCTTCTTCAAGATGTTTTCTTCACAGGTTCAGGATTGTTCTGAGTAGGTCATTGTGAGGTGCCTGCCATATCCGATGTCTTAGCCAGTTATAAAAGCATTACATACACCCAGCCCTGGCTACTTCATCACAGAAGTCTAACCTCCTTCTTCAATTGTTTTTTTCTAAGTTTACGCAATCTTCCCAGAATTTCTCAACCAAAATTACAAGGACAGCTCCATTTAGTGTTTCTGCTTCAAAGGAAGAGAAGTGAAAGCTCCCCTTTGTGTTGCCAGCTGGTCCTGTGCCCCTTCCAAATGGCTAATCCCTACTAAGGGCCCGATTACTATTCTGGTGGTCCATGGACTGCAGACTCATGGGGGCGCGGTGGTGACGGTCTCCCGACCGCGCTATTGTGAGTCGGGCGGTCGGACCGCCATAGCCCTGCCACTGCCACCAGGGAACCGACATTCCCTGGCAGTGTTGCGCCGGTGTAGAGGCATCAATATGCTTGGCGGGACCGCCACAGTCCCGCCACAGTCCCGCCACTCATATTAGTAGTTTTCTCTCCGTAAGGGTTTTCACGGCGGTTCCTCCTCTATGAAAACCCTGGCGGAGAGGAAACGCCCCCTGGTGCCTCTGCTCCCTGTGGATGCTCACAGGAGGCCACAACATGTGCCCCCCTTTGTGCATAGACACCAGTTCCTGTACGGCATGGACTTTTCAGTCCATGCAGTGGAGGAACTCTTTTTGGCGTTCCCATTGCGGTTCCCATTTTTAGAGGCACCCCCGTGGGAATGCCAAAATAAAGCCTGCCAGACAGGAGGAAACTCCTAATCCGGCGGGCGGCCCAACCACAGCTTTGGCGGCGGCAGAGCGGACCCGGCGTCGCACCATCAAAGTTGTAATCAGGCCCCAAGTGGCCAATGTTAAAATCACGCCTACCTTCCTGCTGCCAAAGGCCCAGCCCAACTGGACACATGAATAAGTCTCTGGATTAGGGCTGCAGGGCAAACTAGTTCTAAACCAGTTTACTCTCAGGCAGCACAAGGTACTTTTATATAAAGTTCCTTTTCCAATAAAGTTTTTAAAAATCTACTTTTTGCTATTGAATTATGTCATTAAAAGTAAATCAGAAAAATAACTTTTCATTGACTCCTCTAGTACTTTTCTAGGCAAAAAAGTGAAAACGTAATGCTATTTCTTACAAATTCTATTCATGGAAAATGCAACTTTACCTTCACAATGAAAACAGCTTGTTGAAACTGTTCACTGACGGGGCATACTTTTACTTGGCACAGGCGGAATTTCAGTTACACCAACATAATCTTGCACTATTTCCAGCATTTCATGTTATACTTGGTACTCAAAATACCCATGATTATGCCACTATGTCATGTTTTATAAATCAGTTGTCATTTGGGTAAAAGAAAACTATTGCAGGTGCACAAGAACAATGTGAACAGAACAGGAGCAGCTGTTCACATGGGGTGAGATTATGATCTTTTTTGTAACTGGAGGATGCATCGCACAATAAAAAAGTGCAAAATGCAGAATCAGCATTTCACATACCTTAGTGTAATTTCATATCGTTTTTGGGGAATTTTGTCGGATTTCCACAAAGGAGAATGAACGAGTTTTGCACAGGCCTAAATTTTAATAATATGAATTCTGTCCAACTTGAATATATTATACACCCCACCATGCGGGCTTGCAAGGCAGGCTTTTGGAGTGGCTTAGCTAATATATCAAAATAGGGCTTCCTAGATGTCAAAGGCACTTTTCTTTGCCACGTGTCACTGCAGTAGCTTTAATCTGCTGCCCAGCCAGAGAACAGTGGTGCTACATGCTGCCCTATATTTATGCCATATATGTGGGGGTGGTGTACATATACAATGAAGCCCACATATGACGGTTTTTTCACCCCATGGGTGACTTTTCTGCACCATCAACCATAGCCTGAATTGAAAGGTTTGTGCTTTTTTTAAATAGAAGACGACACAGAAAAAGTTAAATAGTACATCCTTTTGGAGATAAAGCAAACATGCTGCGATACTGTTTATTACTGTCATAGCAGACAGATTCCAAAAGTCAGTAAAACCAGGAAAAAGTGGAGGTGGGGCACGTAAAAAATGATGTCCTTTTTTACGGTAATCCTCAGTATGACCTTCGTGAATCGGACCCACAAATGTTAACTTTCACTGATGAAATTAAAACAAGATATACTTTCCGAATCCCCTCAGGTGAGCAACCAACTATATCGTTGATAGCTCGTTTTTCTTGTATGACCAGTGCAACGTCCAGTACATATTCATTAATGTGTCGCATTACTTTATCGTCAGTATTTCTGAAATAGCGTCCCCCACACGACTTTCTTCAAAGCAGTCACTAACAAAGAAAAAAACAAGGGAAATTATGTCGATAAAATATTGAAAGCCTTCCGTGGAACAGATTAATTTACCTCACTTTGTCGTCGCAGCGTTGTCTCTTGACCTTCTGTGTGCCCACCTCTGCCAGGCGCGTATAATAAATGAGTCCGAAGACTCATCTTGGTGTGCAAGCCGCGTCTTTTAATGATGTCTGTGTGATGGCGAACATAATCAGGGAGCATCGCCGGCTCTCCCGAGCACCGAAACGAGAAGGCGAAAAAGTTCAGTTAATTGCATCAAGCTCGCAAGATGGCACTTTCATTTGGCACAATCCCAGAGTTAATATATCTTGGTGGGGGATGTCAGCGAGTGCTGTGTCACAGTCATTTAAAGAAGATTAAAATAGTGATTAAAACAATATTGCGCAGACTACTGTTGCCTCCGGGCCTGATACCTCTGATAGGAAGCGTCGTAGCTATCGCTCAGAAAGTGATGGAAGCAGAACATTTTTTCCATTGATTTGACATTATTAACCAGAAAATTTCAATGAGAGAAGACAAAAGAAGTCCTTTTATGGAGCAGCGTTAAACTGATTGGATGTGGGGCCGCACAGACACACGAGGTGTGTGATCGTTCACCACACGCTGTACTCCATTGTCTGACTGAGCTTGCAACCCCTCCCAGGGGCGACTCTCCCTCTCCTCCCCCCTGCCCATTTAGCTGCGTCTCTTTTACCTTCAACTTAAACCACAGACAACTTGATTTGGTGCCTTAAAAGGTTGTAGTTTATTCACATATAACATGGTTGTACATTTTCGCATTTTATTGGTCATTCATAACATCCATGATAATGCATATCTCATTGTCCTTGTTAATGTCTTGTACCTTCCCTTCAGTTGTGCGCACCCAGGCAGTGTCTTTTGCGGGGTGCCCCTATTCAGGCCTTTGTGTTTACGGTTCCAGGCTTCAACTTGTTACGAAATCTGGTGGGTATGCGTCAGGACCTGCCCGGTCTGCAAGTGCCGTTCAGCTTGCCCTGGACCCATTATTGGCCCCTCGCCTGCTCTTCGGGGCCCCTGCCATGTGGCATCCCAAGGGCCCTGTGTGAGCGTCTCATCTAATCTGCCTGTGGCTGCGTCCTGTTATTTCGCTCCCTCAGTACCTCTGCCGTGAGGCATCCCAAGGGCCCTGTTGGAGCGTTACCTCTACTCTGTTTGTGGCTGTACGCCGTCCTTAGCCCCCTCAGTGCCCCTGCCGTGAGGCATCCCAAGGACACTGTGTGAGCCTTCCATCTACCTCTAGTAAACTTTCTTTCTGTTGTCTATCTATCTTGGGTTTCTTCTGCCACGCTCCCTCCGGTTTCACGATCGGGGGGCGCTCCCCTTATCCTCCAGCCTCACGAGAAACCCACCTGCTCTAGCACCCCCACTATGTTGAGCAGAAACTTGTTCATCCCTAGCCCCGTCAGGTGTGCGCCGTCATCCAGATGGTACCCGAGGGACCTCAGGTTGATGAACCTGTGCCTCACTAACCCCCAACCATTGGCCCTACACAACTTAGCCATGGTAATATTTAGCTTGCGCCTGGATTTCTCCACCGCCCCTAAGTCCATGGCCCCCCTCCATGCCTTGCGGACTATTATTTCCGAGAAGATCACCTCCGCCGGGCGCACCATCCCTGCTACTGCTGCAAGGCCTGCCTGCATTTTGTCTAAGAGACCCCCTCCTACCGATCGTTGCAAGGTCATTCCCTCCCAGGTGGATCACCACCGCATCCGGTTTGCCACCTTGTCCCATGGATTCCCGCACCGCGGGGAGCAGTTGTTCCCATTTAATTCCCGGCCGGCCCAGCCAGATTACGTCTGTGTCCCGAAGCCATATTCCTCCGAACTCGCGCCTGGCCTCCGCCCATCGCTGCGCCCGCGTTATGAATGAGTGACCCACGATCCAGGCTGTCTTGCGCCGCTCCACCGGACCTAGACGGTGAGGGGGTGGGGTTGATTGGGGAAACCAGGCTTAATATAGTGTAGGGCGAATGTATCGCCTGAATGCGCCAGACGCCCAACGCCCTATCCCCTTGCTCTGGTCAGCTCCCAACCCAAGCTATGCTGCCGTGGTGGCCGCCCCAATTCAGAAGGAATGGGACCCGAACGCCCTCGCCAGAAGACCCACCCTGTCTAGCGCCCTCCTCATCACTGCTATGAATTGGAACGGGCTCAGGTAGGACCCATCCTCATGCTCTAGCAGCGAGCCTGTTTGTGTTTCCCTTGTCCATGTACCGTCCCATCAGACAAACGGGACAGCGTGACTTGTCCTTGATGCAGTTAATTCTGGTCCACTTCCCTTTGCCTGCCTGATCCATCTTTGACCGCCGCAGGAGGACATTCATGTGGCCCGCTCCTAGTTCTATGTCAGCCCGGCGAATGTAGGCCACTCCTGGATTGTCTGTTGTTGGGGCCACTAACTCTCTGACCCTGTACGCCCCAAAGAATGCTAGCGCGAACGCTGCCCTGAAGAGTGTGGCCTCCAGCTCCGTGGCGCATATCTCACCCAGGGCCCCCAATAACTGCTGTAGCACTGCAAAGCTGATGGGCCACCTACTGTCCCTCTTTGTCTTCTGTATTCTGCCCCAGCCCTTCAGGGCCATCCTACACCAGAAAGACCTTGTCGGATCCTCCCCTGCTGCCATTTTTGAGTAGTATGCCGCGGCATTGAGGCGTGTCTTGACCCAGGATTTTGTTCTCCCTGTCATGAATGCCCAATCCAGGAAACCCAGGATCTCGCACTGTCCTACCCCGCGGCACCCTGTGACCCCTGTTACATCAGTAAATGTCCCCCAGTACTTACGGTATCAGTTCGCTGTTTTGGGGGCCAGCGCGTTGTCCAGCATCATCTTCATCCCGCGGCCACCCATGCCCGGGCCTCTTCCGGCACCAGGGTCATTCCCTGGTCCCCGTCCGGGGCGAGCTCTCTGAATTTGCCCCACTGAAAACGAGAAATGGCATCCGCAATTGAGTTATCTCTCCCCGGGATGTGCTGTGCCCTAAGCACGATGTTTGCTCCTAACTGGCAGCTGACTAGCTTCCGTAGAAGGTTGACCACTGCCGGGCATTTTGCTGTCCCCGTGTTGATTGCCTGCACTACTGCGTGGTTGTCCATTCATAGAACTATCTGCCTGTTGGCCAACTGCTGGGCCCAAATGTGGAAAGCCACCACGATTGGGAATAACTCTAGTAGTGAGATGTTGGCCGTGATTCCAGATCTTTGCCAGCTTTCTGGCC
Source organism: Calotriton arnoldi (assembly GCA_963921515.1). Taxonomy (NCBI): domain Eukaryota; kingdom Metazoa; phylum Chordata; class Amphibia; order Caudata; family Salamandridae; genus Calotriton; species Calotriton arnoldi. The sequence continues at coordinate 229,592 of CAWUFW010006690.1, read as the reverse complement.
ACTCCCCTGCCATCCATGCTTTATCCAGGATGGCCCTGAACCAATAGCCGCCAGATGAGTCTGTGTAGAGCTCGAGTTGGTTGGCCTGCACCCATTGTTCCCTCCATATAAGGGTGCCATTGAAGTTGGACAAGAAAGCCTCCCACTGCCCCAAGTCTTCTCTCACCCCTTGCGTTAAGCGAACCCTGTGGTGCTTCTGATGGATGCCCCTGGTTAACCATGCTAGGCGTATGGCAAAAGGGCGCCCTGCGGGGACCACTCTAGTGGTGAAATTCAGTTTACCCAGCAGCTGCTGTATCTCGCCTAGGGTTGCCTTCTTCTGCTATCTCAACCTCGCAATGATCTCTCTCAGCTCCACTACCTTCTCGGGGGTAGTATGCATGTCCCTGTCACTGAGTCTAACTCTATCTCTAGGAAGGACAGCTTGGTGGTGGGACCCTCAGTCTTGTCCTGCGCTAAGAGGACTGTCAGTTCCTGTGCTAGGCCCATGAAATGGCGAAGGAGGTCTGCACACTCCCCTGTGCCCGCCCCCCCAATGAAGAGGAAATCATCCAGGTAGTGGACCTTCCCCCCTGTTGGGGCGCGCGTCCCTAGTTCCCACTCCAAGAAACCGCTGAAGGCCTCAAAGTAGGCACAGGATATGGAGCACCCCATGGGCAGACATCTGCCATAATAGTACTGGCCGTCTAGCTGGAAACCCAGTAGGTGGTAGCTATCTGGGTGTACTGGGAGGAGGCGGAATGCTGACTCTATGTCCTTTTTTGCCAAGAGGGCCCCCCTCCCCGCTTGTCTTATCAGGTCCACTGCATCGTCTACCAATGCATAGGCCACAGAGCAACTCCCTTGGTCCAGCCAGTCATTGATGGAGTCCCCCTGGGGGTGTGACAGGTGGTGTATCAGTCTAAACTTGCCTGAGGGGAGACCTTCAAACCCTCCAGTGGGGGGGAACTGAACGGGCCCGCCACCCTTCCTAATTGAACCTCTTTGTCCACCTTCTGCTGAGCCACCTCCGGGATGTCCCAGATGGATTTCAGGTTCCGGCTCTCCCGGGCCCCCGTTGGACCCCTGTAAGGGATGGGGAAGCCCGTCGTGAAACCCTTTGCTAGCATGTCTCTGTATGAAGTTTTGGGGTACCGTCCTAATAAATATAGCAGTCTGCTCGTTTTGATGGGGGTGGGCAAGGGCTGCCCCCCGTCCGCAGCCCCATCGCCCTTTCCTGGAGTCCTCTGCTCCTCATTTCTTGGCCCCTCCCTTCTCTTTGTTGGCCCCCGTGCCTTGGGCCTGTCTGCACCGTATGGCGGGGTGGTTCTCCCTGCATGACCCACATGCGTGCTTGAACCTGCAGGCGGCCCCCCATTTACATTCATCCTTGTTGAACTTCCAACAGGCTTTCCCCGATTTGCTGCTGCTCTGGGTCTTGCCTTTGAAAGACTGCCCCTGACTTTCATATTTCCCTTTTGCCCCATAGGGGCAAAAAGTGTGCTCTCTTGAGCCTACCCCTTCCCTGGCCGCTACCATATGGTTTGTGAACCCCTCCATGTCCTGACAGTCCCATTCAATCACTGGCCACGTCTGTATTTTCTCCCTGAAACCTTTGTCATACTTCAACCAGGTGTCCCCTTGGTATTTTAGCTGTGCATCGTGTACCTTCTGGTCATATAGAATAAGCGCTGCTGCACTTTGGGGGAATTTCTCAATGAATACACATGCCAGGGTCCTGAAAGCCCTCTGCCAGTTCTCAAAAGACCTTTCCACTCTGGGCTTGCACCTATCCCTCCTGTCCTCGTCCAAGCCTGCCTGACGCACCTTCAGCAGTGAAAAGATAAATATGTATTCCTTCCTCCATATCCGTTCTTTCACGGTCAGTGGGATGAGATTAGCCAAACCTAGGAGTTTTGTGGTTGTGGGGGGGTCAGTTGGGGATGGGCGCAGGTACTTGCTAGCCGGTCTCCCCTTGGGTCTGGGGCCTCCCCTGCTCTGCTTTTGTCCCCCTCACTGCCTTCGGAAACTACCCCCTTCCCCGGTGTGGTCTCATTCCTTGCCTCATTGCCCTGATCCACCCTCCGGGGGTTCTGCTGCCGCTTGCCTTTTGCCCCCTTTGGGTCCCTGCTCCCTTTTGACCGCTGCTCCGGTCCCTGGCTCTCTCCCCTACTCTCTGCATTCCACTGGGGCCCCCTCAAAGGAGGATCCTGCCGCAGGCCACTGCCACCATGGAATCCATGCCGCTAGGTGAGCCAGCCCCTGACCCTAGGCTTCCCCATGGAATCCCTGCCGGTCCCTACCTTGCCCCGCTAACCAGGGTGGTTGGGTAGGCCAGGCCCCTGCATTGCTGCATGGTTTACCCCTAGCTGCATTCCCCAATTCAGGATTTGCCCTGGTACGCCTTCTGTTGACCCTGCGGACTGGCCCCTTTTTCGCTTAGCCCCTGCGCTCTCTGCGAGATGCTTACCAGTGGCCTCGTCCGCGGCGTTGCTCTGTCCACCGCGTGGCTCTTGAGGAGCCGCTGTACTGGTCACAGACCACTCATCGCTGCTGCTCTCATCCCAGTCCGAGCTGGAAAGCACTGCAGGGGCTGGTGGTGCTCTTGCCTTAGCCCGGGTATTGCTACTGCCCCTGTTTCCAGGAGCCTTTATGACTGCCGCACCATTTACTCCTGCCTTGGGTGCCTTACGTGGGGCGCTGTTTTGGCTGCATGCTCCCTGCCTCCTGGTCACCTGGTGACTGGTGTTGGTGGGTTCGCCCACCCCGGCTCCTTTCCCTTCTGGCTGGGGCTCTCCCTGATATGCTGATCCATCCAGGACTTCCCCTTCAATGCCACCAAGGCCCTGGCTTTCTCCAACATTGCCTGCAGATCCGCGTCCAGCTCATTCTCCACATCCGTTCTTGGCCTCTTCTGACCCTTCTGAGGGGCCCCCGTGCCCTCTTGTGCCTCCCGGAAGCATGCCGGCATCCCTGTCTCCCTGCCAGCTGCTCCACGTCTTCCTGCCATACCGGTCTCCTTCTTCCCGTCTGCTCCCAACTGTGCTCGAATTGGACCCTCACCAGTTCCCTTGCTCTTGTCTTAGTTCGTTGTGATTCCCAGCCACCAAAACCACGTTGAGTAACTGGGTAAATGAGTTTCTGATTTCACCCAGAGGTCCTTCTTATTCGAAGTTCGTCGAATTCCAGCTCCCCCAAAATGCACAGTGCTCAGTTATCCGTGGCTCTTGCTCGCCACTTGGAAGCCGGTATGCCTCCCAGCAACCAACACAATGGGTCACCAACAATGCACCCCCAGCTGCTCGCACCGGTTCTCCAGGTTGCGGCACCAGCGTGCAACTCCCTACCGTTTCAGGCGTTTTCCCCGGTACTTGCAACGATGGCGGGCCGAGCGATCGAAGGGAAACCAATCGACAGGTCCTTTCCCCTTTAAGAGCCTTTAAGGCAGGCCCCGCCCACCCGTGCCATTTGCCGCTCTGCCTCCTTCCTAGTTTGAAGAAGCGATCCTTCGGCTGAGGAGCTGCCGACGAAATGCACCCGGAGATGGGGGACCGTCTGCAAAGAGGCCCCCCACCTGTTCCCTGGATCTTTCTTGACATGTCGCTGCTCCGCAGATAGGCTGGCAACCAGGCGTCCCCCTGAAACGCCGATCCGTCTTCCCAGGCCGCCGAAGTTTTCCTTGCCCTGCTGCCGAATCTGGTTACCGCCGGTTCCCGCCGATTCCTCCAGAACGCCGCTCCGCTGTGCTGTTCCTCGGCGAGGCTCCTTTTGGCGTCGTCCAGTCACGATTCACTCCTCTACGGCAAAGGGGGGACTCTGTGTTCTCTGGGGGGGCCTTGCACCCCCTTCTTATCCCCCTAGCTGCTTGCCAACTCGCCCCCTCATTGGGGGGGCAGTAGGCCTTTCTGGGGTGACCAATCCCGGCCGCCCCCTTTTTTCGAGGGCTTCCGACTGGGGGTAGGGCTTCCCGCCTCCGGGCGGCGTTTGCCCTGGGCCCCCATCGGGTCGGGCTACGCCTTTCCCGGCCTGGGCTTCAATTCTTAGTGTTCCCGGACTGCCAGAACTTAATGTATAGTTCAGCACCGAGGCCCACACGATGAACGTTTAGTGACATGCTGCATTTAAAATTGGGCCTGCTTTTCGTCACTGAGATTGCACTGTGCCATTCACGATGGATTAAGGATACAATTGTTGTTAACGTTTTCCTGCTCCTGACCTGGATTTGCAACATATACGTGTCTAATTTCAATACTAAAAACCTGCAATTTGTCTTTAATTATAAGTATGCGCCCTCTGCGCATGACGAGCAATGAGCAATACATAAATGTTATATTCAAGATACTTAGAATTGTAGCTAACCAACGTTGTGGACTCATGTTTTTTCACATAAAAACAAAATGTTATTAGTGACACTCTGTAAATGGCTTTATTCCCATACATTAATTCACTCTGTCGTCTGCCTCACCGCTTATTTTTTATGCCAATGCACAAATGCATTTGAAAGGATCTGAGCAAGTGGTTTAATTATTTACGTCTTTTCTGTTTATTATCACCTGCCAAAGAAATCCCTGCTCATACCTTGAAAGCAGAGTACTGGGCTGGGTTTATTTAGAGTTTTGTCTAATGAAAGAGTGTTTAGGTTGATGTGTAGAATTCTGATGAACAAGCAGGCCTTATTAACAACAAAAATAGCAGACAGCCCACCTTTGATCATCTGTCAGCCAGGGGTGTAGCTATCAGTGGTGCAGCAGGTGCAGTGATACCGGGGACCAGGGGTTAGAAGGACCCCTTTGGCCTCAATTGTAACTGCCTTTTTCTATCCAACTGAAGGGCAAGGGACCCATTTAACTTGCATGCATTATGTCCCTAGGCCCTCATGCCACTCGCTGCTGTCAGCTAGACTCAGGCTGGAGCCTTGTGGTACTTTATGAGCACCTCAGCAAAGGTACTGTCTGCATTTTCAGCAGTCCAGACTTTTCTTATTTCTTTTTTAAACAATCATTTGAAAATATGTTTAATTCTGCTTCTCGAGCTTGCCTTTCCCTACGTTTTAGAACTCTGTAAGCCTTATCTTAGCCCTAGCAAGAAAGAATATTTAGCAGACAAAGAGTTTGCGGCATATATTCAGTCCTGAGTGCACAGCACAGTGATTGTTATCCCTGTTCTAGATACTGTAATGGACTGTGACTGGAGTAAAACACATCAGTCACAAAGAATTAACTAAGAGAGCTTGTCGCCAGACGGAGCAGCTGAAAAACAAGAAGGCCGCCTGACATCAGGCCTAGCTTTGGATCACGCAATAAACAGTATAATATGCAGCAGAGGCACGTGGCAGAAAAAATTCAATCAGAGGTTCCAGCTTCCAAAATTAAGAGGAGGAATATGCCCAAATTAATTATACCATAGTACACGCAGCTGTTAGCAGGATAAAAAAACTCCCTACCATGTACTCAACCAGGCAGCACAGTTTAGGGAATTTGGAGAAAGCATCAATAGTACCTCAAAGTCAGCTAATAAAATGTCTCCCATTTATTATGTTCCGGGCCTATATAGCCCCCTCCAGTACGTACATATATGCATTTTTACAAACCCTTTTCTTGCAAGCAGATGGTGGTATTAGCAATCCCATTGTGTTTTGTATTCAGTCTACTGGAGTGAGGCATTTTATATCTATATGTTGGAAAGTCATCCTGTGCCCTGGGCACCTCCCAATGTTTTGCTGACTGGTACTGGTGGTAACTGACTTTGACTGACCCTGGGCTCTGCCTAACCAGGCCCAGGGATAGTGCTATGTTGAAAGAGACACATTTAGAATACAGTGAAAACACCTACATATACTAGGGTACACTATGGGTTGGGGTACCCCTGTGATTGGCATGACCTACCTTATAAGGCCCGAGTACATAATAGGGCAAGGGGATTGGAACTACCTCTAAGTCCCTAGCATATAATAGGGGATAGCAGTTCAGAGGCCAGCAGCCTTTTCTGCACTTGCATGTGTGCACTGCTGAGCCTAAGGTCAGTTTAAAAGTAGCCCTGTGTTGCAGGTCTGCTTTTAAAAAGTAAATTGTGCCCAAACTCAACTTTGGTGTTTGGGGCACTTAAAAATGGTTGACCTACAATGTCTGGGCATATTAGGTACCCCCAGGGTCTCCCCTAGGTGTCCCAGGGGTGGAGGGTCAGGTATTTATAAGGAGGACCCTTATAAAATGAGTTTTCTATGCCCTGGGTTAAGTGAAATTGCACATTTCACTCCCCACATTGTGATAACGTGTTGCCCTGGTGGTAGGAGCACTGTGGAGGGAAGATCTGCAATATGTTTACATATTCGGAACCCCTAAAGTCTCCCTGAGGTGTCCCTGGGGTGGGGAGTCTGTAGATATATGTAGAGTACTTATAAAATATGTTTTTATAAGCCCTGGTGCTGGACAAATGGCCCAAGTCATTTTTCCCATTGTAAATCCCGTGCCACATAGGTTAACATGGCAGGAAGTTATTAACTAATAACTCTTGATAGGAGAAGGCTAAAAGTACTATTTAAAGACTTCTCAGAATGGTATTAATAAACTCAACAATATGATATTGTTGAATTTCTCCTAAAATATACATACAAGAAGTTATAAGACTTTCTTGTTTGTAAGCCCAGATTCAGCCTTCCAGTGGTCTGTCCTGATTGGTCAGAGTTAAGTGGATTAGCCAGGCTTCTTTGAAGAGGTGATAAAGAGCCCCTGGGGTTGACCAGTTCTGCTGGGAGGGCAGAGTCCTATTGCACAGGAATGCCAGAGCAGGGGGAGGAGTCACAAACAATTGACTTCAAGGGAAGGGGAAGATACCAGTTTCATTTACAACTCCACTCTTTTGACCCCAGCCAGTTGCTAGGATTAAGGAAGGAATGAGCAGATGCAAGGGGGAGAGACTATGGAGATTAGCCATCCTAGGGGTGTGTTTAGTCAGCTCTTCTCTCCCTGCTGGAAAATCAGCCAATATGAATTTGGAGGAATTGGTGCACTCTGGACAAAATAGTGCCACACTCTGCAGGAAGTGGTCAGACCTTTAGGTGGTACCCTGTAGCCCATTGGACAGGAGTGACCTCCTGCTTGACCCAGAGAAGTTGGAATAAGTATCTGAGAAGGGCAGAGCCCCTCAGATCTGATGCTTGAAACTTAAGAAAGCAAGAAGGGCCATGCTGAGAAGTTGATGTGCATTTCCTAAGGCCTGCACTCTGAAGATTGCACCTTCTGCACCATCTGGAACTACAGCCCTGTGGACTACCTTGCTATAAAAGGACTAAAGAGTGGACTCTCTGCAAGCTGCAGGTTAACAGAGCTCACCTGGAACATCACCACCAAGAATCTTCAACCTGGAGAACTACCAGTGGATTTGTAAGGGTTTTGTCCAAGTGGATTGTGGGTCCTCAACTTTCAAGGACCATCTTGGAGATTCCAGACCCTTGGAGTGAGTTTGAGACACTTTGGGACCCTCTGGGGAACTTCCGGAAGAAGTTCCAGAACTTTGGAGAACTTTGGAGCAACTTTGGAAAAAAGCTCCATAAGGGGACCGACTCAACCTGGCCAGACAAGCCACCTGCCTTCAACCGCGAGCCGGTCTGCCGTCTAGGTTTGTCCCGATGAAAAGCTCTGTAGGTCCTACTTCCAGAGTTTGACCGGGAGTAGGTGAAATCCGAGGCCGGTGAACACTCACTGAATCCGGCCTGGTGAAGAGCATCGAGGGACCCCGTGAGAAAAAGCTCCTTAAAAGTTTCTAAGTCCGAATGAAGAAAAGGTGACCGGGAGCAACCGCGAAACTCAAGCCGCCTTCCTTTTACCGCGTGTCGGCCTGGATCCTTGGTTTGTCCTGCTGGAACACATCCGGGGGTCGGACTTCCATAAGTTTGACCAGGAGCTCGTCGCAAGGCAATCCGGCAAACCCTCACCGAATCCGGACTGTCTGAGAGCTTCGAGAGACCCCGGGAAGAAAAGCTCCAGAAAGTTTCTAAGTCAGAAGGTAAAAACTTTGACCGAGACCTACCGTGAGGGGTAGCCGCCCAGGGCACCATCGCGGTCAGCCTGAAACTTTGACTTTGACCCTGTCTATCGCGACCAGATGTCCTGATAAGACGCTACAGGTTTCTATGTGCTATATAGTGCTAAATCTTTAAAAATTCATATCTCCGGTTCCCTACATTGGATGCTTGTTGTTTTGGTGTTGTTTTAAAGATAAAACTATTTCCTATTTTTTAAATTGGTGTTGGATTTGTATTGTGCATTGTGTCTTCATTATTTACTGAATTGGTGTTTTTAAATGCTGTACATACCCGTCTTTGAAGTTAAGCCTGCCTGCTTGCAGCCAAGCTACCAAAGGTTGAGCATAGGAATAATTTTCTGTGACCTATTCTGAGCCCTATACTGCATAAGTGGCCTTTTTGCCAGTGGCAGATATACATTTGCCCCTACCAATAATCCACTTTCCAACAATATATATAGATATATTCACTGAAAAAAACAAAGGTTACAGGGCTGTTATAGTTCGGAAATACAATTTAAAAAACCTTAGAAACTCACTGAAAAAAACCAAAGGTTACAGCGACTTTATAGTTAGGCTCAGATTTCACACATAAAAAACAGAGAAATTCAGCAGTTATTGTTAGCTGAGCTAACAATAACTCACACCCTGCAATGCTCTGCTTATGACCTCACATATTACATCACTCATGACATGGTCAGTGACATCACTGATCACATCACTGATGACTTCTCAAATGACATCACTGATGACATATTCCAGTGACTGTGAGTGTTTTAAAAAAGTTTATGAGTGTTAAATATACATATTAGGTGTATTGTGAATCAGTGGGTATTTGAGTGCCTAATTGGATGACTCAGTGGGTGCGTGAGTAACTGTATAAGTGAATAATTAAGTGTCTCAGTGAATGTATGGGTGAGTGACTTCTAGTGTGAATGTCTGTATCTGTCAGTTGGTCTCTAAGTGGTTGTATAGGTGTGTGAGTGGGTACGTGAGTTTCTGTATGGGTGAGTGATTGGTTGTCTGAGTACCTGTATGGGTGTCTCAATGTCTGTGCGGGTGGGTGAGGGTGTGTGTAACTGCCTGTATGTATGAGTGCATGGGTGAGTCAGTGGCTCTATGACTTAGTGAGTGTGTGTGTAAGTGGCTGTATAGGTGAGTGAGTGTATTTATGGCTGTGTCAGTAAGTGAATGGATGTGTTAGTGGTATATGGGTAAGTAACTGCATATGTGAAAGGCAATATAGGTGTGTGCTGAAGTATATGAGTGACTGTATGTGTGACTAGGTGATTGTTAGTGGCCAGATGGGTGAGTGTGTGCTTGTGTCAGTGACTATATAGGTAAATGAGTATGTGTTAGTATCTGTATGAATAAATGAGTGGATGTGTGTATAACTGTATAGGTGAGTAAATGGCTGTGTGATTGACTCTATATATGAGTGAGTAGGTATGTGAGTAGCTCTATGAGTAACTGTGTGTGATTGGCTGTATGGGTGTATGAGTGGATATATCAGTGGCTGTATTAGTGAGTGAGTTGGTGTATGAGTGGCTGTATGGGTAGCTGAGTGGATGTGTTTGTAGACATATGAATCAGTGAGTGGGTGTGTAAGTACTGGTATGGGTGTGTGATTGGTTTTGAAGATGCTAGTGTAGAAGTTGGAGTGGGTGTTTAAAAGGTTATATTGGGGTATGAGTGGGTACATTAGAGATTCTGTGGATGATGTCATCAGTGATGTCATCGGGGATGTCATTTGAGATGTCATCAGTGATGTCATCAGTGATGTCACTGACCATGTAATGAGTGATGTAATATGTGAGGTCATATGAAGTGCATTGCGGGGGTGCAAGTTATAGTTAGCTCAGCTAACTATAACTGCTGAATTTCTCTGGTTTTGTTCGTGTGAAATCTGAGCCTAGCTATAACATCCCTGTATCCTTTGGTCTTTTCAGTGAATTTCTAAGGTCTTTTAAATTCTATTTCCTAACAATAACGGACCTGTAACCTTTGGTTTTTTTCAGTGAATTCCTAAGGTTTTTTAAATGCTAATTCTTAACTATAACGTCCCTGTAACCTTTGGTCTTTTCAGTGAATTTCGATGGTTTTTTAAGTAGCAATGGTGTTTGCAGAGTGGTGGGGAAAGGGGGCGGGGCCTCTTACCAGCTCTCAGGAATCCCACTGTGTAGAACTTACAGAAAGTACCAGGAGGGCTTCTTGGACCCCAAGGTCCCTTAACATCCAAGAGAACTTCATTCCCCACCCAGTAGTGTGTCAGAAGACATGTTTGCAGAGTGGTGCAGAAAGGGGGCGTAACCTCCGAAGACCTCTTAGCACACTCACTCTATGGGACTTGCTGGAGGTAACAGGAGTGATAAATGGCCCCTAACGACTCTCAGTAGCCAAAGGTCTTCATCCCCCAACTAGTACTGTGCCAGGAGGTGCATTTGCAGAGTGAAGGAGAAAGGATGTCCTTGATGATTTCACAGGTAGTGCCTGTGTGATTCTATGAGTCCCATTGCCAACGACAAACTACGAACACTGGGTGTTTTTGACAAAGTGTAAAACACATATACAGACATATTTTACATAAAGTTTTAGTGTAGCTATTTAGTAAGACACAAATTTAACTTTACCTTTGTATACATTTGTCGAAACAACTACATCAAAAATGCATTTTCCTTCTTCACAGCAACAAAGAAGGTCACAATGGCATCAGTAGTCACAAATACAAATGACAAAATGTAAAACTGAGATTTAAACATATTTTTCAGAAAGTTTGAGTAGCTGTTTAGTAACATAATTGTTTAACTTTATTTTAACACATTTACCAAAAATCAACATCTGAACTCACCAATAGAACATAACTACAAAACACCCATAAACTACCTACTCTTACCAAAACTCAAAAGGAATCAAAAACTGCTTCAAAACTAGTACAATGCATTCTCTGTGAAAAGATCCACTCTGAGGGACGAACAAAAAATATTCAAGTGGGATGACGTCCATAATCTATCATCTTAAAACCTAACATAGCAACATTCCCACCCAGAAAGTCCCTTGTGAGGTGTAGACTACTGCAACAGATCAGATCAAAATAACTTTATTCGGTTAAAATGGACTATAAAAGTGAAGCATACATACAAAATACTTAAAATTATCATGTCCAGTTTATACAATATTGTGACTCATTACTCTAAAACTCTGTGTTTTAAAAAATTTAAAAACACCCTTTTCTTATTACAATTCATACCATTTCCTTATTGACAATGCAATTCTAATGTAATTAAGTACAGCAGTGCAAATAGCAACAGTAGACAAAGAGCGTAAGAAATTAAAACCCTCCTGATAGGTGCAAGGGCGAATTTCTCTTAAGATTGGAGTAAGAAACCGCGCCCTAGGCTCTTTGTAAAGTGTGCAAAACAGCATAAAGTGCAAGGTGCATTGTTGTGCAAGGTTGTTGCAAGGACAGGGAATAAGGTTCTCGCACCATCCCGCCTGTTTAGGAAAGGCCACAAGAAAGTGCAACGTGCAAAGACGAAATCTAGTCATGAGAAAGCAGAACTGTGAATTAATAGTAAAAGACAAATAAAATTGTTGTTGTGAAGGGGACCGATCTAAATGACGTTGCGAACCTGATTGCCGTCGACACATTTTCAACTCAGCAAGATAAGCTTCTTTTATAATCGTTTTCATGTTCGTGTGAATGCTAGCAGGGTTATCATAATAATGTCCCAAACCTATCTCGTTAAATTTCTCTTTGACAAAACGGAGCCATGGAATAGCCAGGGCATTATCAAGGGTCATACAATCCCTGATAATTTCCCTTGAGAACATTACATCCTCTGACATCCAAATTTTAGCCCATAGAACTAATGGGGCAATATTAATTCGATCCGCTATAAAATCCAGCCCTACCTCAGAGTGGCAAAAGGCTGTGGGAGCACTTTTTGGGGTCATCAGCAATCTTTTTATAAACCTATTTTCTAAGGTTTGTAATTGGGTGCTTTTCTGGTATCCCCACACTCCTGCCCCGTAGGTTGCAACAGACAGGCATTTTGATTTATATAAAGTGATTAATTCCGCTACCGGCTTGTGGCCCAACTTACAAGCGAAACGGAATAGACCCTCTACTATGCGACTAGTATGCTGTACCCTTGCTGTCACAAGATGGTCCCAGCTCAATTTATTGTTAAAGACATTCCCTAAATATGTAAAATTGGACACCTTCTCAATGGTATTGCCCTTTACAATAAATTGTCTTGTTTTAGTTTGACTGGGGCCACACACCATAATATAAGATGTATTCAAATTTACTTTTAGGTCCAATGCTAACATAAAATCAGTAAAAACATTTAAGGATTTTTGGAGGCTATTGGCAGTTAGAGCCATTAGGACACTGTTGTCTGCATATGATAACAAAGGGACCGGGCTGCCTCCAATTCTAGGGAAGTCTAGTGCCTGCTCTAATAGAGAAGACTCTAGGCCATTTGTGTACAGAAGGAAGAGAAAAGGAGCCAGGATACACCCCTGACGAACTCCCTCTGTTGAAACAATAGGCCTAGTCCTCTCTCCCCAGGGCCAAATCATATAGCAACAGTAGTGGACGCATGCAGCCTACGTAAGAGGGTAATGAGAGATTCCTCAAAGCCCATTTTCCCCATCTGTGCCCATAACTTCGCCCGATTAACCGTATCAAAGGCACTGGACAAGTCCATGAAGGCAAGGTGGATTGACCCCTTCCTTGCCCTCATGTACTTGCCCATAATCAGGGACAAGTTGAGGCACTGTTCGTTCGTCCCCATGCCCCTCCTAAAGTCATATTGTGTTTGGGACATGAGCCCGGTGGTATATGCCCAGGTCTCAAGGCGTGCTAAAATAACCCTCCCCAGAACCTTGATGGTAGCGTCAATTAGGGAAATGGGCCTATAACAGGCCGGGTCGGCCTTACTTCCCTTTGTGTACACGGGTACTACTATGGCCTCCTTCCAAGAAGATGGGATGGGGCCAATTATTGCTGCTCTAAAGACACTTGACAGCAGGGGTGCCCAAAGTTGAGGGTTGCTTTTAAACAGATCTAGAGGTACCCCATCAGGGCCTGAAGCTTTCAAGCAAATCCCCTTTGCAAGGGCAACCTCATCCTCACTCACTGTCAGAGAAGAGCTAAGTTGGAATGCAGTGATTGGGTCTATTGGAACATCTAAGCATGGCTCCTGAGATATAATACCATTCGGGTTAAATATGTTTGAGAAATGAGATTCCCAAACTTCTCCCGATGTCATTGAGTCCATACCCCTAACTCCTTTTGAAAATAGGGGCCGATTTATGACCTCCCAGAAACCCCTGGTGTCTTTAAGTGCGCTAGCTCTCTCTAGGTCTTCCCAGGCTAACCTTCTCAGGGGCATATCTACAAGGGCTGGCGATAATTATCGCTCAGCGCTCTTAGCGTGAGGATAATTATCGCCGGCCAACTCTGAATTTTATCGCGGAGATAGCGTGCTATCAGCAACGCTTATCTCCAAAGCGATAAAATTCAGAGCGCAAGCTGCCAACTGTGCGATTATTGCTGGAAATCCAGCGATAATCGCACAACTTTTGGCGATAGCTTGCTGATAGGGCTACACATACTTAGCCATGATATCCACCTTCCATAGGATATCATGGGTAAGTCAGTGTCAAAGCAGGCGTAAGGGAAGTAGCGATAACAGAGGTTATCGCTACTTTTCTTGTCGCCATGCTTCGTAGCGTGAGGCTTGATAATAGGAGAAATGTCGCTTAGCGACATTTCTCCCGTTATTCTGGGGAGGAACGCCCACTTTGCATCTCATTAGAGATGCAAAGCTGGGCAATATGTGAAGGGGCGAAGAAGCATGGATTCACGCGTTAGCGCGTCCTTGCTAATAGGGCGTTAAAATTATCGCCGCTTTTCGTCCGAAAACGGACGCTAAAGCGGCGATAATTTTATCGCCAGCCCTTGTAGATATGCCCCTCAGTTCTTCTTTCCTCTGGGTAATTGTACTTTTATAAGCCTGCCTGGCCTCTTTAATCAAGGTTCTGTCACATGGGGTTACATGCAGTGCCATCTTCAAATCCTTTTGTGCCTTTGAACACTCTGCGTTGAACCATTTTGTCTCCTGGTCTTCCCTTCTGCCTATAGCCTTTGTCAGGCTTTTAGATACGTCCCTACTGATTAATTGGAAACCCTGTATAACCGTTTCTGGGGAAGAGTCTTGATGTAAGCATTTCAAAATGGAACTTAAGTTAGCTTTAACAATATTCTCCTCGAATTGGAGGGGATTTATTTTGCTCCATTTCAATCTCACCCCTTGATTTGGGTTATACTGGAGGGGCGCTCATCACCTTTTTCCTCCTGGACTGTTACACGTAGGGAGGTAATGAGGGGATTATGGTCGCTCGCGTTATTGGGCGCCACCTCAAAGCTATCAACGAAAGAAGCACATTTTCTAGATGTTAACATAAAGTCAATAACGCTTTCCCTTCCTCCGCCCATATAAGTAGGGTACTGTGTTTGGGGGCTGCTAACCAGGGTGTTAACCAAACACAGATCATTTACCATGATAATGGTATTTAAGGCTTCACCCTGTGGTGTATGTATGAAATGCGACAACGGTTGACCCTCAGTGTCCAGTAGCCCACACACTCGGTGTGGGCTATGCCGGCATAAAGTGCAATTAAAATCCCCCACCCAATAAATACACAAAGGCTGCCACTTCCCCGCTATCTTATCAATTTCATCCTTGAGAGTGGCAATGATATCACAACTGTTTTGGTCAAAGATGTTGTAATACCAGTTAATCAGCAATGTCTTGACCTGAAACAGGTTTGAAATTAAAATAAGTTGGTACCAAGGGGAGTCAATAGCGGTCTCTGCTTTAAAAGTCCCATATTTAACAGAGATAATTGTCACCAACCCTCCTTTTGCCCTCCCTGCAGGTGAAGCAATTGCATGGACATTGAAAGAGCAGTAACCGTCTAGCTCGATGTTCTCTCTATGCCATGTTTCCTGAACACAAATGATATCAAATGCCTTAACGTACTCTAGCCAAACCTCGTCCTCTAATTTTAGGCGAATGCCTGCAATATTCCAAGAAAGAATTCTAAGAGGGCGGGTTTTATGGCTCCTTGTCACTGTGCCTTCCCTATTGCTTGTAGTGGTAAGCCTGTCAGGCATGGGTTCCAGGTCATGTCCCACTGCTCCAGAATTGAGTATAAAAAGGTGGCGTAAGTGGGTCGATTCCAGTCTCAATTTCAGATATGTTAGTGTGAGTGATGGTTGTTTTATGTGAAGGAGGACCCACAGAATGTTTGGCTAACCCATTCCCTGTTATTCTAGCCACTACATTACGGTCACTCCCTAATGACCCGCCTATTCTTACCGTTTTGTCTGCATTACTTGTTTGAAAGGGTAGTCAATCTATATCTGTTAATCCGGAGAGGACCTCAAAGCGGTTAGGGTGAAGCCATGTGGAGGGCTGGGGGAGGGGATGTCTCTTCAATAATTGTGGCCATAGCTGATTGCTCTTAAAAGCCCCTTGATAGGGAGAGCAAAAGAAGCTCAGGGGGCGGGCCTGTATTTGCTCCAAAGGGGAGTCTCTGAGGTGACGCAATGCGAGGTCTGCACACATCCTATCATTGAAATTCAACACAACACAATCGCCCTCTCTGTTTTTAGGTGTTTTTTTCAACCAGCTCACCCGCCTTGCCATGATGATGTGTTTATGCCAATTTAACTGAGACTGGATTTTACTGGTACACCAATGGGCGGATTTATTAATAAGACTCTGGCAGTTTTCATGTTGTCCAGATGGGGGATATGGGACCCCTGTCAAGATCAGGGTATAAGGTGTACACTCCGGGGGCAGGTTTAAAATTGTGTTCTCACCCTGTCTGCTTAGCAGACCAGGTGCGAGACCATTTACAGGTCTTTTCCCTTTCAATAAGCTCTCCCCGCTATGTCCCTCAGGTCTTTAGAAATTGGTAGCCCCTCAAACCCCATTAAAGGTCCCCTCATGGCCGGGTGCCGTGACTAGCGGCGCCGTCAAATGTCTAGAACAGTTATCTATCTCTGAAGAAAATTCGAATGCTGTTATCGCGTTACGTGTAACTATTGGCCCATTTATTGGCCCATTTGTTAGAGCCCTCCCACCCTTGGGAAGACCAAGAGAAGCATCATCTCCTCTTTCTCCAATACCCGTAGCTAAAGGACACCCTCCACTTTGCTTACTTTGTACGGGTGAGTTCCCTGAGCTCAACAAGAGTTGTCCGAGCTGCTCCTCTATACGGTCCAGGCGTGACAAAATAGGTTCCAAAGAGTCCAACACTATTTTTCCCATTCGGTCTATCACCGTGTCCATATCAGTCTGAGACCTGGTAAACCCTCCTCCCCCACGGGATCACCCAGCAGTTCCAGTTGGGTTTTGCTTTGTTCTCTTGACCCTTGGAAGTTGGCCCATTGCGCGAAGGTCAGTCCCAGTCGGGTCAGTGTGCTTCCTTTTTCCCCCGCCGTGCTCTGGGCCCCCCAGATCCCAGTGGGTGGACATGTGGCAGCTTCCACGCCTTCTGGCACTACGCCTGAAGCGCCCTGGCTCAGGATGATAATAGTAGGTGAAAGTGAAGGTGGGGGTTGTGCCAGAGAATCAGAGGATGTAGCTGATATTGTTATGTTGGGAACCTCCATAGAAGTAACAGTCTGAGCAGTCTGCATAGTCAAAACAGTAGATGGGGGTGGAGGTTGTGGAGCTAATGAAAGTCTGCGTTCGGCAAGTTCGATTTCCTTATTAATGGCCCCCACAGCCTTCTGCAGGAAGCCATCCAAGGTAGCGTCCGTACTTTTGGGAGAAGCTGTGGGTTTTTTCCTCCCCATTACAGAGTAATACTAGATGCAGAAAATCACCAAATTTTAAAAGCAGGAGGGAAAAAAGAAGTCTTTTACCGTATCGCCACACCTCCTTACAGGAATTCTTGCTAAGGCGTCTGCTGATGGTACCAAGAGGGGACCCAGCCCAGCCTCTTGCGGGTGCAGACGGGCCCACCCTTGGCCCGGGCACGCCCGCGCGCGTCCCGCGCTGCGGGAGCCCGCGAGCAGCTTTAAGGCACCTCCGGGGGCGAGCAAATGACGTGGGTGGCAGCGGCCGCATGGGAGGCTGGGACCGGTAGTCCTGGTCCTCCTCTTCCCCACTGGTAGCTAGAGGCAACAGGCGGCGGTGACAGAACGGGCTTCCCGCACTGCGGGAGCCCGCTAGCAGCTTTAAGGCGCCTCCGGGTGCGAGCAAACGACGTGGGCGGCAGCGGCCCCGTGCGAGGCTGGGACCGGTAGTCCTGGTCCTCCTCTCCCCCACTGGTAGCTAGAGACAACAGGCGGCGGTGACAGAACGGACTACTGCAACAAATATGGCTCCAGAGTTTTCAAGAATGGCCACGTACAAAACAGCAAAAAAAATTCATAAACAAAACAGAAAATCAGGTCACTGAGATCATTGGATAATACACTTTTCAACTAAAAAAATAAAAAGAACATGCTCATTTATCCATCGTGAACATTCTTAAAGAGGAGTTCATAGTGAACAGATTTGTGCAATGCACAATATGTCACGACATTTTTAAGGGGTACAAATAAAAAATATTTTTGCAGGACTACGTCCATGCTTCACCATCTAAAAACATACCAAAGCAATAGTGTAAAAGCAGCAAGAAGGCAACTCAAGGCTGAAGGATCCCGAACTTCAATGCCAACCACAACTCTGGGGCAAAGAGTCCCTTCAGAGGTCTAATCTCAACATCCAGATTTGGCTCCACAGTTTTCCCAGGTGACATCATACTGCATGGATTGTGAAGTTGGAGTAAGTGCTGGAGAGCAGTCCATAAGAGCCCTTCTCAATGCTGCAAAGAATCATAAATGTGATTGTTATTTTTATTTTTGGCCCTTGATAGTTTTTCTACATTATCAGGCATTTTATTATCTTACAAAACGGGTATCTAATAGCTATGTGTTGTTCATTTTATTATCTTCTAATTTATTGTAACACTAGTTACATATAACTTGCCATATGGGCAAGTCAAAGCGTTCCTCTACAAATAAATACACAGCTAACTTTTGCCATTTATCATTATTTACTTTTTCATTTTTTAAATACAAGTCAACAGCCTTTGTTTAAATCTTCTAGTGTGTGCATCGACAAAAATATACAAACATCCTCTGGTGTTTTAGACCACACTGTTTAAAATTAGTAATCTCTTCTTCAAAACTATCAACTGTAATATCTGTGTCCTGTTCTACAACTCCTCCTCTTAACAACTCTTCATTTTCCCTAGAATCTTGCTGAGGAGCAAAGAAACGAATCTGCACATCATCACAAACCTTTACTACATCTGCCACAGTACCATACAAAAGTGCTCTATTCATTTCTCCTAAACATAAAGCAGGATTTTTCCATAATACAGCCTCCTAACTAAAGTTAACGTTGTTGAGTGGTGTACAACTAACATTCTGAAATGATAAAAAGTGCTCTGGCACACTTTGTTTGATAAACATGCTAGTGAGTGTCCCTGCAAATTTGTATGCTTTCTAATCTTGCAAGGATACAATCCTTGTAAAGTACTTATTTTCTGTTTTAAACTTCACCTTGGAAAGATATGTAGAAATGTCCTTAGTATATCAATGAATTGCTATTGAATACTACAAATGCTACTACAATTCCATTTCTGTACAGGCGCTTGACTCCACCTTCCTACTACCTGTTCTCTAATAACTTGTTCTACATTTGTAGGTACCAACACCTCTTTCGCTATAGGAGTGCCATTCTTCATTTCATTTTCAATCAATAAAGGGTTCTGGCCCTCAATCAGCAAGGCTAGGCCAATACATAATCCAAAACAGCACAAAAATGCCAATACTGATACTATTCATTGAATCACATCCCACAATCACACGTGACACTCGTAGTGATTGAAGCTATATTAATTAGAGATTTTTTTTATTTCTTATTATGTTCAATTTATCTTTTCAAAGTTTTGTTATTTAATAAATCATTAAAAATCAATAACAATCCAAACATTTAAATGGACCATACAGCGACAATACCATATTTACAATAACAAAAACAAATTACACTAAATACACCAAATTTCAGCCAGCTCAAATCACCCACAAACTGAAAGAAAGAACAAGAAAAGAATAGAAAAAACCAAGGGAAAGTGTAAGAAAATCACACAATAAAGAAGGAATATAATACTCTCCCAGGAATGTTGGTCAAACAGTTAGATGTTCTGTTTTTACCTAGGAATCACTCAGTAATACATTGTTTGTAACCCAGACACCTCTCATTTGTTATCATACTTATTTAGACACAACAACAAAAAGGTCTACGCGTTTCAAACCCAATAATTATTTTCGGGTTTTCCTCAGGACCTGGGAAAATGAGCTGTAAAAATAAACAAAAAGTGCATGTGTTACACAATTGTACCTTTCAAACACACTCATACACCTCTATTAAAATCAAAAACCATCTCTACCTTATTCATTCACCGCGACGGCACCCATAGTGCTTCACAGCTGATTTTAATCCAAAGATGTTGTTTCTGCAGAAACCAAAATTTGTTCAACAGATGATCCAAATCAAGGTCATAATACCCATTTTTCATTCATAGTTCAATATCAAGCAAATCCGTTTTAGCATGTTATCACCCGAAGCTCTAATTACCTTCAAGAAAACGCTTCCTGGCCCAGTTTTAATTGAATCCTATGGCAGGCAGACGCAGACTGGCGGTTTTCGGCACACCACTAAAACATAATAAAAACGACTTTACTGCAGTGCTCTCGCTATTTTTAAAGTAATGCAGCAGTCACTCATAACCGAATCAAACGTACCTAAATGGAAGCGGAATATAACGCTGTCCAGTGCGTAGCCCATTATAAGTAAATTCAGCCCGACATAGTCCACAACCAAAAAGATGTAAAAACCGCTTTTAAGTTTTAAGATTACGACATAAGGGTTCTTTTTTCAAATAGCGTTGTATACGCAAACTAAATAGCTACCTTTCACTTCCTTAATCACGCCGCTGCCACAAACGCCTTCCTCTCGCAGAGATCGGTGATTCATACTGTGTTAAGGCGCCTTTATTCAAACGCAATTCTGCACGCTTCATCACATGCCGTCATCATTAGCCGCCTTCTCTTAAAGAGTGTAGTCAATTCAAGACTTTATTGTCTCGAGCAACGTGACATACATTGTTTATAAATCAAAGATTTATAACACTGCTTGAAAGGTATCCGCGTTGTTTCAAGTACCGCAACTTTTATGATGTCCTTATAAAGTGTAAATAGTATCTAGCGGAAATCGATGTTTAATCGTACCGAGTTTGAGCGCCTTTATTCAAACGCATAGCTGCGCGCTACGTCACATGAGGTCATCATTAGCCGCCTTCTCTTAAAGAGTATAGTCAATTAAAAACTTTATTGTTCCGAACAAAGTGACATGCATTGTTTACAAATCCACAATTTATAATATAACACTGCTTGAAAATTTATAAATTCCAGATGGTAACTAGCGGCAATCGATACTAATAGTTGACCATGGTATGATATGGGTACTGAAATCATTGGTAATCGGGGACTTTATCAGACATCATAACAATTAACCAAAACATCCAAGCTGAGGTAGTTGACCGTTACATTGTTAATTATCAAACCGGTAGGTAGCATGTGGCTGGCAGAACGTTACAACATTTCACGATCACCAAGATGTCCATCCAACACCTGAATGGCACCTGCATTATTACAAGTTATAAATCTCAGACAATTCCTTGAGTCCATCAACAGCAGTATTCTATTTAACAATCAACATAGCTTCCCTTTGTAATAGTGTTCTTTCAATATCTCCTCCACGAGGGTTAATCTCAATTTTTGACAAAATAGTCCATTTGAGATCATTTATATCATGATTTTTTGATACCCAATGATTCACCAAGGGTGCATTGGCCACTGTTCTCCGAATTCTGGACATATGTTGGGTGATTCGCTGGCGTGCTTCTTGATTTGTTTTGCCAATATAAAGTTTAGGACATGGGCATACAATTCCGTACACTACATTTTTACTTTTGCAATTAGTGAACAGATCAGGTGTCATTCACATGTTGGATGGACATCTGGGTGATCGTGAAATGTTGTAACGTTCTGCCAGCCACATGCTACCTACTGGTTTGATAATTAACAATGTAACGGTCAACTACCTCAGCTTGGATGTTTTGGTTAATTGTTATGATGTCTGATAAAGTGCCCGATTACCAATGATTTCAGTACCCATATCATACCATGGTCAACTATTAGTATCGATTGCCGCTAGTTACCATCTGGAATTTATAAATTTTCAAGCAGTGTTATATTATAAATCGTGGATTTATAAACAATGCATGTCACTTTGTTCGGAACAATAACGTTTTTAATTGACTATACTCTTTAAGAGAAGGCGGCTAATGATGACGTCATGTGACGTAGCGCGCAGCTATGCATTTGAATAAAGGCGCTCAAACTCGGTACGATTAAACATCGATTTCCGCTAGATACTATTTACACTTTATAAGGACATCATAAAAGTTGCGGTACTTGAAACAACGCGGATACCTTTCAAGCAGTGTTATAAATCTTTGATTTATAAACAATGTATGTCACGTTGCTCGGGACAATAAAGTCTTGAATTGACTGCACTCTTTAAGAGAAGGCGGCTAATGATGACGCCATGTGACGTAGTGCGCAGAATTGCGTTTGAATAAAGTATGAATCACCGATCTCTGCGAGAGGAAGGCGTTTGTGGCAGCGGCGTAATTAAGGAAGTGAAAGGTAGCTATTTAGTTTGCGTATACAACGCTATTTGAAAAAGAACCCTTATGTCGTAATCTTAAAACTTAAAAGCGGTTTTTACATCTTTTTGGTTGTAGACTATGTCGGGCTGAATTTACTTATAATGGGCTACGCACTGGACAGCGTTATATTCCGCTTCCATTTAGGTACGTTTGATTCGGTTATGAGTGACTGCTGCATTACTTTAAAAATAGCGAGAGCACTGCAGTAAAGTCGTTTTTATTATGTTTTAGTGGTGTGCCAAAAACCGCCAGTCTGCATCTGCCTGCCATAGGATTCAATTAAAACTGGGCCAGGAAGCGTTTTTCTTGAAGGTAATTAGAGCTTCGGGTGATAACATGCTAAAACGGATTTGATTGATATTGAACTATGAATGAAAAATGGGTATTATGACCTTGATTTGGATCATCTGTTGAACAAATTTTGGTTTCTGCAGAAACAACATCTTTGGATTAAAATCAGCTGTGAAGCACTATGGGTGCCGTCGCGGTGAATGAATAAGGTAGAGATGGTTTTTGATTTTAATAGAGGTGTATGAGTGTGTTTGAAAGGTACAATTGTGTAACACATGCACTTTTTGTTTATTTTTACAGCTCATTTTCCCAGGTCCTGAGGAAAACCCGAAAATAGTTATTGGGTTTGAAACACGTAGACCTTTTTGTTGTTGTGTCTAAATAAGTATGATAACAAATGAGAGGTGTCTGGGTTACAAACAATGTATTACTGAGTGATTCTTAGGTAAAAACCAGAACATATAACTGTTTGACCAACATTCCTGGGAGAGTATTATATTCCTTCTTTATTGTGTGATTTTCTTACACTTTCCCTTGGTTTTTTCTATTCTTTTCTTGTTCTTTCTTTCAGTTTGTGGGGGGATTTCAGCTGGCTGAAATTTGGTGTATTTAGTGTAATTTGTTTTTGTTATTGTAAATATGGTATTGTCACTGTATGGTCCATTTAAATGTTTGGATTGTTATTGATTTTTAATGATTTATTAAATAACAAAACTTTGAAAAGATAAATTGAACATAATAAGAAATAAAAAAAATCTCTAATTAATATAGCTTCAATCACTACGAGTCTCACGTGTGATTGTGGGATGTGATTCAATGAATAGTATCAGTATTGGCATTTTTGTGTTGTTTTGGATTCTTCATTTCATAGCATTGTCCTCTGTAATCAATAGCATGAACCAATCTATTATCCTGGAGATAGCTTTCTTCATTAAAGAAAGACTCTGTACTAGAACTATGTATGCATTCACCACTAAAAACTGTACAAAATTTACTTCTATTCACTAATCTTTTTTTCTGGTTTTGTCTCCTCAAGTACAACACCATTTTGTCAAGAGTCTTCATTCTATTTATAATTTTTTTAAAACCTGACCTTCAAAGCAAAGGCATTATCAACTGCTCACTCAACTCGCTCTTTCGTTTCACAGAGTGTCTCCTTCTTCCATACTTCTTAATATTTCTCTGTAGATTTATAAATACTTTACTATGAAACATCCTAGCTCTGATTTCCTTAAACTGCTTCTGTTTCCTGGTTAAGGTGTATACATCTTTCCTATATTCTTTCCTGTTCTTGCTATGTAGATTTTGTCCATTTTTATTCTTTTTCAGAGTTTGAATTTTATTTTCATTATTTCATAATCTTTGGAAATGTCCACATATATTTTTAAGAAATTAGTTTGTCCTCTTAGCAATAGCTCTTTTTTCGTTCACCACTTTTTCTTCATGTTGCCCCTTTTAAGTCTCAGTTCTGCATAGATACTGTTCTTGCTTCTGTTCCTTTTCCCTCCGAGCTTTTTTATGCAATCTGTCTGTAATTATACAGTTATTGTTCTGTAAAAAAAAACACTATATTTGATTTTTTTTTCTAGCCAATGTACCAGCGACTTTACTAATGGCTTACACAAAATACAAAAATAGTTTTTATATGATGTTGCAGTTTTAAATCTACAAATCAACCTTCCTACATATCTACAAGCACTTATTTCAATGTACCAATGCTAAACCAAAACACAAACCTTAAGTTATTACTTACCTTTTAATATTATAGCACCCTCTCCTACTACACAGCTGCACCATATCTCAGTTCTCATGTGTAGAAAGCTGGCTCTGTATATACTATACAAAAAAGTAAGATATAGTGTGCAGAGAGTCCAGTGGATCCCCAAAGGTAGGCAGAGGCTAAAGTAGAAAATACCTTACTCTCTATTTGTGGTAGTGTGGGCGAGCAGTAAGGCTTTATCAGAGGCTAGTGTTAGGCATTTATTGTACACACTCAGGTAAGAAATGATTTCACACATTCAAAGACTGAACTCTGACCAATGTGTTCTGTATAAAAATATTATTTAGTTGTATTTTATTTCTAGAACCAAGCCCGGCCTGGTGCAGGTAAGTGCAATAATACTTTACAGGAATAATACAATTGAATGCAGTTGTATGTAATTGGTTTGAATACAGGTAGGAAACATATTCAGAAACAGTTGAAATTACTTTTCAGTTACTTTGCAGTTACTGTATGATTACTTATTAGATTACTTTTCAAGTTACTATCTCTACTCAGTGTGGTATGCCTGGATATCACACTGGGACATTTCCTAAATAAAAGGTAAGTAAATCAGTTTTTCTAAGTAAGCAGTTTCTTAAGGTTTCATACAATTGTCCAACTCCACACCTATAACATTTTTCACAGAAAAGCAGTTAATGCAATCCTATGGGAGGAAATGAAGTTATCGGCTTACTATTAAGGACTTAGTTTTGGGAGTTGATTTTCTGGGCGGGGGGGGGGGTCCCTGTTCCTTTCACTGGGGATTCTCCGGTTTGAACAAACACTGCAGGCTCGGGCACGAAGATCTTCTGTAGGCGACCACCATTGGAGAGGTAAGTTGAGATGTTGTGGGATGCTTGGACACCATCGGTTGGGACACCCAAGGCCTTGGGGCATCAGGTGCAGGGGTGTCTTTTGGCATCGGGTTTTTCTTACCAGCTCCGGTCGCGGTCAGGGCGATCCTCGAGAAAGAGGCTGTAGGCGTCGTCAGGAGACTCGAGGCAGGTCAGGGATCACCAGATCCCAGGTCAAGATCGCCAGGGAGACCTCCTCGTGGTGTTGGGCCACTCAAACTCGGGCCATGGGCGTCAGGTGCAGAGTGGTGCATACTCACAGATTTGGTAAATATCAATGAGAACTAGCTTATTAGTGGAAGCTAGGTGTCCATGTCAGGAGGAAAAACCTTTTGTTGTTTTTGAAGAGCCTCACCCACCAACCTAGTTGGTGGCATGCTTCATCATCGGGTCCCACCCAAGGCACCGAGTTCACCATGGGTGTGCTTCGACGCCTGACTACAGCAGAGCTGGTTCTGTGTAGTGAGAGTGCAGGAAAGTGAATGAATGTGAGTTAAAAGCTGTCCAATGGGTCCCGTTTGACTAAAGGATTTTAATAATGGGCCCTTGGCAGTATTAAAAACAACAAGGCGGATATGTGAGGAGGTACAATTATGTCTCCAATATCCTGTAAACATAAGAATGAGGTCTATATGTTTCAGCCAGACTGCTGTGTATGCTGGCTTTCGTCAGGACCTATGTGTACAGTGAGTTAGTGGTGGTCAGGTGTGGTTTGTTTGACCAGGTATGTGTCGCACGCGCCAAGGTGCGTATAAATGAGGAAGGAAATGTTCCTCTTTTTGCTCAAAACCTGTTGGGAAAAAAACAACAAACAGAACAAACAGACATAGACATTAAGTAATTGTAGCTTATCATATTCGCACACTAGTAATGTGACTAGATGAGCGCCGTGTCTGTACACTATGCGGCAAATTAGCGGTAGTGAAACGGATAGTGATGCTTGTGAGAAAGTGGCTGTTATTTAATGCCGATTATTATGCGCTACTGTGCCTTGATCGATAGCGTCGAGTTTATCGGTATGTTCGTGGTTTTAATAACATAAAGAAAGAGAAAAGGTACAATGCTTACAATGAGATTTTCAGAGTGAGCAACATGAATCCCGTGGAAGGGGGGGCCGGACCTGTAGTCGCACATTCGTCAAGATCTCTAGCCTGCTCCTCATACCTACAGCGGCCTGCTACCGGGATTCCATAGATGCAGACAGGTATCTCGGAGCCGGTTTAAGTAATTCCTGTTTTAGCCAGGTGCCGTGAATGATTGCGGGCGTGCCTGTCATGGCGACTGGCGTCCTCATGTGCGCGTCATCATGACTAGCGTCCTTGTGTGGTGAAAATTAAGACTGTGAGATCTTCAGTGGGTGTCTGGAGGACATTGTGTAAATAAAATTTGTGTTCAGTGAAATTATGTGTCCATAGACTTAAATTGTATTTGTCGGAAGCTCATGAGATCTGGGTCATTCAAAATTTAGTAGGAAAGTAATTAACGCACCACCGCCTAATGACCCAGTGGCAGGCCTGTGTCAGGCCTTCATAGTGAATCTGACAAGCCTGTCCTGTGTGCTACTTTGTCTGCTTGAATGTATTTGGAGTAGCCACGGTGCCTAGCGGCTACTTTTGACCCGAAGTATGAGTCCAAAGTGTGTGTGATATTCAGGTCAGACATTTAAGAGTGGCAGGGGTGTATGGTTATGAGAGGAGCTAGTACGCTCCTAATTGCCCCTGTGTTTGCAAGGGACATAGTGGCCCCAGTTAAATACCTTGAATGGAGGAGCATGATTACTCTTATGTGAAGTGGCACTCGTGTCCCGGTGGTGACCCAAAATGGTACCTGTCACTCAGGCTGTGATGTTGGCGGCACTCACTTTGGGATAAAGACGAGTCGCCATGGCGCTGTGTGTGCCTTTTAAGATGTTCTCAGTAGTCCTGTCCAAGTAAAGGTTTATTGACGTCATCATCGGAATAGGGTGTGTGCATTTTCTTAGGTACCCTGTCTCATGTCATGGGTGAGCGGTTTGCACGTGTGGTAAGAGGATGCTGCATTCCTTCAGTGTTTGCTGAGGGCATTCCAAGGGATGTTATCGTTGAGTCCTGATATGTGCGTGGACAAGCGATAGATTCAGCGTTGTTCTTTCTGGAGTAGGAGGTTGTCATCTGTCCTGTTGTTAACTCCAATTTTCTCGATCACAGTCCATCTGAGGTCGTTGGGTGTGTGTCCTCTCTGGATGAAATGTTCCATCATCCTTGTGGTGTTCCTCTTGCAGCGTATGTTGCTGCGATGTTCGCCAATCCTATTCTTGATTTTTCTGCTTGTCATCCCGATATAACGAAGTTTACAGGGGCATTCGATGAGGTACACCACAAGTGTCGAGTTGCAGTTTGTATGTTTCCTTAGGTGCCATGTTTTGCCCTCCTCGAGATCCAGCGCCTTTGTGGCTCTGGTTAGGTGGCAGACGCAACAGTTCCCACATGGATAATGCCCCACTATGTTGGGTAAACCCCAATGCGTTAAGGACAGTGCTGTCCTTAGGGGTGTGGGGTTCTCTGGGGCGGGTGGACACTAGTCTGCCCTTCAGGCTGCCCGCTCTTCTATATGAGAACATTGGTTGGTCCCATTTTAGTGCGCCTGTGTTCAGAATGCGCCAGTTTTTGCAGATTATTTTGGCCACTCTATTTGAGACAGGGTTGTATGTGGTCACACATGTGAGGGGTATGGTATCATCCTCTTTTCTGTTGTCCTCCAGTAGTGCTTCCCGGTTTTGGTTCCGTGCTCTTTTCTTCGTAGAACGGATGATTCTCTCAGGGTATCCTCTTTGGCTCAGTTTGGCGACCAGGTTGGAGGACTGTTTTTGGTAGTCCTCAGTGCGGCTGCAGTTTCTTCTGATACGTAGGAACTGGCCATTGGGGAGATATTCCCTGAGTGGACGAGGGTGGAAACTCTCGAAATTCAGTAGGGAATTCCTAGCCGTAGGTTTGTAAAATGTCGTAGTCTGTAGTGATCCTTCCTTGGCTTCAATCGTAAGATCCAGGAAAGCCAGGCTAGGTGCACTCATGAGCTAGTGAATATTAGGTAGGGATCCCGGCTGTTTAACCACGTTAGGAAGGTGGCTAGTGAGTCCTCCTTCCCGGTCCATATCATCAGGATATCGTTGATGTAGCGACGCCAGAACTTGATGTTGGAACTGAATGGGTTGTGAGGGGGCAGGATGTGTGTTGTCTCAAAATGGTACACGTACAGTCCTGCCACACATGGGGCGAAAGTACTGCCCATTGATGTCCCGTTCGTCTGGAGGAAGAAATCCCCCTCAAATTCGAAATAATTTTCCTTAAGGGCAAGTGTGGCGCACTGTAGGATGAATTCCCTGGGCATGACAAACTCCTATGTGGTTCCTCCCAGCATCCGTTCGATGATTCGTAAGGTCTCGTCCTGTGGCAGGCTGGTATAGAGACTTTCTATGTCTAACCCTACCAAGAACTGTGTGTTTGGATCAAAAGGTGTGTCTCTGATAAGGTTCAATAGGTGTTTGGTGTCCTTAATGTATGTAGAGGATTTTTGCACCAGAGGATTAAGGTAGAAATCACAGAAACGTGACAGGGGCTCCAGAAGGGAGTTTATTCCCAACACAATGGGGCGTCCTGGAGGTGGTCTGGTCTCCTTGTGGATTTTTGGTACTGTATAAAAGTACGGTGTTCTAGCTTTCTTGGTACACAAGTACTCTGCCTCCTGTTTGGAGATGTGGTTCCTTGCTTCTGCTGTTTCCACTACAGAGATGATGGTGTTTCTGAGCCTCTCAGTGGGGTCTTCCCTGAGTTGTCTGTAGTTCTGCTCATCGCTTAGGAGTCGTCGGCATTCGTTGGTGTAGTCTACTTTGTCCTGTATGACTATGCCACCCCCCTTGTCTGTAGGTTAGATGACGATGTTGGGGTTGTTCTGGAGATTGCTCACAGCCTCCCGGTCTTTGGCAGTGAAGTTGTTGTAGGTTTTTGGTTCTTGAATCTCTCCTATCTGGTTGTAGACTGCTTGTTCAAATGTGGCAATCTCCCCGGGGAGGCAGGATGGGGTTGGACAAAAGGTGGACTTCAATTTCAGACCAGTTTCGTTGGTGTCAGAGACTTGCTCTCTTGGTGTCTGTTGTTCAAAAAAAGCCTTGAGTTTGAGTTTCCTGAAGAATTCCGCCAGCTCAATGTGTAATTGGAACTTGTCCAGGCATGTCGTGGGAACAAATGAAAGGCCCTTGTTAAGTACTTGTTCCTCCGTGGGCATCAGTGGTGTTGTTGATAGGTTGAATACCAGGGTGGGTGTCTCGTGACTGCTGTTTGTTATCTCAGTCCACTCTGTCCTGGTTGGGGTTCCTTGGACTTGCTTCTTGTGTTCGCACCCACTGTACCTGCTTCTTCTGCCTAGTGTACCCGTTGTTGGTCCCTTCTCCTTCGCCTTGCTCTCCGTCCTCTCCCTAAAAAAGGAGGTGGTCTCTGATTTTGCGGGAAGTAGTTCTGGGGTCCAGGGTGGTATGGAGGATGCCATCCTAGAAAGGGGTTGTGGGGTGGGTGGTTATACATGGCGGGTGGGTAAATTTGGCCCTGTTGGGGGTATGCGTCCCATGGTTGCTGCCATCTGTAGGGTTTTCCTCTGCCTCTTGTTCTGTGGGTGTTTCCTGAGCTAGAACCGCTGGAAACAGATGTATTCTCTCCTGAGGCATCTGATGATGTGTCCTGTTTGTTAGGGACGGTGTAATTATCATCGGCATAAGGGTATACCTTAGTGTATGCAAATTTCTTAAGGTCCTTCTGGAACTTAGTGATCTTTGACTGAGTCAGGTATTCTTTGTACTCAGTCATTTCCTTGTTGGTCTTGTCCAGTTTTTTCTTAAAGGATGTGATGGTTGTCCTAAAGTGGGGATACATGTTGCTCACTCTGAAAATCTCATTGTAAGCATTGTACCTTTTCTCTTTCTTTATGTTATTAAAACCACGAACATACCGATAAACTCGACGCTATCGGTCAAGGCACAGTAGCGCATAATAATCGGCATTAAATAACAGCCACTTTCTCACAAGCGTCACTATCCGTTTCACTACCGCTAATTTGCTGCATAGTGTACAGACACAGCGCTCATCTAGTCACATTACTAGTGTGCGAATATGAGAAGCTACAATTACTTAATGTCTATGTCTGTTTATTCTGTTTGTTGTTTTTTTCCCAACAGTGTCTGAGCAAAAAGAGGAACATTTCCTCCCTCATTTATATGCACCTTAGCGCATGCGACACATACCTGGTCAAGCAAACCACACCTGACCACCACTAACTCATCGTACACATAGGTCCTGACGAAAGCCAGCATAAACAGCAGTCTGGCTGAAACATGTAGACCTCATTCTTATGTTTACAGGATATTGGAGACATAATTGTACCTCCTCACATATCCGCCTTGTTGTTTTTAATACTGCCAAGGGCCCATTATTAAAATCCTTTAGTCAAACGGGACCCATTGGACAGCTTTTAACTCACATTCATTCACTTTACTGCACTCTCACTACACAAAACCAGCTACGCTGTAGTCAGGCGTCGAAGCACACCGAAGGTGCACTCGGTGCCTTGGGTGGGACCCAATGATGAAGCATGCCACCAACTAGGTTGATGGGTGAGGGTCTTCATAAAAAACAAAAGTTTTTTCCTCCTGACATGGACACCTAGCTTCCACTAATAAGCTAGTTCTCATTGATATTTACCTATTGCACCAGGGGAAGTGAACTAGCCCACATTATTCCTCTCTCTCCCGTTTGATCATTACGCGCAGATTTGGCCAGAGTCTGTTGGTGAGCAAATCCGGTGCTCACAGGAGACACAGTCTTTTCAGTGAAGGCAAGGCAGGTCCTCCGGGTTTTGGGGGGCTGCTGCTGCAGGACACACCGGGATTCTGCTGGAGCAGGTCGAGATCGGGACAGGCAGGTTGGCCTATGGCAAAGTCAGTTGGCGTCCTCCTCTTCTTCCTTCAGCACGGCTGTTCAGTCCTTCTTCTTCTTGTTCTTGTCGGAGGAGGCAAGGTTCGGGGTTGCAAGGTAGGGGCGTTTCAGGGAGGTACAGGTTGAGACCAATGGGTCCCTTCCTTTTGGTGGGTAAGCACCCTATTATGCCACCCTCATGTGGGAGGGGGGCATAAGCCTCACTCTAGTTTGCTGGGTCCACCCATCTTCAAGATGGCAGTGACTGAGAGTTGTGCTTCACCTCGCCTCTCCCACCTGAGGCATATGGTTGGCCAAGGTGGGCACGCCTCTCCTCCAATCTTGGTTTTCCCTCTGATTGTCCCACCCAAAGTGGGGGTCAGAACCAGTGGGGGCCAGTTGCTGGGAGCAGCAAATGGCTGGGGCAGGTCACAAAAGTGGCAAGCCTTTGAATCTTTCCCTTTGTGGGCCCTGCCCATCCTAGGGGAGGAGGCTTGGCACCTCTGCCCAGGATTTGCTTTGTTTCAGGACCCCGAGAGTGGGAGGCTCTCGACCCAGGGGTCCAGAAACATGTCTGGGGGTAGCAGCTGGCGAGCAGCCAGTCAGCCAAGACACTAGAGTCAGGTCTTTTTTCAGTTGGCATCTCTAAGATGCCCTCTGACTGCATTTTTCATTAAATCCTACACTGTATCAGTGTGGGTTTAATGTGCTGAGAAGTTTGAAATCAATCAATCATATCATTTGTATCATTTGTAAAGCGCACTACTCACCCGTGAGGGTCTCAAGGCGCTGGGGTGGGGAATGCTGCTACTGCTCGAAAAGCCAGGTCTTGAATTCAAACTTCCCAGTTTTAACTGAAGCCATTGTGGAGCTGTGGAGTTCGTAATGACAAACTTCCAGACCATATACTCTTTATGGCTTTACTGCACTTACCATGTCTAAGAATGGACTAATGGACTTAGACACTGTAGGGGCACAGGGCTCATGCACCTGTAACCTCACCAGTGGCATACTACACCCAGCTAGAGGGGTGGCTGACCTATGCCATAGGCAGTAGGTTGTAGGCATGGCACACATGGATATGTGCCATGTTGACTCTTCACTTTGTTCTGCACCAAAACACGCAGCCTGCAGTGGCAGTGTGTGTGTGTGTGTGCCAGGTTACAGGGCCTCCAAGGGTGGCATAATATGTACTGCAACCCTTTGAGGCCTTCCCTGGTCACAGTGCCCTTAGTACCCATGGTACCTTTTACAAGGAACTTACATGTGGTCAGAGAGTTGCCAATTAGGGTGTGCAACAGTACAGATTTAGGGAAAGAACATAGTCCCTGGGTACCTGATTGGCAGGAACCCAGGGCACACTTAGTCAAAGAGCATCATCATTAGGCAAAAAGTGGGGGGCAACCATGCAAAAAGGGGCACTTTCCTACACAACCCCCCAAATGAAAGAGGATGAGACTATTCTTTACCTAGAGAGTCTTCATTGTCTAAGTGGAAGAACATGGAAAGTCCATCTGCATTGGCATGGGCAGTCCCAGGTCTATGCTCCACTGTGATGTCCATTCCCTGTAGGGAGATGGACCACCTCAAAAGTTTAGGATTTTTACTTTTCATTTGCATTAGCCATTTGAGAGGTCTGTGGTCAGTTTGACCTGTGAAGTGAGCACCAAACAAGTATGGTCTAAACCTTTTCAGGGACCAAAGCACAGCAAAGGCCTCCCTCACAATGGCACTCCAACGCTGCTCCCTGGGGAGATACCTCCTAATTATAAAAGCATCAGGCTGGTCTTGGCCATCATCATTGGTCTGCGATAGGACCACTCCTATCGCTAGCATCAGAGGCATCAGTCTGCACAATGAACTGCTTGGTGTAGTCTGGAGGTTTGAGAATTGGTGCCTAGCACATTGCCTCTTTCAGGGTGTCAAAAGCCTTTCGACAGCTAACTGTCCAGTTTACCTTTTTGGGCATCTACTTGGAGATGAGTTCTGTGAGGGGTATCACAATGGATCCATACCCTTTCACAAACCACCTGTAGTACCCAGTCAAGCCAAGGAATGCCCTGACTTGGGTCTGGGTTGTTGGAGCCTTCCAGTCCAGGATGGCCTGAATCTTGGGTTGTAGGGGTTGCACTTGGCTTTCACCAACAAGGTGGCCCGAGTATACAACTGTGCCCTGCCCCATCTGGCATTTGGATGCCTTGATAGTTAGGCCTGCAGTTTGCAGGGTTTTTAAAACCTTCCTCATTTGGATCAGGTGATCCTGCCAGGTGGAGCTAAAGACAGTCATATCATCAATATATGCTGCACTAAGGCCTCCAATCCAGCAAGGAGTTGATTCACTAACTTTTGGAAGGTGGCAGGGGCATTCTTTAAACCAAAGGGCATAACAGTAAACTGATAATGCCCACCAGGTGTGGGAAAGGCTGTTTTCTCTTTGACTCCTGGGGCCATGCCAATCTGCCAGTACCCTGCAGTTAAGTCAAAGGTACTAAGAAATGTGGCTGCACCCAATTTATCTATCAACTCATCAGCCCTGGGTATGGGGTGAGCATCTGTCTTGGTGACAGAGTTGAGACCTCTGTAGTCCACACAGAACCTAATTTCTCTCTTTCCGCCCTGTGGCTGAGGTTTGGGGACTAAGACCACTGGGCTGGCCCAAGGGCTCTCAGAGAGTTCAATAAACCCTAACTCCACCATCTTGCAGACTTCAGCTTTGATGCTCTCCTTAACTTGATCAGACTGTCAATAGATTTTATTTTTGACAGGTACACTGTCCCCAGTGTCCACATCATGGGTACACCAGTGTGTCTGACCAGGGGTCAAGGAGAAGAGCTTAGCATACTGCTGTAAGACATGCTTACAGTCAGCCTGCTGTTGGGGAGTAAGGATGTCTGAACAGACAACTCCATCCACTGGCCCATCTTTGGGGCTGTAAGAGAAGAGGTCAGGGAGAGGTTCACTCTTAGTCTCCTGATCATCATCAGTAACCATCAGCATGCCCTGTCATGGAAAAGCTTTAGGCGGTTCACATGGATCACCCTCTTGGCGGTCCTGCTTGTGCCCAGGTCCAACAAGTAGGTGACCTCACTTTTCTTTTCTAAGATGGGGTAAGGGCCACTCCATTTGTCCTGGAGGGCCCTTGGTGTCACATGCTCCAAAACCCACACCTTCTGCTGTGGTTGGAATTCCACCAGTGCAGCTTATTGGTCATAACAGAGCTTCTGGAGCTCCTGGCTGGCCTCAAGATTCTTGGAAGCTTTTTCCATGTACTCTGCCATTCTGGACCTTAGGC
This sequence comes from Calotriton arnoldi, assembly GCA_963921515.1. Lineage (NCBI taxonomy): Eukaryota > Metazoa > Chordata > Amphibia > Caudata > Salamandridae > Calotriton > Calotriton arnoldi. Next base: position 195,581 of record CAWUFW010006690.1, on the reverse strand, counting down.
CTAGTACATAGTCCGCAATATCCTGTTTGGGTTCTTGAAGAGGCTTTTCCCAACCCTCTTTAACAAGACAGAGTGGTCCCCTAACAGGGTGGCCAAACAGAAGTTCAAAGGGGGGAAACCCTACTCCCTTCTGAGGCACCTATCTGTAGGCGAAAAGCAAGCATGGCAAGAGGACATCCCATCTCCTTTTGAGTTTTTCAGGGAGCCCCATGATCATGCCCTTCACGGTCTTGTTAAACCTTTCAACAAGACCATTGGTTTGTGGATGATACGGTGTAGTAAACTTGTACTGCACTCCACAATCATTCCACATGTGTTTGAGGTATGCAGACATGAAGTTTGACCCCTTGTCTGAAACCACCGCCTTAGGAAACCCTATCCTGGTGAAGACACCAATGAGGGCCTTGGCTACTGCAGGAGCTGCAGTAGTCCTATGGGAAATTGCTTCAGGATACATGGTGGCATGATCCACTACCACCAGTATAAACTTGGTTCCTAAGGCTGTGGGAGGTTCAAGTGGACCCACTATGTCCACGCCTACCCTTTCAAAGGGAACCCCCAACCAGTGGTAGTGGAATTAAGGGGGCCTTTGGGTATCCACCTGTTTTGCCTCTGGCTTGACAGGTGACACAGGTGCTGACAAACTCCTTTACTTTCTGGGACATCTGGGGCCAGTAAAAGAGGCTAACTAGACTGTCCCCAGTCTTGGTCTGGCCAAGATGCCCAGCCAGGGGTGTGTCATGGGCCAAAGTGAATAAAAACTCTATGTACATCTGAGACACTACCACTCTCCTAGTGGCACTAAGTTTGGGGTCTCTGGCCTCAGTATACAGGACTCCCTCCTCCCAATAGGCTCTGTGGGTACCACTGGCATCTCCCTTTTCCTGTGCAGCAGCTTGCTGCATCAGGCTCTCAAGAGTTGGACAGCTCTTATGCCAAGGCACAGCTGTTCCCAGTGGGTCCCCCTAGGCCTAAGAGTTCAACTTGGTTAGGGTCAAGTTCCATGGGCCCAGTTCACTCTGGGGCTGCCAAGTCCTCTCCTTGAGGAGAGGGGTCCTGAATCTTTTCCTGTCTAGAAGCTGGTTCCCCAGCCTTTGTACCTCTTCTCTTGGAAGGTTGGGCCATTCTGTCCGGCTCCAACACTTCTTTTTTACCATGTTTTCAGCTCTGTGCTCTAGTCTTGACACACACAATCTCAGGGATGTCCAGCATTGCTGCATGGGTTTTTAATTGTACCTCAGCCCATGCTGAGGTCTCCAGGTCATTTCCAAGCAGACAGGCAGCTGGAAGCTTTGGAGAGGCGACTACCTGTTTCAGGCCAGTAACCCCCCCTTCTAACGTTACCATAGCCATGGCATGGTTAGTAGTAACACTGTCAGCGTTGGTGACTGGATAAGACTTTCCAGTCAGGTATTGCTCTAGGGAAACCAGTGTGTCTCTCACCATGGTGATACTGGCACCAGTATCCCTCTGGGCTTCTATCCTAGTCCCATTTATCCACGGGTATTGTAAATACTACTTTAAGTTGGGAGGCCACACAGCTGAAGTGGCAACCTCAACTTCACCCTCAGTGACTGGAACTGCTTCAGTGGGACTCCTGATTTGCTCTGGGCAGTGTTGATCCCATCTGGAGATTGGCTACATCAGTACTAACTGGAGGAGGACTGGGGGCTTCTTGTTAGGACAAGTAGCATCTCATCTCCAGTTAAGTGTCCCAACATCTTACATTTGAAACACCAGGCCTTCCAGGGATCAAAGTTCTTCCCTTTGTACCTACCATTGGACTGGGAAGAGTTTTGGGATTCACCCCCCTGAGCAGGTTTTTGGAGCCCTGTAGAAGACTCTTGTTTTTTGTCTTTGGGGTTCTCACCCCCTTTCCCCTGGAGAGGTTTAGTAACCCCTTTCTTTTGGTCACCTCCAGTGGCTGTTTTTGTTACCCTAGACTTTGACCCAGTGGTCTGCCTTCTTTCTCAATTCTTGGAGAGAAATTAGACCTAGGTCTACTAGATGTTGATGCAACTTTTCAGTAGTGCAATTACTTAAAATATGTTCTTTCATAAAAAGATTGTAAAGTCCAATGAAAAAATGCACATTATTTCCAGTTAACCATTCATCTAGTGTCTTAACTGAGTAGTCTATGAAGTCAATCTAGGACTGGTTTTGTTTTTTGTGAGCCCCCCTATATCTAATCCTATATTCCTCAGTTGTGAGCCCAAAGCCCTCAATCAGAGTGTCCTCCATGAGGTCAATAGACCCAGCATCTGCCCCTGTAAGGGTCACGGGTAACTCCCTGCAGTTACCAGTGAACAGTTCCCAAAGGAGAGCCCCCCAGTGTGACTTCCTCACTTTTCTCTTTTTACAAGCTCTCTCAAAAGCTGTGAACCATTTGGTGATGTCATCACCTTCCTCAAATTTGGGGACAATGCATTTGGGGATCTTGGGATCATAAGATTGCTCACTGTCCCTATTTATTAAGTTGCTGCCACCATTGATGGGAGCAAAGCCCATCTCTGCTCTTTCTTTTTCTAGAGCCAGGAGTCTGGTCTCTTGGTTTAATCTTTTGGTCAACCTCACTAAGACGTTGGTCTCTTCATTGAGGGTGTCCTCAATGTACTCAGAAGCACCTGACCCACCTGTGTGGGATCTAGGTACTGTGAGTAGTATTCTTGGAGTCAGGGGTGCAGGGGCCCTGTTCTCCCTGGGAATTGAGGGGGGTTGGAAGTTATCCTCAACCCCTCCATCCTCTTCCCCATCTGAGAGATCTTCATCTTGCTCAGAGGGGTGGTCCTTAGCATACCCTGTCAACAGCACCTGGAGCTTTTGTTTAGATGGATGGGACCCCATGGTAATGTTTTTAAGTTTACATAGAGACCTTAACACCCTGAATTCCAGGTGGAGGTAAGGGGTGAGGTTGAGCTCCTCAACCATGTTCTCTATGTCATTTGTTATGTTTTCACTAACAGTTGAGAGACATACTAAAAAACTTCTAACCCCTATTACCCCTAACTATAGTGAGTTTTTATTTTTCTAAAATTCTAAAAGGACTTAAACAAGGCCCTAACAAGACTTTTTGTAATTTTGGACAAATTTGTCAATTCAAAAATTCAGAATTCTAAAGACAATTTAGAAGTTCTGTTGTGTGATCTGGTGATGACCAAGTCAGTCCAACAAATGCAAAGTTGTAGACCCCACCACTGATCCACCAATGTTGGAAGCTGACTCTGTATATACTATACCAAAGCAAGGTATAGTGTGCACAGAGTCCAGTGGATCCCCAAAGGTAGGCAGAGGCTAAAGTAGATAATACCTTACTCTGTATGTGTGGTAGTGTGGGCAAGCAGTAAGGCTTTATCAGAGGGTAGTGTTAGGAATTTATTGTATTCACTCAGGCAAGAAATGATTTCACACTCTCAAAGACTGAACTTTGACCAATTTGTTTTGTATAAAAATATTATTATTTGTATTTTATTTCTAGAACCAAGCCAAGCCTGGTGCAGCTAAGTGAAACAATACTTTACAGGAATAATACAGTTGAATGCAGTTGTATGCAATTGGTTTGGATACAGGTAGGAAACTGTAATATCTTGTTGTTGTGTTTATACTCTTGCCATGTATCTGGTTTCTAGCTGCTCAGCCAGTGTGAGTGTTCTGTATGGAATGTTGGTGTGATGGATATGCTTGGAATGCTTGGGTGCCTAGTGTGAGTGTTGACAGTTGAAGATGGGCTGAGCAGAAAGGAGGCTGCTCCTGGTGGGGCTGTTTACAGGATCTTCACAACTTCTAACTACAACTTAATAAATCTACCTTAAGTCTATCTCGGCTACTGGACTTAATTACTACATATTTTTGGCAACAATCTGGAACTAACTCACGCTCTACAAGTGGTCTTAAGGAAGTGGAGACAGAACCATGCGTACTACTGGATTTACAGAAGCTGTCAATGGAATGGACACAGAAAAACTAAGGAAACATACAGAAACTAAGAAAAAAGCATCACAGTGAAGCACCAGGCCTGCCAGCCCCAACAGTGTCCTTATCAGCGGACAGCCCCGGCCTGGACATGCTTCATTGGTCTTCTAAATTTGAATTTAATGCAAGTGGATAACTGGTGTGAGCCTGAGCACTTCCACATCTTATCTTTGGTACATTCTACATCTATATGCATTTTTCCAACAAGATACAGTCAACTGGAATGAATGGAATTTTATTCAAAGGATTTTCCATGCTTTAAAGACGTTTGTGGTGAGGTCATGTATGGCAATGGCTGCAAACTCGAGTACAGTACAAGCCCTATCTTGCTGTCAGCTTTGGGTTTGAGTATCCCATCCGCTGACGGTTTGGATTCTGCCTGCAATGTGTCATGGACATGTTTTATCTTGCCATCTGCATTACGTGTTTGAAACAAATTTATTACGCACAATAACGTTGGTCAAAAATAAATCTCGATACCGGCGGAAGGTGGGTGCCATCTGACCTGTAGATGACAGAAACTGAGGTTTGCTTGTTTAAACATTTTTGCACCTACCACAATGACTTGCCTATAGTGAGGCCGGTTAAACCGATACGCAGCGGTTCAAATTTCTAAAAGAGCGTGTGCACATTACATTTTTATGGAGCCATGCAGTGCCTCTGTGGGATCTTCTGCAATGTCTTTGCTACTATGCAGCTTCTGGCTGACGTGGGACGCTTGCTAGCAGTAACGCGCCTTGAGCCACCCTACACACGTCATCTCTACGTGCGGCCATTTTAGGTGCTGTTACTGGCTTTACCGTAGTTGCACTTCAGACAGAGTTCCACAGGGAAATGGCTCTATAAGCTGTGCCCGTTTGACCAGCAGGCACTGCTGCAACACCTGTTTGGTACTCCATCATTTAAGGCCAGCGTGTATAGTGCCTAGCGGTTCATGTTGTTCGGGCACAGTTTGGGGGAGTTTCAACAAGAATCTTCTGTTTGGAGAGATGAGATTATATCGGTGTTTCCATGGTTTTCTGCTGCTGTGGGTATGACTTTCTCCATTGGGTCTCCAGTATGACTGATCCAGTGTTGCCAAAGTGAGCTTTGTGTTTAAAGATGCCCAAACTTAGCATTCTGAAGAAAAAAACAACCTTAAGCAACATTGAGGTGTTTGGTATATTACGTGTTTTATCTTGTGTGCACCTCTCTCAAGGCTTAACGTTATAAGCAATTCGTGTGAGTTATCGCTCACAGGTGGTCTTGCTGGGTCTGGATTGTTCACAGTCTTGTTAAAAAAAAAAAGAGACAAAGAAAAAGAGAGTGTCTGATTTAGTGTTCTTGTGGAGTAACATTCATCGCTTGCATGTTAGTTTTCTTTGTGCTGCCATTCAATTTCATTTGTCTTTCATCACAGTGTATGGTCATTGTGTTGTTTTACATTGTATTTCTGCTGCGTACTGACCCTTATAGGAGGGTCGCATTATTGTTTTTATGGATGGTGGTCACTCATTGTCGTGGTTTGAAATGCCACACTCTCTGGAGTCATCGTTTTTGGGGTGTTTTGGTCTTAAAGTTTTATTTTGTGTAAGTCACCTTGTGCTTCACATTGTTTTATTGTGCATAAGTCACCTTGTGCTGCACATATTGTTCATGTCTTAGTGGGGGTTAGTCCCATTTGCACATTTCACATTACATAGCCTTACATTAGGGATTTTAGAGTGGGTGCCAGCCCCATTTCTACAGTTTGCATTGTCATTGTGCATAAGTCATCTAGTGCTGCACGTTGGTTATTTGGTGTTTAAGTCACTTTGTGCTGCACCTTTTCTCTGAATTGTTGTATTGTGTGTAAGTCACCTTGTGCTGCGCCTATTCTCAGTTGTTATGTGTGTGTAAGTCACCCTGTGCTGCACATCCTGCTTACTGCCTTTATGGGTGTTAGTCCTATTTAGCTTTGTTTGCAATATGGGTCACTGTCCCATTTTCGCATTTACAGTCCCTTACATGAGGGGTGGTGAGTTGGGTTGTAGTCCCTCCCTCACAGTTTCTGTGGTCTCTTTCCTTTTATAAGGAAACTATACATGGGGTTCAGTTCACCCATATTGATAGAGTTCTGGGGGAGCGTGTCTCACCCCGTGTTTCTCTTCACAGTGCTTTGCGGTGCATGTTTGGATGCTTGTTTTGCATCTTTCATGAGTTTATGTTTCACGTGTCTTTTCATGTGGTGGTACCTCACTTTGTTCTTGTGAGCTTAACTTTCTTGGATCTTTTCTATTTGTTTCTAATATTAAAGGGGGAGAATGGGTGATATTTTGTGTGTATCTATTCATTCTTCTTTCCTCCTTTGTTTAGTCTTCGTTCCCTCTTGTGATGTGGTGTTTATCTTACATCCCTGGGTTCTGGACTATTTCTTTCATATGTACATTGGTGTGCATAGTTGTTTAATTTTGTTATGGTTTATTTAATTTTCAATTTTCAGGGGAGAAGATATGTAATATCCTGTTGTTGTGTTTATATTCCTGCCATGTATCTGGCTCCTAGCTGCTCAGCCAGTGTGAGTGTTCTGTATGGAATGTTGGTGTAATGGATATGCTTGGAATGCTTGGGAGCCTGGTGTGAGTGTTGACAGATGAAGATGGGCTGAGCAGCAGGAAGGCTGCTCCTGGTGGGGCTGTTTACAGGATCGTCACAACTTGTAACTACAACTTAATAAATCTTCCATAAGTGCATCTCGGCTACTGGACTTAATTACAACAAAAGCTTATTCAGAAACAGTTGAAATTACTTTTAAGTTACTTTGCAGTTACCGTATGATTACTTATTAGATTACTTTTCAAGTTACTTTTTCTACTCAGTGTGATATGCCTAGATATCACACTGGGACATTTCCTAAATAAAAGGTAAGTAAATCAGTTTTTGTAAGTATACAGGGGCATATTAGCAAGACCGGCGATAAAATTATCGCCGATTTAGCGGCAGGAAACTGCCGCTAAAACGGCGATAATGGGCTTGCTAATATGCGTTATAGAATTCCAATAGAAGCCCAGGTTAGATGTCCTGCACATCTAACCTGGGCTTCTATTGGAATTCCATAACGCATATTAGCAAGCCCATTATCGCTGTTTTAGCGGCAGTTTCCTGCCGCTAAAACGGCGATAATTTTATCGCCGGTCTTGCTAATATGCCCCTCAGTTTCTTAAGGGTTCATACAATTTTCTAACTCCACACTTTCATAGAAAAGCAGTCAATGCAATCCTATGAGAGGAAATGAAGTTATCGGTTTACAGGTAACTTAGTTTTGGGAGATGGTTTCTGGGGTTAGAACAAGGTTTCCCCCAGGGTCAAGGATGCACTCCAAGAGCACCCCCAGAGGCACTAGGGTGGCCGGGTGCAAAGGGTTGAGGCCCAATGTTATCCAATGAGGGATAGGGGGCCTCCGGTTGGTGTCTGCTCACAAGCAGGTCACAAGGTTGAGGGAGCAAAGCTCCTGGACTTAAGCTTAGGGCACATGGGGGTTCAAGGAAGCACCCAAGGTGCACCCATAGCGGCACTAGGGCGGCTGGGTGCAGAGTGCTATTTTGGCCTCGAGTGCCCTGTTACTTTCAATGGGGATTCTCTGGTTTGAACAAACACTGCAGGCTCGGGCACAAGATCTTCTGGAGGCGACCACCGGTTGGAGAGGTAAGTTGAGATGTTGTGGGATGCTGGGACACTGTCGGTTGGGCCACCCAAAGCCGTGGGGTTTCGGGTGCAGGGGTGTCTTTTTGTGTCGGGTTTTTCTTACCAGCTCAGGTGGCGGTCAGGGGGAACCTCCAGAAAGGGGCTGCAGGTGTCATCGGGAGTCTCAAGGCAGGTAAGGGATCACTAGATCCCAGGTCAGGATTGCCGGGGAGACCTCCTCGTTGTGTTGGGCCACTCGAACTCAGGCCATGGGCATCGGGTGCAGAGTGGTGCATACCTGCGGATTTGGCCGGAACCACAGTCTGTTGGAAAACAAATTCAGTGCTCACAGGAGCAAAGTCTTTTCAGTGAAGGTAGTATTTGTCCTCCGGGTTCTGGGGGGCTGCTGGCTGTAGGACACACTGTGATTCCGCTGGACAGGTCTGGTTCGGGACAGGCCGGTAGGGCGGGGATCAAGTTAGTTGGTGTCCTCCTCTTCTTCCTTCAGCACGGCTCTTCAGTCCTTCTTCTTCTTGTTTCTTCTTGTCTGAGAAGGCAAGGTTCAGGGTTGCCCCTAAATACTAGATTTAGGGGCATTTCAGATAGTTACAGGTTGGAACCAATGTGTCCCTTCCTTGGGGTGGCTGCACCCCCTATTATGCCACCCTCCAGTGGGAGGGGGGCATAAGCCTCCCTCTGGTTGGCTGGGACCCCCATCTTCAAGATTGCGGGGACTGAGAGTTGTACTTCACCTCGCCTCCCCCAACTGAGGGGTGGGGTTGGCAAAGGTGGGCACACCTCTCCTCCTATCCTGTTTTACCTGCCGATTCGCCCACCCAAAGTGAGGGTCAGAACCAGTGGGGGCCAGTTGCTGGGAGCAGCAAATGGCTGGGGCAGCTCACAAAGCTGGCAAGCCTTTTAAGATTCCCCTTCGTGGACCCTGCCCATCCTGGGGGGAGGAGGCTTGGCACCTCGGTCCAGGATGTGCTTTGTTTCAGGACACTGAGAGCGGGAGGCTCTCGACCCAGGGATTCAGAAACATGTCTGGGTGGCAGCTGGCGAGCAGCCAGTCAGCCGAGACACTAGTTTCAGGTCGTTTTTCAAGGGGCATCTCTAAGATGCCCTCTGAGTGCATTTTTCATTAAAACCCACACTGGCATCAGTGGGGGTTTAATGTGCTGAGAAGTTTGATATCAAACTTCCCAGTTTTCAGTAAAGCCATTATGGAGTTGTGGCGTTCGTAATTACAAACTCCCAGACCATATACTCTTCATGGCTTTACTGCACTTACAATGTCTAAGAATGGACTTAGATACTATAGGGGTACAGGGCTCATGCACCTGTACCCTCACCAGTGGCCTAGTGTACCCAGCTAGAGGGGTGGCTGACCTTTGCCTTAGGCAGTGGGTTGTAGGCATGGCACACAGGGATGCGTGCCATGTCGACTCTTCAATTTGTTCTGCACGTAGCCAGCAATGGCAGTGTGTGTGTGTCAGGGTACATGGCCTCCAAGGGTGGCACCAGGGCCTGCTCTAGGGCGGTGCATTGGGTGCTGTCTTGGGGTGGGGTGCCAAGTTTATTGTTTTAAAAGCACCTGATGCCATGTTCCTTGTCCAGCAATTTTCAAACATCAATAAACGTGTCAAGATAACTCCGGTGATTAATGTTCTTCCTGTAGAGAGACCGGAGCTTTGTCTGGTAGTGGAAGTTTTGACTTATCAGAGCGCAGAGGGTTAATATGCCTGCTGCAAAGAACGTGTCCCAATCAGATCACAAAGTGCATATACTATAAATAGGTCAGTGGGTTACTGCTTTTCTCACAGAGCCCTTTTTGTTACTTGCAGTTTATAAGTTAAAATCCTAATATAGAGCAGTGAGCTATTAACTGTCAGCAAAGGGCTGCATGCAAACTGCAAGGAATATATTACAGCTACATGTTTTTTTGCCCAGTCTTTTTCTTATCCTAATATTGCAAAAAGGGTTCATTTGGGAGAAATCAATTCTTGTTATTAAAGAAAACCCCTAACAATGGTGTTACATTTTAAATTCTGAATTTGGGCTTTTCCAGACCAAGGACTCAAACTATACTGCCTACTAGTACGAATGACATGTGGCTCCTATACCTTGTAGTCCTCTGTCTTATGTAACATTTCCTATACACATGTATGATTGTCTCCGTGCAATGTGTGTGTGATGTAAAGTGATCTGACACCTTTCACTGGTATGAGTGGCGCTATAAAACTAAAAGAATATGAGAGACAGTGGTTATGGAGACTTGGGGGGCACTGTCAAATGGTGGTAGTGAGGGAATCCGTGGCGAGGTGGTCATTGGGGGGGCCGCCAACAAACATTGTTGCACAGGGCGCCACCAGTACTAAAGCCGGCCCTGGGTAGCACAATATGTGCTGCAGCCCTTTGAGGCCTTCCCTGGTCACAGTGCCCTTGGTACCCATGGTACCTTTTCTAGGGGGCTTACATGTGGCCAGAGAGTTTTGCCAATTTGGGTGTGCAACAGTATAGATTTAGGGAAAGAACGTAGGCCCTGGGTACCTGGTTGGCAGGAACCTAAGGCACACTTAGTCAAAGACCATCATCATCAGGAAAAAAGTGGGGGGCAACCATGCAAAAATGGGCACTTTCCTACATCACTTATACACGCTAAAAGACCACTTTATCTCTTATGTACTCTATTTTAAAATAAACATCAACCAAAGTGTAAAAGTACACACAGTGTCTCAATACTGTATATCCAAAAAGACAACATAAAACCTACTTCTGTGCCTCTCTACAACTACGTCACTGGTACATTTAGGGGACGATTCCGATTCGGGCAGGAAATCTCTCCGACCGAGCCGGACCCGGAGAGATTTCTGACCGAATCGGACCCTAGCAGTCCGACCGGACGAGTACGATGCGTTCGTATGCTATCGGACTCGATTCGGTCGGACTCCCATTGAAGTCAATGGGAGCCTGTCGTACGACGCGTACACGGGCTCCCATTGACTCAATGGGCACGACGCGAACAAGGGCGCCCCCTACAGCGTGTTCGCGTTGGTGCGGGTCGCGCCGTACATGCACGTGTAGGGGGGACCCATGTGTCCCCCCTGTGTGCGACTCGCGTGCCTACGCTTCCAGGGGGTCCGACACGGACCCCCAAAGTGCGGCTCCGACAGCTCCTTGGAGCCGGACTGCGCGAGTCGGTCGGAGCGGTCGCGATGCGCATCGTACTTACCCGGCCGGGGAACGTCTCCATTGCGCGGTGCGAGTGTTAAAGATTGCAGGAATTGCTGTTAGCATGAGCTGAAAGCCATTTTGTACTTGGCAGCCATTTTAGTTAGCCATGTGCTCGCCATGTGCTTTCTCCCTCTTCCAGAGTCTTGCACATGCTCAGAGAGGCCTAGCTGGTAGAATGCACCTGCTCCTAGTATAGAACTGTCAGGCTATTCTTACTCATGTAAGCAGTTTAGTCTCCCCTCCCACTTTGTGAAGCAAGCAAATTTTGTATACCCATATTAGTCAATAAGCATGCTTGTATGTGCTAGGACCTCCCCTTGATTTTATGCTGACTATGTAACAAATACATATATAAGGACCCTGTTCTCTGCACTCATTAGAATGCCTCCTACAGTGGCCTGCGGGTACCGTAAGATGCAATCTCCCTCATCTGAGGTTAATAAAACATGTTTTTTTGATATTACAGCTTCTGTGCCAATCTCTTCTTTGTTGGTCTTAAGGACCAGATGTATCAGTGAACCCCTAAGAAGATTTTTATTTCTACAGATGGCGCCCGAAAGTGGGACTCATCGGTGCAGCGGCTATCCAAGGGAGTGGTCTTGAAGGGAGACAGGAATCTACTGAGGAGTACAGGACAGGAATCTACTGAGGAGGTACCCTGCGCACGGAGATTGTTTTGTCTTCCAGCCCAGTATATTTCTGGTCTTCCTGCTCTGATCCTCCAAGTGTTTGCCGCTCCCGACTGAGAACTTCTTTGGCGTAAGTATTTTAAAACGACCGTTAGGTCACTCAGAACTTGGCAGTTGGAATCTGGACACCATTTGATTGGTAAGAGCCGTTTTGCGGCACTTGCTGTTGGTTTGATGCCTTTGATTGGTAAGGTAGTTTTAGTAACACTTACTGTGGCTTTGTTTGTATGATTGGCCAATTTTGGAATTTGTTTTGTAAGTTATATATGCATTGCAATTCATATAGGCAGGTAATGAGGAGATTTTTCTCTAAACTTTGAAAATTTGAACGGCACACATTGTGTTAAGTGTCACTTGGAGTATAATATTATATATGCTATAATATTTTTGGCATGCCTGCTTCTAGCACACTTTTGTTGAAAGTGTTGCTGTTTTGGAGGTACCGATATGGATTTAGGAAGTACTCAGTTGACTACCCCCAGAGGGGATACCTAAATAGGTTTAGGTATAGTAAAAAGATATTTCTTCCTTGGTGACTAAGTACCCCATGGAACTAAATATGTACATAAAACGGATCCGGATCTGCGCACTTAGTAACATTCATAAGTGGTGATATGCAGAGCGCTTTTTGAGTGTTCTACCAGCCAAAACTGGCGAATTTGGTGTATGTTGGCTTCTTGACCATGGAACAGTTTTTTGGGCTACTTTTGAGAGCTCTTCTTGTAAATATGACTTACAATTAGTATTTACAAATAGGTTGGTCTTGCGTACACTTTGTAAGCAGTCCTAAGTGTTGATTTGTGGGTTAAATGTGTGTTTAAATGTCTATGTGGGGTTTTTGGTTTGACATTGGTAATACTTGTGTGAGTACTCTGTGTACGAATGGCTAGCTTTAAGCGCGCTGTGTTGTGTCCTTCTGTAACTGTCTGGAATGAGCTCAATGAGTTTGTTTATGTTTTTTGCTGTCATCATTCTGTTATGCAAAATGTCATTTAGTTACTTACATATTAAATAAAAATCCAGAAATAAATTATGTAACATATGCTAAACAGCTGCATGTTACTATTTAAATTGACAGAGTAAGACACTATACATGTGTGCAAATTGCCACAATGCTAAACATAAAATTAGAATTCGTATTCAATAGGATTAAAATAGGCCTCATACAGAGGAATAAAAACGAAATTGTGTGTTTTGTAATCAATAGACTTAAATACACAATGTTACAGCCTTTTCCTTAAATACATTGTATTAGACATTAATAGGCATGCACATCATATGAGTGAATTTGGTCGTTGCTGAACTAAATACACATTATAGAAAGATAGATTTGACTGCATTGAAATGCCTAAGTTTTTAAATAGACTGTGACATGCTTTTCTCTCAGCACCCGAGAAAAAGCTTTCCGACAGCTGTGTTTAAACTGACTAACTGAAAAGAAACTGTTTGACACAGCAAATGGGGATTTAACTCTGTCAGGGTATTTCAAATAATAAAGGGGTTTTTTCCTGAGAAAGGCGTGAAAATTCGACGCCTGCTGACAAACAACAGCTGCATAAATAGCATATGGCTATTCCTGCTCACGGCCACAGACAGGAATGCTGCGTCAGCGACATTTTAAGTCAGTTTAAAACTGGTATAAGGGCCTGCATTATTTTAAAAGTTTCAAAAAAACCAGTTTCATTATTTTGGATAACAGAGAACAAAATTGAAAGTAGGGATTTCCTTTCTTAATGCCTTTTTTATAAGTACATCTATGGTTCTGATGTTAAATGATAATTGTCCTTTTAAAAAGTGGCGCAGACTTTTCCTGTTTCAAGTAAGGCTTCTGTGCTTAGGGTTATGAATGAATGCGTTTAAATATGATAGGCTACGAATGAAGCTTGCTTTTCAAATGTGGAATCATCAAAATGGTTGGTTTTGATTAAAAAAATAAATAAATTAATTATATGAAGAAAAATATATTGTTAAACACAAATGCTTTAAATTCGTTTTTTCATCTTTATAAAGCCTAATCATCATACTGTGAATTCCTAGCATCAAAGTTGAATTTAAGCAGTGCTGTACCGCAATAAGAAGGGAACTTAAATGTGAAATGTCACTTTACCCAGCCGTACAAAACTTATTTTTATAAGGGTATATCTTATACATTTCTGATTTCCCATTCCTGGGCTATCTAGAGAACACTCTGGGGGTTCCTATTATGCAAAAATATTGTAGGATATTCATTTTTAAGTGCCCCTACCACCAAAGTCGAAATTGAGCTAAATTCACAATTTTACAAGCAGTTCTACCACTCAAGGCAGTTTTAACGTGCTCTTAGGCTTCAATAAAAGTATACATATGCAAATATAGAACAAACAGCTGATCTCTGTATTACTAGACTACACACCACACACTGTACATAAATGAAAATAAGTATACAAAAGAGCAGACGTTATTATCCTACCTTTAAATTAGTAGCAAACGGATCGGACAGGACTGCGTTTTAGCTGTGATTCTCCAGAGTTGCTTTGCATTACGAAAACCGCATGGCAAGCCTTGCACGCAAAAATGAGCAGCTGCTGAACGGGTCAAAGGTCGGAGTTCTGCATTTAGCAACTTAGCAGGGTGAAGGGTAATGTTTGCTGGGACACTTCGACCTTCGAAAGATTTTTTGAAAGACGAGATGATAGCGCAAAGAGAGGAAGAGAAGCTTTGCTTCCTATTTTTGGCAAACACACGTTTAGCGCAATCATATGAAACGAAGGAAGACAACACTCAGTTGAGCATTGATCTGCCATTTATATAAAATAATGGTTTTAGTTTAAAGAATACTGTGTAGGGGCTACGATAAGGAGGAAATGGATTTTAGTTTGCATTCATGCGCCCTCATGTTAATCTAGTACAATTGCTGTAGAAATTGATTTAAAGTTAACTCAATTTGCATTGTGTTAGACTGAATCAGAGAATAGCCACTTTCTAAGATATCTCCTACAAGTTTGTTTGTGCCCAGTTGCTACAAATAGGGGTTGAAAGTGTTGACAGAAGTAAAACCTGTTTCAGGTTTTCCTACTGTCAAAATGGGGGAAGGAGGCTAGCTCCTCTACAAATTAAGGGTAGGCAAAATTATGTTTTCTCTCTTCTTTTTCTCACTTTTTTTTGAGTCTGTCTAAAGCTGTCTAGGAAATGGCCATGTGACAGTTAAGGCACTTTGCATTGTTCATAAGGCGGCACACAAAATGGGGCCTAAACCATTACAGAGAATGTTTACTTGGTACTCCCCAGCTAGAAGTCTTCGTTCCTCGGCAGCCCACCTAGTATGTACCCCACGAGTCAAGAAAACCCGACTAGGAGGTAGATCATTTGTCTATGCAGCCGCAAGGCTATGGAATGAACTACCAAGTGAACTCAGACAGACTGATGACTTACTGCAGTTTAGAAAAAAGCTAAAAACCAGGCTCTTTCCAAAAGAATAGCCTTGAGAGATTGGCGCATGATGATTCATAGTTTTATAGCTGCACAGTGATTTAGGTAATCCCAGCGCCAGGATGCCCGTTGGGTGACAGCTGCGCTATATAAATGCTACTTACAATTACAATTACAATTGGCTATTCTGTAATACTGTTTTAAAATTGTTAGAATTAATAAAAAGATGAAACACATAAGCTATGTTACTGCCCATCCTGTATGAAAGAATGAGTAGAACAGATTGATGTTCCCTTATTTGATCTTTAAGGAAAATTGTATAGTGGCGGTTTCTGTTCAAAAATCTCAGGTGGCAACACTATTATTGTTTATGTTATTCTCATGTTCTATACAGTTTTGCAAGGGCATTGCTAGTCTTTTATTAGCTAGTCTGTGTAAATAAGCTGACAGCCCTTATTAGAGCTGGAGATAGGGTTTTTTTTCCTTTTGAAAATGATGTTGCATAGTCCAGATCGTGAAAAGTACAATGCAGGAAAGACGCTCATGTGATCCTTAGCAAACATTTTGAAGGAAAATATTGTTTTATAGGAGTTTGTTTGTCATAACATGTTCTGCTGGAGAAAATGTACTCACTATGTTGAAGTTTAGTTCTTTTTGCAATAAGAATCCCTGTTAGATTAGCAGTTTTAGATTTTCCTGCTGCACCTATAACATGAGAGCATGGTCCTAAGCATAACATGTAAGAGAAATTATTTTACAAGTGTCTGCAGTCCTGTACAAGTAATGTAAAATCTATGAGTAAAAGTGTAGAACATTTCCTTTTTCTTGAGGGTTCTTCAGATTGGTAATATAGGAATACACCAATGTAAGTATTTGGAGTATGTCTGTATTGTTTTTCTCTTTTCCTCAGAATTTAGTAAATGAACACAGACTTCCTTGGCTGTTTGGGATTGGGTGATGTATTACTCTTGTCAGTTCACCAAAACGTTCCTTTTATACTTGCCAATAGGTCCAGGGTTTTCTACTCTCAGATAGATGAAGTGGTTCTTGGGTGCCTTGCTAATGTATGGGGCGCCCCAAGACTAAGGAAGTATTCTGAGACTATCCTCTCTGTTGTTAGATTATTTCTGTGCCTTGTCTAAAGACCTCTTGTTCTGTCCACCAATAGATATTTGCTGCCTTACAACCATTGCCAGAGGGGCCCGGACATCAGATCCAGCCTGGGAGTCAGCGCCACTCCAGTTTGAAGCCAAAGTTAAAGGAACCAGCATAGGCGTTGCTGGCAACTAGGACCTCAGTGAAGGCGGAAGCACTGGGACGTGAAGTGTGTACCCCTGCCACTGTCTTGGGCGAAAGACGGGGTTACAAATCAGGATGGAGAAATCTTTGTGTGGATCCAGTTTTTGATGCCCAGCTGAGAGAGTCACAGAACGACAAGGACGGCAAGGAGGCTTTGCTTGAGGTGACCCCCTTTGAAACAAGGGTTGCTTCAGGCCTCTTAATCCTGGTCCCAAAGTGAATGCAAGTCTACGCCTTTGTTTGTTGATCAAGAGATGCCCGAGCACACTGGGTACAATTTGTGCCCCAACAAAAGAGCAGTGCGCCAGAGGTGCAATACAGGAGTTAGGGAAGGACTTGAGTTTAGGGTACAGGTGCTATGCCCTTGGTGCCTGTTAGATTAAAGTGAAGAAAACTGGTGCACTGCCTGAGACACTGGACAGGATCATTGAGGGTATTTGCCCTGGGGGGGTGATTGCCCTATCCTGAAAGAAAGACTTTTCCTTCTCCGTGATTCTTGAGTTGCGAGTTGTGCAGCTCCACCGTGGGAACAACAAGAGCCTGCCTGTGAGGCTCAAAACGGACACAGGGAGAAGACTCCCTCTGGCTGGTGGTTGTACTACAATTTCCCAAGGACTCTTTTTTTGTTAGTAATGTACCCCTTTGGTCGTCCCATTTTTTTGGAGGAGCAGCCCTTTGCGGCTCCTTGTCCTAATTCCTATGGCCCTGTGTGGTCCTCCTGGTCCCCCGAAGCCACAATTGTTTTTGTAATAATATGTCTGATTGCTTTAATATTTTTTAAGAGGAATGTTTATTCTGCACGAGAAAAGTTCATCTGAGCATGTTACTTTACTCTTTCCTTAAGTATATTAATTGATAATTCAGCCCTCATAAAAATACTGAGAAAGTCTATTGAAAATGTTTTTATTAGGTATGTGCTGTTGGCTATTTTGAAATTGACTTGACGAGCCCCCATCAGAGCCCTGAAACTTAAAATTAGACTAGATGGTTTTGGTATTTGCTTTCTGATTAGGATTGGAAAATATTGAGATTTCTGTTTGAGATAATAGTCATTATTCTCTCTTGCTACCTGTATGACCCAATGCTCTGTTCACTTTGTACTCCTGCTTATACCTTGTATATACCTGCTTAATGAAATGTTTAGAATGTAAATGCCCACCTAGCATAGGATGTTGATGAATTTATGAGAAGAAAATGTGCAAAATATTTTCTATGTCTCTACTAGATCATGGGAATGTCTTTAGCTCATGCTAAAAGGATCGTCTGTTAAAGATTGCAGGAATCGCTGTTAGCATGAGCTGAAAGCCATTTTGTACTTGGCAGCCATTTTAGTTAGCCATGTGCTCGCCATGTGCTTTCTCCCTCTTCCAGAGTCTTGCACATGCTCAGAGAGGCCTAGCTGGTAGAATGCACCTGCTCCTAGTATAGAACTGTCAGGCTATTCTTACTCATGTAAGCAGTTTAGTCTCCCCTCCCACTTTGTGGAGCAAGCAAATTTTGTATACCCATATTAGTCAATAAGCATGCTTGTATGTGCTAGGACCTCCCCTTGATTTTATGCTGACTATGTAACAAATACATATATAAGGACCCTGTTCTCTGCACTCATTAGAATGCCTCCTACAGTGGCCTGCGGGTACCGTAAGATGCAATCTCCCTCATCTGAGGTTAATAAAACATGTTTTTTTGATATTACAGCTTCTGTGCCAATCTCTTCTTTGTTGGTCTTAAGGACCAGATGTATCAGTGAACCCCTAAGAAGGTTTTTATTTCTACACGAGTCGTCCCCGTGCGAGTCGGTTGGAGCGGTCGGGTCCTGCGAACGAGTCGGTCGGAGATTTCGCGTGCGCTCGCATCGTACTCGCTCGGCCGGACCAGCGTACGATTCGGTCGGGAAACAGGGCTCCGAATCGGATCCGGTAAATCCGAATCCGATTCGGAGCACTACCGGCCGAGATCGGAATCGGCCCCTTAGTGTTTCAAAACTTTTCTACTTAGATGTGTCAGATTTAAATTTTGAGAAACACTCCATATAAAAATCCGCACATTAATGTGTATCACAGCATAGAGCTCACTAATTCTTCCGAGTACATGCTAACAGTGTGTGACAGGTTCACCAGATAGTTCTAAAAGAGTTCATATTCCTCACTAAAACTTGTAAATACATGTGTTTCTGGTTGAGTACAACAATTCTCCCTGGATGATTGGATGAGTGCGTAGATAGTACCTACGTAATTCTGTCAGAATATAAATAGTGCCTGCATGATTCCCAGAGTATGAAGGAACTACATCAGTGGTTCCATATCTGCATAGTTAGTGCATGTGTATTCACTTAACTATATTGCTACTATCTGGGTGATTGGATGAACGCATGGGTGTTGCCTGCGTAGTTCAATGAGTACATAATTAGTGCCTGTGTGTTTGGAAGAGTGCATGTGTAGTACCTGGCTGATTGAATAAGTCTAGATATCACACTTGATATATAATTGCGTACACGGCTCTTTAAGAGTATACATTGCTCTGTTAATCAGCGTCCACATGCATCAGTATGTTTCTAAAACTGATGCACCAATTCTCACTTTTTGAAAGGACAAAACCTTTTCCTAATGGCATACCTACATCAAATATTTCTTGTGTCTTTAAAACATATATTCAGAATTTCTCAAAGAAAAGTTAAATGCCAAGTGAAACTAGCACACAAACTCTCAAAAGACATTCTGCACTAGTAACCCTCCTCAATTTTAAACATAGCGGGGCATATTTACAAGCCCCTTGTGCCACTTTTGCAAACCATGCGCCACGTTGCGCTATATTTACAACGTGACGCATCTAGGGAGATGCGTCACGTAGTAAACCCCTGCGCCACATGAAACCTGCATCAGGTTTCATGTGGGCGTACCGGCGCAGGGGGCGTTCCGGCGCAGAGTACGCCTCGGAAAAGTGACGTAGTGAAATCTACAAGATTTTACGCAGTCACTTTTCCGGCGCTGATACGTCAAATCCTTACGCCTGCTTCAAGCAGGCGTAAGGATTGACGCACCATGTTAGGGATAGGGAAGGTTGGAACAGTGCTGGAGTTGCGTCGCGCTTGCGACACAACTTCAGCACTGCGCCAACATTCCGCCGGCAGATGCGTCACGCATCTGCTTATCCTTGCGCCACGATGCGCCGCATTGTAAATGCGGCACATCGGACGTGGCGCAAGGGTAAACTTGCGTGACGCATTTTCCCTGGCGCATCCCTGCTGATATGCAGGGATGCGCCAGGGAACGTAAGTATGCCCCAGCATGTTTAAAGAAAACAACCCCCCTCACCATATACATGAAATGTTCAACAGCCTTAAAGAACATAGATCACCATGTAAACATATATGTGATTTCATGAAAGATATACACCTTCATGCCATCTTTCTAAAAATATATAGTTCTCTGCACCATTAATTAAACTCAACAGGCTCATCGTACATATAACTATCTGCAACCAGAAAAAACATATCTCACCATTTAAGCATATGCAAACCGGTCATATAAGTTAGAAACCACATTGACAAACACTTCCTAATACATAGCTAACAAGTATTACTACTTTATAATTTATATACAGGCACAGCACATTTTCTTATGTTTTTTTCATGACTACAGTACTCCTGTTTAATAATGTGACTAAAACTACCACAACTCCCAGAATGCAAATAATATAGATGTATCTATTCGGCACATGATGCTTAGACATTTAAAACATTGCTATTGTTAAAGGCATTGTTCATGTTGATTTTTAACAGTACTCAAATCTTAAACACATACCCTCTGCCAGATACAGTTCATCTGATATATATTTTTTCACATCACTGTGCTACTCTTTTTAATCAAACTTCCCTATACATCTTCATTTCTAATGTAAATTCTTTATATAATTAAAAAGTTATTTACATAATGGTGAATTGAGCTCATAGATTATATTGTTCTTTTAGCTCTTTCTGGATAGCTTGGACACTGATTTGTAAAAACTAAGCACAAGAATGGTACACCATTCTGATAGAAAGCAGCTATAAAATGGCACCCTCTTCAACTGTCCACTCTATCATCATGAGGAACAAAGAAAATAAAATCATGTCTTTCTTTTTAGACTTCTCTAGCTCCTCTTGTGAATGGTTAGCATCTGTCAACTCTTTCCTTCTGTTTCAAAATGAGGTTCCTGTTGGCATGTTTTTCACAATGGTTTCATGATCATCGCAGAGTAATCGCGAAAAAACAGGAGCTCAAATCTATATCTAGTTGGTTTTTTTATTTTATTTAAATACTTCACAACAGTTTATTACAAAGTCCTGAGTTGGAAATTAAAGCTTGCCATTACTTAAATTCTGTCATCACTCCTCAACTTTAAAAAAAATGTTCTGCTCTTTAAAACTCTTAGCTCATGGTACCTAACAACCCAATGGAACCAGTAGGTCACAAGTTCACAGCATATTCTAGAAGGAACATGCTACTCCCAAATGAGATACAGCAGGTGTGGTTTACTCCATAGATTCAAAAGCATATCCATGTCTGTAGTACATTTCTTTTTTTAAAGAACAGCCACTAATAAGACTTCTTCCATAGGCATCCAACACACTACGTAATTTTTTTCACTTTCATGCTGACAGCATCCAATGAAATATATATATATTTTTAAAAGCACCTCCATTTTAACTGCTTTTCCTTTGGAAAACTACCTCATTCAGCTCCAGCCTTCTTCTGACTATTATTGCTCCTTCACTTTAACATGCTTAGAGTATGGATTGTGGGCCACAACTATATTTATTGGGCTAAAGAGGCTGCAAAAAAGAGAGATATTGACAGGGACTTGGGTTTGCCAAATGTGCAGATTACTTGGTTTGGCCAGAGAGGGTTAAAGTTTCATCAGTTGCTGGCTTTGGTTAAATCCATTGTGGATTCCCCAGCTCCTCACCTCGTGATTCTGCACTGTGGTGGCAATGACCTAGGCACATTGATTGGGGTAGGGCTGGAAATCCTAATGAAAGAAAACTTTGCAAAACTGATGTTGCTTTTCCCTCACACTGTCTTGGTGTACTCTAATATATGCCAAAGAGAGAAATGTAAGTGGTCAAATCAATTCTGTCCAGAGATTGACAAAGCCAGGAAACATGTTAATAAAACTGTTTCTGCATTCCTCACAGACCATTGCATGGGCTGTATCTATAACAAGAATCTGCAACAGTGTGTTTCCAATTAATCTGAAACTATGCATCTGGCTTATGTGTTGCAGCCATATACACATAACTAACACAACGGCTCTTGTCAGAGCCACCCTAGTACCCGAAATATTGTGAAGGTTTTTTTAAAGGATTTTTTTAGTTTTTGACAATCTTTGCAACTATGTCGAGATCCCCGCGGATATGTCGCAAAAACAGAAAACAAAAGCAGACATTCAATGACCACCAACACATCCAAAAATAATATATAAAAAAAATCCATTCTGAACATTGCACTAAACATATTACTACATGCATACTTCTTTCAAAGCATGTTGAAGCTCATATTTTCGTACTAAGTTTCTTTTAAAACCATCTTTCAGACCTATTTTCCATTTTCGCGGTTATTCAGGACTTTGCGATGACATTGTTAACCGCGATGATCGTGCGTAAAACACATATATCCACACATAGTACAGTATTTTACACACTAGGGGTTTCTTACAGTATTCTCTAAAGTCATGTTTTTCTAGAGACTTTCTATAAAAGCCATCTCTAAAGCCTATTTTCTGTGTTCGCGGTGACTCCAGAGATCGCGATGGCATCGGTAATGGTGATCCCCATTGATACGTCGCGAAAATGAAAAGCAAAGCAGGAATTCAATAGCCACCACACATTCAACAATTATAACTATTTTACTAATTTTAACCATCACACTTGATAAATCACTATCTGATTAGCTCTATAAAAACATTTATCAATATCTCAATATCTCTATAAGAGTCTGTATTAATGATTCACTCGGTTATGTGAGTGCTTGCATAAGTCTCTGAGTGGGTCTGTCACTGCATATATAAGTTTATGAGTGGATATCAGAGTAGACTCATGCATCTTTCATTAAGTGTGTCACTGGCTGCATAAGTCTCTGAGTGCATCTCTCTATCAGTGAATGTATTAGTTGAAGTATAAGTCTCTCAGTGGCACTGTGAGTCAGTACGTGATTGTCAGACTGGATCTGTGACTGAGTCAATCAATGTCTCAGTGTGTGTGTGAGTGGAATTATAAGTCTCACAGTGGGTCTGTGAGTCGATGTGTGAATCTCTGAGTGAGTCTCTGACTGGGTGTGTGAGTGTCTGAGGGGGGTCTCCGAGTGGGTGCATGAGTGTCTGAATAGGTCTGTGAGTGGGTGTATGAGTCTCAGACTGCGTATGTGAATGGGTACATGAGCCTGTGACTGGATCTATGAGTTGGTACATAAGTTTCTGAGTGAGTCTGTCTATCAGTGAGTGTGTCAGTGGAAGAAAAATTCTCACACTGGGTCTGTAAGTGTGTGTATGAGTGGGTTCGTACATGTGTGCGTCACTCTCCAAGTGAGTCTGTAAGTGTGTGCATGAGTACCTGAATGGGTATGACAGTGGGTACATCAGTATCTGAGTGGGTATGTGACTGGATATATAAGTCTGGGTATGTGAATGGGTGTATAAGTGCCTGAGTGAATATGTGAGTAGGTACATAAGTGTGTGACAATCACCGGTTAGTGTGTACAAATATATATACTTTTTTGTATTTTCACCAATATTCGTGATGTCACAGCGATAATCGCGATGTCCCCACAACGGTACATGGGGGCGGCACTGGCAGTCGCGGCATCGTCCCAAATGTCACCCGCGATTTAAAAAATCAATTTTGGACACATAACTGGTGGCACTAACACCCCCATTTCTCAAACATGGGGTCAGAGTACCTCTACTCTGACCCCTTATGTTAGCTTTTTCAGAAATGTTCAGCCCCAGGAACCGTTCCCAATCAATAAAATGGCGGCTGCAACTTTCTGTTCAGGTTCTGTCCAGCATATCAGAGCATTCCCGTTGGCGGGACCATTTGCAATTAATTGTGAACTGTCGCGAAATATCCACGACCAGAGATATCACTATAATGATCGGCTTAAACATCTCAAAAATGAC
The DNA here is from genome assembly GCA_963921515.1 of Calotriton arnoldi. NCBI lineage: Eukaryota > Metazoa > Chordata > Amphibia > Caudata > Salamandridae > Calotriton > Calotriton arnoldi. The sequence goes on along the minus strand of CAWUFW010006690.1, from coordinate 172,185 downwards.
TGAACAGATTTACACCAAATAGGCAAAAGGCACTTCCCTGAACCAACATCTATCTACCTGCCAAATTTGGTGTAAGTCCGTTCAGCATTTCTGGCTGTAGATGAGACTAAATGTTCCTATGGGAATTAACATTACAAACGCACCCTTATTTCACGCTCCAAATTTTCACTCCCCACTGCACGGATCACCCCAAACTTTCCATGACAACCAGAACCTACCTTGGCACTTTTTAGGGAAAATTTCATGAAGATTGATCAAACGATGCCAAAGTAAAAATGCTTTTCCTATGGAAACTAGGTCCTAACTATAACTACCTACTGGCTATATTATAGTGTGTGTGGGTATATATATTGTAACGCTTTTTCTTCACCCGAGGGATCGGGTCTTCTCCAGCCCGCCTCAGCTAGTAGGGAATACAAGGGCTGCTGCCCAATGCAGCTTGTGATTACACGAGGGGTCTTATTCACTGTAATTGAAACCCACAGCCCGGTGGACACTAACTTCAAGAGGATTGAGCGTAAGGGGACCCGAGGAAGCATTTGTTTATACACGGCAACCAGGACACTTACATTCAGTCACCCGTGTTCCTCCTGCTTAGCACCAGTTGAGAAAGGATGCTTGTCATCGAATCCAGCTCCGCGCAACCTCCACCCAGGCAAGATGAACTCTGGGAGATGTAGTGTGTACAGCATTGCATCGTGAGGGGCGACCACATGACCAGGAGCACTGAGTGCTCCCACCAATCGGAGGGATGCAGAACTATTTTAAACATGGGTGGGGCAGCATCCTGGCACAACAGCGGCACCTGAGGAAGGCTAAACCAGCCAAAATGCATCGTGCCTGACAGCTGTTTTAATAAATCGCTTCCGAAGAGTATTTCCCCGTGTGACCTCTTTCCTTTCGGCAATGGAGAGGTTTGGTTGCATATATATATATATATATATATAAAAAAAAATATATATATATATATATAAATATATATACATACATACATATATATATATATATATATATATATACATATATATATATATATATATATATGTATATATATATATATATATATATATATATATATTACCTACTGGCGGTTGCCAGTGGGTAGTTATAGTTAGGACCTTGTTCTATTCAAAAAGCATTTTTTCTTTTGCCAATAACTTTGGCGCCGTTTGACGAATCTTCACAACATTTTTAAAACTAATGGTTCACTCAGGTCAGCTCCTGTCTTGAAAGTTTCGGGGTGATTCATCAAGCGGGGGCCGAGAAAAGAGGGGGGTCCCAAAACACGTTTTCCCCATGTTATTTTCCATAGGAATTTTGGAACAGGCTACAGCCTGAACTGCTGAACGTAATTACACCAAATTTGGCAAAAAGGTAGCTCTTGGTTCGGAAAGTGCACTTTTTAAAAATGGTGTAAATCCGTTTAGTAGTTCCTGAGAAATTAAAAAAATAAAAATGTATATATCTGAGCACCGAGGAGGATTTGCGACTCCCTTTGAGCACGAGCTTCATTCTGATTGGCTGCCAACGCTCCAAACCAGGAAATGTTGGCAGCCATCTTGTGACTCTGTAACCGAGCCACAAGAAAACAGTAAAACAGGCATGCTCAGGGGGTCCCACAAGGACCCCCAGGGCCAAAAAAAGCATTAAAAAAACAAATCGGCTGAATTCGCGCTGGGTGCGCGAATCCGGCTGAAATCTTTTTTTAAAAACAAAGCGCGGGCTCCTGCGCTTCGTTTTCTATAAGCCCCCGGTTGGGCCAGGTTCTGGGGGCAATGTGTAATTATGTAGCGGGGCCCGCGGGGGCCCCCGCAGCCCCGGGGACCACCACCTCCCCAGGGGCTATGCTAATTATAAGTGGGGGACGCGTGGCCCCCTGCGGGCCCCGGGGACCACCACCTCCCCTGGGCTTTATTATAATTAAAAGGTATGGGGGGGCTTATTCCTCCCCCCACACAGCCCCGGGGGCCGCCACCTCCCCGGGGCTTTCATAATTAAACGCGGGGGCACGAGGCCCCCCCGCAGCCTCAGGGACTGCCAACTCCCTGGGGCTCTGATTTTTTTAAAACAAAATCTGTGCCTCTTTGTGCATTTCTCTTGCTTCTTTCTGCACCTTTCTTCCTTTTTCTGCACCTCACTGTCTTATTTCTGCACTTCACTTGCCTCTTTCTGCACCTCTGTTGCTTTTCCTGCAGATCTCTTGCCACTTTCTGCACCTCTCTTGCCTCTCTCTGCACCTCTCTTGCCTCTTTCTGCACCTCACTTGCCTCTTTCTGCACTTCTCTTGCCTCTTTGTGCATTTCTCTTGCCTGTTTCTGCACTTCCCTTGCCTCTTTCTGTACCTCTCTTGCCTCTTTCTGCACCTCACTTGCCTCTTTCTGCATCTCACTCTCTTCGTTCTGCACCTCTCTTGCCTCTTTCTGCACTTCTCTTGCCTCTCTCTACACGTATCTTGCATCTTTATATACCTCTCTTGCCTCTTTCTGCACCTCACTTGCCACTTTCTGCAATTCTCTTGCCTCTTTCAGTACCACTCTTGCCTCTTTTTGCAATTCTGTTGGTTCATTCTGCACTGCTCTTGCTTCTTTCTGCACCTCTGTTGCAAATTAATGCATCCCTCTTGCCTCTTTCAGCACCCCTCTTCTGTCTTTCTGCACCTCTCTTGCCTCTGTCTGCACACCTGTTCCCTCTTTCTGCACCCCTTTTGCCTGTTTCTGCAACTCTCTTGCCTCTTTCTGCAGTTATTTTGCCTCCTTCTGCACCTCTGTTGCTTCTTTCTGCACTTGTCTTGCCTCTTTCTGCACCCCTCTAGCCTCTTTCTGCACCTCTGTTGGTTCTTTCTGCACCCCTGTTCCCTCTTTCTGCACCTCTCTTGCATTTCTGCACCTCTGTTGCTTCTTTCTGCACTTCTCTTGCCTCTTTCTGCACCCCTCTTGCCACTTTCAGCACCTCTGTTGCTTCTTTCTGCACTTCTGTTGCTTCTTTCTGCACCCCTCTTGCCTCTTTCTGTACCCCTCTTACATCTTTGTGCACCTCTCCTTCCTGTTTCTGCACCTCTCTTGCCTTTTTCTGCAGTTCTCTTGCCTCTTTCTACACATCTTTTTCTTCTTTCTGCAGATCTCTTGCCTCTTTCTTCACCTCTCTTGCCTCTTTCTGCACCTCTCTTGCCTCTTTCTGCACCTCTCTTGCCTCTTTCTGCACCTCATTTGCCTCTTTCTGCACTTCTCTTGCTTCTTTCTACACCTCTCTTGCCTCTTTCTGCTCCTCTCTTGCCTCTTTGTGCATTTCTCTTGCCTGTTTCTGCACTTCCCTTGCCTCTTTCTGTACCTCTCTTGCCTCTTTCTGCACCTCACTTGCCTCTTTCTGCACCTCACTTGTCTCTTTCTGCACCTCAATCTCTTTGTTCTGCACCTCTCTTGCCTCTTTTTTGCACTTCTCTTGCCTCTTTCTGCACTTCTCGAGCCTCTTTCTCTACCTCTATTGCCTCTTTCAGCACATCTGTTGCTTCTTTCTGCACTTCTCTTGCTTTTTTCTGCACCCCTCTTGCCTCTTTCTGTACCCCTCTTGCCTCTTTGTGTACCTCCCCTTCCTCTCTTTGTACCTGTCTTGCCTTTTTCTGTGGTTCTCGTGCCAGTTTCTGCACCTCTTTGGCTTCTTTCTGCACTTCTTTTGCCTCTTTCAGTACCACTCTTGCCTCTTTCTGCACCTCTGTTGCAAATGTATGCATCCCTCTTGCCTCTTTCAGCACCCCTCTTCTGTATTTCTGCACCTCTCTTGCCTCTGTCTGCACACCTGTTCCCTCTTTCTGCACCCCTTACTCCTGTTTCTGCAACTCTCTTGCCTCTTTCTGCAGTTCTTTTGCCTCCTTCTGCACCTCTGTTGCTTCTTTCTTCACTTTCTTGCCTCTTTCTGCACCCCCCTTGCCTCTTTCAGCACCTCTGTTGCTTCTTTCTGCACTTCTGTTTCTTCTTTCTGTACCCCTCTAGCCTCTTTCTGCACCCCTGTTTCTTCTTTCTGCACCACTGTTGCTTCTTTCTGCACTTCTCTTGCCTCTTTCTGCACCCCTCTTGCCTCTTTCAGCACCTCTGTTGCTTCTTTCTGCACTTCTGTTTCTTCTTTCTGCACCCCTCTTGCCTCTTTCTGTACCCCTCTTGCGTCTTTTGCACCTTTCCTTCCTCTTTCTGCACCTCTCTTGCTTTTTTCTGCAGTTCTCTTTCGTCTTTCTGCACCTCTTTTGCTTCTTTCTGCAGATCTTTTGCCTCTTTCTGCACCTCTCTTGCCTCTTTATGCACCTAACTTGCCTCTTTATGCACCTCACTCTCTTTGTTCTGCACCTGTCTTATCTCTTTCTGCACTTCTCTTGCCTCTTTCTGCACTTCTCGAGCCTCTTTCTCTACCTCTATTGCCTCTTTCAGCACCTCTGTTGCTTCTTTCTGCACTTCTCTTGCTTCTTTCTGTACCCCTATTGCCTCTTTCTTTACCCCTCTTGCCTCTGTTCACCTCTCCTTCCTCTTTCTGCACCTCTCTTGCCTTTTTCTGCTGTTCTCTTGCCTGTTTCTGCAGCTCTTTGGCTTCTTTCTGCACTTCTTTTGCCTCTTTCAGTAACACTCTTGCCTCTTTCTGCACCTCTGTTGGTTCATTCTGCACTGCTCTTGTTTCTTCATGCACCTCTGTTGCAAATTTATGCATCCCTCTTGCCTCTTTCAGCACCCCTCTTCCTTCTTTCTGCACCTCTCTTGCCTCTGTCTGCACACCTGTTCTCTCTTTCTGTACCCCTTTTGCCTGTTTCTGCAACTCTCTTGCCTTTTTCTGCAGTTCTTTTGCCTCCTTCTCCACCTCTGTTGCTTCTTTCTGCACTTGTCTTGCCTCTTTCTGTACCCCTCTAGCTTCTTTCTGCACCCCTGTTGCTTCTTTCTGCACCTCTGTTGCTTCTTTCTGCACTTCTCTTGCCTCTTTCTGCACTCCTCTTGCCTCTTTCAGCACCTCTGTTGCTTCTTTCTGCACTTCTGTTGCTTTTTTATGCACCCCTCTTGCCTCTTTCTGTACCCCCTTGCTTCTTTCTGCACCTCTCTCGCCTTTTTCTGCAGTTCCCTTGCCTCTTTCTGCACCTCTTTTACTTCTTTCTGCATATCTCTTGCCTCTTTCTGTGCCTCTCTTGCCTCTTTCTGCACCTCTCTTGCCTCTTTCTGTACCTCACTTGCCTCTTTCTGCTCTTCTCTTGCCTCTTTGTGCATTTCTCTTGCCTGTTTCTGTGCTTCCCTTGCCTCTTTCGGTACCCCTCTTGCCTCTTTCTGCACCTCACTTGCCTCTTTCTGCACCTCACTCTCTTCATTCAGCACCTCTCTAGCCTCTTTCTGCACTTCTCTTGTCACTTTCTGCACTTTTTGAGCCTCTTTCTCTACATCTCTTGCCTCTTTCAGCACCTCTGTTGCTTCTTTCTGCACTTCTCTTGCTTCTTTCTGCACCCCTCTGCCTCTTTCTGTACCCCTCTTACCTCTTTGTGCACCTCTCCTTCCTCTTCCTGCACCTCTCCTGCCTCTTTCTATACCTCTGTTGCTTCTTTTTGCACTTCTGTTGCTTCTTTCTGCACTTCTTTTGCTTCTTTCTGCACCTCTCTTGCCTCTTTCTGTACCCATGTTGTCTCTTTCTGCCCTTGTCTTCCCTCTTTCTGTACCTCTCTTGCTTCTTTCTGCACTACTTTTGCCTCTTTCTGCACCTCTCTTGCTTCTTTCTACACCTCTGTTGCTTCTTTCAGCAATTCTCTTGCCTCTTTCTGTACATCTCTTGCTTGTTTCTGTACCTCTCTTGCGTCTTTCTGCACCCCTATTTCCTCTTTCTGCACCCCTCTTTTCTCTTTCTGCATCCCTCTTGCCTCTTTCTGCAGTTCTCTTGCCATTTTCTGCACCTCTCTTGCCTCTTTCTGCACCTCACTTGCCTTTTTCTGCACTTCTCTTGCTTCTTTCTACACCTCTGTTGCTTCTTTGAGCAATTCTCTTGCCTCTTTCTGCACTGCTCTTGCTTGTTTCTGCCTCTCTTGCGTCTTTCTGCACCCCTCTTGCCTCTTTCTGCACCCCTCTTTTCTCTTTCTGCCCCTCTCTTGCCTCTTTCTGCACCCCTGTTCCCTCTTTCTGCACCTTTCCTGCCTGTTTCTGCATCTCTCTTGCCTCTTCCTGTACCTCTGTTGCTTCTTTCTGCACTTCTCTTGTTCGTTCTGCACCCTTTATGCCTCTTTCAGCACGTCTGTTGCTTCTTTCTGCACTTCTCTTCCTTATTTCTGCACCCCTCCTGCCTCTTTCTGTACCTCTCTTGCCTCTTTGTGGACCCTTCCTATCTTTTTCTGCACCCCTCTTGCCTCTTTTTGCACCTCTGTTGGTTCTTTCTGCACTTCTCTTGCTTCTTTCTACACCTCTGTTGCTTCTTTCAGCAATTCTCTTGCCTCTTTCTGCACTTCTCTTCCTTCTTTCTGCACCCTCCTGCCTCTTTCTGTACCTCTCTTGCCTCTTTGTGCACCTCTCCTACCTCTTTCTGCACCCCTCTTCCCTCTTTTTGCACCTCTGTTCTTTCTGCACTGCTCTTGCTTCTCTCTGCACCTCACTTGCCTCTTTCTGTACTTCTCTTGCTTCTTTCTACACCTCTGTTGCTTCTTTCAGCAATTCTCTTGCCTCTTTCTGCAATTCTCTTGCTTGTTTCTGCACCTCTCTTATGTCTTTCTGCACCTTTGTTGCCTCTTTCTGCACTTCACTTGCTTCTTTCTGCACCTCTCTTGCCTCTTTCTGTACCTCTGTTGCTTCTTTCTGCACTTCTGTTGCCTCTTTCTGCACCTCTGACTTAGAGGTAGTTTTAATCCCCCTGCCCTATTATGTACGAGGGCCTTACAGGGGAGGTCATGCCAATCACAGGGGTACCCCGACCCATAGTGTACCCTAGTGTATGTAGGTGTTTTCACTGTATTCTTAGTGTCTTTCAGCATAGCACTGGCTCCGGGCCTGGTTAGTCAGTTACCACCAGTACCAGTCAGCAAAAAGTTGGGGGCACAGGATGACTTTGCAACAAGGCCTCTTTCTGCACATCTGTTAGCTCTTTCTGCACATTTCTTTCTTTTTCTTCACTTCTCTTGCCTCTTTCTGCAAATCTCTTCTACTTTCTGCACCTCTCTTCCCTCTTTCTGCACGTCTGTTGCCTCTTTCTGGACCTCATTTGCTTCTTTCTGTACCCCTCTTTCTGCACCCTTCTTCCCTATTTCTGCACCTCTTGCCTTTTTCTGTACCCCTCTTACGTCTTTCTGCACCCTTTTTGCCTCTTCCTGCACCTCTGTTCCTTCTTTCTGCACTTCTTTTGTTTCTTTCTGCACCTGTCTTGTTTCTTTCTGCACCCCTCTTGCCTCTCTCTCCACCCCTCTTCCCTCTTTCTGCACTTCTGTTGCTTCTTTCTGCACTTATCTTGCTTCTTTCTGCACCTCACTTGCCTCTTTCTGCACCTCTATTGCCTCTTTATGTAGTTCTCTTGCCTCTTTCTGTAACTCTCTTGCTTCTTTCTGCACCTCTCTTGCCTCTTTCTGTACCTCACTTGCTTCTTTCTGCACCCCTTTTGCCTGTTTCTGCACCCCTCTTCCCTCTTTGTGCAACTCTCTTGCCTCTTTCTACACCTCTCTTTCTGCACCACTCTTGCCTCTTTCTGTACCTCTGTTCCTTCTTTCTTCATCTGTCTTGTCTCTTTCTGCAAGCTTGGTGCCTATTTCAGCACCTCTGTTGCTTCTTTCTGCAGATCTCTTCCTCTTTCTGCACCCCTCCTGCCTCGTTCAGTACCCCCCTTGCCTCTTTATGCACCTCTCCTACCCCTTTCTGCTACCCTCTTGTCTCTTTTTGCACCTCTGTGGTTCTTTCTGCACTGCTCTTGCTTCTTTCTGCACCTCACTTGCCTCTTTCTGCACTTCTCTTGCTTCTTTCTACACCTCTGTTGCTTCTTTCAGCAATTCTCTTGCCTTCTTCTGCAATTCTCTTGCTTATTTCTGCACCTCTGTTGCCTTTTTATGTACTTCACTTGCTTCTTTCGGCACCTCTGTTGCTTCTTTCTGCACCCTCTTGCCTCTTTCTGCACCCCTCGACCCTCTTTGTGCAACTCTCTTGACTCTTTCTATATCTCTCTTCCATCTTTCTGCACCACTCTTGCCTCTTTCTGTATCTCTGTTGCTTCTTTCTGCACTTCTCTTGCCTCTTTCTGCACCCTTCATGCCTCTTTCAGTACCTCTGTTGCTTCTTTCTGCACTTCTCTTCCTTCTTTCTGCACCCCTTGTGCCTCTCTCTGCACCTCTGTTGCTTCTTTCTGCACTTCTCTTGGTTCTTTCGGCACTGCTTTTGCCTCTTTCTGCATCCCTCTTGCCTCTTTGAGCACCTCCTTTGCTTCTTTCTGTACTTCTCTCTCCTCTTTCTGCACCCCTCTTGCCTCTTTCTGCACCTCTGTTGCTACTTTCTGCACTTCTATTGCCTCTTTCTGCACCTCTCTTGCTACTTTCTGTGCCTCACTGTAGGAGAGTGGGATCTGCTTCACATGGGTACCCCCACTTTTTGCTGATGCTTCACTGTTTTTCGACTTTAGTCTGGCTGGGGCCCTGCTAATCAGAACCCCAGCCTAGCTGCTTCCTCTCTAAAATGGTTTCCATGTACCTTAGGTACATCTTTGATTGGAATCTGGAGTGCCCTTATAAGTCCCTAGTATATGGTATACTATGTGCCCAGGGCATAGGTACCCCAGAGGCCTGCCAGGGGCTGAAGCATGTATTATGCCACCCCTGGAAGGCCAGCCAAAATGACACCACAGGTCTGCTACTGCAGCCTGGGTAAGGTAGTGCATGCACCCCTTACTGTGATATAGGCTACCTATATCACTACCATTGCACACACATATAAACCTATAAGTCACTCCTATGGCAGGCCTTACCAATCCTGAGGGCAGAGTTCTTGGTTTTTATGTGAGAGGGTGCCCCTGCATGAGCAGAGCCCCTCTGCAGCGTTCGGAGTCCCTCCTCTGATGCTGTTTGTGGTACAGCCTGACCATATACTCTTAAGTGCATTATATCCTCGCGGTACAATGCCAACTTTGGACTGGCTGCACCAAAACATGTCGTGTTTGGTGTCAAACATCTTGGAATACTACCCCCCCACCAGTCCTGGTGGTGGGGGTAGCATTCCACCCTTCTGGAGGGAGAGACATGTACCCACCAACCTACCCAGTAACTTCTTTACAGAGCCCTGGCATCACAAAATGGATGCCGCTGCCACAGACACGGGTCTGGCCTCCTGCTGCTGACTGAAACTCAGGCAGGGGAGGCCTGTACAATAGGTATTCTGTCGCAGGGAGGTGTAACCACCTCCCCAGACAGGACAATGTTTATTGGGGCTGGGCGGGAGCACTCTCTGGTGCTTTGAAGTCCTGCACTGGGGGCACACTTGGTGTCCCTGTGAATATGCCAGTTCAAACCGGTTGCAGGGGCTACCTGCCCCTGCTCTGGCACGAAACTGGACAAAGGGAATGGGTGTAACCACCCCTCTTCCCTGACCCTCCCATAGGTGGGTCCCCAGAGTATGTCCAACCCCTAACTTAGTATAAGTATGGGACCCCAGTCCTTAGGACTTTAGATTACCCTGGATGAAACTCTGAAACCGAATCCTGGACCTTCGACGCTCTAATTCAAGATTAGAGGACTGAAGAATCTCCCTTGGGGTCAAGGAGTGACTCCCTGCTTGGCAGGCACCAAAGAAGCAATTGTCTGGTCTGCATCGCTGAAGCTCCCGCTGGACGCCGAAGTCTTTGCATCACCAGAGGTAGATTTCCAGACTTCCCTGAGGCTGCCCTGAGTCCCCAGCAAAGCTGAGGCCCGTAGCTGATGTGGGTAATGTGGAACTGTGACCCCTGGGCACCAAAAACTTTTGCAAGTGCATCCTCTTCCTGGTCTCCCACGAAGTTGTGTTTTGGGCTCCGAGTAGCCCCCGCCTCCAGCACCAACTTCACTGAAGATCACTGGCCTCCACTCCTTGAGTGTCCTGTAAGCCAGCATCAAGTGCATCCACTCGAGGCTCCTTTGCAGTCACTAGTCCATTGGCTAGTGGGCCCTCCTGAAGGCAACTCTTTTTCTGCTTGGGCTTTCCTGGTTGCTCCAGACGTGCCCTGACTTACCCTTGCTTGGTGAGTCCTCCAGACCTTGCTGGTCTGCATCAATGTCCTTTCTTTGTTTCCACAAGACTTGCTGTTGCCAAGGCTTTTTGGGTCCAATCCAGTCGCCAACACCGCAGCAATCGACAAATGTTGTGGGACAGCTCGAATCCAGCTCCTGGTTGTTGTCGACACCTCCTGGACCTCGTAGCTGAAGAGTCAAGACAACCGTCAACCTACCTGAAGCACCCAACATCAGTGGGCATCTGCTCATTGCCTTCCTGGTCACTGGCTAGTGACTTAGACTCTGTCCCCTCTGCTTTCAGGTTCTTCAGATCTTCGATCCACCCTTGGATCGACCCGAACACTTTCGACTTGGCCGCCAGCAGCACTTTGCAGCAGATCGCCATTGAAAACGACGACGAAACCCGACCCCGAAAGACACCTATGCACCCGGCTTCCCTGGGTGAGGTAACACGAGTACTCTGGTGCTCCCGTGGGTATTGACTCTAGAACAGCCTAGTTCTAAAGGGGTTTGCTCCAAGTCCTCCTCTAAGTGTCCTTTTTCTTTAAAACTCCAACCGCGACATTCCCCATAGAAGTCAATGGCGGCTCGCGGCTGTGTTCTCACACTGCACGCGTTCCCTGTGGGTCCCCTGTGTCACTACCTGGGGTGGTTCCTTGAGGGCCAAGCACTTCTACAGGCTCTAGGCCTTGTGTCTAGCTCAGTCGTGGTTCTTATACCACTTTATTGGTATATGGTTTGGTACGCCCCTAGGGCTCAAACGTGTATTTGTGCTATTACTGTTGATAACTGACTTGTAACTTATGTACTTCGAACTCTAGCCTCATAAAGAGACTAGAGGGGTGTGTTTAAGACTAAATAAATATATTTTAAATATATACCTGGTGTGGTCCTCTTTCATTTGGTCACTCAAGAGATTATAGACTGGTAAAACAAGCTGCTTTACATTCCTTCAAGACTTAGCCTGAAGCCTGCTCTCCACAACTACCACTAGGATAGCTTTCAATAAAGGTTGTCTTTAACCTATCTCCAATAAGGGGTTGTTTGGACTGGTACAAGGTGCCCACTATAATTAGTGGACAGCATATACCAGGCCAACTTCTCACACTCACTTGCCTCTTTCAGCACATCTGTTGCTTTTTTCTGCAGATCTCTTGCCTCTTTCTGCACCTCACTTGCCTCTTTCAGCACCTCTGTTGCTTTTTACTGCAGATCTCTTGCCTCTTTCTGCACCCCTCTTTTCTCTTTCTGCACCTCTCTTGCCTCTTTCTGTACCCCTGTTCCCTCTTTCTGTACCTTTCCTGCCTGTTTCTGCACCTCTCTTGCCTATTTCTGTACTTCTGTTGCCTCTTTCTGCACTTCTCTTGCTCTTTCTGCACCCTTCGCGCCTCTTTCAACACCTCTGTTACTTCTTTCTGCAATTCTCTTCCTTCTTTCTGCACCCCTCCTGCTTCTTTCTGTACCCCTCTTGCCTCTTTTTGCACCTCTGTTGGTTATTTCAGCACTGCTCTTGCTTCTTTCTGCACCTCACTTGCCTCTTTCTGCACTTCTCTTGCTTCTTTCTACACCTCTGTTTTTTCTTTTAGCAATTCTCTTGCCTCTTTCTGCACCCTTCATGCCTCTTTCAGCACCTCTGTTGCTTCTTTCTGCATTTCTCTTCCTTCTTTCTGCACCCCTCGTGCCTCTTTCTGTACCTCTGTTGCTTCTTTCTGCACTTCTGTTGGTTCTTTCTGCACTGCTCTTGCCTCTTTCTGCATCCCTCTTGCCTCTTTGAGCACCTCTTTTGCTTCTTTCTGTACTTCTCTCTCCTCTTTCTGCACCCCTCTTGCCTCTTTCTGCACCTCTGTTGCTACTTTCTTCACTTCTATTGCCTCTTTCTGCACCTCTCTTGCTACTTTCTGCGCCTCACTTGCCTCTTTCAGCATCTCTGTTGCTTTTTTCTGCAGATCTCTTTCTGCACCCCTCTTTTCTCTTTCTGCACCTCTCTTGCCTCTTTCTGCACCCCGTTCCCTCTTTCTGCACCTTTGCTGCCTGTTTCTGCACCTCTCTTGCCTCTTTCTGCACCTCTGTTGGTTCTTTCTGCATATCTCTTGCTTCTTTCTGCACCTTTCTTAGTCTTTCTGGACTTCAGTTGCCTTTTTCTGCATTTCTCTTACTTCTGTAGGAATAGTTAGAAATTAGCATTTAAAAAACCTTCGAAATTCACTGAAAAAACCATAGGTTTCAGGGACGTTATAGTTAGTTGGACATTCCACTCGTACAAAACCAGAGAAATTCGGCCTTTATTGTTAGTTGAGCTAACTATAACTCACGCCCCCGCAATGCATTTCTGATGATGTCACATACTACATCATTCATGACATGGTCAGTGACATCACTGATGACATCACTGATGACATCATCCACGTGATAATCTGATGCACCTCCTCACACACTAATATAACCTTTGATACACCCACTCTAAAATACAGACTACCATTTTCGAAACCATACACACACCAATACCAGTTACTAAATACCCACTCACTGATTCCTAGGTCTACACACACATCCACTCATTCACCCATAGTCACTCATCAATACAACACTATAATTTGCACTCATACACCTATACAGACACTCACACACCGCCACTCATCCATAGAGTTACTCACACCAAGTCAGTCATGCAAAGAAGCAATCACACTCCCATTTACTCACCTATACAGTTATACACACACCCACTCACTTATTCATACAGATACTAACACATACTCACTCTCCTACAATCACTGATACAAGCTCACACTCATCCATACAGCCACTCTCACAATCACGCACTCTCACATATAGTCATTTATATACTCCAACACTCACATATACTGCCTTTCACATATGTAGTTACTCACACATGTACTACTGAGACATCCATTCACTCACCAACACACCCATACACACACTCACCCACCCATACAGCCCTTCACAGATACACTCTTGAACCCATACACCCAGTGAATCACCCACTCACACATCTATGCAGAGACTCACACCCCCACACCCACCCACAGAGACACTCAGGCACCCATACAGATACTCAGACAACCAATCAATAACCCATATAAACAGTCATGTAGCTACTCACCAACCCATGCAGCCGCTTACACAGCAACTGACAGACTGATACAGACATTCACACAGTTTAGTCACTAACCCATGCATTCAGTAAGACACGTTTAATCACTCACTTATATAGTCAGACACACACCTACTAAATCATCCATTCAGACACTTATAGACCCACTCATTCTTCAATACACCTTGCATATATATATATATATATAAAACATATTTAAACTTTACAGAAACACATAGTCACTGGATGATGTCATCAGTGATGTCATCAGTGATGTCATTTGAGATGTCATCAGTGATGTCATCAGTGATGTCACTGACCATGTCATGAATGATGTAATATGTGACGTCATCAGCAGTGCATTGCGGGGGCGCGAGTTATAGTTAGCTCAACTAACTATAACGACCGAATTTCTCTGGTTTTGTACGAGTGAAATGTCCAGCTAACTATAACGTCCCTGAAACCTATGGTTTTTTCAGTGAATATATATATACATGTGATCAAGGTCGTGGTAACACGGCCGAAACGCGTCATGCCAATTTGCACGGAATAAATCAGCACTAATTATTACAACCAGCAGCACGTTGTGGTCTGTACCTGTGTGTCTTCTCCAATTTGGAAGTTGGGACTGTGTTTAGTCATATATATATATATATATATATATATATTTATATTTAACAAAATAAATTTTGCTTATTTACTTTATTACAAGTATGGCCTCGCTTCCATTTTAAGAGAAGCTTGCTTAAAAGACGGCAATGTATTTATAGATTTCACAAGATTTGGGCAACGTTTTGGTATTGTATGTATAAATATGCAACAGTTCTGACTGGACCAGCGGTTTGTTCCCATGTTTTAATGCTAACACTCATGTTTGCTCTTCTGTTCCTTTTCTGTCTGCTTTGTGCTTTTTGTCTTTGTCTAGGTTACCCCGTCCCTTTTGGTGCTTTGTGTTGTACTTATGCTTGGACTGTGGATGCCAGATGCTTACAGCCTTCATCTTGATTCTCGGAAAATACCTGCATTAAACGCTGCCCTGTAGATAGGCAGACACATTTGTGGTTGTTTTTCCACAAAACACTGAATCATAAGTCTAGTACGTGCAGGTGTTTAAATGAACAATTTGAACAAAAACTGCAAAGGTCAGGTATTTACTTTGCCGGTGTGAATGGCTGCAATGGAAAGGTTACACAGAAAACCATTGTCTCAAATGTCACCAACATGGAACTGATCTTAAAATAATATACTTGCTTTTTTACTACACATTAAATATTTTATCACACATCTCTAGTTACATTAAAAATAGTTTTGGAAGAAGATAACTAGAACCTATATGTTGTTCATCAACTGTTCAAGGAACAGCGTCAAGGGGAATTGTAGTTAGGGAAGCAAAATTGAACTAAATGTGATTGTGCTTTTTGTGAAAAGGGATACGCATTGCCATTTGACAGACTACACTGTATTGGCTTAACTCATACTTGATTCAGAATAGGAACGAGAAAGGTGTGTTTAAGGGGCTGCACTAAAACTCCTGCTAGACAAGGCTGAGAGAGTCTTGGCACAGCCAGCGATTACTGAGTCTGATGTACTAAGAGGCATGTCACAGACAATGTTAGCAAATTATGCCCCACCTTTTTTGCGACCTGCTTTTAGTGATGCAACCTATGTGCTAAGCAGTTCTCTTCCCAAAATCTATAGATGCAGGTAGTTGCAGTATAACCTGCCTAATGAATATTAGGTAGGTTCCTATTTGTGACCCACCATGATTGCCCACAAACACAGGAATGTAGGCCTGAAAATACAGCAGAGCACTGTCACTGTGTTTGCATTACCAATGGACTCCTTCCTCTTTGCAAATTAGTTACCACTTCTTTTCAGGTGTCAGACACTGATTAATGGTTTGCGTCTGTAGTTGTGCTTACAAACTACTGGTAAGTTCCATTGTGACTCGAAATTATGTGAAGATGCCCATTTCACACCATCTCCTAACAACCATTGAAAATGGTTCACAAAACCCATTTTATGTCAGGAAGGCTTTTCCAACTCCAAAATGGGTTTCATATATTCCACATTTGCATTCACAAACCCTGTGGTTTTGTGAATGACAGGGCCCCCTGTCCTTTAAAATCACACTTCTCTGGTTAGTAGCAGCCACCACAACTAATTGCCCTTTGGACATGACAGGTTCAATAAACAGTAAAAGTTGAAACAAGTCTAAGTTATATGCAAAAATAACTTGAACTGATGTTTGTACTATTCATTTTAACTGTTATCCCTCTAAGAAATACAAAAGGAGAGGGATCCTGGTAAAACTGTGAGGCTGGAATGAAAAATTGTGAAGTTCAAATATACGTTGTATACATAGGTATGGATTTTGTCCTTAGCTTACTCAAAAAATATGTCTGTTGGGCTTAACACCTTTTGCTACTGGGAACAGGATAATGAGCTAGGCTGCAATGCTGGCCTACTTGTTGGCCAAAACTTCATTTTGATCAGATGGTACATGTGGAACAGCCCAGGTTTATATACTTGCATGAAAGGTGTGGCAAAAATGGGAGGGCATGAATTGGTGTGCATGTCCCATGCAAAGAATGATGTTAAATTGTGTGAACATTTTGAGGAGTGCAGAATGTTTTACATGCCTTATTGTACCGACCTAACAAATGTTTTAAATAAAAAAACACCAAAAAATCAGCAAAGCATGATTAAAGTCAGTGGTTGCTGTTGACTTGAACGTAGGTGTGATTTTAGGCAGCAGGAAATGAGTCTTGGGATAGTCTAGTGTGTTACCTTAGTTAAAATGTTAAGCTTGACATTTAGAGTGTCATGTAAAGTGTGGTGGATGGTCCATAACGCCGTCAGCCAAAGCCAGTGCGGCAGAAACCCTCTTGTCAAAACTGATTATGCTGGGTTTATTTCTGCAAAATAAAAAATCATTTACCCTAACGCACTGGGAGTTTACTCACAGTGGATTCTTCTCCTCTAGAAAATGGTCTCAAGCTGCCCAAGTCTGCCTATGTCTTATCAACGTGTGCTCATTACCTAAATATGCTCTTCATAGGTTTAATCGCTTATCTGATGGTTCTTAATAAAAATGGTTAATGTTCTCAATAAAAACATAGATCAATTAATCTTTTAACCCCCATATTTCTTCAGCAATGACTCCTGGGTACTCCACAATAAACCAAGACAGAGCAGAATGGCAAAGTGGCGGAGCAGCTATCATATTTCATACTTCCTTTCAATAGATCACTTTAAAGTAAGCAATTTGAACACAACTGAAGGGCTAAGATTCAGTATTATAACACCTTCCAACTTTTCCTGGAGCTTTCATCTATTGCCCTATAGCTATGATGGAGAATTTGCCTTATCTACATTGCACCTTTTTGCATACACTACTTTTACAATTTTTCTATATTATGAAACTTTAATCTGCATATTGATGATAACAGTAATAATAAGTCTTACTAGATACACCCTTGGACTTGAACTTAAAAGAATTAGGGCTAGATGTATGAAGAAATAGTGACTAACAAATCGGTCGCAAAGTGGTTTGTGAATGGAATAATGACTATTTGCGATGTATGAAAGCTATTCACAAACCATAAATTGTGATGCAACTGTTTTGCGATTCCGTGTTTCTTGCGACCCAAATTAGTGATTTGGAAATACGGAATTACAAATTGCGAGTCACAAATGGTATGTTAGAGGCAGTCGCAAATCGGGAATAGTCACAATATGACCCGTTTGTACATGCAATTTATTACCAATTCAAACGAGGTGGTAACTTGGAGCAAAGTATAAAAGCAGGCCCAGAATGCAACTGGGCTTTTTACAATGGGTGCTCTGTAAGTAATTGCAAGGAGGATGTGAATACTGGCTGCTCAGCGGATGAAGAGGGAGAGAAAAGAGAGGATTTTCAGAGTCAGTCTGAATATTTTTCAAAAACAGAGGAAGAAATATATGACAAATACAGGCTAAGTAGCAATGTCATATTGGAGTTAATTTCCCTTTTAAAGCCATATCTAGGAAGCAGTACTCTGCGCAGTAATTCTATCCCAACTCATGTTCAGGTGTTGTGCTCGTTACATCCATTGGTCTCTGGCAATTACCAGGGTGTAATTGCTGTTGCGAAAGGGGTGTCTCAAAAAGCGCTTTCACGTTTCTTCCATTCATTTCCAGATGCCATGCTTGTCTTTATCCGCTGCTACATATACCTAAACAGAAATGATCAGGAAATGCAAAGTACCAAATTGCAATTTTACAGGATTGCCAAATTTCCACAATGTCATGGGGTGTATAGATAGGACACATGCACCCATATGTCCTCCATCCCATCTTGAACATCTTTTTAGAAACAGGAAAAATGCACATTCCAACACTATTCAAGTGGTATGCAATGCCCAATATATAATTACTGATAGTGTGTCCTACTATCCAGGAAGCAGCCATGACTCCTTCATGTTTGTTGCCAAATGTTTATTGGCTCACACTAGTGTATGTTTTTCAGGTGACAGTGAGTATGCCCTACGTCCCTGGATTCTCACACCATATCTTTCCCCCACCTCTCAAAAGGAACAATGACACAACAATGCACATCGTTGCACCAATACAGTGATTGAGTGGACATTTGGCATACTGAAAACTTGTTTCTTGTGCTTACATAAAAGTGGGGGTGTCTTACAATTTCTACCAGAAATTGCATGTAAGATAGTAGCAACGTGTGCAATCCTACACAATATTGGCAGTAGGAGAGGCCTACACATCGCAGTTTTAGACTCAGATTCAGAGGATGAAGATCTTGGCCCACCTGTTCAGCAGCCTACAGATGAGAGCAGAGCAGTAGTAACTCATATATGATTCCACAAAATGTACAAAAAGGGCACCACACTTGTCTGATGTTTCAAAGTCAAAATACCTTTAATGGCAGGTATTTCACAACACTTCTGGAATAATCTCTAACTTTCACAAGAAAATGCAACATGGATTCATGAAAGTCGGTTGCAGCCTGACATGAAAATAATTGAAATAATGTAGGCACTCACTGATCCGTGCCCCTCAATTTTCTGACTGCATCTAGAATGGGACATGCCACCATGTTGACGTGCAGGAGTTCGGCTGCTACTACATTGCAGCACACTTGCATCTGTGGCAGAGATGCTGCTGACTATCAGGATGCTCTGCACCTACCCCACTTGCAATTTGTACAGTTTGTATGGCTTCCACTGCAGTAGTAATCTGCCTGCGGCCCTTCAATACATTCTCACTGAAGTGGCCAATTTCTATCTGTAGCATCACAGTACACCATGATAAGGTAGCGGTGTCATGTGCTAGGCTTCCAAAGCGACCTTGCAAGGGCATCCATACATGCAGCACTGCTCCTCTCTCTTCGACTTTGATTGGCATTGTCCTCTGCCATCTGAAGACATAATTTCTCTAGGACACTTGTTAAGTTGTCCATTTTAGTGTCCATCCTAGACTGATTGTCTATCAACTGATTGGCCAGTGTATTTAAACCCACAGAAAAGGTTTGCTGCATGGTTTGAAAAATTTTTGTTCACCATTTCCATTTGTTTCTGCTGCAGATGATGAACTTGCAACATGGAGCCCTCAAGGCCACCAAATAACGCTTGATCTTCTGTAGTTGCCTGAGACCCAGAAGGCTGGTTTCCATGAGAAGTATCACAGCGCCTACGAGCATGCACTGTGGGATGCTGCTGTTGGAGCCTGACTACTGGCTGTAGGATTGGAGTGGGCTGCTGGATGGCATCCTCATCCCCAACTGATGGGGGCTGTAGGGAGAAACACAGACTGCTGGAGTGGCCATGAGGTGTGTTGGGCTGACTCTCCCACAAAATTGGATCTTCCTTCCGCATTTGTGCCTGTTCTTCTCCCTCATCTTTTGTACATATATTGTCTCCCTCAGGTGCATCTGTTTGAATAATGGGCATACTATTAATGTCCTTACATAGGGATTACATGTCTCTTTAGTTAAATTCAGTTATTTAATCAATATCTGACACCGACTACAGTTTGTTTCTTCTTATTACTAGTCCCATAATGCACTATAAAGGGTTCTTTGGCTATGGAATCATACCAAACCAACATGTCTGTATTAGTTTTAATTTTACATGCATGTAGAAGACAGTTTTAAGGTAAGAAATGTTACAGTTACAAAAAATGTACACTTATTTGTGAAGGTGCAGGTGAGGTAGTTTCAATGTTGACAAAACCAGCAACTGCCTCTGGCTCCAGGGTACTCTCAACCATTGCCTCCAGTGTAGTGGGTGAGGATACCATGGAGGATCCACTCAGATGCATTGAGACCTTTTCTTTATTGTGGGACCGGAGGCCATACCACCTCTTCCGTATCTCTTCAACGGAGTGCTGTGCCACTCCTACAGCATTTATTTCTGCTGCATCTGCTGCCAGATTTTGGATTTTTGTGTCTCCGGCACAGTCATAGATGACTGCCAAAATAGGAGTTAATGATTATTGCAGCACTCCTCCGTCAGAATTTCAAGTTCTTTTTCTGAGATCTTCAATTTGCACTTTCTGTCCCCTGTCTCCTTCCCTGGGTCTTAGCTGCCCATTTCTGTTTCAGGGAGTTGTTATTTGGTGATCCCCAGGTCACTTTACCAATACAGCAGTTCTCCTCCCTCACTCTGGCTGCTTTCCTGGCTTCAGCTGCGCACCACTTCCTGGTTGTGAGGCTATCACCTGAACCAGGAAGCAATTTTACACGTTTTCAAGCGTGTTCGCTAATTGCAACTGTGTTTTCAATTTAGGAAATCACTGAATGTGATTTATAAAATAAGGAACCGACTCATTAGCGAGCGCTAAATTCCACCCGCCAATGTACGTACAATCTGACGTGCGATTAACAAATTGAGATTCGCAAAAAATCGCTATTTGGTAATCGCAATTTGGAAGGTTCGTACATCTGGCCCTTGGTCACTTCAACCACTTATTAAACAGAACATACTATACTTATTTTTTTAACATGCATCCCTCAACAATTGGGCTATTGCAACAATAGGCTTGGTCTGATCATTCTCTCATTCAATTCTCTTTTCAAATTTCCTTAGTTCCACAAAATCAAAGGTAGATGGCAAAATGATTAGGCAGTGGAGTAAGATCAGGGACAATGATCTTATTAAGATGTTGACAGCTATTACTCTTCCATTGAAGGGATAGATGGAGGAAGATGTGGAACTAGTACATTTGTGGCCTACCACCAGCATTGAGCATTTGACCCCGATTAAAAATGCACATTCTTCATAACTTTCCCCCTAAACTGCTTGGTTTTCGCCTGCTTTTACATGAAAGAAAAACAGTTAAAGAACACCTTAGAAAGAAAATGAAGAAGGGGATATGCCTCCCTTACAAAGCAAGCAACTTTAAAATCATACAGCAAATTATTTAAAGTAGCACAAGGCAACTTCTTTTCAAAGAAAATCAAATCCATGATTAATGCCCCACTCAAAGTATTTCAAATTGTAAAGTTGCTTCTCTCTCCTCAGGCCTGTCAAACAAGAAGCATTACTTATTTGGAACTCTGTGAAAAGCTTTCCACTCCTTTTTAAGAGAAAATCATTAAAAAAAAGCAGTTCGATTTTTCAGGTCCTAGGGCGGGCCTCATGAGCTGGGATTTGCCTATTAAATCTACCTCCATGCCACTCAGTTGTTTACTAGAGGTGGGAGGAACTCATGGAATTTTACTCCGCTGAATTCTGCGGAGTTACATAAAAACTTTAAATTCAGCGGCATTCTGGCCACCCCTACTTTATTGGGTCTCCTGAGGGAGTTTGGTGGCGGTCTTGGAAATATGAATGCCCCCCCCCATGAGGGTTAAAGGTGATGGGAGGGGGCGAACACCCTTCAGTAGCTGATAAGGTTATTGTGCTTGGCTCAGCGCAGTGGTGGATGTAGAAGAGAAGCAGTTTCAACACGCAGTAAAGTAAGGGAGTACCTGTTGTGTTTGTGTGAATGGGGAGTGCTTTGCATCAACTGGAGGCCAAGTGGGACAGCGCGATCCCCACAAGCTGTGCATCTGCAGCCCCACCCTACTTAATAGCTGGCAAATTCTCTGAAAGAGTCCTATGTAATTTCATGGGGCTGTAGCTTTCATAGTTGATGGCAGGTCTGGTTCACGGGCCCAAGGTCTTGAAACCAGCAGGGGAAAGGACAGGCCCACCATCACTGATCCAGAGGCCTCAGGTTTTGTATTAAAGCAACCCCAGAGGCAAAGGGGGGCAAGGGTTAAAGGAGCACAGTCATGTGCCATTATAACCATGCAGAGGGCAGAGCTGTAAGTGAGATTATAGACAGGGTGAAGCAGATGTGACTTTTTCTATAGCACAAGCGCGATTAGAGTGCCTTTACAAGTAGAGAGAGTGCAGCTGTTCCATTTGTGTAAAAAAGTACAAAACAAAGATTAACACAGCTTATTTAATCAAGACGGCAGAAGAAAATGTAAAGCATCAACATAAGCGCCTTCATCTGTATAAGATATAGAACAACATAAACTGCCTATTCAGGAGGACGGAAGAGAGGTCAAGGTATCAAGACTGTAATGGAGAAATACGGATGTCAGGCCTACCATGCAAGTCTATGGGTACGGCAGATAGACAGGTCCATCCGTAAATGTGAATGTCACTCTATGGTGAAGTATGAAATACAGTGACCCCCTACCCACTACTTACATATTCCGTAAATTCAGCCTTATGTCCATTGTCCACTTACTCATCTTTTAACGAACATCATTTGTCCGTAATTTCAGTTCTACGGGTCGCATTACAATCAATCAAATGGTTGAATGTATTTAGGAGTTGCGATGTCTCGGAGCAGACCCTATAGTTAACGTGTAGGATTTGAGTATTGGGGCGGTGCCCAGCCAATCCTAGTGCACCATAAAGAATTCCTAAGTACTGATTAGCTGAGCAGTCCGCATGTGTCGTACTCTTTGCCTAATCCTTGCTGTATATGGTCGACGGATGATGTCAAGCTTTGAGTGAGCACTAGGCGGTGTTTCGATGAAGCTCCACCTGAATGGTTAAGTTACGGACTGGCGGGCACAACCTCTATTGTCGGGTATGCAAGACTAGACTTCTTCCCTTTTTTTCGTTCTGTGTAGGAGTGAGGGAAGTGGAGCAGAGTGTAAGATAAAGAGTGTTGCACCGTAGGAGTGGGCGCCTGTAAACTCTGCCACGTGGTGGAGTTTTTGCAGAAGTCTGTGCTCCAAGTGGGGCGCGGAGTGGCAAAACTCAGCAAACTCCGCCAGCAGAGCAGAGTTTAGCACCCACCCCTATTGTTTACCCCATAATAACCATATGACATGGGGAAAATCAGCACAGGCCATTTTCAATTGCAAATTTGGGTCACCTTGCACTCTGTAGCTGCCTTGCTTTTCAGTGATAGCTGTATGCATCATAAACCCTGTTCTCATTGCAATATTTAATGCATCATTGGACACTGCCTTTGCCCCTAATGAATGGAAGTAGACACAGGTGATCACACTTAAGGAAAAGTCTTCCTCAGATCCTGCAAATCTTTCTAATTTTAAGCCCATCTCTCTTTGTCCGGCTGCATGAAAGATATTGGAGAAACTGACTATTTAGAACAGCATGATCTACTCCATCCCTCTCAGTTTGGTTTCAGCCCCAAAGACAGCATAGATCTTGCACTGTTTTAAGTAGGCAGAATTCATTAAAATCATTTTAGACCAAGGACTGAGCACCACTGTTAGACCTGTCAGCCTTAGGGTGGTCTTCCCTCAAAACCTTTGTCTGTTTGCCTCCTTTTCTGATAGATTTGTGCTTCTGTTGGCCTTAGGACTCTGTGTACTTTACCACTGCTACCCAGTGCTAAAGTGTTTGTGCTCACTCCCCTAAACATAGTTTTATTGACATATACACAATTAGCATATTTAATTTACTTGCTCGTCTCTTATAGAGTGATATACCATATTCCGAGGGCCTGTAAATTAAATGTTACCTGTGTGGCTGCAGAACTTATTGTGCCCCCACCTAAGTAGCACTCTAAAACTTGTTCCAGGTCTGCCATTGCATCCTGAATGGAGTGTTACACTGCCAAAGCATCTTGGCATTTATAACCCCTTGCAAAGACTTTTCACTGCTGTGAGGCTTACCCCATCATAGGATAACATTGGAGATTCCTTATTACATATAATAAGCTGTAATTCCTGATTGAGAGAAGATACATTTATCATGTTTGGTACCTATGTAATTGTAATAATAAATCCTCTTTAATAGCAAAGTCGAATTTATCATGACAATTTTGAAAATACCACTTTTAAAAAGTTGGCATTTTCCTCCTCTTAGCCCTGTGTGCCTGCAGCCTGTCTCTGATACAAGTCTGGGGAGGGTGACAGCTGGACTTTGTGTATTCACCCTAGACAGCCACACACAATGGGAGCTTAGGTGTGACTTGATGGGCCATGCTGGGAGGATGAGAGGGAGGACCTGTGTACAGCCTCACACACCTGAATAGGCTGTGTCCTGTCCACACACAAAGGACTGCATAACCCACCTTAGTGAGTCTGGAGCCAGGGCCAGATGGGAGGTCCTCTTACACTTCAAAGACCCTTGTTTGAAGTATCTCCCACTTCAAAGGTACCACTGAGTATTAGAACTGGATCTCAGACTCTACCACTTCAGTATACTTCTGGCCCTGTGGATACTCTTTCAGGAAGAGCTGCTGTGCTGCTGAAAGAATGCCACTCTGCTGGACTGCTGCTCTGGGAAAACTGCTTTGCTGCTGTGCTGACCTGCTGTCTGCTGCCC
Organism: Calotriton arnoldi; assembly: GCA_963921515.1. NCBI lineage: Eukaryota > Metazoa > Chordata > Amphibia > Caudata > Salamandridae > Calotriton > Calotriton arnoldi. Next base: position 148,094 of record CAWUFW010006690.1, on the reverse strand, counting down.
TCCTTGCCTGGGTAAGAAGAACTGGACCTGCATCAATCAACCCCAGAACCCAGAGTGGCTCCAAGGGCTAGTTGGCTAGCCTCTTGATCTGAAGTCTCAGGTACATAAAAGATTTCCATTCACCCTGCTCCTGCACCTGAACTCTGCCATCTGTGAGTCTGCCCTGCCAAGGGGTGCAACCCCAAACCTGGACCCTTGGAAGTAAGCCTAAGGTGCTGCCCCTGCAGAGCCAACGCATTGCTGTTGTTGCGTAGATTGGAACCGGCTCATCGCTACCACTGTGTGGATCAGAGTAGACGCATCTCCTTCGGAAACTGCACTGTGCAACACTTCTTCCTGGAGGCTGGTCCTCACATCCCCATTGATGGAAGCCTCGACAATGACAACGAAAACTTGGCATCACAACCCTTGTTCTCATCAGAATCAATACACCATTGCTGCTGTGCTCATCAGAGTTGACGCATCCTCGCTGCTGTGCTCATCGGAGCTGATGCATCACTTAGTCTGCACCACACATCCTCGCCATCGACAGGATCTTTGATGTTGACGCATCACAGACTAAGGTACTTTTGCTCAGCGGGCCAATCCTGGTGCCTTTCACCGGCCAGTGCTCCATCACAGTTGGCCTGAACTCTTTAACTTTTCCCGGTCCCATACGACCAAATATCCCTTCATAGCGCTTTGTGGTGCTATTTTCAATTAAATATTTACCCTTCAATACTCAGGTTTTACCCATTGGATGTTTTTCATTTTGATGTCAAATAATTTAATAAAAAATGACCTATCTTTCTAAATTGGTTTAGGATTTTTCTTGTGTTGTGTCTTCACTTTATTGCTGTTTGTGTGCTGTATAAATACTTTGCACATTGCCTCTAAGTTAAGCCTGACAGTTTTTTGTGCCATGCTACTCATGGTTAAGCACAGGTTAATTTAGTGTCTTTTTGTGGTTCACCCTGCAAGGGACTGTGGTTGTTCCTTGCCTAGGGCTCACACCCCAGTCAACCCCAGTCAACCAACATCTCACAATCACTTTGATATTATTTGACGTATCCTCTGAAAAACCATCACTAAAAGATGGGGTTCCCAGAGCTCCTCCTTCCGTCCCACTTTGTTTAATGTGTTTAAGACCTCTCTAGCTTTTATCATTCAGTCATATGGCATTTGTGTCATCTCATATGCAGACGATACACAGTTTATTTATTCTATCGGTGACAATTCTGTCTCCACTCAAGAGGCGTGTAAAAAATGCATAACCATCATCAAAGAACTTTATTTCGATCACTGTGGATCATAAAAGTATAGACAAACAAGACATCCAACACCACACATATACATAAAAATACAAATGTAAATAACAATAAATATAGCTATAAAAGTATACAAAAAGCTTCATTAAAATGTGACTTAATAAACAGTACAAAACCACAAATTTGGTGAGCACGAGACCACTAACTATGGTGCAGAAGAAAGACAGCAGCAATAATTGAGGCTTACAGCAGTATGCACATCCAACCACATACATCGTAGGCATCAGATAATTCATTTAATAAATTTGAAACTGATTGTACAAGTATCAAGTGCTTTATCCAAAATGCCATTAAAACTTGGCTAGACAAAAAACCACGATCCAGCTGGTATCGCACTGCAGCAGTCTAAATGTTTCCTGGTACTCCCTGCTACCCAAGTTTTTGCAAAGGGGAACAATCTATTTTACACGCAGTTGTTTGTAAAAGGGCAGAAAGACAAAACATGAATAAGGGATTTAGAGCACCCCCAAATCATTGTTTGGACCACTAACCTTTTGCCATTTGCCAGTAAATGATTTTACTGGTAGAGTATCATACCTAAACTGAAGGTAGAGTTTCCTAACTAATGGAGGAACAATTTAAATGATTGTACTTTCATAGAGAGCCATTAATTTGTAATCATTAAAGACCACGGATAGGGAGTCCTTACATGGCATAACATTATCAATTGCAACACTCTCCCAAAAGATTGCTTTTAGGCTGGCTTTGCCAATTAAACACATGCTCTCTGGCACAACCCAGTATTTGTCCAAATTCAACCTTCGAAGTAGTGCCTTAATAGTACAAAGCCATAGAATTTTCCATGCACACTGTGGGACCAAAAGGTCTTTAATACCCTCCCGATAAGACTCAAGGACGGCTATTGTTCATAGCCCAGGTGCTGCCTGTGTAGGTAAGAGAGGTGGGGCGGTGGGGCCAGGTGTGGGGGGATTCAACAGATGACAGCGAGGGAAAATTAATTATGTATTTAATTTTCCCTCGCTGTCATCTGTCCAAACCCCCTCCACCTGGCCCCACCGCTCCAACACTCTTACCTGCACTGGCCGTTCCTGCCATAGCCGATATCAGTAAATGTGCATTCTACACTCAATCTTGTGGGTACATTTCTTTTGGGCCAACTCTAAATAAAATGGAGTCAGTGGTGTACTTGCTGGAAGATTCAATAGGGTTCTTATGGACCTGCGCTCCACTGTGGCGAGGCTCTGGCTTGTGAACAACCCCACAGCTCTGCTCCATATAAAACCGCCCCTAGGGCCTTCACAATGTAGATTTATAATGCTGAAGCCACCCTTCTAGATGAAGTTTTTCTATGTATTTTCCCTATGCATGCAGTGTGTTGAACCAGGGACAGCTGTGCTTTTTCCACCTGTAGTACCCAACATAAATTCTTTGTGAGTTTAATACCCAAGTACTCAAAATTTGGCACCACATCTAAGGGAGTGTCACAAACTAACATCCTCCTCTTACAGAGAGTCGACTTCTGTCTAGTAAAAATCATACATTTAGTCTTGGAGCTGTTGAGCTTCAAGCCCCGCTCAACACAAAACATTTGAAAAGAGTTCAGGAGCTGCTGCAAACCCTGCAGCGACTTAGATATTAGCAAGGTGTCGTCCTCAAAAAGGAGTGCAGGGACCCTCCGCCCTCCTATCTTAGGTGCATCAGAGCTGTCCCTATCTAAGAAGTCAATTACACCATTAATATATAGCATGGAGAGAGTAGGCGCCAAGATGCACCCCTGCCTGACCCCCCGGTCAAAGGGAATAGGGTTGGTCAAGGCCCCATCCTCCCCCCAACTCACCTGGGCAAGGGTGTCAGCATGTAGCCTCACTAAGGTGTCCAGCAAGGGGGCAGGTACCCCCATCTCCTCAGGCACCCTCCATAACTTGGTTCGGGGAACCAAATTAAAAGCTGAGCAAAGATCAACAAAGGCAACATGAAGTTTGCACTTGCCGATAATCACCTCCACCCAATAAATGCAGACAAACCACAAAATGTGATATAAAGTGCTCACATTCGACCTAAAACCCACCTGCCAGTCTGAGAGCACACGCTTGCTGATCCAATCTTGCATATGGGCCAAAAACTGTTTACAAAAAGATTTTTGTAGAGAAACAATCAGGCTTATGGGCCTGTAGGTGCCCGGATTTGCCCAGTCTCCCTTCTTGTAAATAGTACCGATTTCCGCTAATTTCCAAGGGGGGGCAATGCATAACCAATGTGGTTGACTGGATGAAACAGAGCCTTCTGAAATGTAATTCAGATAAAACTGAAACCATGCTCTTTAGAAATGCTTACAATCTATGAAGTAGTAACATGTGTCCTTCTGGACTGGGAATGCCTTCGCCACCAACTACTGTAACCAAAAATATGGGAGTCATATTTGACACAGATATATCATTTTGTCACCAAATTCTATCCGTGGCTAGTACTTGTTTTTCTCTTTGACGGTCACTGAGAAAGAGACTGAATATCTTACCAGTTGAGACCCACAAAATTATAGTCCATTCCTTGATGACAGCTTGACTGGATTGTGCAAATGTGTTATACCTGGGGCTCCCTAACAATCTGGTGGATCATCTTTAAACGGCTCAGTAAGCTCAGCTGGTCTCATTCTCAAGATGCCTCAGCACCAGTCAATCTCTAAACATCTTGAACAGTTACACTGGCTGCTGGCTCACAAAATCATTCTTTTCAAGTCATTGGCGATTGTCGATAGAGCTATCTACTATTCTGGGCTCAGATACCTTAGTGACACCATAATTCACTACTGCCGGTCTAGATCATTGAGATGCTAAAGACCCCTAGGTTCGGGCTAGTTAAAAGAGGGTGGTGTCTCTTTTACTGTGTTTGTCAGGTAAAGCCTGAAACAGTATTCCTTCTGAATTGTGCCATACCATATATGATGCTCAATTCAGAAAGCAGCCAAAAGTGGCTTTTAATGTGGTTTAATAACCTCTGAGTTACCATGCATTGCCTGACTTAAGGGCTTGGATGCCCTTTAGGGCAGCTGTTGCACACTTTCTCATTCACTTATTCATTTACAGTGTGTGGAGGGTCATTTCCATTGTTTCCTCTACAGGACTGTCAAGCTTTCTCTGGCGGTCACAAAATAAGAAGAATGTACATCTGAAGGACTACTTTAAATAGGGTGGACCTTCTCACATAGAATGACTGATGGACCCATTGTGGTTGGGCTGTATTCAAAGGTTTCCTCATGCAGAACTTGCTGAGAATCTTCTGATGGAAACCTGTAATTTTGCCTAACTCTAAATGGCCATGCATGCCACAGGTTTGGCAGATGGGTCCTCCACTGCTTTTTGAATCTGATTACAGACTCACTGAAACCTCCAGTTTTGGAATCAAAAACTCCTAGCAGGGCAAAACTGAATTCTGTAGTGGCTGAGTTCACTACGCTCACCATGGCAAAGGAACTACGGCTTCAAAATTTAGAGATGTCTGCCAGTCCAAGAGACTTTCAGCGTCACAGCAGTTTCTACGAATGCATTGAAAGTTTGACGGACGGGTCCATCAACATGGCAGCACTGTACGTCAAACTTAAAAAAAAAATGTATTTTAAAAAACAATGAGCCATTTGCCATGGGAGTTTTCTCCCATGACGTGGAGGTAATTTTGAAGTTTTCACTGATCCTTACTGGTTATGGACAGTGAAAACTTGCCATTTGTTTGCCCACTTTAAATAGGGTAGGTGGACAAATGGCACAACCTCTGACGGCCCTTACACTATCAGGCCATAAGAGGTGTATGTCGGTGTCGGAGACAAAATTTTCTCTGTGGTCGGCACACTGAAGGGCTGCCAGTCTCTAAATGAGGCAGGGGGACCTTCAGTTTGCTAGAGAGAGTACTCTGTCGCCTCTGTAACAGAGTACCCTCTCTGCCAAACTCTAAGTCCCAGTTTTATATGTGCTTGACAACCTATTCGGGTTGATCTTGTAGCTCAGAGACTTCCAGGTAAGCCTCCTAGAATCCAGGTCCCATTCCAGCCTTGTATCTTGCAGGATGAACTGCAATATGCTCCCACCAGGGCAGCTGATTCCCCCACACAGGATGGAGCCCATCTTCAAACCTCTGTGTTCCTGAGGCAAAATGGTATCCACTCAACTAATCCTTGGAGAGCCCTTTCAGTCCCTGAGTTCAAATGAAGAGTTTGAATTCCTTTTACTGGGGTGGGTTAGGACATTTATCGTATACGCAAGTCAGTGACCGTTGACCATTCCTGATCCACGTCCAACAGAATACAGATAGTCTAGATATTCCACAAGTTCCTAGGGGTAACCCTACTCATTTCTGAAGCAATTCCTGTGTGTCCTATTGCAACAGTGCCACAGTGCCCCTCTCTGCCTAAATCAAAGGTGGTGAAACTGTTCCTCCTTATACAGAACCTATGTGCCCACCCCGGAGGTGTGTCAGGGAAATGAGCCGCCTCTCCTCTGTGATCACTCTTAACCAGTTTGGGGATAGCCCCCTTACCACTGCGATTGGTGCCTGCCTGACTAGGCGAACGAAAAAGGCTCCTTTCCAGGTGTCATCTGCCTGTGACAGGGGAGGCCGCTTCAAAGAAAAATAAGTTCCTGGGCACAGTCCAAATGGTCATCTTGTCAGTGGAACAAGAACACCAACCGACATCTAGGCCTTTGTCTCTGCTCTGGCATTAGTTTTGAAACTCCATTCAGGGCTTGGAAACTCTGAGGCCTACAGCTAAAAGCCAATGTAAATTAGCCTCCAAAGGCTCTTGGCAACAAAAATGTAACATTCTAAAAGTACCTGGCCCTTAATATTTATTACAAATCTGATTACATCATTGAATTATATTGCACTTTTAATAAATATCACAAAGGATCCTGGAGTAATATTTCTAGTGGTTTCCTAGTCAGAGATCACATTATTACATGCAGTAGTGCACCCGGTGTTTCCCTATGGAACAGCCAGCCTTGCTAGCATGAAAACACCTTTTAGGTGCTAGTCACTCTAAGGACATGTTTAGCATTAACTTTCTACATGCCTTACTTTTAAATACCATGCACTCTGCCTTATGGGCTATAAGGCTTACATAGAGGTGACTTATTAATTTTTAAGGGGAGAGGTTTGACCTTCCTGTCAAAAGGGCTTATTTTGACAGGTGGAATTGCAGTTTTTCCACTGCGACAGTCAAGCTATAATGGTAGGCCTGACGCCATGTTTGCACTGCCGCTATGGTGGAAGGCACAATAGGTGCTGCTGTCCTTTCGTGGCCTTTAACATACAAGCCCTAGTAAATCCTGCACCAATAAATCAATACTTTATTCAATTTTATAAGATAAAATCATACAAGTGACATGTAATAAAAATCCAACATGATTATGAGAAAAAAAAGAAAAAGTACAATAAAATAACTTGGTTCAGCTGGCTTAGAAAACAGCAAATGGCAAAAACCACAGAGTCATTCCCTAACATGCAGCACTATAAACCCCCATAAGAAACTTAGACACAATAAAGCAAACGTTATGTGTAGCTAAAAGTTGTAAGTATGAAAGGGCAGGCCTGGCCTGATAAAAATCCAAAGTTAAAAAAAGGTTTTAAGAACTTGTGCCGAAGAGATTTATGGAGAGGGTGTATCAATGCAATATGCAAAGTATCGCATTAAGAGAGCAAGTCACACAAACATGTGGGTGGTTCAGAATACTTAAACCAAGTTCCCTCGGGATAGATCAGGTGATGGAACAGACCCAGCCTAAAATGAGTCATTAAATGACGCTGGTAGATAGACATTTCAAGGATGATATACGGCTCTATCCCAGGAACTGTTTTTCCCCTGGCAAATTTCAGCTGCCACTCTGTGTTGGAATGTTTCTCATAACCAGGCAACGTCTTATTTGATAATACGCTGAGGGTTTGAAAATAGCTCCGGACTCCCAAGAGCTCTAAACCTTTTTTCAATATAGACCATCCAAGGAATTTTCAAAATATTATCCAGCTTCATGCAATCGAGAATGAGTGATCTATCAAGGGTTAATTTTTCCTATAGCCAAACTGGGCACCACAACAAAAGAGGTCGCAACCGAATATAGTCTACAATGTAACTCATTCCTAGCTCTTCATGGAGTATCTTAGTAGGGGTACTGTGCCCAATCCTCAGACAGCCCCTAAAGAATGTATTCTCTGCCACCCCAATTGAATCTAAATTACATAGCACCAGATTTTGCTCCCAAAAGTGGAAATGGGGATGCATTTGGCTTTCTAGATGCCTAGCACGGTTCTCAGGGGCTTTTGATCCAAGCGCGAATAAAAGTCCCTGACTCTCGCACATGCCCTCGTAAAGTTTCCAGTATTCTTCTTTATTAGGGGTTGCCAACTAAGGGGCCTATTACGATGTCGGTCAGGAAACCTCCCCGACCGCCATGGTAGCGGGAAAAGACCGCCCGCATGTACCGCGACATCACCGCCGGTCGAATTACGATGACTCGCTGTCGAAATCCGACCGCGTCGGTCGGATCGCGGGCATTAACACTGCAGCAGTTGCTGCTGCCCGCAGCACCGCCGCGATGCCGAAAGGAGCATGTCCTGCATTTCCCTGCACTGCGTGGCAGGCACTGCACAGTGCCTGCCACCTGGTACAGGGAAATGTAGGGGGGACCATGGGTACCCCCCAGTGCACCCACACCCCCCCAACACATTGGGGGCCCGCAACGGGCCCCCGGAAGACAATCACCGCATGCCTTTCAATGGCGGTCTGACCGCTGAGGGAAGGCTGGCTACCGCCGGCATCATAATCCTGCCGGTGGAGCCTGCTCTGCACCGCCACCATTATCCCGGTCCTGCTCCATCCGCCAGGCAGGAGTGGGGACGGCAACCGGCGGTAATGCGGCGGTCGGAATTTCACACTGCCGCGGTCACCACCGCCATCCTAATGTGACCGGCGGTTTTCCTGGTTGCGATGGCGGGCGGATGTCCACCGCCGGTACGGCGGGCGCCACCGCCGCCCCAGCGGTGGACATCCGACCGCCATCGTCATAGACCCCTAAGTCTTGAGTCTATTAAAATTCCTATATAGTTAAAATGTTCTACCTTGCTTAAGATCTGACCGGCTCCAGTGACAGTCCCCACAGATTTTTCATTGAGTTATTGAGTATCGCTATGCAAAATAATTTTTACAAATTCTGAGGCGAATATTTTTTGCAAATCATGGGAGTTGCTATTGTTTCTTCTTTTGCACCAAATTTGGCTATACTCTATATGTTTAACTCTGAACAAAAGTTCTTGCTAAATGACATCAATGTTTTCTGGGCCAGGATGCCAACCTGAAAGCGTTATATTGATGATGTATTCTAAATTTGGTCGGGATCATCGCATGACCTAGATTCTTTTTTTCAGTGGCTCAACCAGAAGAGTCTACATATTCAATTTACCATGTCTTTTAGTGTCCAGGAGATACGTTTCCTGGACCTGATGGTAAAACACAACAAGGGAAGAATTTATGTATCTCTCTTCAGGAAATCCATCGAAAAAAAACTCTATGCTGCTGTATTCTAGCTTCCACCACATAGTCTAAGGGAAAACTTCCCCTTCTGGCAATTTGTTTGTATTTGACAGAACTGCTGAAGAGGGAGGATTTCTTTTGTGAGTCAGGTATACTCATATCTCGCCTATTGGATAGAGGGTATCCCAAGTGTCTTCTCAGTAGGGCACGAAAAAGAGTTTGCGACTCTCAGAGACATTTTGTTATCTCCACAGAATAGAGAGTCTCCATCACAATTGAAATGTGTTACCCAAATTGCACCTGCTAAACCAATTGAAACTTGTGGTTCTATCTAACTGGAATATTCTAACATCTGTTGCACCCGATTTGAACATACCAATGTTCGCTTTCATGAGGGGCAGGAATTTGAAGGATCATTTAGTGAAGTCTGCTCCTTTTGAACCCAGGGTGAACAATCCGATACATCAGTACCTTGGCTTACCTGCTATACAGGGACACTTTAAATGCATGACATGTAGTGTCTGTGATCTAACTTGTGACACCAGAGTATTTAAACATTTGAATGTTAACTTCACTTTGACATGTCACACTAATTGTAATTCCCCAAATGTAATTTATGCCATTTGGGGTACTTATGGAAACAACTACACCAGTATTACTACTGAACGCATCCGCTGCAGGATCCTACAACATCTAAGTCAGATGCAATATGGCATTATGACTGCACCTCTAGTGGAACACTACCAACAAATGGGACATTCGGGATGCCAGTTAAAATGGCAAGTCAGTGAAGAAGTTCGGAGGTCTGAAAGAGTGACGAACATCTCGCCAACCTTGACACTGATAGATTACAAGTGGATTGAATATAATTGATGAGATTGGGTTGCTTGCTTATCTATGAGATATCAATAATTACTGCCTGTAGTATGACATGCATATGTTGATGCTTGTTTCTTTGGGTGTTGGTGGCTTCCTTTCACTCACTACATCTAGATCATATGGGCGGTTGAGCTGAATTAATTTTTTATGTCTTCTCCCTGTACGTTTTTATGTTTTCTCCTTTCGTTGTAATCATTTTTTTGTATGTAATCATCAGTTTCTATTTCTAATTTTAGTCAGACCTTTTTAGCAGAGGTTTTGTGTGAGAACAAGCTCTTTCGTTGTTCTAATTTGTGACTGTTAGATTGATTGGGTTGGTGGTGTATCTGTCTTGGCTCACACCATACTTTTTCTTTCCTTTGTTACAGTGGCTCTTTTATCAAGCTGGCACGGTTGAGTAATGTTGTCCATCAGTGATTTTGTCAGTCTTGAGCTAGACTTTCTGTCTAGGAATAGTTGCACTTCTTAAATGCCACTTCCGAGTTGGATCGCAGGCCTTGAGCCTTAAGGATTAGTTGTCTAGAAAAGGTTTGCCTTTCCTATATACCGCTCTCAGCCTGACCGCTGGCTCCCAGCCTAAAGTTGTCAGTCCGAAAGGACGTATATGCTGTTTCTGACGAAAAAGGGGGCCTGACCGGGTTTTACGTTGCTTGTAGAAATGGATCTAAATTTCTTTACAATGCAAATAATGTATATTATACTAATTCAGTTGGGCAACCTTCCTGTTTAAATGGGAGATGGTGTCTTTTTGACTGATTTTTTTTCTATTTCTAGTTGTTGTGTACCGCTTCACGTGCAGCTTTCACAATATCGCAGCTATATAATTACCTCTTGAGACACTACACATCACAGAATGCTCTTTCATGTCTGCCGTGATTGGTTGTTTAGTTTCACTGAATCGCGGCTTACTTTATTTAAACAGTATGCACGATTTCAGATACTGTTTGGACACGTTGACTTAAGGTGCACGCCTACTTTTTTGTGGACCAGTAATTCATCTTTCACAAGTAAGGCGCGCATTTCTTGATGTGTCGTGCAGCTTGTTAGATTTTCCCATCAGGCACTCAACTAAGAGCTCTGTCTATTTATCTTTCACAGGTTCCCAAGGTTTAATTTCTTCATTAGCGAGTTGTTGTTTTTCATCACCACATCGCACACTGCTTGAGGCAGTTGGTGCACGCCATGTGATAGTAATAAGTAAGATGTATGCTTTTCTAAAATGATGATGGATGTCGTTTGCTATATCGACAGTTTACTGTATTACAATACAACTTGTCTTACAGTTCCGAAGATATTGAGTATGCATGCTTTAGTATGTGCAAACGTGCAACTCGCCCTACATTCTCTCACTGCAATGCTCAAGAACTGAGATTAGACTCAGTTTGTGGATTTCCACGGCGTAGGCTTTTTATTCATATCAACATTTTAAATTGCTTGTAAGCGAAGTCAGTCAAAGGACAGGCATGCATAAAAAAAACATTATTTTCATAGATATCAAAAGCAAGCTGGAAGATGAATACACAAGTAAAGTATCATATTTTCACATTCCAAGAACATCCAGCCCACATTGCTGTGAGATCCGCTGTACGCAGTGTGCCAGCAGGCCCCACCTCGCAAAGTCCCCCCTCCGGTTCCACCCAGGGCATCAATGCACCCATCCTAAAGGGAATTTACAGAAAATTAATTGGGACAACTTCACATCTCCAGCTCCTCCAACCACAGAGAAGAACCACATACTTAAAAACAGGGCACCACATAGCGCATTAGCCCACTGGGATACCTGAACAAAGGTGTAATCCCCAAAAGTTCCAAAAACCCGGCCTCGCGGGGTAGGGCAGGAGAGTCCAGGGACCACCAGCAGGTCAGCCCACCCCCTCCCGCCTGCCCGCTGACTACACAAATCATAACCCGTCAAGGGGGCAGTTCAGTCCCAGAATTAGAATTCTTGTGTATCCCCCTTTATTATCTGCCAGGGACACCGCTAGCTCAGGGGTGGGTGGGTGGTTGATGACTGACGGCTGATCCTGGCCCGCACCAGGCATCATGAAAGGGACAAAGAGGAAGCTCTACGTGGCGTGATGGCTTAAATAGTCCTGAGGCTTCGTTGTGCCTCTTGATGACATCACCGGGTGACCCTCCATTTCCACTTCCTGTGCCAACCAGGGGGCTCCAGCCCGTAGCGCGACTAAGGGCGCCCCTCCTCTAGTTGCGGGAGGTGCCTGCTCAATACTTCAGCACCTTGTGGCTACGGCGTATGATTATCTTGGCATTAGGAAGAGTTTCTCGTGTTTTATTGCTCGACTAGTAAGTCTCCACTGTGGACAGCCTGTTGATAGATAATTTCACTCTGCAATCATTAGTCTCTTTACTCTGCCATCTTGTATTTCTTTAGGTACCTGGCTTGTGCCATTTGTTTCCGGTCACATACTCTGTTCTATCAATAGCGGGGCAGTTACTTTGAAGGGTGTTGTTACCCCACACAATAGTTGTAAGTATGGCTTGCCTGTATTTTTGCATTAGGACTAGAAATTAAGTTGTATCAGTTTCACATCTCGGCTTGAGCACATGTTATCTTGGGAACAATTTTTTGCCCGAACTTTTATTTATCTGTTTTTATTCACATTTTGTAAAGCCTACACATTGGGTGCTTAGTATCTATTTTCTGTTGTCGTCACCATGTATTTTGGTTTTACACTCACCGGAGTTTTTGTTTTATTTTCTGAATATATATAATGCCCTAATCTGTTTATATTGTCCCTATCTCTCCTTCTGCTTCCTCCTTTTTTAGGTCATTTGATTGTATATAATTTGTTTATGACTGTATTTTTTGCAACACGTTTGTCCTGATGATGACCCTGGTCACTTTTACCGCTGGGCTGTAACCTCGACCTTCATTTAATTAATATAGACTGCCTTAAGTATACTCTATAACTGTTTTGTATAGATTGTTCAATTCTTAAATTCAACCATTTGTGTGGCATTGTTTTTGAATCTGTGGCAGCTATTATATGCAATGCTGTGTAACTCATTGTTTTTTGATTATTAATAAAAAATTATTAACTTCATATTCACTTTTGACCTTTGGTATGTAAGGCTTTGAGGCCAAGATTATATTGGTGAGGATAACTGGATAAGTAGAGCAAGCTTTAGTGATTTTCTTGTTTTTTAGTATTATTAGGGGGTGTCTTTTTACCAGTGATAGGCTTTATGAATTTTTCTTTCTTATTTTTTCATATGTATGTTTAGTTCCATTCTACAGCTTGACTCCGATGGGTTTACGCTATCGCAAGTGAACCATAGTCATTTGGTCTAATATAATTACCCTGGTTCTTAGGGTTCATGGGCTGACTCTGTAAATTATCAACATCGCTATAATTAAAAGCTTTCATGACAGGCTGTATGATACGTGAAATGACATCTTGAAAAAGCTCAGCAGCAGATGGCACACCAAAGCTCAGTCGCTTGCAGCGAACTAGACCAATGTGTGTTGAAAAGGTTGTAATATATCTACAATCCTCTTCTAGTTCCAACTGGTGATATCCTTTGTTTCAGTCGAGACGAGAGAAGACCCTTGCACCATTCAATTGGGCTATCATGTCAGCAATGTGTGGACCATTATTTCCCTCTCTCTAAATGGCCTTATTGGCTTGACGCATGTCTACGCATATGTGCACAGCTCATTCATTGTCCCTTTAAGGCACTCCCACTTTGGAGAGAACCAAGGCATTGGCCCAGTGGAGCGTTGAATGATGTCATGCTTGAGTAAGGAATCAAGTTGTTTTTCAACAGCTTCTTGCAAGTGAAAATCAACTTTTCTATGGCTTTGAGCAACAGGATGAACATCTTCATTTATATGTAACTGTACTTTCATAGACCTGAGTTTATCTAACCCATGAAGGAAACTGACTTACTATTTCATGATGCACATTCATGTTGTAGTTCACTGATATCAGTCGCATATCAGCAGCGGTGTTAAATCTGAGCACTTGAAGAGATACCTTGAAGTATTTCAATTGGCCCTTGAACCTTTGCTTTCTTGTGCTTCATTTCAGCCACAAATGAAAGTTGACTTTTTATGGTGTCAATGCAGCCCACATAAAGATGTTCATTTTCAATGGCATAAGATGTGGCAACAGACACAGCTCATGATATTATTTTTCCTCCAGCATTATGTTTATTGAAGCACCATTATCAATGATGAAAAGTATTGAACTTCCATTTATTTTTAATGTGATCTTCAGATAATGTTTCTTTGTGGCATGGTAATGGTGCTTTTTCATGTCAACTTCTCCTTATCAGGTGCTTTTCCTCACATGTGACCAGTCCTACATGGGCATGTCTTTCTGATGTAAACATTGACATCTCACAACTATCATTGTCACTTTTGCTGGAAACTGAGGCTGAGGAACCCTTCGATGATGATTTAGATGAAGAACAACCTCATTTGGTGTTGATTTGTCTCAGGTTGTGTTGCCCCTTGTCTGATAGCTGGACATTTTACTTGATGTGGAAACAACTGCCTGCACCCGAAGCACAACTTCTTTCTCTTGGGAGACACTGTGCAGGATCTATCAGCCTTTTGCCTTGGCTAACTTTTCATGTTCATGACTGATTCACTCTGCACACCTCCAGCCTCACTGTCAGGAGCTTGTCGATCAGCTCTCTACTCAGCTAAAGCAGCCGCATGGACTCTCTCCAAGCTAAGATTCTATTTTAGCATTCGTCTTTGAAATTAATCTGACAGACATCCATCAATGACTCTGGGACATATAGCTTCCTCGTCATTAAACTCGATGAATTTATAGTGTTTGATGAGCTTATCCAGCCTCTCCACAAATTCATCGATGGTTTTACCCACTTTCTGTCATTCCTGACTAAACACATATCTTTCATAGTCTATATTTGGCATTGAATTGCATTTGAGGTTTAAGGCTGCTTGGAAGTGATCATACGTAATTTCATCAACTCATGGTATTTTCTTTATGACGTCTTTTACATTATCATTAGCAAGATTTTTAAGGTACTTTATAATCATTTTGTCATCACTTTCTTTGATTGCTTCAATGAAATCTTCAAATGCCTCTTACCACGCAGTCCATCGATTGACAATATTTTGTTTCTTGGCAGGATCAAATGTGGAGGGCAGTTTTAGAAAAACTGCAGCATTGTAACCATTTATATAATTTGGATGAACCTGAAAGAGGAGTCTTTACTGACATTGTCAGCTGTCCACCAGATTTTTTTTCATCACTGCTATCCCGGAGGCCCTGTGCGATGCTGGCCATGATGGTCATTGTTGACTACTAATGGAACTTTGACCTCCCTCGTGGTCTCCATTGGAGTCCTTTACTTTGGTGGAGACCTGTGGACTTGATCTGAGCCACCACCCAGCAGCTTTGGTGACTCACTGCTCCGTATATGGACAGCACCATAAGCGCAACGACTGGTGCTTATTCTGGGGTTGCAGCGCCTGGTACCAAGATCGTACAACTCCCTCAATTTGGGTTCTGGTGAGTAACCAATCACTATTATATTTGAAAAACCTGTCTGATCTTTATCCTAGCAGCGCTTCCTATTATAGTTTTAGCTTGTTCTAGGCTGTTTCTTTGCTTTGGTATCATCAAGCTTAGTCGCATCTGCTTTTAGCCTTATCACTACGTATACTGTATTGTATTATGTTGCGTAGAAGAGCAGTACCTTTATTTGCAGCCTTCTCAATCAGTTCTTGACCATCAACATATAGACTTCTCATTGAAGTCTCCGTTATCTTCATGTGCTTTATGCAGGCTGAGGTTGTGCTGTAACTCCACATACGCCAGTGCTGATTCTGCACTTCTACTGCAGCACACATGGCATGCACAAGCAGTTTGCTGGACCATGGCAAACTCTCTGGGAGAGCACTGTAAATCTTCACTCGTCACCAGTTGTAGCATCTCCCCAGCCCAGGAACTCGTAAGTGACTGTGCAACACACGGAGGGTAGTTTTACCTATCTTTATTCATTAACGTGTAAATGCAAACTCAACATTCTAAACTATCTTACTTACCCAACATTTGAACGTTCACGTTCACATAATCAGTCTACGGAGTCTGTCCAGAGCCAAAAGGGTTCTGTCACTTCTAATTCACATGACACTACAATCATGAGTCTTTTGTGTATCCCAGTGCAGTAAAATTGTATCGCTGATTTATGATAATGAAGTGATGATAATTTCCAAGTGTGGCATTAGCACACAATTTATTATTTGAACCCTTATAATGATGAATACATGTCACAATCGGCATGCACACACATTTTCAACATATTTACCCTCATTACAGGCTATATTCTGCTTTGCACAAGAGAAATGAGTACTGGGACAAACCTGAAATTGCAGCCTTTACCAAAAGCCCCTAATCGCAATTTAGCCAGAAAATGGAATCAGGCTTTTCAGAAAACATGTAATGAGTGCCATAATAGATGAACTACAGAATGCTATGAATCTTCAAAGTTCCATTACTGGAACACACACTTTTTTTAAACACAATCTTTATTGCATTTTGATAAAGGCATGTAAATACATATGCCAAAAGGACGAATGATACCATTGTACATCCACATCATAAAACAAAAAATGTTAACTGATATGCTGTTAAACATATGGCATACATGAACAAAGTGTTGGTGGAGAATATCTCCGACATTTACATAGCCATCAAAGGACATGCATCCTGAATACTAAACCAAAGTGAATCCCCCCAACCCTTTTTCTTACAAAAACCTGACAGTCAGTCTATAGTGTACTATGTACGTATGTGATACTAATGGGTGCAAATAACCATAGTATTGCAATCAATGGGGGCATTGAGCCTGCTGCAGTCTAGTGTCTGGAATACAATGCATCAGGAGTGCTAGTGTACAGCATTCAGTAGTATGTCAGGGCGATCCAGGGAACGATGCACAGCAGGGTAAGTAGCAAGGCTAGGCCGGGAAATGCACTAAACCTGTCATATAGAATGCCTATGGCATGGGACATTTTGCGCTGTCAGTCTTCTGTGTTTTAAATGATTCCGGCAAGGCATCCCATTCCAGTGCAATGAGTTGTTTTCGTAAGCCTCAGTATTCTCTCTATGCTGGGCCTCACTCTCCGCCTGACCCCACCTCGTCATCTCCTGACTTCTGATAGGGAAACTCATATATCCGACCTGTAAGTGGATAGAAAGGGGCAAGTCCATAACAAGTGCAGTAGGACTGGGTTGTGGCAGAGGGGGCAGGTGGGGATGACTGCGGGGAACATCTAGTAGAGTCTGTGTGGTGTAAGATAGGCCCTATGTAAAATGCAAAACTAGTTAAACTTAAAATGGGAGTTGCAAGAGATATTTTCCAGGTATTTGAGTAGGAAGGTCCAGTCCTTACCTCAGAGTTCATGTGCAGGGCCCCCCTCCCATTTGGCCCTCAGGGGAGATAGGGAAACCAACATGTGTTTTGCAGAGTCCTTCTTATTCCAGTGAATTAAGTGGTTACCAAGACCCATGGTGTGTATTGTTTATATCAGCTCAAGGGTATCCGGTTCTGCACTGTCTGACGTCCAGTGCTGGCGAATGTAACAAGGGATACTAGCATGTGTCAGAAATATGGTGTCTGGTAGATTATGATTGTGTATAAGATCTGAGTGCGATTGAAGAGTGCCGTCCACAAATAATGATCCCACTGTAGTCACCCCCTCCTGTTCCCAAGGGTGCAGTCTTCCCATGGTGAGGGTGCCAGAAGACATAGGATGACTACGCAAAGGTATGTTCGGGGGATAAGATACCCAAGGGGTAGTGTAACGCAAGGCCACCCTCCAATATGCATGGGCCGTACGCAAAAGGAGTGAACCAGAAGGAGGTGCAACAGTGCCCGGACAGATCAGTCTGTGCAGTTGTCCCTGGCCAATCATGGTATTGGTGTATTCTATCTCTGTGAGTTTAAATCTGGCCAACCATTAGGAATCACTGCAGCTGTCCCTCCAGACAATAGGCCATGAAGTCCAGGGCGCCCATTCTACCCTTACCAGGTGGCAATTGTAGTTTAGCCAGGCTCACCTTACGTTGGCGGTTGCCCCAAGACAAATCAATCAGTAAAGTGTTTAACATTTTAAAGAGGGCCCAACTACCTGCCACTGACAAGGGCAGTGTGATTGAAAAACCATTTTGTCATTTGAGGGATGTAATCGTTTTCATGAGAATTCCCTCCAGTAAGTCTATTGTCTCCCAATTCATCTGAATGCCTAGATAATGGATCGTTTGAGGTGCCAACTGAATGTTAACTTCCCCAAAAGGTAAGAAGGGTTCTTCACATGTATTCTCAAATGACAAGTTGTATGATTTGTCGATATTAAGGTGGAGGATGGGGAAGTACCCAAACATGAAGAACAATTGGGAGACCCCATCCAACTCTGCAGAGATCTTTGATGCATTGGAGCATATCATCGGCGTACAACACTATTGAGTATATCGTGCGGCCTACTGGGATTCCCTAACCCTGGACATCCTGATGGATCTGCTGCGCCAAGGTCTAGCCCCAGAACAAAGAGTAATGGTGAGAGTGGGCAATATTGTCTAGTACGACGCAGCACTGGATTAGGCAAAGATATGTATTGCCCTGTTCGAGCTCTCGCAGTAGGGGAGGAATATAATAGGTTTGCCCAGCGAATGTATTCAGGGAGATGCCAAAGCGGGTGAGGGCTGCAAACCTAGAGTCACAGCCCAGAATATCAAAGGCCTGGTGCACAGACAGAATATCGAGTTTTTAATATCGATATACAAAAACATCGAGTTGGAAATATCGACAGCAAGAATATCGTGGTCCAGAATATCGACTTTAAGGTAAGAAATATCGTTTTTTAAAATATCGAAGTCAGTAATATCGTTTGCAAAAATATTGTTGTTTAAAATATCGATTTTAATATTAGTGTTATGTATTTTAGTATGTATGTTAAAAGTATGTTATCTAATTATTTTTAATAAGTATTGCTTTTGTTTTTAAATGTATGTGTTAAATTTTTAGTAATGATTAATTTTATGTTAATTCAATTTTGCGTTTTTTAGTTCTGTAGCAGGTTGTTGGTTTATAGGGGAATAGGGTGGGAAGTAATTTAAATATAATAAATTTATTCATATTTTGTATTTATTAGTATTTATTTAATTTGGATTTTATAGTGTTAATTGTGGTAATATTTTTCTTTTATTAATTAATTATTAATTGGTTGTTAATTTTTATTAATTAATTAATTGATAATTATGTTAATTTTGTTATTTTTTTTAGGAGCGGGTTGTGGGTTTATAGGGGAATAGGGTGGGAAGTAATTTAATTATAATAAATTAATTAATATTTTGTGTAATAATGTTTTTGATTATAATTAATTTATATTAAATATAGTTATTTGTTTGTAAAATATTTTTAAATTTTTTATAACATAATGTTTTTTAACATTATAATATGTTTCTATCTTTTGTAATTTTTATATAATTTTTATTTTTGTGTTATTAACAATTTTTGTATTGTAGTTGATATTTTGTTTATTTTTTATTTTGAATTTACTTTGTAGGGAATATTAATTTTAACCCTCTGCTATTCAACACTTTCCCTACTGTTGCACTCACTGGAGTGGGAATAGTAATTTGTACCCCTCCGCTATCCAACACTTTCCCTACTGTTGCACTCTCTGGCGTGGGAATAGTAATTTTTACCCCTCCGCTATCCAACACTTTCCCTACTGTTGCACTCACTGGAGTGGGAATAGTATTTTTACCCCTCCCCTATCCAACACTTTCCCTACTGTTGCTCTCTTTGGAGTGGGAATAGTAATTTTTACCCCTCCGCTATCTAACATTTTCCCTACTGTTGCACTCATTGGAGTGGGAATAGTAATTTTTACCCCTCCGCCATCCAACACTTTCCCTACTCTTGCAGTAGTTGGAGTGGGAATAGTAATTTTGTCCCCTCTGCTATCCAACACTTTCACTACTGTTGCACTCACTGGAGTGGGAATAGTAATTTTTACCCCTTCGCTATCCAACACTTTCCCTACTGTTGCACTCATTGGATTGGGAATAGTAATTTGTACCCCTGCGCTAACCAACACTTTCCCTACTGTTGCACTCACTGGAGTGGGAATAGTACATTTTTACCTTCAGCTATCCAACACTTTCCCTACTGTTGCACTCACTGGAGTGGGAATAGTAATTTTTACCCCCCCCTGCTATCCAACACTTTCCCTACTGTTGCAGTAGTTGGAGTGGGAATAGTAATTTTTACCCCTCTGCTATCCAACACTTTCCCTACTGTTGCTCTCACTGGAGTGGGAATAGTAATTTTTACCCCTTCGCTGACCAACACTTTCCATACTGTTGCCCTCACTGGAGTGGGAATAGTACATTTTTCCCTTCAGCTATCCAACACTTTCCCTACTGTTGCACTCACTGGAGTGGGAATAGTAATTTTTACCCCCCCCGCTATCCAACACTTTCCCTACTGTTGCAGTAGTTGGAGTGGGAATAGTAATTTTTAGCTCTCCGCTATCCAACACTTTCCCTACTGTTGCACTGTTTGAAGTGGGAATGGTAATTTTTACCCCTCCACTATCCAACACTTTCCCTACTGTTGCACTCAATGGAGTGGGAATAGTAATTTTTACCCCTCCGCTATCCAACAATTTCCCTACTGTTGCACTCACTGGAGTGGGAATAGTAATTTTTACACCTACGCTATCTAACACCTTTACTACTGTTGCACTCAATGGAGTGCAAAATGTAAGTTTAAAAATTATTACATATTTTAATAATTTAATTTATAATATAATGTTTTTTTATTCGATTTTATGTTATAGGTGTATGTATATATATATATATATATATTTGTTAAGTTTTTATATATTTATGATATTTAAAAATAAATTAAAGTTATTAGTTTATTAATTGTTTTACAGTAAATATACATTTATATATTACATTTTATATATGTACGTTTACATTTTTTAAATTACATTTATTTATTATATTTGTTAAATGTACTTTACATCTAAATATTTTTTTTTAAGTTAATTTTATTATTTAATTTATTTAACATAATTTTTATATATAAAAAAAATCGATATTTTGTACATCGATATTTTTAACATCTATATTTTTTTCGATATTTTTTTATTTTACATTTTAAAGATAGGATGTCGATATTTTTGTATCGATATTTGTGTATGGGGATATTTATGTATTTGATATTATGTCAGTGATCCCAAAGGCCTGTTGAAGGTCCAGCAAGAGACAACCTGCCAGCTGATAGTGACCGCGCCCTGCATCCATGATCTGGTGTAGGCGGCACATGTTGAGTGATGTGTTACGGCATGGAACAAAACTGCATTGATCCGAGTGCAATAATTGTGGGAGTAAGGGGAGCAGTCACACGCAAGTATGTTGCGTAGAATCTCTTATTCCGTATAAAGAATCAATCAGGGTCTGTAAGATGACATATAAGTAGGTGTCTTTCCTGGTTTTAGTAGAGAGGTGAGCAATGTCAGTCTAGTAGAAGGGGGTAGTTTTCCCTCTTCTAGTGAGGATGTGTAAAGCCTTCCCAATTGTGGGACCAGCTGTGTAGCAAAAGGGAAATACAGTTTGATAGGGAGTCCATTGGAGCCTGGTATTTATTATGGGCAAGTTCTTTGAGGGCTCCTCGAATCTTGCCTGGCTTAGGAGGGCACTCAGGGCTTCCCTGTCCATAGCCGACACTCTAGCCTGTGCTAACTGCTATAGAAACAAGTATATGGTGGCCGGCTAAGAGGATGGTGGGGCACTGTAAAGGATGGAGTGAAATTTCCAGAACGCTGTATTAATATCCAGTTGCGTGCCGACATGGTTATGTTGAGGCGCGATTATGAACAGGATTGGCGTGGGTGAGGGTATCGGTCTGATCATACAGGTTAGTAACGTACTTGATCTGTCCAATCCTGTGTGAGTCCTCTGCACATAGGCTCTATAATCTATGACACGCAGGTGCTGGAAGAGCTCAGTATATTAAATTCTGGCTTCCTGCAACCCCGGTGCATGTTCCACATTCTCCACTGAAGCCTTTTTTAGCGGGCCAAGACTGTTCTCCAAGCGTGTGAGGTCCTGGAGGACAATTTCCAGGCTCCTACTACCTCATTAATGGAAGTCCCTCGCACAACCACCTTAAAAGCTTCCCATTCCATCAATGGGGAGGAGGCCGCACTGGTGTTCTCAGCAAAGTAGCTGTCAATCGTGTTGGCCATAATCTCACGAAACACCTCATCTTCAAGGAGCAGTGGTTGCATGTGCCAGGTGGGTTTAGGGAATGGTGCCCAACCCCATGTCAGCATTACTTCAAGGGAGGGGGTTGTGGTCTGATAGTGTTTTACCTAGATATGTTGCATGTACAACACTAGATTGGAAGGGGGAGGTGCAAAGATTCTATCGAGGCATGAATGTAATGCATGTGGTGGTGAATAAAAGGAATATTCCCGCATACCGCGGTGTGGCTACACCAGACATCAGAAAGATTACAACCCCCTATCCATTGCTGCAGCACCTTAGCCTGTCATGCCAGGCCAGCGCTTGGTAAGGGGGGGGGGGTAGGAGCGATCCAGATTAAGGTCTAGGACTGAATTAGAGTCTCTCCCTATCATTCAGGAATATTCTGCCCAGTCTGCGAGGACTGTTGACAAGTTTGACAGGAAAACATCCTGTTACGTGTTTGGTGCATAAATGCTCCCTAGCACCACTGGTGCTCCATCCAATGTACCCCCCATGAGAACGTAATGACCATGCACATCTATTCTAGTATCTAAAGCCGTAAAGGGAGCTCATGTACCCATGCAGACCGCAGCACCCATGCGAAGGCAGAATAGGAGGTATAGAGCAGCTGACCTTGCTATTTTTCGCACATCTTAAGGGCGTTAGAGGCAGTAAGATGGGTCTCCTGCAGATTTGCTATATGTGCTTGGCAGCGGCCCTTTAGTGCCAAAATTCTGTACCTCTTTTAAATCGAGCCCATGCCCTTGATGTTCCAAGAAATTATGTTATAATCGCATTTGATGGCCAGTATGGTGTGTTGTGGGTGGACAAGGGACTCTGCGCAGCACAGCATCCCACATGGCATTATACCCTAAAAATAAATTGCATGTAACACTGACTGGACTGGAGTCGAAATAGTAATTTATACTAATCCAAAGTCCAACACCTCCCTAAGGCAAGTCGTTGTAACGACTTGCAAGGTAAAGGAACGCCTGGTAACGACGCAGTAAGGGTAGTGACTACAGAGCAAAGGCATGTGTGGGAAATGCATGCTGGGGTTCTGTCATACATCTGAGATAACAGAGGCAAACCTACATCATTATTCAAAGGGAAGGACAGTATCCCCCCCAACAAAGTGGGGGCAATCCAGCAAGTGTCACATGTCTTACCATGGGCATAACCCTGCATACAATAGTACTCACAACAGTCAGCCCAGTAGATCATTGGCAGCCCAGTAGATCATTGGCAGTGGTTTGTGCAGTGATCGATGGAAACAGCACCATACTGCAGCCACAGTCCGAATTAGAGGCACTGCCCGTTGAGGAGCTGGTACTGGTGGGCAGTTGGATGTCACGTAGAGAGACTGCTGACGAGTGCAGTGCTCTAGCCCTCCAGAGCCTGCTACATAGATGGAGCTGCCTCTAGTTGGACCCTGCGAGCAGGTCCATGGAACCGTTCTCAAGGCATCTGCTGAGCCTTAGGTGTCAGTTGCCACGGGGCCCTGGTCTCTGAGAGTTGGGAAAGTGTTGTTCCATGCAAACCCACACCACTTCAGGAATGCTGAAAAAGAGGGTTCACTGCTCATGAATTACTTTGAGTTCGGCTGGGAATAATAGAGCACATGTGAGACGCACGGTACGAAGCTGACATTTCCTATGCAAAACAGAAGAACACATCCTGGTCTTTATAGTCGAGTTTTTGGACTTTCAGGTTTCATTGTTGCCACCTGGTGCACCCTTTCAACAGTGAACATGTCTGATAAGCCAGTCGGAGCCACCGTGTTTCGGAGCCAGTCTTCCATGTATTGTGTGGTGTTGGGGCCTCTTTTGCCCTCCAGGATGCCAATGATACTGATATTATTTCAGCGGGCCTACCCTTCAGCATCCTCCACCCACTCTTGGAGTAAGTCAACTTGTTTACGGAGTTGGGCAATGATGGATGTTTGTTCCACCTGCCAGGGCATTAGTGAGGAGAGGGTTATCTCATTGGTTTTGACTCAGTAGGATAATTTCGAGTGGTCATCCTGGAGGAGACCAAGATCAGGAGTGATTTTACCCGCCCCTTGCTTGATGGCCAATCTGGAGTCACGTATCTCTGTAAAATAATGTCCAGCTTATCCAAAGAGGGGCTAGTCATGGTGGATGTATGCAGTTGTTAGGTGCCAGCACAGAGGAGCACTTGAAGGGGTGGATTGGGGCAGGAGTGACCTGTAGATTTGGTAGTCTTAGCTGTGGTATGGCCCATCTTGTGCACAATGCTTTGTCAGCATGTAAGGGGAAGAAGAGAAGAGTCATCTGCCAGGCACTATGAGAGGTTCATTCCAGTCCACTGAGCGAGCAAGTAGAAAATATAGTTCAGAGGCAACCAGCTCTATATATGTATGTGTTGGCAATCAACAGCAGTCTGTAGGAGGAGCGAAGCAGCACCAGGTGAGGTCTACCAAGTGTGGACTCAATTCTGCCACAGGTAGCACAATGGCCGGCAAAGGTGTCGTCTACAACCAGGTCCCAGTTCTTAGGTATCCGGCAAGCGTGTAGAGAAGGCAGCTCAAGGGGGCACAGCAGGCGGTGATGCGGCCCGTCTGGAGTGGCCCAGGGAGAGCCCCAGCACTGAGTAGCGGACTCCACTGGGGGAGCTGTAAGGAGAAATATTTCCGGTGTGCCGCAACAACAGTGCCAGCTTGAGGAGATACACCAGGATCACAATTCCTCTATTTCAAGTGCTAGGCCACACAGTGTGTCATCCACCTGATTCCAGGTCTCTCAGGTATGTCAGAGCAAGACACATTATGGGGCTTTCACAGTGTCTCAGGAGCCCTTCGCACACCCCCGAGTCACTCATCCATTCTACAGCTGCTCGGCAGCGCAGGTGAACACAGGCAAGCCCTTTTAATCTCACCAAATTGGTAGAAGAGATGTTAAATGATATTGTCCAGCACTAAGCACCAGGCATACGCAGGGCATGTACATCAGAGCCTCGGGCAACACCACTGCTCTTTGCAGGCCCCAGTTAGTAGCAAGGGGGTCACTGCACTCAGGAGATGGCGTGCCACGTGGCCGGTGGGCTCCCATTCCCAACATGTCCGCAGCTGCGCTCCCAGTCTCCTCCAAGTGCTGCCAGGCCCACAACTCTGCTTGGCAATAGCTCACCTTGATCCCCCGGGGCGCGGCATGCAGACTTCATGATCCTGGTTGCCGCTGCACCCTCTCAGCAGTCCGCCATGCACAGTGGGGAAACTCCTTTGCAGCCCTGGCAGCCCTGACCAGCCAACACCCAGACCTCAGTCGTCACGAGGCCGACTGCTGCCGCATCAGCTTCGGTGCTCTGAAGCACATAATGGAGGCCAACAGCACATGTCACAGCAGCTCCATGGCTTTGTGTCTGGGGGGTCCTCAAGGCAAGCGGCACCACCGCAGCGGCTCACCGATCACCACACATGGGCCACCGGATCACAGTAACCAGTCGGCCCCCTCAGCTCCAGGCCCCATGTCAGCAACAGCATCTCGCTAAGCGATCTGTGCCCCCCAATAGTAACAGGAGTCGTCAGCTGTTGGGGGTTCGTTAGGCGTCAGCCTTCAGGCTGGATGCCCCCCCTGTACTGCACAAGAAATTGGGACAATGGGGCTGGGAGCTGTGGAATCAAATGGCTGCTATTCACAGCAGTTAGCCACACCCCCCTACTGGAACACACACATATCATAAAAACAAGCAAGAGCCCACGGGCTACTATGATAGATTTAGGGAACTGCTCAAATCACAACTGATAGTGTCAGTGTAATTAAATTTAAAACTACAATAGAAGCAACTCAAATAAGGAAAGAAAGTAGTCAAATATAAATAATACAAACAAATATTATTAATCTTCTGATGTCACACTCAACACAGTTAGCATCGACACTATGGGGTCGATTCCGATTCGGGCCGGAAAAAGCACCGACCGACTCGGAGCCGGAAATTATACCGACCGACACGTACCTGTGGCGCCCGACACGCCAAGTACGATGCAAGGCGTGCAAAATCCGACCGACACGTACCGAACCCAAGTCGAACGACCGAGCCGCACGGAAAACAGCAATCCGGTCGGAAAAACACGCGAATCCAACCGACCGACACGCACCCAGAACAAATCCGACCGAAACGTACACGCGAACTCCAAACCGTAAAGTACGATGCAAGGCGCGAAAACCACGAGCGAGTCGGACGGAGGACAAGCCGTACGACCGACACGCATACAAAACCGAGCCGAAGCAACACAAAACACCGCGACCGACGCATACGCAGCATAGAAAACTGCACAAACACAGCGTGAACGAAACGGAGAATACCGTACGAGACAAATGCAGGGTCCGACTCGGTCACAAGAACGTTTCCAACATGCACAGACAGTACAAAGGAAAAATCACACAAAAAAGGCCAAACAAGCAATTACAAAGCCAATAAATACTGGGTGGGGGTGGGGACAGAGAACAAAGACACACCCACAACTCCACCCATATAAAGGACACAAATCACAACCATGATCCTTTGCAAATGCCATTCCACTGCCAGCACCCAAGAGACAGCAACCACACACCCACAGCTCATCCCTCACACAAGCCACACACCATCAGCACACCAACAAATACCTACCTCACATACACCCAGCAAAACACACACTAACACACCCTCACCTGCACACCAACACACACATCACTCACCATCACCACCTATCACCATGCCCCCCAAGAAGAATCACAAGTTCCTAGATTGTTAATTGGAAGTCATGGTAGACGAGATCCTCAGGGTAGAGCCACAGCTGTTTGGCACACTGGTCCAACAGACCCCCATCTCCCAGAAAACCAAGATGTGGGAGAGGATCATCAACAGGGTGAACGCACAATCACCATGTCTGCGCACAAAGAGCGACATCCAGAACAGGTGGTATGACGTGCGCAGGAGGGTCCGGGACCTGCTCAAGAAAGACTACCTCCTGAGCCAATACACCGGCAGTGGCCCTCCTGCCAAGCCAATATACCTCAGGCCCTGGGAGGAGAAGGTGCGGGCCATCCTTCCGCCAGTGAGCGTATATGGACTAGAGAACATCCCAGAGCCTGGTGAGTACACAACAAATGTACACAATATTCTGCCACAAAACACACACACATCACTGTCAAGGGAGAGTCAAACCATGCACTCATAGCAATTACACAGCAACCAGAACAGAATCATCCCAAAATGTGTATGTCAGTCAGATAAACACAACACATGCCATCAAAAAAGTCACATCCAACTGTGCCATCACATGTACAAACACAACTACAACTACAGCTAGGCAGTGGCACAAATAGAACTAACAAACACATCCAGACATGTAGCCACCACAACAACACCAACACACAGTGAAGACCACTCAAAGGAAGGAATTCTGTGTATGCTGGCCAAGTCAGTGTAGCCAATAGCATCATGGGAGTCACAGTCACACATATTGCCCCCCCACAACTGTCCCATCAACACCACCATGAACCATGCGCACATCACAGGGAGTGGAGAAGGACTCACAAGATGGCTGACACTGGCAACTGCTGTGGGGAGCACAAGGCCCTGCTGGCAACTGTGCACCAACAAACAGCAGGACACCACTGACTGACATCCTGAGAGACAACTTCCACTCCCTGCAATGCAAGCATGTTCCATGGTGGGATATCTGGCTGGCTGGGTGGGAAGGAGGACTTGCAGCACTGACCATAGTCACAAGCACCTCCCCTCACACCCCCTCAACACAAACTCCACAGAACCCACCTGGTAGAATGCAATGCCTCCCATCCTAACTCAAGATCCCACAAAGAACCACCACCCTGGGTTATGTTGTGTGAAGCACAGGGACACTCTTGGGACTTTTAGCCAAACAACTGCCAGGACAACACTCCCAGCCATCCTGTCAGCACAGCCAGCCCACCCCACAGGGAAGCAGAGTCAAAAGGAAGGAAGCATGGGCATGCTGGGAAGGGGGTGGAGGCAATAGCATGATGGGAGTCGTAGTCACAGCTCTACATCCCCCACCACATGGCCCAGCAAGCTCACACTCACGCATGCACATCCCACAGAGAGTGGAAAGGCCCATCAAAGATGTCTGACACTGTTGCTGTGTCGTGGGGAGCACAAGGGCATGCTGGGAACTGCACACCAACCAACAGCTGGACACCACTGTCAGCCATCTTGCCATTGCTCACACACCCACACATACTGAACTCCCCACAAAAGCAAGTAAGTTTGGGAATGCTGGCAAGTGGGGTGGAGGCAATAGCATGATGGGAGTGGCAGTCACTGATATTGGTCACCCCCACAACTGTTCCATCAACACCACCCTGAACCATGCTCACATCACAGGGAGTGGAGAAGGACTCACAAGATGGCTGACACTGGCTACTGATGTGGGGAGCACAAGGCCCTGCTGGCAACTGTGCAACAACAAACAGCAGGACACCACTGACTGACATCCTGAGAGACAACTTCCACTCCCTGCAATGCAAGCACGTTCCATGGTGGGATATCTGGCTGGCTGGGTGGGAAGGAGGACTTGCAGCACTGACCATAGTCACAAGCACCTCCCCTCACACCCCCCATCAACACAAACTTCACAGAACCCACCTGGTAGAATGCAATGCCTCCCATCCTAACTCAAGATCCCACAAAGAACCACCACCCTGGGTTATGTTGTGTGAAGCACAGGGACACTCTTGGGACTTTTAGCCAAACAACTGCCAGGACAACACTCCCAGCCATCCTGTCAGCACAGCCAGCCCACTCCACAGGGAAGCAGAGTCAAAAGGAAGGAAGCATGGGCATGCTGGGAAGGGGGGTGGAGGCAATAGCATGATGGGAGTCGTAGTCACAGCTCTACATCCCCCACCACATGGCCCAGCAAGCTCACACTCACACATGCACATCCCACAGAGAGTGGAAAGGCCCATCAAAGATGTCTGACACTGTTGCTGTGTCGTGGGGAGCACAAGGGCATGCTGGGAACTGCACACCAACCAACAGCTGGACACCACTGTCAGCCATCTTGCCATTGCTCACACACCCACACATACTGAACTCCCCACAAAAGCAAGTAAGTTCGGGAATGCTGGCAAGTGGGGTGGAGGCAATAGCATGATGGGAGTGGCAGTCACTGATATTGGTCACCCCCACAACTGTCCCATCAACACCACCCTGAACCATGCTCACATCACAGGGAGTGGAGAAGGACTCACAAGATGGCTGACACTGGCTACTGCTGTGGGGAGCACAAGGCCCTGCTGGCAACTGTGCACCAACAAACAGCAGGACACCACTGACTGACATCCTGAGAGACAACTTCCACTCCCTGCAATGCAAGCACAGTCCATGGTGGGATAACTGACTGGCTGGGTGGGTGGGAAGGAGGGCCGGCTGTCAACCAAACACAACCAATGCAGACCATGTTCACACCCCAAAAAATACATAGAAATGCCCAAATAATGCAGGACAATGTGCCACACCAATATCAACCCCTGACTGTGACGACTTAGGACAATGCAATGTACAGGCCCGCACCCAGAGGCACAGTCACAACTGTCATGTGTGTCAACCATTGATGCCTGCAGAAACATAACATACATTGTGTGTGTCTCCCAAAAACAGGTGATGATGGGGACCCAGCAGCAGACGCTGAGGAGTCCCAGTCCCAGGCTCAAGAGGATGCGGAGCTCACTGGTGTCGTACAGCCTCTGCCCTCCTTGGACGAAGAAGACCAACCTGGCACATCTGGTGCAAGTCTACATGCAGCACCAGCAGGACCACCAGCTGCAGCACCAGCAGGACCACCAGCTACACCCCCTGCACCCACCCCTCCAATGACTGTCAACACAAATACCATCCCTGCCGACATGGACAGAACAAGGAGCAACACCAGCACAGGGACCCTGGACCAACCTGGGGCCATGGACACCACCACCAACCCCCAAGGTGGACCAGGGTCATCTGTGCGTGCCACTGCACGCACTGCACATGTCAGCAGGGGTGGTGGGAGGGGTGGGAGACAGAGGTCTCTGCTTGCAGAGGTTGCTGGTGTGCATGATGACCCACAACTGGTACGCATAGCTGATGCGTACCAGTCCAGCACCGGAGACCTCAGCCAGGTAGTGGGGCTCCTCAGAGACATGAAACAGCAGCAGGCTGCCCATCATGCCCGCTTGGACTCTCACATGTCCCACGTGGAGTCACACATGTCCCGCGTGGACTCACACATGTCCCGCGTGGAGTCCAAGTGGGATGCACTGCATGAGATGACGGCGGTGCACAGGGACATTTTACAATGCCTCCGCCAGATGAACAGCAACCAGTCCACACCTCCCTGTGTGCCAACAACATCTGGTGCTGCCCAAACTGCAACTGCCACAGGGAGGGAGGATGACTCTGGCGGAGAGTCCCCTGCACCGCAGCAGCCTGTACTTGAGGGGCCCCCCAAGAAGAGGGGTCATCCGAAGAGGGGCAAGTGAGAGGCCGATGGCCAAGCGCAACTCCCAGGAAGCCTGAACCTGTTCTGGATGTTCACCTTTGTGCACAGACTGTTCACCCTGTTGACGGCAACACTACTCCCACACATTGCATGGGGAGTACAAGTTGGACCAATGTGTCAGACAACTGTGGCCCCGATACTGGGGATTCTGTCTACCAGGACTTTCAATTCACCTAGGAACTTCTGATTGCAAGATTTATGTACAGCACTACCCATCCTATGCACTATTCACACAAATGTATCACAATAAACACACTAATACACCATACTTGCCTCTGTTGTGATTCCAACGTGGGTGCTGTTATGGGGATGATGAACTGCAAAATTACACTGTGTATGCGAACTGCAACAGCAAGTTCAACACAGGCATGTGAGTAAAGGCAACGTGACACATATGAGGGAGACACACCACCAGGGCTACACAACACATACACACCTAGGCCATCTGACTCATTGCCTACACTGATGTTGCCAGGGAAGACAGTGCAATGCACAGACACCACACCCATTCCCAGTTGTAGTCAAGTAGCCCACAGGTGCAGTAAGCAAATGGCAGTCAAATGTGTGACCACAGACAACGCACATCACAAAGTGAAGCACAGGTTTATTACACAGTTGCAACATGTCGTAACCACTATAGATGCAAGGTAATCCCACCTGGCAGCGGGCACACAGTCAACAACTGTAGACGGAAGGAAGTCCATGGGTGTGGCGCACATCACCTGTAGGGACACAACAGCTACCAGCCTGGAAGTGCAATCACGTCGTCGGTGGACACAGTTGACCAAACAAATCTGAAAGTACCCTGTGAAGGACAGAAATGACACACAGTCAAAAGCAATGGAGTACAGGACAGAACAGCAAAACTCATGCACAATACATGTTACAAGATACCCACCCAGAACCAAGTTAGCATGTCAACACTGTTGGGGAGTACAGCCCACCTGTAAGCACACATCGCAACACACATCCAGTCAAGGAGCCCATGGACACACTCCAACAGCACCAGAGCACCACCTACACATATCATGCCAACTCACATCATTGACATGACACCTCAGGATACTCACATTCAGCTAAAGAAGTTGGTGATGAGCTGTGTGCGGACATCACCCTCATCATCATCATCATCATCGTCACTGGCATCGTGGTCCAGGCCAGGATCCTCCACAGGTGGCGGATGTTGGTCATTGTCATCCTGGATGAGAGGCAACTCCTTCCGCACTGCCAGGTTGTGGAGCATGCAGCAGACGATGATAATCTTGCACACTTTCGCAGGGGCATATGGGAGGGACCCTCCGGTCTTGTCCAGGCAGCGGAAGCGGCTCTTCAGGAGACCAATGGTCCGCTCAATCACTCTCCTGGTCCGACCATGTGCCTCATTGTAGCGCATCTGGGCAGGTGTCACAGGGTTCCTGAGGGGTGTCAGCAACCACGGCATGTTGGGGTATCCCGAGTCACCTACGGCCAGACAAGTGCACATTAGCTGACTTGGAAAAGTGGGCAGAATACTACAGATCAGATCACACACAATGGCACAAAGTCAGTACACACCGACAAGCCAGGCACGCTGGTTCTGCATCTGTGCCATCATCCTGGGGATGCGACTACTCCTCATCACAAAGGCATCGTGTGCTGAACCAGGGAAACGGGCACACACGTGTGTGATGGTCATGTCTGCAAGACACACCACCAGTGCATTGACCGAGTGGTAGTGCTTGCGGTTCCTGTAGGCCTGCTCCTGGGCCTGTGGTGGTACCAAAGCCACATGTGTCCCATCAATGGAGCCAATGACATGCGGCATCCTCCCCAGGGCATAAAAGTCACTCTTCACGTCAGTGAGTCGTCGCAGTCTAGGGAAATAGATGTACCGGTTCAGGAATAGCAACATTGCCGCCAAAACATCGCGGAGCACACGGCTCAACATGGTCTGTGACATCCCACCAGCAGTCGCCACAGTATGTTGGAAGGTACCGGTGGCAAAGAAGTGTAGGGCTGCCATCACCTTCACCTTGGGGGTCAGCGCTGTAGGATACGGCCGGCCAGGCTGCAAATGTGGGGACAACTGCACTGCCAAATCCTCAATCAGCTGCCTGGTGAAGCGGTACCGTCGGATGCTGTCCCGTTCCACCATCGTTGCCAGGTCTGGGAATGGTCGATGGACAGCAGGAGCCCTGCAGTGCAGAGGAGAAGTAAGCAATATTGTCAGTCAGCCCACATATGCGGCATTGAACACACTCAATATCCCAACATACATCATTATGAGGCACAACTACATGAAGTGTGCAGTTCCGTAAGGACATGTATGGTACATACATGGCCAACATCTGTCAACACGGTCCAACAGGTGGCATCAATTAGTCCCAGGTTGGCCCATTGGATATCATGAGGCCGTGTCACAGTTCCCATCTCCTGCTGCCGTGTCACAATCACCCCCCACAGTGACATGTGAGGACAGATGTGCCCCAGGCACCACAGCTCAACGACAGGTACATTCCCAGGGACCCTGTATTGCCACATGGACACTGGCATTACATGGAGTATCATGTATACACCACAGCAAAACAACCATGACCCCCACAGGTAGTGGTCCCACTTGCCACGGCAGGACAGACATGGACATCTGTGACACACACACGCACAACATCAAAGTCCATGCACACACAACGTGGATGTGGAGACTGTCTCCCATTGTGCACATGAAATCAGAGACATTGTAAACACTACATGCACAAAGACTGTGGAGGACCATCACTATTGTGCCACTGGGACACCCTGGCTCAAACATACCGTCTCACATGGGACTCACGGGGTATGTGACATGACATACACATACACCACCGTGAAATGTGACCATGGCACATGCACAGATATGAACAGTTGCACATCACAGTGGTCATGTACACGTAACACCCAGGATCCTGTCCCCATGAACACGTGCACAGCCTGGGGGTGGCTGCCCACAGGTGACACCCACAGGACAACATGTACACCAACATACACACAATAGGAAATGCAGCCTTACATGCCTTATGATAAAGTTTGGACAGGCTGTCGTGATGTAGGTGTGCCCCTCACTCCCTGGGAGCTATCTGTGGCTGGCATATGTCCATCTGAGACAGGCATGCTGACATATGCCAGTCACATGTACAGTGATGCGTTGAACAGCAATGGACCGATCGGTGCCCCCGGCCGGCCCATTGCATTCAATGTGTGCGGTGCAGCGTTGTACCCCTGTACACGTTGAACTGCAATGGACCGATCGGTGCCCCGGCCGGCCCATTGCATTCAATGTGTGCGGGTACGCGTTGTACCCCTGTACGCGTTGAACTGCAATGGACCGATCGGTGCCCCGGCCGGCCCATTGCATTCAATGTGTTCGGTACGCGTTGTACCCCTGTACGCGTTGAACTGCAATGGACCGATCGGTGCCCCGGCCGGCCCATTGCATTCAATGTGTGCGGGTACGCATTGTACCCTGTACGCGTTGTACTGCAATGGACCGATCGGTGCCCCCGGCCGGCCCATTGCATTCAATGTGTGCGGGTGCGCGTTGTACCCCTGTACGCGTTGTACTGCAATGGACCGATCGGTGCCCCGGCCGGCCCATTGCATTCAATGTGCGCGGTACGCGTTAGTACCCCTGTACGCGTTGTACCGCAATGGACCGATCGGTGCCCCCGGCCGGCCCATTGCATTCAATGTGTGCGGGTACGCGTTGTACCCCTGTACGCGTTGTACCGCAATGGACCGATCGGTGCGCACCCATTGACAATGGCCTTGCCTGGCAACGGACGCGTTTTCGAATTTCGAACGAGTCGGTTGCTGGAAATTCAGTTGGTCACCCACAACAATGTTGCAAAATCATGTATGTCATGAAGTTGAAGATTTGAAGGATGCTGTGGGCGTGTTTTGGTGCTGCTATTCCATGGATTGGCCAGATTCAGAAGATGCAAACGACTTGGACCTATCACTTTGGACACAAGGGACAGTATCTGCCTCTCCAGCACATATATATTGCTGGCTGTTCCCCTGAGAGCTCACTTGCCTGCACTACATGCTCCAGGACGACATCTGCCACTGCACTGCTGCTGTCTCTGCCCCTCTGGACACTGCAATGGCACGTACTGTGGAGAGAGCCCCAGCCTTCAGCCTTGAGGAGAACCAGGCCCTGCTGGACAGCCTACTTCCACAGTACAGCAAGCTGTATGGGACACCAGGGGAGCAGGTGAGTGTTCTGTGCACTGCCTTTCAGAATGTGCATATTGTCTGACTAGCAAGACTGAAAGTCTGCACGCCACTGGCTAGCAGGCTCACTGAGTAGTTGTCACCCCCCATAGTGTGTACTGACATGCACTGGACAGGTATGGTGCAATGACAGTGCATTTGAACAAGGTTTTACTTCCCATGCAATGATACCATGTAGTGACGTCTGGCAAACTGTCCATGGGCAGGTTTGCCCTGCCTGTGTACATCATGTGCCCCTGTGATTGAGACATGTATATACAACTGTGTCATGCACGGATATGTTGCATGTGTAGTAATGGCCTTTTCACTTTGTCATCCTGACAGGTTAATGACCATCGGAAGCAGGAGATCTGGAAGGACATCGTCCGGGCTGTCCGGTCCGTGGGGGTCTACAAGCGCCGGATCCACAACTGCCAGAAGAGGTGGCAGGACCTTCGGGGCTGGACCCGGAGGATTGCACGGGTCCAGCTGAAGCTGTCGCCTCCTCGCAGGAGGGGCGGAACACGGACCCTGACCCCCACATGCTCCAGATCCTGGCGGTGGTGTTTCCAGACCTGGATGGGCAGCTGAAGGCCAGACAGCAGCAAGGAGGGGGTGAGTCAAAGACTGCACTGTGAACTCTGTATTACATGCTTTGTGCCCTCCTCTGGCCTGGTTCAACTGCCACAGTGCAGCAGTCATGTTGTCCAGGAGCCATGTCCCTCTATTGTGCACTGCCCACTGCTCATCTGATACCCAGGTGTGGCCCTTACATTCAGGGAATTGTGTCACTTGGGACTGTGTCCTTGCAGTTTGCTTCACTAAAGGTGGGGGACAGCATCTGTTTCCCTAACTCTGTTGTGGGCATCATGGGTGGGTCCATTGTTCATACTACGCCTGTGTTCGGACATGTAATCTGCGTGTTGCTTTGATATGCGGTCCACTTGCTGAGCTGAGCCACCACATGTGCCTGGGGTATGTGGCACACGCCCATGCAGTGGGTGGGAACAATGTTTGGGCCCCAGGAGTGTGCAGATTACGTGTGTCACACTTACATAGCCAGCTATCCACTGTCCAGGGCTCATCCCTCATTCATGTGGGGCAGGACAGTCATGCCTACTCCAGGCCATGCAATGCACTCTGTACTCCCACTCCCGTGTATCAGCTGACACATTGTGCGCAGTGATTTGACCCCTCAGGTGTCTGCCTCTGTGTCAGTGTGCTGTGGATTAGTTGCCAGGACTGCTGGGGTGTTTCTTGGTAGGGGCTCAGCATGCCCCTGGAGATGTGACCATAGGAGACGATACTTGTGTGTCACATAGGTGTTTGATCAGCTGCCCGTGCAGACTGGGGTATGCGAATGTGAAGTTCAGGCAGCTGTTCCCCATTCACAGCAGATTGTGAGGGGCTCAGGTTCAGAGGGTAGTGTCACAGGTCTCCCATATGTCCAATAGGTATGACCTGGACAGATGAGGGTTAAGATGATGTGTTGTGTGGGGGATGTACATGTGCACTTGTGCAGCTCCAGGACTTGCATTCCCCATGACCTACTATTGTGACACAGTGCAGAGTGTTGTTGTCTGGCTGCCAAGTCATACATCACTGAGACAGTGATGTATGACTTAGCAGTCATGCCTCTGCCATGGCATGTGTCTACTTATTGGTGATCCTGCAGGGGAGTGACATGTGCTACATACACACCATTGTGGCGATGGCTATCAGGACATGGGTGCATCATGGTGTCTGTCGCTGGTATGCATCACATGCATTTCCTATTTGACTCTGGGCATCCCTTTCATCCGGAAACCTGTACTGACTCAGTGGCAAGAGCTGTGATGTGTGCATGTCCACATGCCACACCGTGTCCTCTGCACTGTCCAACTACTGTGTACTTGGTGCATGTGTCCACACTGGGGTGTTGCAATCCAACAGACACCAGACAGATGGGTGCAAGGCCATGTGGGATGTGAGTGCCATGGTTGGCATCAGACTGACAATTGGCTTCTCCTGTTCAGTTAGGGCACTTTTAGCAATGTACAACTAATGATGCCAGGGCTTGCTCTGTAATGTGCTGTGCTCACAGTGGTGTGTGCGTTTGGTGCAGGTGACTGATGTCTGTCTGTTTCCCCATTGTTTGCAGATACATCCACGGCCACGGAAGGGGACAGCTCCACGGACCAGGAGGAGCCAGAGAGCCAGACTGGGTCAGCAGCCGAGGAGTGGTCGGAGGGACCCAGTGGCACGGAGGGCGAGGCGAGCCACACGAGGAGTCCTCAGCACCATCCACCTCAGCTGAGGACCAGAGCAACTCGGAGGATGACTCCCTTATGGAGGCGGGTGTCAGCAGCCACCACACCCCAGCTAGTGTTGCTGTCCCCGCCACCACCAGCACCACCACCGCCCTCCCATCGGCTCCCATTCCCCAGGTCCGTGGAGGCTCCCATGTTCGGGAGCGTGTCTCCTTTGGGCCAGGCACCTCACCCCCTGCCCCTGTGTCCCCTGCTGCCCTGAGTGAGGAGTCTGTGTACCTCCTTCGCCAGCTCCATGTAGGGCAGACAGCCATGCTGAGTGTCCTCCATGCGCACACCGCTCTGTTGACTCAGCTGGTGTCGTTCATGGAGGGCATCTCATTGGGCATGTCTGACCTACAGAGGGCAATAGGTCCATGGACTCCTCCCTGACGGCAGCAGAGTCCCTCCTCAGACAGTCCCTCACCCCTCCTGCCTCTGCTCCATCCACACTCCCCAGCACCTTACCCGTCCCAAGCACACACACACCGGCACAGGCACACACCAGCACACACACATCCAGCACACAGACACACACGCCACAAACAAAACGCACACGCACGCACAGTCAGGGGACTGAAACCAGACTCACAGGGGATGGGGCCCTGGTACACACACACGCATCCACGAGCACTGCACAGTCCTCAGTTGCCTCTCCCTCCAAAACACCCTCCCTTGCCTCACCTGCAACCCCAAAGACCCAGCGCCTCTTCCTCAGTAACCTCGGCCTCTTCCCCTCTGATCCAGCTGCTCCAGCATCCAGGGGGAAGAGGAAGCCCCCCACATGGAGCAGAGTGCCCCTCGCCCCCGGACACCCTCCCCAGGCGCAGACAGACTGAGGCCCCCACCCGCAAGTCCCCCGGAGTGGTAAGAGCAAGTCCCCGCCGCCGCCCTGCAGCTCAGGCACCAGGTCTCCTTCCTCCATCCCTCAGGCCCCCACTCCACAGGTGCCCCCACCACACCCTGCCCCAGGTTCCCCCACCCACAGATATACCATCCCCAAGAGGATCCGGCCTTCTCCCCCTGCCACTTGCTCTCCCGGCACCACACCCCCCGCCTCGCTTGTCTGTGCCACTGATGTGGTGAGGGTGTCCTCCCCCTCTGTCCAGCCCACCTTGCCTGTTCCCCATTCTCCTCCTCTGGTGGTAGGCACTGCAGTGGAGTCCACTACCACCCTGTCTGACTTGGGCACTGCAGTGGTGGACCTGTCCACTCCATCTGCAGGGTCCACTGCAGTCGTGCCGGCACCCACAACATCTGAGTCATGCCCCCAGTTGTGCCGGCACACACCATGTCAGACACCTCCACTGCAGTTGTCAGTGGCTCTCCAGCACCCACCACCCCTTCCCTGCTTCCTCCTGGTGAGCCCTGATCCTGTCCCTGCGGTGCCTGGCCTACCCCCGGTTGCCCCTCCTAGTGGATTGTCCCTGGTTTTGTGCAGGCATGCGTAGGGTGACATCTGCCACTGTCACCCTGTTTGGACTTTTACAATGGACTGGCCATTGGCCTTTGTGTTTTTTCTGGACTTTGTTTTCATTCCACACATATGCTGAATAAAGCAACTTTCTGTTCTCTAGTGCTTATGCTTCTGATGTACATGTTGTTGATGATGCTAACCATGCCCTTGCTGCAGTGATGGTGATATTTGGTCTCATGATAATGAAGTGTTACTGTGCAGGAACCCATGTGGTCCAGGGGGAATGTGTTCTATCCTGTGGTGTATCCATTTCATCCATAGCAGCATCTGAGGGTGTCATGTGTTCAGTATTTGGCAATGGGATTTCCTACTTAGATTAGCTATTTCACATCTGTGGCTTCCACCCCTGCACATCTGTTGTGCCTGCCATTGTTCAATTCGTCTACTTCCCTGACCGTGTGGCCATCTCCACTGGACATGCAGGTTTGGGCATCAATGGGGAAGGACTCATCCGTGTAGTCAGTGCAACATTGCTATACAAGTGTGTTGGATCTGTGCTGATGATTCCGTTGGCACTTCCATGACCAGGCTGATGTGATGGGAGCCCTCATTTGGTGCTAATTGTTGATTATGTGACCAAGTGCTCAGCTGACATGAAAGGGCCCTACTGAGGCAACATATGGCACAGCTTTCCTCACACAGGAGTGGAGTCCCCTCATGGCAGTGTGTACTCCTGTGACATTGCCTGCGCCCAAGGTGTGTGTTGTATGTGCATGTCTGTGTGTTCACTTCCGTTTAGCTGTGCATGCTGTGATCCCTAGTGTTGTACCTGTTTGTGATGCTAGCTGAGTTGACCTATGTTCCCCCAAAGTCTTCTCCCTGGGTTCTCTGTGATGTGGGTGCATGG
The DNA here is from genome assembly GCA_963921515.1 of Calotriton arnoldi. Classification (NCBI taxonomy): domain Eukaryota; kingdom Metazoa; phylum Chordata; class Amphibia; order Caudata; family Salamandridae; genus Calotriton; species Calotriton arnoldi. Next base: position 108,808 of record CAWUFW010006690.1, on the reverse strand, counting down.
CACATTACTGGTCATCAGGGTGTCACCCATAGGTGTGTTTGCTGTCAGGGCTGAGTTTGTGTGCAGACGCAGATGGGTCACAGTCAGGTTTCCCCTTGGCACTTGTTGTTTGCCCCTGTCATGTGATTTCCAGTTTGTGTTATCTTTCAGTGATTGTGACACGTTGTGTGTGTGACTGCTGGCACTCCTCAGGGTCCGGGCTGCAATGTTGGTTGTTGTCTGTGTGTTCTTTGTGGGTGACCTTGGCTTCTTCATTGGTGTGTGACTGTGGCTGGGATCCCATTGGTTGGTGTGGTATTGCCGTCATGTCCATGTACAGCGTAGTGTGCAGTGTGTCAGACATTCAGGAGTCTTGTTGAGTGGCCATGTGTGATGTGTTTCTGCACCTTGGTTCCCACCCACCACCCTGGAATAGTCATGGGTGCATGTGCAATGTCACCAGTGCATGTGTACTTCACTGCTGCACATTGTTGGAGATCAAGGGGTGTGGTGTTGAGTGTGTGCAGATGAGAGTTGTTGCCCGGCTAGGCCCCTGCCTCCATGTTGGCCTTGGCTTACTGGCCATGCTGATTGATTTGTGCTTGTGTAGGTGTGATGGTAGTTAGTTGCTCAGGACACATGACTGTGGTTCACAGTGTGAACCACATTTAGCTTTGTCATCACAGTGGGATTGTAATGCAGCCCAGGGTCTCCACATTGTGGGGGCCCTGGGGGTGGTGCTGTGGTGTGTCTGTGTCTTGCTGTGTCAGTTGCTGTCCCTACGTGCCTGTGTGACATGTGTGATTTGTGCTCCCTCTCATCTGACAATGCCTGCTTGCCCACATAGGGGATTTGGATCCATGAGTTACCTTTGTGTGGCACTGTATGCACATCTGTATGATTGGTATTCAGGTCTCCTCATGTGTTGTGTGGTTGCCTGGGGACACTGGCACCCCCCTCACCTGTTGTGTATGATGTGCAGTGTGGGTCTGCCTGTTTGTGTTTGTGCATCTGCACCACTGCATTGGCATATCTTGGGTGTGCCATTGGCTGTATGTAGTTTGGTGGGTTTCCCCTGCTGTCCCTGGGACTCCTAGGTCATCGGTCAGCACAATGATCATGGTTTGTGTGTCCCATTGCTGCCATGGTATGGTATCTGTTCACCTCACATCTGCAGTCTCCACAGGGTATCTGCATTTGTGTGCCCATTGGTGCAAATATGTGGGTCTGCATTCTGATGGTCACTTCTGTCATTGTGTCATTGATGAATGTTGACGGTGTCAGCCCCCATGGGTGTTGTTTGTCTGCACATGGCCAAAGGTATGTCTTATTTGCACTGCAGTATTTGGCTCACCCAATTTATGTTGCAATGGGACACATACACTACTTTGCCACTGATGTGTTTTTTGTTCTGTGACCAGGAATCATCCATGCAGTTTGGCAGTTGCACCTCTTTCTTTGTCAACACTTACCTTTTGGTCACTGTGATGATGGGGGTTTGGACCCCATTGCCACAATGTTCAAAATGTGCTTCAGCTATGGACCCCACACTTACATTTTGGTCACTGTGGTGATGGGGGTTTAGACCCCATTGCCACAATGTTCAAAATGTGCTTCAGCTATGGACCCCACACTTACATTTTGGTCACTGTGATGATGGGGGTTTGGACCCCATTGCCACAATGTTCAAAATGTGCTTCAGCTATGGACCCCACACTTACATTTTGGTCACTGTGGTGATGGGGGTTTAGACCCCATTGCCACAATGTTCAAAATGTGCTTCAGCTATGGACCCCACACTTACATTTTGGTCACTGTGATGATGGGGGTTTGGACCCCATTGCCACAATGTTCAAAATGTGCTTCAGCTATGTACCCCACACTTACATTTTGGTCACTGTGATGATGGGGGTTTGGACCCCATTGCCACAATGTTCAAAATGTGCTTCAGCTATGTACCCCACACTTACATTTTGGTCACTGTGATGATGGGGGTTTGGACCCCATTGCCACAATGGTCATGGCCTGCTTGCATTGTGGGTGCCACACACATATATGTATGGCACATGTGCTAGGGGGTCACATTGTATGTTCAAAGTCATGTTCGGTGTTGTAGGCATTTGACACAGTCTACACACGCTTGTCATGGTGTTGGGGGGATGTCTTTTTCTTGCATTCCCTAGGTTGTGGTGTGCTGGTTGTGTCATGCATTGTCCATCCTATGAGTGGGGGTGGTAGTAGTGGTTGGCATCCAGCCCCCCCTGGCTCAGGGTGGTAGTAGTGGTAGGCATCCAGCCCCCCCTGGGTGTGGGTGGTAGTAGTGGTAGGCATCCAGCCCCCCCTGGCTAAGGGTGGTAGTAGTGGTAGGCATCCAGCCCCCCCTGGCTACGGGTGGTAGTAGTGGTAGGCATCCAGCTCCCCCTGGGTGAGGGTGGTAGTAGTGGTAGGCATCCAGCCCCCCCTGGCTAAGGGTGGTAGTAGTGGTAGGCATCCAGCCCCCTGGCTAAGGGTGGTGGTAGGCATCCAGCCCCCCTGGATCAGGGTGGTAGTAGTGGTAGGCATCCAGCCCCCTGGGTGAGGGTGGTAGTAGTGGTAGGCATCCAGCCCCCCTGGGTGAGGGTGGTAGTAGTGGTAGGCATCCAGCACCCCCTGGGTGAGGGTGGTAGTAGTGGTAGGCATCCAGCCCCCCTGGCTAAGGGTGGTAGTAGTGGTAGGCATCCAGCCCCCCCTGGCTAAGGGTGGTGGTAGGCATCCAGCCCCCCCTGGCTCAGGGTGGTAGTAGTGGTGGGCATCCAGCCCCCCCTGGGTGAGCGTCGTAGTAGTGGTAGGCATCCAGCCCCCCCTGGCTAAGGGTGGTAGTAGTGGTAGGCATCCAGCCCCCCTGGCTAAGGGTGGTAGTAGTGGTGGGTATCCAGCCCCCCTTGGCTCAGGGTGGTAGTAGTGGTAGGCATCCAGCCCCCCCTGGCTAAGGGTGGTAGTAGTGGTCGGCATCCAGCTCCCCCTGGCTCAGGGTGGTAGTAGTGGTGGGCATCCAGCCCCCCTGGCTCAGGGTGGTAGTAGTGGTAGGCATCCAGCCCCCTGGCTAAGGGTGGTAGTAGTGGTAGGCATCCAGCCCCCTGGGTGAGGGTGGTAGTAGTGGTAGGCATCCAGCCCCCCTGGGTGAGGGTGGTAGTAGTGGTAGGCATCCAGCCCCCCTGGCTAAGGGTGGTAGTAGTGGTAGGCATCCAGCCCCCTGGCTAAGGGTTGTGGTAGGCATCCAGCCCCCTGGCTCAGGGTGGTAGTAGTGGTGGGCATCCAGCCCCCCTGGGTGAGGGTGGTAGTAGTGGTAGGCATCCAGCCCCCTGGCTAAGGGTGGTAGTAGTGGTAGGCATCCAGCCCCCCCTGGCTAAGGGTGGTAGTAGTGGTAGGCATCCAGCTCCCCCTGGCTCAGGGTGGTAGTAGTGGTAGGCATCCAGCCCCCCCTGGCTAAGGGTGGTAGTAGTGGTAGGCATCCAGCCCCCCCTGGCTAAGGGTGGTGGTAGGCATCCAGCCCCCCTGGCTCAGGGTGGTAGTAGTGGTGGGCATCCAGCCCCCTGGGTGAGGGTGGTAGTACTGGTAGGCATCCATCCCCCTGGGTGAGGGTGGTAGTAGTGGTAGGCATCCAGCCCCCCTGGCTAAGGGTGGTAGTAGTGGTAGGCATCCAGCCCTCCCTGGCTAAGGGTGGTGGTAGGCATCCAGCCCCCCCTGGCTCAGGGTGGTAGTAGTGGTGGGCATCCAGCCCCTCCTGGGTGAGGGTGGTAGTAGTGGTAGGCATCCAGCCCCCCCTGGCTAAGGGTGGTAGTAGTGGTAGGCATCCAGCCCCCCCTGGCTAAGGGTGGTAGTAGTGGTAGGCATCCAGCTCCCCTGGCTCAGGGTGGTAGTAGTGGTGGGCATCCAGCCCCCCTGGCTCAGGGTGGTAGTAGTGGTAGGCATCCAGCCCCCCTGGCTAAGGGTGGTAGTAGTGGTAGGCATCCAGCCCCCCTGGGTGAGGGTGGTGGTAGGCATCCAGCCCCCTGGCTCAGGGTGGTAGTAGTGGTGGGCATCCAGCCCCCTGGGTGAGGGTGGTAGTAGTGGTAGGCATCCAGCCCCCCTGGCTAAGGGTGGTAGTAGTGGTAGGCATCCAGCCCCCTGGCTAAGGGTGGTAGTAGTGGTAGGCATCCAGCTCCCCTGGCTCAGGGTGGTAGTAGTGGTGGGCATCCAGCCCCCCTGGCTCAGGGTGGTAGTAGTGGTAGGCATCTAGCCCCCCTGGCTAAGGGTGGTAGTAGTGGTAGGCATCCAGCCCCCCTGGGTGAGGGTGGTAGTAGTGGTAGGCATCCAGCCCCCTGGGTGAGGGTGGTAGTAGTGGTAGGCATCCAGCCCCCTGGGTGAGGGTGGTAGTAGTGGTAGGCATCCAGCCCCCTGGCTAAGGGTGGTAGTAGTGGTAGGCATCCAGACCCCCTGGCTCAGGGTGGTAGTAGTGGTAGGCATCCAGCCCCCTGGCTAAGGGTGGTGGTAGGCATCCAGCCCCCTGGCTAAGGGTGGTGGTAGTGGTAGGCATCCAGCCCCCCCTGGGTGAGGGTGGTAGTAGTGGTAGGCATCCAGCCCCCCCTGGCTCAGGGTGGTAGTAGTGGTAGGCATCCTGCCCCCCCTGGGTAGGGGTGGTGGTGCGCATTCAGGCCCCTGTGTGCATATGTGGCATTGGTGATGGGCATCCCGCCCCTATGGTGCTGCTGTTGCTGGTGTAAGTATATTCTGCATCCCTCTGTGTGTGTGTGATGTGTCGTGTACGTGTTGTATGTGTTTTGTGGTTGGTGTCTGACTTACCTTCTGCGCCGTACGTGTCCGTGCCTGTTCCGGTAGTAAATGTAGAATATTGGTATGATCGGGACGAAGGCATTCATGGTTGGTTCGTGTCGTTCGTCCTTCTCGTTGCTTCGCGTCGTCCTCGTCGCTTCGCCTCATGCTCGTCGCTGGCGTGTTCGTCTCGTAGCCGTGGATCGTGTTGTGGTGCGAATCGGAGCTTATGTGTGCCTCTCCCGGATGCTTTGACGTGCCGTGCGTAGCGATGGGTTCGGCGCGTACGGGAAGCGCATCGTACTTGTTCGGCCGGACGGAGCTGCATTTTCCCTTCCGTGCGACTCGATTCAGCGTTTCCGGATTCGCCTCGGTTGGGGAACAGGACCTGGTTTGGGTGAGTACGGCTCGGCCGGATTCTGTGCTGTTGTGCGCATCGTACTTACTCGTTCGGTGTGCTGTACGGATCGGTCGGGAAACAGGCTTTCGCATGGCTTTTTTCCCGACCGAATGGTATTGGGTGCACCTCCGACCGAGATCGGAATCAGCCCCTATGTCTTCCACAGCCAAGCCTTTATAGTTATTTGTAAATGAATGATATTGTATAAATAAGGCAAGACTAAGCCTGTGCAAATGTCCTTAATTTCTGGCATTTTTGCATTATGGAAGTGACATTTAATGCCTGAAATTACACCACGTTGCATAAACAAGACTTTGTTCAAGTAAAAAACTATTGAGGGAACACAGGAAAAACAACAGTAAGCTTTACTGAACATAAGTAGGTGTTGTTGATTTTAACAGGAGCCCACCGATTATCAACCCTAAATTCATTTTAAAATTTTAACCAAGTAGGCTGTTCGGGTAACGTTTTATTCTAGCACAGCATATATATATATTTGGGAGCAGAAGGCAATTGAATCCTGCACCGCCGTTAGTTATTGCAACTGTGACAGTAACCTTACCTACAAAGAAGTTTGCAAACGCTGGATACCGTCTGATACCGTGATTGGCAGCACAGAGGCAGGAGACGAGAATCTCTGTGAAACAACGCGGTTGCGTTCGTTTAATGACAATGCTTACAATCACGGAGGCGAGTGAAAAACCGTGAGATATCTTGAGAAGACTTCGAATCCGGTAAGGAGAACAATACTGTATTTACATGTTATCAATGACGAATTGAATTATACGGCAGGGCGAGGGGGATGCAACACGAACAATTACAAAGAATACTATTCAGTGAATGATGTACAGCGACGCGGCACGCTGCGAGGCCGCCATCGATATTTTCAAAAGAAAGGGTGACCAGCAAAGAAGGGGAAATGTGGGCTTTAGTGAGACACCAAGGGAAGATGATCTGAGAGTAAAATTTCTCAAATTGGAAGGATTATACGAGCGAGAAACCCGCAAATGGTGGGAAGCCACATCCCTTCAAAATTATATTGATGTACAAAGGGTACCACGCGGGCTACGGATTTATACCGTTCCTGCCTACGAAAATCCAGATCCTGCACTCCTTGAAGAATGGGCTGAACATACGGCTGGATCTTCCAAAGGCATGCTCGTAATTTTAGTAAAGTTTGCATGGAGTGACCGGGCTCGAGCCCTAGATGAAATCAACATCTTGGAGAGCGAATTAGCAACCCACGAAGATAAAAACAGAGTGGAGGAGTTAAAAACTAATATGACCAAACGACTGAAGAGTTATGAACAGAAAATTAAACAGAGAAAGCATGAAAAATTTGAAAGAGATGCTCGTGACTATGAACTGGGGCGGGTATTGACATTTGCGAAAAAATTTGATGCACCACGCCGCCAGTTACTAAGCAACAGGAATCAGAGAGTAGTGGAGCAACAGGACACCTCTGAGTCTGATGTCACTGATTCAGAGCAATTGAGCGAACCAAGGATAGCACAATCAACGACCAAAGAGACACCAATTCCTTTTCACGACGAATTTCGTCTCATCAGACAGACCTGGGGCCGAGGACGAGGCAAGCCGCCCGAAGTAAGAAGAAACGTCCAACGAGACGAGGAGGCTGGAACAAGCGCAAGCAGCGCATCGCCACGTGTCACCAGGAGCAAACGGGGAGTCAAACGCTAATGAGTGACAATCTGACTATTGTCAATCTGACTCCTAGAACTCTGACAGAAGTTGAAAAGACAGTCTTGCAACTTGGGCTGACCTTTTGTCCATCAAAGGATTTCGAGTATGTTCAAACAAGGATTGATCTCTTCAAGTACACAAGAAAATTGAAACTTTATACATTTTTCAAAGCTCAAGGTCCAAGGAATGAATCTAATCAAGCTCAAATAGGGGATGTGGGCTTGGACTTATTAACTGGCCATGATTTGAACACCCTAGCGATTTTGGAAGATTTACAAGATGAAGGCACTTCCAATGATGGTGATGCCATTAGGGGAGTGTTTTGTGTGCCACAAGAGAGCATGAGGAGTCCTTTTAGACCAGTTTCTAAATTAATTCCCCAATTACCAAATGATGCTGTGGATATATTTTCTGATCTAGTGATAAAAGATCTCAAGGATTTGAGAATCAAAAGAAATGAAAGACAAGTGAGAAGCAATTTAACAAAACCACAAAGGATAGCATTGCAAACTTTACAGAGAGATAAAACAATAGTATGTAAACCTTCGGACAAGGGTGGGAACATTGTGCTGTTGACAGTTGAGTACTACTCTAGGGAAGCCCTAAAACAGCTACAGGATATATCGAATTATGCACCCATTGTCATGAAAGAATACACAAAGAGTGTGTGTGAATATCAAGAACTGATCAATAAATGGAAAGATAGAGGAATGTTAAACGATGAGGAACATACATTTTTGAATTGCAAACATCTACGCATTCCTACGTTCTATCACCTCCCGAAAATACACAAGGACACCATGAATCCACCGGGTCGCCCAATTGTCTCCTCAAAGGGAGTTTGACTGAAAGTATGTCCATTTTTATTGATCACTTTTTGTTTGACTTTGTGGTGCAGCTGTCCTCTTACACTCAAGACACAAGACACTTTTTGAAGCAAATTGAGGGGATAACCTGGGAGGACAATTTTGTAATGATTACCTTGGACATTTCGAGTTTGTACACGAGTATCAATCATGCACATGGCCTTGAAGCTATAACATATTTTTTGAATGGTCGTTCTCTTAAGTATACAGAGCATAACTTGATGTTGTTGGAATTTATTAATTACTGTCTGAATAACAACATATTTCTCTTTCAGGAACAATTGTATAGACAGACCTGTGGTACAGCCATGGGCACCTGCTTCGCCCCCAGTTACGCAAATCTTTTTGTGGGCTGGTGGGAGAAGCGGGTGGCCTGGTCTGATACCAATGCCCAGTGGACCAACAATTTAATCAGTTGGAACCACTATATTGATGATCTGTTTATTATCTATAGTGGCACAGAGAGATCAGCCCAGGATTTCATTAATCAATTGAACCTCAATGACCTAAATTTGAAATTCTCAGGGGAGATTAGTAGAACATCTGTCAATTTTCTAGATCTGTATGTCTTTGTATCCAATGGGAAACTCTGTACCAGTTTACATCGTAAGGCCACGGCCGGTAATTCAATCTTGCATGCCGGCAGCTGCCACCTGGAAAAATTAAAAAATAGTATCCCCTATGGGGAACTATTAATAATAAAAAGAAACTGTTCACGAGATTGTGATTTCTAGGTGATGGCTGCCGAAAGCATGGCAAGATTCCGTGTCAGAGGGTATTCTGAAGAAATCTTAACGAATGCGAAGCAGAAGGTAGACACTAAATTGAGAGTGAATCTCATTAGTGGAGTATCCAATATGAGGAAGAGAAGACTGGTAAAAATAACATTGCCTTGAATCAATGCAGAATGATCACTGATTTCTCCAATAATGCCAATGACATCAGGGACATAATGAGTAAGAACTGGCACATTCTCAAAGCTGATCCGATCCTAGAGGAAGAACTATCTAGAGTTCCCCTACTTACTTTTAGGAGAAATAAGTCAGTCAAGGACCTTCTGGTACAGAGTCACTTTGTACGGGACAAGAAACAATCATGTTTCCACTCTGTTAAAGGCTTTTTCCCATGTGGGAAATGTAAGGCCTGCAAATTTAGTTGCAAAGTATCAACTTACTCGGTTCCAGGGCTCAAGAATCCGAAAGTGATAGAGAAATTTAGGAACTGCAATACCAGTCACACTGTATAATGCCTTGTATGTCCGTGTGGACGTCGGTACGTCGGCAGTACTATTCATCCGACCAAAATACGGATTCTTGAGCATCTCCGAGCCATTGCCTCTAAGGATAAAAATGACCCAGTGGCCAGACATTTTGAAACTCACCATGCAAGTGACAGGGATCTGTTACGGTATTTTTGTCTGGACCACGTTCCTAATGATGTAAGAGGGGGAGATAGAGAAATAAGGCTCCAAAGACTAGAGTCGAGATACATCTTAGATTTACAATCAAAAATGCCCTATGGGCTGAACAGCGGCGAGGAGTTATCAGTACATCTCTAATTTATATCTGAGAAGGGGAACCGTAGATGTCAGCAATTTGAATTACAATTGAAATCTAAATTAGCAGGTACCTTTGTACATATGTATATAGAAAGTTAGATAATGAAATATTGGTCACTTTGATTTCCTTTTTTTCTTTTGTTTATGTGTATATTAATTATCATAGGAGTGTGAGGTAGGAATTGAATTTAGCACCATTATCGACCTTCAATAAGTGAGGACAAGCTGATCCTTGGCAGAACAACTAAATTGTCCTCAAGTCGCAAATTAATTACATAGCGTGTCGATGTGTACATAGTTATATGCCCATCTAGGGCACGAATGTAAATTTTGATCATGATCGATTTGATCACAATAATTTAAAATCATAATTTTGAGATGTAATATTGATCAAATGAAATACACTTGCACAAAGACACAAGCCCATTCAGGGCAGGATGAAATTTTCTAAATCTTACGTTTGAATCTGTATTTTCATACCTTACGTTTGAATTTTGATTTCACAACAATGATAAACATGTATTTGCGTTATGGGACTGCAATAATGAGTTTGGCATTGCATGTTCCAAGATGGGCAAAATGGTTTTGCAAAAGGACGATTAGTCCGTTTTTGATGTTGTTACCTCGCAACCATGAATGAGTTATCAATTGTATTTAATGGCGTGGTCTCCGGCTGCCGCTCTATATTGAGAAAGGCAGTCGCCGAAACGCGTCTTTTTTGTTCGTGTTTTATGTGCCAATAAACTTGGTCACACAGTCCCCCGTGAGTGCTGTACTTTGTACTATGGAGCAGTGATATATATATATATATATATATATATATATTTTTTTTTTTTAAACAACTTTTTTATTGTTTGTTTTTTAGATTTTCTAGTTCCTTCTTCCATCTTTACAACAAGAAGCATAAGTAAATTGAAGGGGTAGGCCAATCCCAAAGGTATGCTTTGAGTATATTAGATAGAGAAAGGAGGAATAGAGTAAGATAAAAGAGAGAATAACATCAATATCAAAATACACATATAAACTAAAATCATATGTACAGGCAGGACAAATCATATATAGGTGTTGTAGATTTGTTGTCCCTCTTCATTATTATTCATTTGTGGGATTTGGAGCTATGCTTTGCTCTGCTGGTACCCTTAGTGGTCGACTGTCTCAATGTGATAATTGCTCGTCAGATACTCTAACTATGATGGCAGGTTATGGCAGTCTGCACCATTGGAGCCAGGAATGAGCAGGCCCCCATCAAGCCCACTCTTCCTCAGATGTTTTCTCTCAGTAGAGCCTGAATCCCTTTGTAGGCCCCATATCCTTTCCAGTTCGGCCGTTGACATACGTTTTAAAGGGCTTTCATGTTTGCTCAGTGCAATGCATTTTGTCATTCAACATGTTTGAAAGCTTTTCCAGAGTGTATATGAGCTATATTTTTTACCACCACAGTCACGTCCAGAAGAGAGCCAGTGTCAGTCACCCTGCCAACAACAAAGATCAGGAGTGGGGAGCTTTTTTATCATCTAAGACAGTGAGAGAAAACTGGTGATTTTCTCAGGTGGAGCTGAATACAAAAATATCATTTAGATATGCTGCACTGAACGTTTTCAATCCAGACAGAACTCTGTTCACCGAAACTTGGAAGGTGATAGGGGCACAAAGGGCATCACTTTAAACTGATAGGGGGATATTCTCAAGAACGTGTGATAATTATCGCAAAATTAGCTTAAAGCAACTTTGCACATCACAGTCTATCGTGGGGAAATAACGCCGTGTTAACGCTGAATTCTCAACACGGCGGTACCATGCGATAGTCTCACGCCAACGCGTCAAATGACCGTGATAAAATTACCGTGACGGCCAAAAAACGCGAAACACAAACGCAAAAAAAGGTTGCGTTGTGGCCAACCGCGATAAAAAAATCTGCGATAACCAGCGACAGGCCTGCAATTCCCACGCGTCATGCGGGAAAATGCGCTATAAAAGCACAGAAAAACACAAACAAAATAATTAAAACTGCGTAGCACCATGGAGGAAGCCGGAGCAAGTACAGAGGATGACCAGAACCCCACAAGCCCCCAGGAGGAACAGCCTGGGACCTCGGGGTCACGGAAGGGCAAGGAGAAGAAGACGAGGAAGACGAGGTTCAGTCCGCAGGAAAACAGGATCATCATCACGGAGGTGATAGAACACCACCAACAACTGTTCGTCACCTCCATCGTGTCATTGGTAAATAAAAATGCAACATGGCAGTCCATCCTGGACAAGGTGAATGCAGTCGGAGTGAGGAGGAGGACAATTGGAGAGGTCAAGAGGCGCTGGAATGATGCGAAGCGCAAAACCAAGAAGAAACTCGCTGACAACCACCAGGCAGCAATGCAGACTGGAGGTGGCAGTCCAACGGAACACCAGGAGCTGGATTAGATGGAGGAAATGGTGGCCACAGTCATCAGTGGGGAGACGGTGGCAGGAGTTGGGGGTCTGGACACTGCTCGACATGACCTGACACAACAGCACCAGGGTGAGTACCGATTATACAGTTCGCTCTCTGCACTCTAGGACTGGGCAAGAGGGAGTGCTGATTATACGATTATAGCACCACTAAGTGCCCCTGGGCATTGCAAAAACTCTTCATATCCGTTTCGCATGATGCCACTGGTCAAGGTGACGTGTCCGGCATAGTTGCTTCTGGTGTCCGGGATTGGCAGGACGCCCTCTTGAGGACACTTACTTAGTGCTTCACATGTGCCTTTCTTAGCTACATCAGGTGAGGACCCTGGTCATGCCGCCGCTAAACTTTACACTGGTCTCGTTCTTGAGCATATGGAGTTGTCCCAGGCCACAATAGGACCTCAGCCTTCTTTGGAGCTGGGCTGCTGATTAGTGGCTCCGACTGCACTGACCCAGGTGTTCTCCACCTTTGCTAGCACTCGACCAGCACCCTGGGCCCTCATTAAACCTCTCCTGAGGTCACATCCTTCCAATATCCCTTGGATACATGTTATGCATCTTGGACAGAGGGATCCACCATTTAGATCACTGGAAAATTGCCATACATGTCTTCCTGCAGGCCGCTATTGTAATGCAGCATAATATATTATTCGAGTTAGGGTGCTGTGAGTTACAGTTTCCAGTACAATTGCTTTTCTCCCACCCAAAAATTATTTTTCTGCAGTATTATACAAGCCTTTTACAAAAACATTATTGATTAGGCATTATAGTACTCACTTGTGTATATTTCTTCTTCATTTAGAAATGCATTTCATTTCATGTGGATCTCTTAAGATGGTGTTATTTCAATACAGTAGACTGAAAAAGATGAATCACAAAAACTGCTGTCTCCAGATATGTATATTGTAGTTAATTCCGCCTTTGAGAGATCATGACTGAAGTGTGAGAAGATGTAGCTTGTTTGGTCAAAGCTATGCAAGCTGGAAATGAAGAATGAATGATTTTCAGTACAACAATTTAAACTCTACCAGTTACACATGCTGTAATTTTTTTTAATACCATTATGATTGTTCTTTGTTTTTTTAGAATGATTGCGCAATTCCATGCTGTGCTGAAGCTGTCCAGGAACGCTCCACAAGGTGTTTCAAACTGAGATCCTGGCTCAGAAATATGAAGCACGTGTTGCATCGAAGAGCAACACAGCTCAAGGCAACAATAAAAGCCTGTCTGCCTTAAAATGTGTCGTCTGCCATAGACCAGATCTATTTCCTCCATCTTTGGCATTGTACTTTAATCCATGTTTTTTTAAATGTAATTTGTCCACTTAATAAATTGATTAATTGAAAAAAATGTCATTTGATGAAGAGTTGTTTTCTTTACTTATGCTGCTTGCTGTTCTTCTAATATTGTAAGGCTCTAATTAGAAATTTTGGATTGAGGACATCACACTCATGTATCTGATTCTTATGTACAGCTTCACATAAAAACAATGGTTCATTAACATGGGAAACAGTGTTTACAACGCTGCCATTACATCGCTGTACCATTACAACGCGGTCGTTACAATGACTGCGTTGTTAGTACGCGATGCATTTACATCGCAAGTCATTACAACGACTTGCACTAGGGGGACTGAGGTATTGGAAATGAATTTCAACACCTTCCCTACTGTTGCGCAAACTGGAGTAGGAATAGTAATTAATACTATTCCTAAGTCCAGCGCGCCCCCTAGTGCAAGTCCTTGTAATGACTTGCGATGTAAATGCATCACGTGCTATCAACGCGGTCGTTGTAACGACCGCGTAGTAAAAGCACGCGATGTAATACATTGCGTTGCAATGTACCATATTCATTAAAATGCATTTAGCTTTATCAATCAGCTGTCTAACATTGACTTATGTGGCCCACACAAAATGTTGTGGAACTCCCAGTTATAACTGCTCCAGATAGAATTACTTTAGAAATCAATCTCTCATCCAATATGTCCTGGGCTGAGCACATTGAAAAGGCTTGTTTAAAACATAAACAGATCACAGGAGCTATTCTGAAAAACATCGTAGATCCCTTAGTAAACCAGTAAAATCAGCTCTTATGGTGTATGAGGCAAAGGCTATCGGTGCTGCATTATATGGTGCCGAATTGCAGTGGTCTGGGGAGATCTCTGCCTATTAACGGTCAGAAAACGGGTTTTTAAGAGCTTCGGTTTCTCTTCCCCCAATACCCCCGGTTAGATATGGGTGTTACAAAGATTGCCCTAAAGGCTCTGCTTCGTGCTTTTTTGTACTGGTGGAGGCTTTGGTTAACCCTAGAGCTGAGCCATTATGTTGCTGCACTACTAGATGTTGTGAATGCTGAGAGATTCCATAAAGTAACATGGTTACACTCGATTAAGAATCAGCTAAGTTTATTAGGTCATGGAAACCTTTCAAACCATCCAGACATGGGTTCCTTCCCTTCTAAGGAGGTATTGAAACAACAATACTGGTCTACGGTAATACAGCAGGAGGAATATTGTGTGGCAGGTACCCTTACTGACAGGGTAATTCTTGAATTTTAACAGTGCATAATTTAGAGATGTACTGGGATCTCATAACCACCCCACTAGACAGGAAATTATATCATCAATTAGAGTACAGACATTCCCCTTTAAATCCTTAAGGGCACAGTGGGAGGGTTCTGTTACTTTCAATTGCCCTTATTGTTCTGAACATGAGACTGTACCTCATGTGTTGTTTGTATGTCCAGCCTACGCCCAGATTCGTTCAGTCAGGCTGGCACCTGTAAGTAGGCTTATAGGAACTCGGCCCCACTGCATCCCTTAAGGATATTAAAATCCGATATCTCACTACTACTTCAAAATGTCCTGGTTGAATGTGGGCGAAGAGAAGACAAGCTATCAAATGCTGTAGTTTTTTTGAATTGCAATTGTAAATATTGATTATGAATTACACGTATTATGTTTTAAAATGTATTTAATGTGTAGTAATGTATATAATTAATTGAGAATTGGTTTTAAGCTATAGTAGCAATAGGTTTGTATGAGTGTTATCTATAGTGTTGATGTGAAACTTTTATGGCTTTGCCGAAAATAAGTATTTTTTTTTAACTGACTAATACCAGTTCAGCCCCTGGGAAGCAACATTTCAATTTCATCATGTAAGTTTCTGTATTTTTTTTTTTTTTTTAAATGTATGGAGTACCGTGGTACTGCCTTGGGAATACCACAGTACTTAAAAGTAATTTAAAACATTTTTAAAAATTCAAAATACACTATACTACACTATATTGTACAATAGTACATGTGTGACGCAAACCTCTAAGTCATAT
Source organism: Calotriton arnoldi (assembly GCA_963921515.1). Taxonomy (NCBI): domain Eukaryota; kingdom Metazoa; phylum Chordata; class Amphibia; order Caudata; family Salamandridae; genus Calotriton; species Calotriton arnoldi. The sequence continues at coordinate 93,741 of CAWUFW010006690.1, read as the reverse complement.
TTTTGAAGCCACTTAAAGCCTCTGTGAGTGGCTTTGAATGGTTTAAAAAATATGGACTAAAGCAACCCAGTGCAAATTACTGCATTGCATTACTCTGCGCAGGGGAGGCGTTCCATAGGCTTTGTGGTGGGTGTTCCCAAGCAACTCCCAGGATTTGTGATGCTTTTACCAAACCCGGTAAACCTGGGAATGCTCCAAAAAGATATGTCTTCCCAGGAGAGGCGTAATGAGGAGAAATATCTTTATTTCTCCTCCTTACTTCCTCTTTCTATGTGTGCTGCATTCTACACCACACATAGAAAGAGGAAAATGTTTCTAAGGATTATTTCATGTGCAGGAAGGTGCCCCTTCCTGCACAAAAACCGTCCTACATGCGAAGCAGGCACCCTTGCACTAGGGTGCAAGAGTGCCTGCTTTAGCACTAGGCAGCCCATTATGCACCAGCCCAGGGAGAAAGCAGAGAAATGCGGTGCATACCTTAAATATGGTGCATTCTTGCCCTTTCCCAGTGAAGCAGGGCAGCGCAGCAAGATGACTTGCTGCTCTGCCCTGTGCCACAATCGTCATAAATATGGCCTATAGTGTATACAGTGTATTTTTGCAAGAGCGCAGGCAGGGAACATTTGTCTGCTCCCTCCTAGTGGATACTTTAAAAATGCTCCCACTGGGTGGGAGTAGACACTTGTTTCCCTGCCTGCACCCCTGCGGGCAGGGTAAATCAGATTGCTACATTGGTGTTGTGACTCTTTGACAAAGTCAGTAAGTCTGCCTGAGGGTTCAACAGATATAGTCTCTAGAAAATATAACTCATGCCCTAAAGTAACTATAACTTACTCCCTTGCCATGCACTGCTAATTACCCCACATATTCAATCACTCATGACATAATGTATTATAGCGTTACTGTTGACAACTGAATGGACATCATGGATGACAACACTCTGCATGGCGGGGCGTGCTTCATAGTTACTTCAGGGCCCAAGTTATATTTACAGGAGATAACTGTGACTGTTGAATTTCAGTGATTAATAGAGTTTAAAACCTTGAGTTGATGTATTTATATGTCCCCCCCCCCCCAAATCATGGGGGGTGGAGCACCAGGATGGCGGATGATGTAGCAAAAGCAGTAAGAACCCTCACTCAGGGCCAAAATACTTGCAGGGTGAAAGATTTATTTAAAAAGCAACTTTAATGCATTTTGCCCATCAGGCAGCCTTGATCACATGACCTGGACCGGAAGTTAGGGCTGGATTGTTCCAATGGGGAGGACATGTCAAGACAGATTTGCATATGGCTGGGTCCAATATGAGGTGGCATGGTGAGCAAAAGAAAGATGGATTTAACCCAGATCTCGCGACTGGGGGTGAGAGTTTGAAAAGTTTCAGCACTCCATCCATCATCTTGTTCTATTTGCTATGTTCGCCCTAAGTGGCCAAGGGTATGCCCAGACTTGGGTCCCTTGCTCACTCTGCTACTGTTTTCAAGTTAACCTAGTTGTTGAAGAGTAATACCCCAAAACCGGTCCCAGGATGCTTGTTCCTGGTTCAGTGAGGACCTGGCCTGGCAGTTTGACCTGGACTGTTCCATGGATCGCATATGTCAAGACTGATTTCCATATGGCTGGGTCCAAACTGGCATGGCATGGTGAGCGAAAGAACAATGGATTTAACCCAGATCTCTTGACTGGGGGTGAGTGTTTGAAAAGTTTCATCACTCTGTCCATCATCTTGCTGTGTTTGCTTGTCATAATAAGGCCCCCATGGGCAAATTTGTCCTAAACACAGTGCATAGCAGATATCGACAATATGTGAAACATTGTAGCCTCTGAGAGTCAAGTGTATGCCCCAATTAAAGAGGGAAGGTGGGGAAAGGGAGAATCATGTGCTTGAACACGTAATCGACCTGCACACCCAAGCCATAAACCCAGGAGAAATCCTCCCCAAGTGTGCCACTGAAGATATCTTCATTGATGACCATCTCGCCCAAATTACCCCTGGAAATCTACTGCATTATCCAAATAATGCACACACAGTATGATGTTGCCTGTATCTAACATACTATAACAGACTATAGAAAACATAGAAGTGATGTAATTTGAGGTGCCATAAGTGTTGTTATGAATGGTATGATTTCACAAGTATTAATTCATGTAAGGCTATCTGGGGCTACCAGGGGAATGAGCGTGTTCTTTTTTTTTTTTTTTGTCCTTATTGTGCAATAAGTTGGAGTAGGAGGTATCGGGGGCCCCTGGCTTTTCTATTCTGACTTAAATCAACCCCTTGTGGAAACGAGTGGTGAGGGGGTGATCTTTCCTTTCTGGTTGGCCGGGCCCCCTTATTTCCACTTCCAGGGTTTACCTTTTCTGGTGAGGGCTAGCCATCGTGGCTACTCGCACAAGCCCTTTGCTTGTTGGTTATTGTTACTGCATAATCATTGGTCATCCAGAGACCAATCGGTGTTTCTCATATATTCTGATTTGTTCCCAGATATCCCAAAAGTTGTACCTCTTTCTTTGCCTCCCGCTTCGATCAAGCTTGTTTACCCTCTGGACCGATGTCAACCATTCCCACTGTGATGGGGGGATAGGCATTATCCATTTAATAATGATTTCCCTTCTAGCCAGAAAAATTTAAAGAAAAAGGAGGTTTTCTTGTTTCTTACTTAACTTGGGATGACCTTCGATACAGTGACCAACCCTAAAAATACTAAGATTCGTACAAACCTTACCCACATCATTCCAGAATTTCTCGAGCTGGGGGCACTGCCGAAACATGTGTTTTAACCTTCTGTTTTCTTAATTTAGACAGCCTCTTTGGTGACCAGTACACTCTATGTATGGTAAACAAATGTTTTTTTCTTAGGGAGGCAGATTTTACAATGTACCAACGTGTAGCCATAGATACTTGCCATCTGTTCTGCACATCCAGCGTCAGCAGCTCTTTCCCCAGATCGTGATGGGCAATGTAAACTCCTCTTCTCCAGCCGATATGAGGGCCCAGCATGAGCATGTTCACCCAGGGGTTGTGATCACTGCCAATCGCCCAGTGATCCAAGTAGAGAGAAAAAAGGGAACACCGCTCACTTCTTTCAGGTGCTATCAGTGTTAGAATCGACAGCCCTAAGACCTTTGGGAAAAAAAATTTAGATGTTGACTCTATATCACACCCAGACCCTGTGCGAACCACCTTGCATCCAAGCCGAGGGGTCCAAGCTATCCCTTACTGAAACCTGGAGACTAGGCAAACCTTGTTCCAATCCCAAATCCAGGCTATCCCTTGCTAACACCCGGGGATGAGGCAGACCTTGTTCCAATCGCAAAGTCAGGCTATCCCTTGCTAAAACCCAGGGACAAGGCATACCTTGTGCTCCCTGCCTTAAGTCAGGTCCCTTCCTCTGCATTTCTTCTAGCGCGCTAACAAGGGGAAAACCAAAGTGGTCTAAGCATTTGTCCTAGTTTGCCATATGCCACATGTTGGAACCAAGGATCAGATGTAGTCTTGTCTATTCAGCAGAACATCTAATCATTTATGGCGTCTGCTCACCGATCTTTTCTGCGCAGATGAATCAGTTCAGGCCAAGGTCCTTCCTTTAACAGCGGTTAGGCTCATTGAACCAGTCTCTCCTGGCTTTCTCGCCAAAATGTTGCTCGGATATGAATTTTTCTTAAATAAATGAAAAGACAGGAGGCATTTGGAAAAACAGGAACAAGTTGGTTTAATTAAAGACTGCGGCAGGGAGAGCCTGGACACACTGCATCTGTTCAAAATCTTTCGATGTACAAAGTTTTGCTCATCAATTTATACAGGTCATGAGGTACAATAAAATATTCTCTACATTCCAAAAGAGCATCTTAGTCATAAATCAATCACATGTGCACATCTGATAAGCACACATATGGCTCTTGACCTCGTGGAGAGCTAATGTGGGCCAGTGTGTATGTGTCCAGATGTCAGGTGTGAGGTGCGTGTGATTGCTACATGTGATATGCATGCCATGTCCTGATTGGTTGAGTGTACCTATCTACATGTGGTATCTAGCTCTTTTGGTATTTCTGCGGAACGCCTGCCTTTGGCCAAACAGGTATTATGATGGCCAATTACCTCAGAATTGTTTGTGGTGCAGCTATCAATCTGTGGAATAGATAAGAGTTTTTCCCTGGGTGTGTGTTTGCCTGTAATTTACGGCAGACTCCACCTGTGACTTGTTACTTGATAATTGTGGGCATGGGTCACAGGACATGCTTACCACATATCTGTGACTCTGGGTTGATGGGGAGGTCACCATGGGGGAATCCAACAGCAATGATGTGAGTTCATTGGAACACCTAAGAAGAATATGGCAGCCACTGGTATCATTTTTATAGACATTGCCAGCATTGTGCATACAGTTGTCATCCTGCACATTGACATTGTTCTTACTGGTGTAATCAAAGGTGTGTTTGCTTTGGTCTGAACGTACATTCACATTGGTCTTATCAGCAACAATAATGTTATCATACAAGCATGGAATACTACGTACAATAGTATCATTATTGCTGATGCTGGCGCTGCTGCATGGGCACAAGTTACTGTATACATTGATAATGCATTGACGGCCATTGACGAGGTTATGTGGGCAAAGGCTATGGCATATATTCACATTGCATTTACTGATATTGCAGTTATCCGGCCTGCACATATCATTACATTCATTGGCATTGTATTCACCCACCCTAACACCGCCCTTATCGGAGGCTTTAATGATCATCCTGTAGATCTTTCATTGCGGACCAATCCTCATTGGTCATATTAGATCGGCCTTTTTTATTCCTTCTCTAGGTTAGTTGAATGAGTTATTCTGTCATAATTTCTTAAAAAAGATCAATTTTGTTATAAGCAAGTAACTGTGTGCAGAAAGTTGATTTTGGTTTACACCTACTATCTATTGATTCATTTGTGATGATACCCATTGTTTCGACCAACTGTGATTCAGTTGATTCAGTAACAATATCTTGGACACTCACATCACCTGATTCTATTTCTAAATCAAATAGAGCTTTCATGTAAGGGATATCATTTGCAGTAAGACTGGAAGTACTTGGCTCTTCCTTATTATCGGTTTTATTCCATCTCTGGTCAAAATTCTTTTAAGCTTTAATTTCTTAGAGAATTTGTACGAGTCAGTTCTGGCATTGGCTAAATCCATTTTGATGTCAGGGCAGAAAGATAATCCTTTGTTCAATACTCGGAGATGTGTTTCCAATAAAACTTTGAAAGAGAGATTAATTAACAGATTCTCTCCATTAATTATAGATATTTTTATCTTGTCTTTCCTCTTCCTCATTTTCCTGTTCCATCCTCCTCTTCTTCTTCTGGACATGTTATGTTTTTGTTTATCTTGTGCAATATTGCTCTCCACCGGCATCTTGTGCAAATCTAGTAAAGTTTCATTTCCCCGAAAAAAACAAATTTCAGTGCCAGTGTCAATGTTCCCGCATCTGCTGGACTGACTTCCAAACTATCTTCAGTCAGAAGTGGCACTTTTATCTATAGTATGTCTACATTGCATGAATTCAAATTTGCTGGCAAATGTGTATATCCTCCTATTTGCATAATCAAATCTGTCTCTGTTGAACTTTTTAGCCTTCCATGCTTGTACATCTGATTTTTGTTTCTACAATTTCATTTCCATAGATTCCAAAGCATTGTCAACCTCCCCCAATGTCTCATATTTGTCAATCTAATTTCTTTAAACCTTTCGACTACTGTATCAAGTTTCCTTTCAGCATGTTTTATCAAAGTTATCATGAGTTTAAAAGAATGCTCTGTGGTATTTATCTGCCATTCATTCAGGAGATCATGATCTATATCACTCAATGTGGGCCTGATTATTATTTGAGACCCCTGCGTGCACGCTTACAATCACTATACTTCCAGAATGTTGTAATTTCCTACCATTTCTTGATTTTCATTATGTGTGCCTCCTCAAGTTCTCTTATTAACCTCAGATGGTTGTTTTGTTGTTCAGTTTCTTGTTTAGTTTTGTGAATCACCGTATGTTCATAGTGCTCATCAAATATTTGGTTGGCACTCAGCTCTCTTTAGGATTTCATGTCTGTCAAGTTGGATATAATTCATTTTTTGCACTAAATCAGCTAATCAAAACAAATTTAGACTGGAATTTGCTACTTGGCTTCAGTCTTCTTTTAACTCAATAATGTTCTATTAATTATTCAGTCCCAATGGACAATGCATTGTGTATGTTAAACATGTCTCATGCATCCATGTATAAATAGCTGACGTGCAAAGCAAGTGATGCAATGACCATGAAATAGGAGTGCCTGAGGCAGGATATAGCCCCTCTCACGGTGTCCTGTCTGAGGTGCTGATAGCGGTGCTCAGCCACCCCGTCCCTGTTCCTCACTCACCTCTGCCTGCTCAAGCTGCTCTAGCCACAGAGATGGTGGTTCCTTTCTTTGGATTCAATCTGCACTAAATTAAGCCTCCTTCGCATTCCTGGGTGCAGGCTGTGTGTGGTCTATCTACTGCATTACTCCATGTATCACAGTTCCCTCCCTCAATTCAACACCTTAGTTCCTCTGTAAGATAAGGAAAGAACGGGCAACACAGCAGCAATTCCTTCGAAATGCAATTTTAATTATAACTAATACATTGTGAAGCATCCAAAGGTTAAAGTGACATATGGTAATACTATGTTGTATTATATTTGTAAATGCATAAAAAAAAAAAAAGGTGAAAGTGATGTTATAGTTAAGTGAAAAAATTGATTAAAATGTAACGGTTTAAACAAAAAAAAAGCTCAGCAGGTATAATTAACTGAAGCAACGACTTTAGCTCTTGCCATGCACTGCTTCCGACCTTACATATTACATCACTCATGGCATGTTCAATGATATCATTGGCAATCTGGACACAAGAGTAACCATTATGGACTAGAAGATTAACCAATGGAGAACCAAAGAATTTATGGAGTGTGGGTTTCATAAAAAGTTGGAAACAAAATCTCACCGACCAACATAGGTGGCATGCATCATCATCAGGTTGTCTCACATCCATATGACTTAATTAGGGGGATGCAATGAAGAGTATTGCAATGTGAGGAGCTGTTTTTTTCAACCCCCTAATATAGTACCAGTGATGATGGTGTCCTTGATAACCATGAAATAAATCCCACCATCTTGAATAGGGATAAACCCATAGAAAATGTTAATGCTTCCAGAAAAGGTCCTTGCATGTCATATGGTCCGCCATCCCTCAGGTGTTGCTGAAGAGAAGGATGTGTAAAGATTCACTGTCTTATATCTGTGTTCCTCAACCTGTGGTGTAACATACGGGTGCTTTGATTACACCCAGTAAATGCAGTGACTAAGCTAACTAGTGGAAGCCTTGCTTCACCTTTACGTGTTCAAGTCTAGGGTTTGAGTAGTATAGGTGCTGTTTCAATCTTCACAACAGCCCTCTCTTGGCATACGGGGGGTCAACGACTCAGTTCTGCACATGGACAATGACCTGATCGGTGCAGCTGCCGTCTCCTCACACCTCGTACAGGGAGTTGACTTGACAGAACTCCCCACTGGGCCTCGCTCCCTCCAGAGCTCTTCTCTTCCTCACAGGGCACACTTGTCTTGGCAAGCAGTCAGATGCTGTTGCTCCAGGCTCCATGGCAGGTGCTCTTGTATTCCCTGGGTGATGGTGTCTTACCCAGCAAGGAGACTAACAGCCCTTGACCTCTAGTCCTGGCCACAGGCATAAGTCTTGAGGAGCTACCCCTCCTCACTCAGCTCATTTGGCTGCTCGATAGATGACAATTTTTGGGGTCTCAACTTTGGATTCTTATAGTCCATTTTCAAAATGTTTGCCTTTTGCCTCCTATCTTTTCTAAACTGTTTTTGTTGGATTAGAACTCTGGGCACTTTACCACTGCTGATCAGTGCTACAGTGCATATGCTCTCTGAATAAATTGTAATTCTGATTGGTTACCCATGAATGGCATATTTGATTTACTGGTAAGTCCCTAGTAAAGTGCAATGTGTGTGCCCAGGGACTGTAAATCAAATGCTACTAGTGGGCCTGCAGCATTGATTGCACCACCCACACCAGTAGTCTTGCAAATGTGTCTCAGACCTGCCACTGCAGGGTCTGCGCACGCAGTTTTAAACTGCCATGTCGACCTGGCAAATGCCCCCACTTCCCAGGCCCTAACCTTACCTTTTCTTACATGTAAGTCACCCCTAAGGTAGGCCCAAGGTACCCCGTTGGCAGTGTGCAATGAATGTTAAAGGTAGGACATGTACTGGTTGTGTTACATGTCATGATAGTGAAATACTGTGCATTTTGCATTTTACTATTGTAAGGACTCGCTATAATTGGAGCTGCCTTTTTAACATTTTACACGTGTAACTTTCAATTGGGAACAGCTAGAGAGTTAGGGTTTAGGTTCTCTAAACTCAGAATTTTATAACACACCTTTTAGGAAAGTTGGTTTTTAAATTGTGTGTTTTGACCACTCTGTGTACCTCTGCCTTTTTTTGTATTCACCGGCTGATTTTGGTGTGACAGGAGCTGGGGACATGGATTCACTCTAGACAGCCACAAGTGAGTTGTGGTCTGTCCTGCCTTGCCTCTGTGACTTATAGCCATGCTGAATAGACCTCTCTGCATTTAGAGTGGTGGGAGGAGATTTCACTAGTGCCTGAATAGGCTGTGTCTGCTCTGTACAATGCTGTCTCCGCCTTCTGAGGTGTGCCTGGCCTGGACGGGGCAGAACTGCTTTGGTGTGCAGCAGAGGCTTTCTTTGTACTGACTTCAAAGAGAAAAATGGTATAAATATTGGTGCTCTGGCCACAGAACTTTGGATTACTCTGAACAAAGGAACCTGCCTGGAAGAAAAGCTGGTAGAGCTGTGTAAGGAGTGCTGCCCCTTGATGTGTATGGGGTGGGTTGGCCTGCAGTTGCTGTTTCTGTCTTCGGCAGAAGAAGGACTGGACTGTTCTTTCCACATTTTAAGTATCCCCAAGGCTGTGATGCAGATCTTGCCTCCTGTTGGAAGTCTCAGGAAAATCTAAGACTTCAAAAGATCACTTCTGGAACTAGGAGGAGCCTGCCAAGAAGAAGAGCTGAAGAGCTGCTAGGAAGAGTACTGCCCCTTTGCTGTGTGTTGCTTTGTTAGGTTGTCCGGCAGTTGCTGCTTCTGTCTGTTGGCAGAGGAAAGGACTGAACCTTTTGCCCTGCTGTAGTATCCTGCTTAAAGAAGATCTCCAAGGGGGGAAACAGCCTTAACCACGAAGGCTGAACAACGATCAGCCTTAACAACGAAGGCTGAACTACGCAAGCCCTACCGCGCATATGTCTTAACCACGCATGTGCGTGGTTAAGGCATATGCGCGGTAGGACTTGCGGCCGTACGGAAGCAGGAAGAGATCCTTGTGAGGTAAGTGGGGTTGGGGGGGGTGGGTCGGGGTTGATTTGTGGGCTTAGGGTGGGTCAGGGTTGATTTGTGGGCTTAGGGTGCGTCGGGGTAGTTTTCTGGGCTGGGGGTGGGTCGGGGTTATTTAAAGTTAGGCTGGGACGGGTCGGGGGTTGTTTTTTTGGCTGATTGTGGGTCGGGGGTAGTTTTCTGTGTTGGGGGGTGGCTCGGGGTGTTTTGAGGGCCGAGGGCGGGTTTGGGTAGTATTCAGGGATTGGGAGGGGGGTACGGGATAGTATTCAGGGCACAGGGTTGACGTTTTAGGGTTCAGGGCGGGGGGTAGGGATCGTGATAGAACTTAGTACTTAGGGGGGCAGGGTCAATTTTAGGGCTTAGGGGGTAGTTTAGTTTTCAGGGCATGGGGGCCGTTTTAGGGTTCAGGGCGGGGGAGGGTCATTTTTAGAGAATAGGGGGTAGTTTCTAGGGATATGGGGAGGGCGGAGGTGAAAAAGTGACTAGGGATGGGGGAGTGGGGTACTTTAGGAACTCAGGCCAGGTGCAGGGGTCAGGGGATTAAATTCTTAACCGCAAATATGTATTTACCAAAAATGCCTTAACAACACGATTCGTTGTAAAGGCATGCGTGGTAAAGGCATATTCGTGCTTAAGAATTTCGTTGTTTAGACTTCGTGGTTCCGGAATGCGTGATAAACGCATTCGTGGTTCAATCATACAATCCTCCAAGGGCTTGATGTAGAATGTGCCTCCTGTTCTGAAGTCTCAGGGACACAAAGACTTCACCTACATCATCATTGAACTCCATTGCTTGGAGTTCTGACCTGCCTTGTGGTGCCAACTCACGTTCTGGGGCCTTGGAGGTTTTTTCTGCTGCAAAGAACTAAAGAAACCTGAAAATTGACACAGGGCCTATTTTTCCGAAGCAGCACTGACTTGCGGGAAGGATTTCCATGCACCGCCGCTATGCAGCAGAAGAATTGATGCAGCACCTGTCAGCGGCAGAAAAATCTGTTGCACTCCGACGCAGACCTTGCTGTGCGGCTGAAAGAATCGATGCATCATGGGACCGCGGCTGAAAGAAACCGATGCAGTGCCTGTTTTGCTGCCGCCGCATCGAACTCCAGCACTTCCAGATTTCCACGCATCGCACCTGGGCAGCAAGTTTTCTGACACCTCACCTGTAGACCAGAATCATCTTGGAATCGATGCATCGCTTCCCCTTACAATCCGGATTCGACACAACACTTCTCGTGCGTGCAGCAGAACTGATGCATCGCCTCCCTGAGGCCTTTTTTGTAATCACCGGCTGATTTTGGTGTGACAGGAGCTGGGGATGTGGATTCTCTCTAGACAGTCACAAGTGGGTTGTGTTCTGTCCTGCCTTGCCTGGGTGACTTATAGCCATGCTGAATAGACCTCTCTGCATTTAGAGTGGTGGGAGGAGATTTCACTAGTGCCTGAATAGACTGTGTCTGCTCTGTACAATGCTGTCTATCCCTTCTGAGGTGTGCCTGGCCTGGACGGGGCAGAACTGCTTCGTGTGCAGCAGAGGCTTTCTTTGTACTGACTTCAAAGATAAACATGGTATAAATAATGTGGCTCTGGCCACAGAACTTTGGTTTACTCTGAACAAAGGAACCTGCCTGAAAGAAAAGATGGTGTATGGGGTGGGTTGGCCTGCAGTTGCTGTTTCTGTCTTGGGCAGAAGAAGGACTGGACTGTTCTTTCCACATTTTAAGTATCCCCAAGGGCGTGATGCAGAGCTTGCCTCCTGTTGGAAGTCTCATGGAAATCAAAGACTTCAAAAGATCACTTCTGGAACTAGGAGGACCCTGCCAAGAAGAAGAGCTGAAGAGCTGCTAGGAAGAGTACTGCCCTTTTGCTGAGTGTTGCTTTGTTAGGTTGTCCTGCAGTTGCTGCTTCTGTCTGTGGGCAGAGGAAAGGACTGAAACTTTTGCCCTGCTGTAGTATCCTACTTAAAGAAGATCTCCAAGGGCTTGATGTAGAGTGTGCCTCCTGTTCTGAAGTCTCAGGGACACAAAGACTTCACCTACATCATCATTGAACTCCATTGCTGGGAGTTCTGACCTGCCTTGTGGTGCCAACTCACGTTCTGTTCACTTGGAGGATTTTCCTTCTGCAAAGTACTGCAAAGAACTAAAGAAACCTGAAAATGGACACAAAGGCCTGTTTTTCCGATGCAGCACTGCCGTGCGGGAAGACTTTCCATGCACCGCCGCTGTGCGGCAGAAGAATTAATGCAGCACCTGTCAGTGGCAGAAAAATCTGTTGCACTCCGACCCAGGCCTTGCTGTGCGGCTGAATGAATCGATGCATCATGGGACCGCGGCTGAAAGAAACCGACGCAGTTCCTGTTTTGTTGCCGCCGCATCGACCTCCAGCACTTCCAGATTTCCACGCATCGCACCTGGGCAGCAAGTTTTCTGACACTTCACCTGTAGACCAGAATCATCTTGGAATCGATGCATCGCTTCCCCTTACAGTCCGGATTCGACACAACACTTCTCATGCGTGCAGCAGAACTGACGCATCGCCACCCTGAGGACTCAGAAACCAATGCATCGCTGTGTTTTTCAATGCTTCCCATTTCTGTGGCTGTTTGGCCTCATGAATTCTCACGCATCTGAAGGTACAATTGTGTAAAATCACGCATCCATAGATTTCTATGAACTGAATTGCTTGAAACCTTTTAAAAGTGATATTTTGATAAATGTATTTTGGATTTTTGCCATTTTTGTCTTGTTTGGTTTAGATAAAGATACTTTTTTTAAAACTGGTGTGGTGTCCATTTGTGGTGTTTTCACTGTAGTACTGTGTCTTTGGGTGCAAATACTTTACACATTGGCTTTGGGATAAGCCTGTCTGCTTGTGCCAAGCTACCAAGAGGATGAGCAGGGGTTTTCTAGAGTGTCTAACTCCCTTATCCTGACTAGAAGGAAAGGTCCCTACTTGGACAGTGTCTAAGCCACTGCCAACTAGAGACCCCTAATTCTAACATTGGTGGCAGCAGTGGCATTGAACTTGTATTTGTACTTGACCCAGAGTAATTTGTGTACACTACTAGTATAGTGCAGACCATTACAAGACTATGTACTGTTTTTTCCTTTTAGTTCTCTGGTGTCCTCCTGGAGTAGTTGATACTTGGAACTCTGTTCAGTGGTTGTTGTACCTGTGAGGCCTTGACAGAATGGAAATCAAATTCTGGCAGTTGTATATCTATACAATGAGGGAGCTAAATGTTTTCTGCAAGGAAAGGGGGCTGGCTGTGAGGAGGAGGTCTTGAGTCAGCCCTGTTTTGTTATGAGTTAGAACGCTGGGGAGCAACACTATCAGATGATCCTGAGGACAAGGACTTCTCAGAAAGTGAGGGCAGTGGCCCTGGGAGAAAACCAGAGAGAGAGGAATGGAGTCTTGCTTGCGAACAGAGGCAGAGAGAGCTTAATGAGGAGCTTGAGAGGGCTGAGGCCATGAGTGCCTTAGCCAAGGAGAAGGAAATGTGTGCAGCTCATGAACAGAGCTTAGCTGGGCTGGAGGTGGAAGCCATGAGGGCAGAGTCCAGCTAAGAGGTTGGCAGCAAAAGTGTTATGTCCAGTACTGAGGGAGGAGTACAGGCACCCAGAGACATGGTGACCAACTTCAAGGAGGGGGTTGACATGCACCAGGGGGTTCAAGTTTTTGAGGAAGCTCCAGTGGTGCACACAGCACCTGAGGTGGATTGGGGAACTGGCACGTTCCCCAATCCACCCTCCCTCCCACCAAACCTAGTGGTGGGAGGGACACTCTACAGATTCTAGATGAAAGGTACAGGGAGAGGGGTTCCCCCATGGTAGAAGCCCTGGTATGTGGGTATGGAGACCGCCCAGAAGAGTGTGGGTTGAGTGACAGAAACAGTCAGACACTGTCTAACCAGTCTCAGGAGGATGATATGGGGTACTTTTGCAAGGCACTGGTTGGTGAGGTGAAGAGTAGTATGGTTGACACCTGTAAGGGGCTGTGTGATATGATTGCTGGAGAGCTTATGTTTAGTCCCTGTTTTCCCGAGCTATGCCAACACACAGTGGAGAGTGAATTTTCTGACCCCAGGGAGCGTGCACCAGAGGCAGACCTTTTGGTGGATTCCGGAGGGTCTGAAGATGCTTTTGAGAGTAATACTGAAGGAGGAGGCTCAGGTTCTCCCCAACCAAGTGAGGTAGGGGAGATTTGTAGTGACCCAGATAGGTCCCAGTGTAGTTGGATGGGTGAGGGGTTTGATGGACTGTCTCTGAGTAGAGGGAGTGGGTGGGCTGAGTCCCAGGATGCCTGAATCCTAGTCCCAGAGCCTGGTTGGTTCCTTGAGTGAGCACCAGGAGGGGGGCCCAGTCTGTCTGGGGGGCCATCCCCTGAGAGGGATCCCAGGGTGTCAGGTGAGCTGGGGGTAGCTGTCATAAGCGTCCCACCAGTTCTGGTGCTGGGTAGCTCCACTCCAAGTAGAAGGGTGCATGAGTCCAGAGAAAGAGGTGTGGGGGGGAGACAGTCCCCAGTGGGAGCGCCAGTGGGTCAGGGGTTGCCAGCTCTGAGGTCATAGCACCCCAGGACTGACCATCGTGGGGCCACTTCTGGCTTGGGCTGTCTTTATGCACTGTCAGGTAGACAGCGAGCTGAAGACTTGCACCCGGCAGACCCTCATACAACGCATAAGGTATGTGTTATCCTTGGGAGGGAGGGTTACTTCCCTGGAAGTCCTGGCTTGCCAGGCACAGGTCCAGCCTCAGGGTAAAGACCCTGGGTTGGAGGACCTGGTTCAGGGTGTCCCCACTGACCTGGAGGGAGGGGCAACTGTTAGCAGTGTCCCTACCATGTTGCCTATTGGGGGTACCGCTCTGGGTGGGGGGTGCAGAGCCCCAGGTGGGGTATAGGGGGAGGGAAGCCTCACCCCTGACTCCTGCCTAGCCTAAGGGTACAGACCCTGGGCTGGGAGACCAGCTGCAGGATAGCACCTCTGAACTGGTGGGAGAATTGTTCAAGACACCTGTCCCAGGTGCCCTGGCAGTTCTGGAGTCTGGGGGTACCGCTCCACAGTGGAGGGTACAGGACCCCAGGGAGGAGGACAGGGTGTGGGAGAGCCTACCCCAATATCATGTTCAGCCTCAGGGTAGAGACCCTGGGCTGGTGGACCAGAATCAGGATGCCATCCCTTACCTGGTAGAAGGGAGAGTGGACAAAGGGTGCCAAGCACCTGGGGCTACTGCCCCACTCTCGGACACCACAGAGGTTAGAGATCCCTGAAACGCAAGAGGCCAGGTTCTCATCACTGACAGCTGTCAGTGGCCTCTGTGGGTTGCTGTTCTGGTGGACAGAGTTGCCCCTTGGGGGGAATGAGTCCGCTCGGGGGTGGACTGGGCCTCACCACTGTGTTGGTCCTGGTGGTACTGTCTGCCTACTGGGGGCCATCTGTGGGCAAAGCAAGGTTAGGTGCTGTACAGATGGGACCCCCAAGTGAGGAGAAGGGTTCCCCATAAGTTTGCATAGTGGGCCACAAGAGTATCGATAGAGTGATCCAACTGGGTTCAAACAGGCGTAGAATTGGAGTGTGCCACTGCTGTTGTGGGCCAGGGTCCATGTTCTATCATCCAATCAGGAAAATGTATTGATTGACCTCCCCTGACTTTAGGCTAGTGAGGGGTTCTGTTGGGCCTGGCCCTTTTGGCAGGTTTATCCCCAAACGTTTTGACTTTTTCCTCCTATTTTTTCTGACCTGTTTTTGTTTGCTTTAGGACTCTGGCACTTTAACACTGCTGATCAGTGCTAAAGTGCATATGCTCTCTGTGTAAATTGTAATTCTGATTGGCTACCCATGGTTGGCATATTTGATTTACTGGTAAGTCCCTGGCAAAGTGCACTGTGTGTTCCCAGGGTCTGTATATCAAATGCTACTAGTGGGCCTTCATCATTGATTGAGCCAGCCACACCAGTAGCCTTGCAACTGTGTCTCAGACCTGCCACTGCAGTGTCTGCATATGCAGTTTTAAACTGCCATGTCGATCTGACAAGTGCACCCACTTGCCAGGCCCTAACCTTCCCTTGTCTTAAATGTAAGTCAACTCTAAGGTAGGCCCTAGGTACCTGCATGGGCAGAGTGCAGTGTATGTTAAAGGTAGGACATGTACTGGTGTGTTTTATATGTTCTGATAGTAAACTACTGTGCATTTAGTTTTTTTTTTACTATTGCTAGGACTAGCTCTCCCCTCGGCTATTATTGAAGCTGCCTTCTAACATTTTACATGTGTAACTTTCAATTGGGAACAGCTAGAGAGTTGGGGTTTAACCCGTTCGTTGCGCCCGGCGGCCAACGGCCGTCGCGAGCACTACCTCGGTAGTGCTGCGCACGTCCGTTGGCCGACGTGGCCCCGCCCACTCAATGAAAGGCCCGGCACTGCGGCGTAATTGCCGCCGCGGTAAACGGGTTAAGCTCTCTAAACTCAGAATTTAATAACACACATTTTAGGAAAGTTGGTTTTTAAATTGTGTGTTTGGAAATGCCACTTTTAGAAAGTGGGCAGTTTCTTGTTTAACTATCCTGTGTACCTCTGCCTGTTTGTGAATTCACCGTCTGGTTTTGGAGTGACAGGAGCTGGGAATGTCCATTCATTCTAGACTGTCACAAGGGTGTTTGAGATGCGTCCTGCCTTGCCTGGGTTACTCATAGCCAGACTGAATGAACCTTTCTGCATTTAGAGTGGTAGGAGGAGTTTTCACTAGCACCTAAATAGGCTGTATCTGCTATGCACAATGTTGTCTCAACCTTCTGCGGTGTGCCTGGCCTGGACCAGGTAGAACTGGCGCGGGTGTGCAGCAGAGATTTTCTTTGTGCTGATTTAAAAAAGAAACATGGTATAAATATTGGGGCTGTGGACACAGAACTTTGGATTACTCTGAACAAAGGAACCTGCCACGAAGAAGGGCTGGAAGAGCTTTGTGAGGAGTGCTGCCTCTTGATGTGTATGGGGTGGGTTGGCCTGCAGTTGCTGCTTCTGTCTTGGGCAGAAAAAGGACTGGACTGTTCTTTCTGCAATCTAAGCATCCCCAAAGGCTTGATGCAGAGTGTGCCTCCTGTTTGAAGACTCAGGGAAATCAAAGACTTCAAAAGATCACTTCTGGAACTAAGAGGACCCTGCCATGAAGAAGAACCGAAGAGCTGCCAGGAGGAGTACTGCTCTAGGACCCTTTGCATCCATAGGGCTACCTCATAGCCTCAAAACTATTCACCAAAGTCATCCCCCACCACATAGCTAGCCAATAGATATTTAGTGATTTGGACCTTCCTGTCCCCACTGAGCACTGTGCTGTCACTGCCACCAATGCTGCTGGTACCATGGTGCTGTTTGGCCTTCAGTCCCAGCTCTTACAGACTCACTTCATGAGCCAAAAGTATTTTTTTCTCCTCCAAGGCCCTGTCAGTGTCTGCCTTTTTCCTCCTTCATTTTAGTTAGGCAAGCTGAGTGTGAAACTCTCGCTCAGCCCTCCTGTCTTCCAGCTCCTTCGGAGACAGACTTTGGGGAGGACACATTGCTCCGTTCATGTCCGCACTTAATTCCCTTTTGTGCCAGAATACAGAATACACACACTCCAACAGCGGAGCCATTCACAGTCATGTCACCCAGGACACTGGCAGAAGACACAAATGGTTACGACAAGAAAATGTCAACTTTTTAAAAGTGGCAAATTCAGAACTGTGACTTAAAGTCCAACTTTATCATTAAAAAGTATTTAAATTACAATTTATTTGAGAGCAAACACCATACCTCTAGCTGTTCTCAAAAAAGTTATCATTTATTAAATGTAATACGGTACCCCATGTTAGTCAATTGGAGAGATAAGCCCTTACAGTATTGAAAAAGGACTTGTTTGTTTTTACTACCAGGACATGTAAAACTTAAACTCACAAGTCCGTCCTTTTAGGAACAAGGCACCCATGGCTGGACTGGTCAGCCGGGCAAGTGGGCAAACCCCTGGAAGGCTGGAGCGCCTGGAGGCCGGTTTCAGGACCCAGGACGCAGGTTTTTTGTTTTGCTCCCCGGAAATGGGAATGTGAGTCACGGAGACCCCCAACCCTTCTTGTAAGGGTCATGCACTTGAGCAGCGCTCACTCACTGTGCACAATATGGGGGCTGGTATGGTCAACTTTGCCAGTGCTGCTATGGGTTCCCAGTCCAGCCCTGAAGGCACAGTGCCCTTTGAGCATTTAGGGCTTAAGCCGGGTCTGGTGGCTTAGTGGACTAATGCGTCCACTGTAGGGACCAGTGTTTGATCTCATAGTCACAGATTTAAATGCCAGCGGGTCCACTCAGTCTTTCACCCTCCTGAGGTCGATAGAATGAGTACCATTGAGTTGGGTAACAATAAACATCTGTTATTTAATGCCAGATGCCCACCGGTGAATGTGCGCTTTACAAAATACATGTTATGTAATGTTAACTTATGGGAGATTTATATGTATTAAAAAGAAAGGTTTAGGCACGGCAAAAGGATTATTTGGCAAGGTCAAAATGATAGTTTTAAACTATACTACAGACTGCAGTGGCAGGCTTGACTCATTTTTAAAAGGCAACTTTAGTGGGTGGCACAATAAGTGTTGCAGGCCTACTGGTACCACTTAATTTACTAGACCTGGGTACAAGTAGGATCATTTACTAGGGAAGCACAAGTGAACTATATGTGCTAAGTAGGTGGTAGACACTTGTACCATGTTTTAGGAAGAGAGCACAAGCACTTTATCACTAGTTAGCAGTGATACAGTGTGCAGAGTCCTAAAGCCAACAAAAACGAATTCAGCCAACAGGGGAGAAAAGGCAAAAGGTTTGGGGTAAATACCACACCAAGTATCTCAGGTTTAGCATGGAGGTTCTTGCACAAATGCAGTTAGTGCAGTAGCTCTCATCCAAAGACAGAATGTTGGGATAGTAGAGCTGGGTATTTCTGGACAGTTCATGAAGGGAAAAAAGACAATCGAGAATTTCAGAAGAAGCTAAAGGGAAGGGGCAGCAGGAGAGGGGCCAGAACATGGCCTTCTACTAAACGTCTAAAGATTATGCAGATATTAAGAGCTGTTTGGGGCTGAACATTTATTTTATTGCACTGTTTGCAGAACGCTGCAAGAATGTAATCACAGATACTTTGTCTCATAGAAAATACAATGTTTTTTGGGACATTAATGCCAGATGCAGAGACGTGATGCCTTTCCCACAAGACCTTTGGGTTTGGGGCACCAACAATGAATCAGCTGGCTATGCGCTCTTTTACAAAACAGATGCGGGGCAAATATGATGTATGTTTAAAAGGGTACTGAACGTGGTTCCAAATGACAGGCGAGTCCCAAAAACAATGGCTCAGTGAGGGCGATACAGAGTGGTTTATCGAGTAGGCCAAGAAGAAGGATTGGAGCAGAGTATGGGTGGCTCTAAGGCTGCCAGCACTGGGCTTTGTGGTGAAGGCAAGGAACAGAGGCAAAGTGCTAACTGGATTTCTGGCCAGGAGGATGATGATAGGTTGAAAAGGCTCAAAAAATCTCTCACAGACGTAAGTGAGGAGATTACATTGCAATTGAAAACATATTATAGAGGTGGTGTCCCTCACAGTGTAAAACTGCCTTGTTTCTCTATGCGTTTGCTCCACCTTCTTTGAGGCCCTGCAAGTTAGCAAAGTGTCAGTTATGCAGAGAGGTGTTAATGAGAAAAATGTGGTCCATAATCAGGGCAGCGGTATCAAGGAGAATAGAATGAGCTTCAAGATACCATGATCCAAGACACGAGTCAGGAAGGGGTGCATGGTTGATCTTAAAAGCCCAGCCAAGATCTGCCAGATCCTCACTAATGACTAGCAGATTGCTGGGCAAGGTGATCAGAGTTGGGGATGCAGTGGAGGTTCAAAGGGAGGGGTGTCAAGGAATATGAGCTGGATCACAGTATAATGATACTCACTCTTTTCGAATAGGTACTGCTTTGGAAGCGGTGACAGCCAGAGGGGAAGAAAAGGATTGCATGAAGGATTGCCAGCCTTGGTTCAAACAGTCGCAAATAATGAGCCTAATGGAAATGACCCCACCTCAGCGTTTTTCCTTTTAGTAAGCAGTGTACCGTTGAAAGCAGTAAGGCTGTAGTTTAGTTGTGTAAGTATAAAACACTAGGGGCATATTTATCAACCTTTCATGCAGCGCAATGCAGCAAAGCACTGTGCTGCACTATGCTGCGTAAAAGGGAAAGGGCGGGAATGCTCCATATTTAACATACTGCACATTCCTGTCCTTTCATAGCGCTGGCACATTTTTGGATACCTACCGCCAACACAGGCACCCTTGCGCCATGTTCCAAAGGTGTCCCTGGGAAACAGACTGAAAGTTGCACAAATAGACTACAAAATAGATTGTAGTTGTACAAAATAGCCGCTAAATAAAACAACAAAAAAAGACTATCTCTCCATAGAAATTAATGGGAATATAGGTAAAAAAAATGTTGGACCAGGAGGCGCGGGATGCATTTGAAGTGGGCCCTGGGCAGTTCTTTCAGTATGCTAAACTGGCTGGGACAGAGCTGGAAATATGTATGAAATACTACTACCATTTCATCCCTCGGAACCCCATTCTCCTTACCTCAACTCCCATTAGTAACCATGCAAACAGGCGTGCTATCAGATTTATGGAATAACTCACACTGTTCTCTTTGTTAGGGCTATGTATATCAAGTTATCATCCCGCCACAAGGTGGACCCACCCCAATTACAGTCATATATCATATACTAACCCTGAAGAGGCACTACAGTGGCACATAGAGAATAGCCAGTAGGCTACTACTATTCTTAATCGATAACAGCAACTAGTTTGGGGTTTGAAAGTGGAAGCACTCCTCTGCTTTCAAAAGCAAACTCACATCCATTGCCCCATCAACATTGAAGTGGGAACAGAGGTGAATCTAAGGGCCTTATTTGGAGTTTGTTGGATGGGATACTGTAGGAATTTCTCTGGAATTCAGGCCAGGGCCTCTAAAGCCACCCTACTCTTCTCCTTCTAGCCAAATAGGATCTGTAATCAATTTCAGAATCTGAAGTGACTATACAAGAGAAAGGGAGTTAGAGAGAGTACACACTCCATAAGCACCTCGGCCAGCTGACGTCTGAAGCACGAACTAGTGGAAGGCATGCAGCAAGAATCCTCTGTCTGCAAAGGACTGACCGGTAACCTCTGTAATCCTCTACGTCAAGGTGCTATTAATCTAAGTACAATTGTGTACAACAGGTAACTGTAAGTACAGTTAACAATGTGAGAAATAATAGAATGGCTTACTATGGTATAGAAGTGAGAGGCTATGACTAGACCCCAGACAACTAGGATAAAGTCCAGGAACTGAATACAAATGGCTGTCTCCAATGGAAGAGTCAATGTGTGCCAGGATGTCTTAGAATGTTTGAAATTGGAACAAGACTCCTGGAATGGCATCAGCACAGCTCAGAATCTCTGGCCCTAATTTCCCGAGAGAACAGAAAGGGTGCTAAACAAAAATGGTGCAGGGATCGCAAATGATGCAAACTACATGCCCAGACTAGGGAACTCACCAACCTCAACTACCAACACAAACAACATTATCATGTCACCTTCGATAGAAACATTACCTACGCAAGCCCCTGTGGTCCTACCCCCAACGACTCTGGCCATCCCTGTCCTGGCTCATGTAGCAGCAACAGCAGTGGATCCATTAAACACTAAATGAGGTCCATTATATGAAGTCCAGAGTACCATCTGATGGGGTGCTCTTGTGAAAAGGCCAAGAATGGGCCAAGGGATTGCAAGTGGCGCCCTGCCTGACCCCAAAATGGCGCCTGCGTGATGAAATACCCTCAGTACGACTCCGGTTCTGCATCGCTGGGAACACAGGAGTTGAGGTAGGCTGGGCACTTTTCCTCCTGTACCCCTTCAACGGCTGGGACCACTGGCTTCTGGTTGCCACTGTCTTTGATGCTGGTCCTCCACGCCAGATGCCTGACTCTAAGATGGCCACCAATGTCCATTAACTAGCAACTGGCCCGCGCTTGTGCAGAGTGCTTGGAGAGTATAGGGCCCTTCCCGGGGCACCATCCCACGACGAGGACTGTTGCATGCCTCAGTGCCATCCGCCGCATAGCCCCTATGCCACCTAAGAAGGCGTCGAACAAAGTCTCCCGCTACTTTGCTGCTGCGGACAAGATTTCTACTTCTGCCGATTCGGACCAGGCACGGACCATGGCTCTCACCAGGAAGGACCTAGTAGCCACTCTACTTGACTTTAAAGCTGACCTCACAGAGAAGATGGCTTCCCTTCGACAGGATTTGGATGCGGTGGGCGCCAGGGTGCTGGAGGTGGAGGAACAGATGCAGGCCCTTGACGCACGCTCCAGCAGCTTACACAACTCCCAGCTGGCACTCCAGTCTCAACTGCAACAAGTACTCCTGAAGGCGGAGGATTTGGAGAACAGGTCCCGGAAGGAAAATAGACGTAGCCGGGACCTGGAAGAGGGCGCGGAGGGGCCCGATCTCGAGGCGTTCATTGTGGGGCTCTTCTCGGAGCTGCTGGCGCCCCGTCAACAAAAGATAAAGATTGATCGAGTCCACCGGGTGGGGCCCTCACAGGCGGGAGATCGCAAACGGACAAGAGACGTTTTGGTGAAGGTGCACTCCTTCCAAACGAAGGAAGCCATCCTGGGTGCGGCAAGGAAGAAGGAAGAGGCCTCCTTTCAGGGATATAAATGTGCCCTATTTCAGGATCTGGCGCCTGCCACCCTGGTGCGCCGACAATCCCTCCGTACTGCCACTACCAAGCTTCAGGAGGACAATATACGATACCGTTGGACATATCCCTTTGCTCTCGCCTTTGAATATAAGAATAAGTCCCACCATGTGACTGAACTGAATGAGGGGCTGCGTGTTCTAGGCCTCCCAGTACCGGACGACGATGGCGCCTCGGGCCCCTCCACCAGCGAGGGCCGACCCAGGAGGGAGACCCGTTCCTGGCAAACGGTCACAAAGAACAGATCGACGCCTAAGTGACCATCCTGTTGAGTGCAGAGGGTTATGTCTATTTTGGCGCACTTGGGTTCCCCTATAGCGCTCAGGCGTGGAGCCACTGAAGGCTTGCGCAATGGGTCAGCAATGATACTGAAGGCACGCACCAGGACTCCGGCCTAAGACGCTTAGGTGTTACAGTCACAATAGAGCTTTACAAGTACTCTCTATGTTATAGCAGCATGGCAGCCGGGGGTAGGGGCCTTGTCCGAACTGCCTGAACTGTTGTTTCTCTTCTTCACAAAGTTTCCTGCTGAGAGCCTGTTGGCGACTCAGCATATTTTTTCTTGGGGTTGTTGGGGACCTAGTTATGGGGGGGGTTTCCTGGTGGTGGTGCTGGGGGGGCACAAGATTCCTGGTTACAGGAGGGCAGGTTCTGTAGAGCGGCTGACCTAGCTACACTGCAGCAGAAGTGCATTGTGAGGGGCTGCTCACGGGGAGGGACCAATGGGCGGGAGAGGAGCACCCAGATTCTCGGATGGTCTCGATAGCGTCCTGGAACGTTAAAGGTCTCAATTCTCCCCAAAAACGGCAAAAAATCTGGAAATATATCAATGACCGCCAATTCGAAGTGGTGGCGCTCCAGGAAACGCATTTGAAAAAGTCTGAGGCTATGCGGCTCCGTCACAAAGCTTACCCTTTAATTTATAAATCGTCGACAGGTACTAAACACAACGGGGTAGCACTACTCTTCCGGACTTCAGCCAAATTCTAGCCGGAAGCAGTTAAGGCTGACCGGGAGGGGAGAGTCCTCATGGTGAAGGGGAGGTTACGAGGAGTCCTGTGCACATTTATCTCCCTGTACGCACCTAACTCGGGGCAGGCGACTTTCCTTTCCAACACACTCGACTTAATTTAATAGGCAGCTTCACGGAGGGTCCAGTGATTCTTCTGGGGGACTTCAATCTTACATGGCATGACACTTTAGACAGCTCCCATGCACACAAGGCGACCCTTACTTGCTTCCCCAAAGGGCTTCAGCAAACATTCCTCACCTTAGGTCTCCTTGATGCGTGGCGAACATTGTACCCTGACACCAGAGATTATACATGTTTTTCTCACGTCCACTGCACCTATTCTAGGACTGATTACATTTTCATTAGCCAAACACTTCTGGGATCCCTCCGGGCTGCCCAGATCTTGCCAATCTCAATCTCGGACCATGGTCTAGTATCTATCAGCATAGCATGGGGTGGGCCTAAACCTGACACATCCAAATGGTATTTCCCGACTTCCATCACCCGGGACAAGTCCCTCCGAGACGACTTGAGGTCCGCTATTACTGAATTTTTTACATTTAATGCCCCGGCAGACACCTCCTTGCAAAATAACTGGAATGCCTTTAAAGCGGTTTTGCGGGGTAAATGCATTCAACTTAATGCAGTCCTTAATAAACAAAGGGCAAAGGAGCGCTTGGCATTGGAAGCCGAACTGGAGGCCATTGAAAAACCGCACAAGGAAACGCCCACCCGTGCGCTTCAGCGACAGCTCACGGCATTGAGGGGCAAACTTCGGGCCATTTACAATAATAGGGCCGAATACACACTGCTTAAACTTGGACAGACATCATACGCACAAGGGGACAAAGTGGGGACTCACTTAGCACTACAGCTGCGAGAGAAACGAGAGCGCAAGTATATAGGGGGCATTCTAGACGCAGACGGTCACCTTACTCACGAAGACACCATTAAAGCCAATGTCTTCGTCGCCTTCTATGAAGACCTCTACCGAGGCGCTCCCCGGCGACGGCGGAACCGTTAGATGCTCCCATTACATCAAAGGAGGTAAGTCAGGCCATTACTAAACTCAAACTGCACAAGGCACCGGGGCCGGATGGCCTCACGGCACAATTTTACAAATGTTATGCTTCCGAGTTAATCCCACATTTAACTACTCTGTTTAATGCCATTGCGCTGGATGCCAAAGTTTCGGCCTCAATGGCCGAGGCAGTCATCTCTGTCATACCAAAGCACTGGGAAGGACCCTCAGGTTTGCGCGTCCCATAGCCCTTCTCAACCTGGACGCGAAGATCTACTCTGCGATTCTGGCCGCCAGGCTCGAGGACTTGATGCCCACTCTAATCCACCCTGATCAATCTGGCTTTATAAAGGGGCGGCAAACACAAGATAATATTTGACGCACTATCCACCTTATTGAAAAAGTTTCCAAGTTCAAAATTCCTGCAATTCTGGTGGGGCTTGATGCCGAAAAGGCCTTTGACAGGGTGGATTGGTCCTCTCTTTTTCTTACTATGCAGAGATTCGGCTTTGGAGAAGGGTTCCTCAATATGGTCCCGGCCAATTACCATCTTCCACAATCGCGGGTACTAGTTAATGGCCACCAATCACTCCCTTTTGCCCTTAGCAGAGGCACGCGTCAGGGTTGCCCGCTCTCCCCCCTCTTATTTGCACTCAGCATCGAATCCTTGCTTCACAATTTTGAGCCAATGAGGCGATCCGAGGTATACGCTTCGGAGGCACAGATCATAAAGCCTCCTTTTTTGAGGATGACGTCTTACTTACGCTTTTGGAGCCGTCCACTTCCCTCAAAGCGGTGCAAGAGGATCTGCGGACCTTTGAACGGGTCTCAGGTTTAAAAGTGAATTTTTCCAAATCTTCCATATTAAATCTTACACTCTCCGATGCTGATGCAGCGAACTTGCGGGCCAAACATCGCTTCACTGGGCCAAACACTCTCTACTATATCTCGGGGTGCACCTTACACCCAAAATCGGCGATTTCTATAAGGCAAACTACCCCCCGCAGGAAACGCAGCTTAAACAATATTTTAAAAGGTGGAAGCCGCTGTATATCTCCTGGATGGGGCAGATCAACGCCGTCAAGATGGTGGTCCTGCCGAAGCTTTTGTATCTCTTCCAGGCACTCCCAATAACACTGGATCGTAGTTTCCTACCACGTTTGCGCTCCCTGGTCATCAAGTTCGCTTGGCAGGGAGGGAGGGCACGCCTTCCCTTTCACATTTTGCGGCGTCCCAGGAAGGACGGGGGAGTTACTCTCCCTGACTTCCAACTATACTATCAGGCGGCTCAGCTGATGGTGGTGACAGAGTGGACGGTTAGAGAATCCGATAAACACTGGCTCCACATGGACAGGGCGATTGTGGGGCGAACTATCTGGGATGTCCTGTGGAAACCAAAGCCCGACAGGCCGGTTTGTAGTGTAGCTCCTATTTCCCTAATAGGCTCTGCGCATTGGAATAATATATCCTATAGGTTTGACATAGGACTAAGGTCAGTATGTCCCTATTGAGTATATTAAACTTAATTACTTGTGCCAGCTAGCTCAGAGGCCACTAGAAACTCCTTGACAACAAGAAGGGAGTAGTTTCTGGCAGCCGCAAAACATGACCACTTTGTTTCCCTTTAGAATCAGAACGTGTCCCAGAGTCGTGGAAACAATAGATAACTATTTCACTCAGCTCAATCGTGCATGCTTAGTTTTCCTCAAAGTTACACAGAAAGAATAGACGGGCGTTTCAATAAAAGATTTATTGAACAGTCTTGTTTCTGGTGTAAGTAAAATGTGCTGTTAGGATCACAAGACAGAATGCAAGATAAATAATGTACAGTGTGAGCAGTAGAAATAAATAATACTGCGATAGCATTATCTTTTAGTATATATGCATTTATATAAATGACACAGCCTAAAAATGCAAGTACTCATACGATGCGTTTCTTAGCTAGTTCTACCCCAATGTTCCTAACCTAACCTAGGTGTAGGGAGAGGTATGAAGTAGGTGAAGTATTCCTTACTATGGTATACTAAGAGTATGTTAAGCCTAGTATGCCAAGTATGCC
Source organism: Calotriton arnoldi (assembly GCA_963921515.1). Classification (NCBI taxonomy): domain Eukaryota; kingdom Metazoa; phylum Chordata; class Amphibia; order Caudata; family Salamandridae; genus Calotriton; species Calotriton arnoldi. The sequence goes on along the minus strand of CAWUFW010006690.1, from coordinate 67,415 downwards.
AAGAGTCCCTCTAGGTTCTAGTCAGCTCCATTACCTGAAGAATGAGAGAGGTAGGAATCTCTTGCCAGACTCGAACTCCAACACCCCGCAAGGGAAGTCAGATCACTGGAAGCTGGACTCTCTGCGTGCAGGGATGACAGCGTCTTCTCAGTGCGTCAGGCCGGGAAACGGGCTCCTCTGAAGTCGAGGTCTCCTCTGATTTACAGGGGCTAGGGAAGGTATATTTATACATGAGAGGTACCTAGGAATGTTAGCATTGACGTGAGTCGGACAGCGGAAGACGTCATGAATGAACCCCTAAGGAATAATGGTTCATGTATAATATATGAGTCCTTGAAGAAATCAATAGTCCTGGCTAGGGAAACTCCCGCTGCCTAAGGGTCTGTTCTTCATGAACTCGTTGTGACGTTAGGGTGGACGGATGTCGGGGACCATGCCTGTATTTGGAGTGCACGGTTTAATGCCTAAATAAGGACTGGGATTTTATGCCTATATAAGGGCAGGGCGAATTGTGCCTATATAAGGACAAGATACTGAAAAGCCCGTTTATGGACACCCTAAGAGGAATACAACACCCACTCCACTTTCGTGTGTACGATAATAATAAAATGCTAAACATTTAAAATGCTAAACATAAAATGGAGTACCGCATATTTAAAAAATATTTCTTAAAAGCATTAAAAAACATAGTAAAAATGCAAAAGTACTGTACATCGGAAGCAAATGCTTTTCATTTCAGGCATAAAGTTCGAAAATAAATGCAATTGGAATGAAATAAGCAGTAATATTTACATGTGACAGAAAATGATCGATAAGTTGTTCAAAAATCAAAGTCATTTCATGTCATGAAAATTAATGAACTGTTCTAGACACACAAGATGACTAAGTGTCCGTGGAAGTACCGCTGAAGTCTGTACTATAAGGCTAGTTCTACTTTAAGCAGATTGAAGTGCCATTTTTAGTTCGAAAAATGGGAAAAAGTTCAATTTTGGAAGGGTTTCAAGTTTTTGAAAAAATGAAGGCCAAATTGTCACTGCATCTCTGGAACACTGTATGCTGAATCAGAGTCAGTTCACGGGTCTGGTGTAAACATGAGATCATCTATTTCTATAGACAAAACATCATCCACTGTAGTTGGTGTCAGTTGGAACACCTCGTGTAGTAGATTAATTGCACAGAGATGAGAAGCATTGTCTCCAGCATAGGTCGCCGCAGCAATGTTCGCATCCGTTGTTACCTGTGTGCCTGTAGTTCTTTCTCGTACCTCAGCAGCAGCAGGAAGCGTCTGTGAGATCTCAATGAATCCTGACATCAGGATTGGTAGCCTCTGGGGACAACACAGAGCATGGGCCGTTATCGGGACCAGCAGAGTATCGACGTCCATCGGCGTTGCTGATGGAAATGTTAGACAGGTGTCCAACACGCATTCTTCACCGCATAGCAGGCATCGTAGAACAGGTAAGATGCAATCTTGCCAGATTGGTCTGATTGACAGGAACCACGTGGTATTCAGGTCCCGTAGACGACTCATGCCCAATAGCTGTACTATTCGCTCACGGCACTTTCGTTCAAGGAGAGCTTTCTCCAGTTCGCTCGGAGTGATGTCTGCGAATAGGCTGGCCATAGCGCAATAGCAGGAAGAGAAATAGATTTCTGGCAACAAGTGCTAGAATTAATGGTATGCCACCAAACACCGAATGTGCAAAGTTCGGGATGATTCCGAGTATTGCCTGGAAAGCTGCTAACAGACCGGAGCAAATGCTCTTAAATACATGTACAATTCCTGTTGTATCAGACATATTGAAGATACGTCCTATCATTTCTACGAAATGTATAGGGCAGTTTGTACGTATTAAAGTCTGTATCTCAGCCGAAGTCCTTGCTACTTGTAGATCATAGGTTTCTTTGGCCGAGGTCAAAGGCACTGTTTGCTGTAAAAGCATGGCTTTCATTCTGCTCAAAGTATCAAATCTTATAAAAGAGACGTTCAGCGAAGGCCATAGAGGCGACTCCCTGACTGTGTCTGTTGGGGCAAACAATACTTGCATACAGCAAGTGACCCTGGAGTTGACCGTTACTAGATATGGGATGCCTGGCAACATGCCGCAGCAGCTCTGATCATTCAACATGAGGTAACTCCCGTTAGAAAGTTGTCCAAACGTTGGATTAATCACAGCAGCTGGTGTACCCTGCTGATGGCAAGACAAATTTGCCACAGAACCATTACAAGCCACGTGTAAAGAAATGTCCTGACATATAAGTGAACCGCTCAGTGCATGTTTACAGTGTGTACCGCTCAAAACACTTCACGATCCCCACTCCAACATCTATATGTATACGGTAAATCCCAAGATGTCTTAATGTATTCCTTACCCAACCTTTCATATTTGCCTGCTTGCATTTGTCTGAGGCAATACTGAAACTGAAAAGTACTCACAGGTAATGTTATTTTGCCATGAATAAGCCATTCTGTAGCTAGTTTTTCTGCCACTGTGAATGGTAACTTTTCCAGTTTTTCAATGCTTAGCACTGTATACCTTGCTTCTCTTTGTGCCAATTCGATCTGTTTATCAGTTAGATTGTATTCTGCAAACAGAGACGACGTGTTGATGAAACGCCAAGGCACCTTGCCCTCTCGCAAAGATTGCAACGTCCAGCTTAACAACACAATAGAACGTAATTGCGACTGGCCTTGTTGTAACATCGCCAAATCTTGTTCTAGTATGTCGATAGCAGAGGATACAATGCCATCCAATGAATATATTCTGGAGGACAAAGTTGTTAACCCATTGTCGACCACAGAGAGTGTTTTCTCTAAATTAATACGATCAAGTTCACGTATTCGTTCTGCGGCCTCCATCTGTGACACTTTTCATGCTTCATTATAGGCAGCATAAATGCCGGCATATATGAAACGTTTTTGACGCGGTTTTCTTGGTCCAAGCAAGAATTCCCTAAGGTCTGCGTCCTCTTTAAGTAAGGATAAGTGTTGTTTCACATCCTGTAGTGTAGACTTATGCAGCCAATCGAGGCATAATTTCCCTACACTGTATGTTGTTACTACCCCCGGATGCTGTCTTTGGACGTATCTTGGGTCTGGCCTATGAATAGTAAAGCCCTGAGTTTTATTCAGGAATCAATCCTGACAGTTATTCGTGTCTATGGGCGAGATCAACCATTTTTCCAATCAGGATTAGATCTGTTGAGTTGTAGTATATTGTTAACTGTCACCACTGCCTGTGTATCTTTATTACTGGCAGGAGTTGGCACAGAAGGTGTTTTTATGTCTTTGATCTTGGCTAATCCAATACAAGATGTTTGTTGGACGGTTTCATTCAAAAACATTATTTGTTCAGGGATGATACAGGCTCTAATTAAAGCTTCTATACCCTGTACTTGCCAATCTTTAGTACCCCAGACAGTTTTTGTGTCTACCGTGTCTTTCCATAAGTCGAAACCCTGTCTAGACAGTTGGGCAATAAATGCTGCAGAGTAAATCTGTTTTGTATTAGTTAACATCATTTTCAGTCCTGTTTTGTTTACATTTCTAAAGTAAAATGTTTCAGGGTCAGATGTATTGTAACCTGAAAAATATGGAAACTTGTTAGCAAATGTTTTTGAACTACCTTGTGGTGGTGTAGGACAATGTTCCCGTTGGTTAAACATAAACACATTTCTTGGATATGCAGATTTATGCAAATAATGATGACCATAGTGGTTATAACAATACAGTTGTTCATAGTCTGATGAACCCTCTAAATATTCATTTTTAGAAAATGGAGCAGATTTTTCTAAGTCAAACATTATGTCATTAACAGTCTCAAAGTCCCAATCATCTGAATAGGTACTGGACGTAATTAGATCACTTAGTAAAATTTTAAACAAATGTGGAATGTTCAATTGTTCCGTCGGGCCGAAGATTTCATAATCTGTTTTGTCCCACACTATACCATCGTGTATAGGAACGGCTGTGATGTTCACTGATGACAAGTCTCTTGCTTCACGATGGGAAGATTTATGAGGTTTCAAAAGTAGGTTCACATCTTTTCCTTCAGTGTTCACATGGATGTATCTGCCACTTATAAGCACGCTCACAGTTGTTATCAAAGCTAGCCAGAGCAGGAAAACAAAAAGTCCAGGTGTAATCCAGAGTTCAATCCATGGAGAAACCAAATAAGTCTTTTTCATAAAGTGAAGAAAGTCTTGTACTTGCTGCTTGAGTTTGAATGATGCTGGCGTCGTTTCAGGTTCACTCGGATCTTCTGAGAACGTATCAAAGTTAATGAAATAGCCAGAAGCAGTTCTGTCAATTGTTGGAATTGCATCAGGATTTGTAGAAATTACAGGAACCAGTTCATCACTTGCCACGTTGGTGTAGACAGGTGTATTTGGACAAACTGTTACTTGGTTTTCTAGAGGGATGAGTTCCATTGTATTGTTGCTTAGTCCTTCATCTGTTACAGCTGAATTCTCGATTGTGATCAGTCTTTCAGTCTGAACCTCTTGGATAGTAGCGAGAGGAGTGCGTCTGCTACTAGGTCTGAGTCCACGAGGCCTACTATTTAGTATTGGCCACATACTGTGGTTTGATGAGGTCGATGGACACAAATCTTTTCTCCTTTCTTCCAGCAAGGGGCGGCAGAAGTACTGTTCTTGTTCCTTGAACTGCTAGGACAGGTACTTGTTGTCTGTAAGAAGGTCCAAATTCCTTCTTGTCCGCAATTTTTTCTCTGACTAGATCCCCAACTTTTGGAATCCAGACAGGCCTTGCTGGGACAGCCGGTGTTTCCCCAGTGGTGGTTGGCTGCAGGAATACGTTACTTTGTTTCATTCTTAATTCATTAAGTTCCTGTAAAACAGCCAAACGATCTTTGATATCAAACTGTTTATTTTCCACCACTGTGCCTACGTGTTCAAGGTCTGGCACCCACATTCTTGTCCCAAATAGGACCTCATATGGAGTGACCCCCCCTAGAGAACTTCTTGGCAGATTATTCATCGAGCGTTGGACCCCATTAAGGTGTTTGACCCACCCATCACCCAAACTTAATACCCTAGCTGTTATAGACTGCTTTATGTCCCGGTTTTTCCTTTCCACAACCGAATTTCCCTCAGGATGGAATGGATAGGAGTACCGCAATGCAACGCCCAGACTGGCCATGGCTTCTTTGTAAGCCCGAGAGCTAAACGCAGGATCCTGGTCAGAATGTAGCGTGCCTATTGCGTATGTGCCGATAAAGACTCGCAAATCTTTTATAACAGTTCGAGCGTCAGCTGAGCGCTGTGGCCATAACCATAGGAACCTAGATTTAGTGTTTTCGGGATTGCAGTTGTCCAGTGGGACGCCTGCGCATAGATAGTCTAATGCTGTCTAACAGTGGTGTCTGTACTGGGCTACCACATTCGCAGCATGGTGTCTGGTGGCTTTCTCGCTGTAATTTACAGCCTAAGCAGTTGTTGATGAATATGTGAATTTCTGTATTCATTCCAGGCCACCAGTACATCTCTTTTAATGTCAAAATAGTTTTAGAGATCACTTGATGTGACAGACCCTCCCCCAAATGTGTTTCTTAAATCAAGGCTGCTCTACGTTCCATGTTTGGAATTACCCTATCCCCCACTCCAGGGATTCGAGCAAAAGGAACGTTGTTCGCATCAATTACATAAGAGTACTTGAGTGGAAACTTTTTTGGTAACGCTGCACTGCTGCCCTTGCTTGAAGCATTGACAGCCAACATTATCTCACCGTCTATTTTCGTTTTTAAACGAGTGATCGCAGCTACGGAAGCCGTCTGAACATCCCCCTTTGCGGCTTCATCAGCCAATGAATTCCCTGCAACGTGAACGCCATCACGTTGATGACTCAGTGTGTGGATCACGTGAGCCTTTGGTAGTTCGTTTTTCAACTGAACTACGTGTTCCCAAAGCATTTTATGCTTTATTGTGCCACCTTTCGCATCTTTGAAACCATTTTCAAGCCAGTTTTGTATATATTCATTATACGACTGAACACAGTAAAAGGAATCGCACACTATCAGTGTGGGGAGTTCTCGATCTGTACTTTCAAGTGCCAGTTTGAATGCTTGTAGTTCAGCTCGCTGAGCTGTACAATCTCCTAGAGATTGATTTTTTGTGACCATAGGTCTGAAGATGCCATTTCGCATGCGACCTTTAACGATTGCACACGCTGCACTGTAAGCTTGCTTACTCCCTGTTGCGGGTTGTGCGGATCCGTCAGTGTAAATTATGAATTCGTACTGATCGAGAGGCAGAATTTCAGTAGGCAGAGGACATTCTTGTTCATATTGCAGGAATGCTTGTGTTTTTAAATCAGGATCAAAAACATATTCAACATCTGTTGCAGCAAGATAATTAACCCATTGTATCCATCTTGGATGTAATGCTTTTGCATTTGGAATGCTTGCTTTTGTGACCGCTTCTAAAGCTGGTACCGGGGTTACGACAATAATGCGTTTCCCTTGTGCTAGGGCTCTTTCTTTTGCTACAGCGGTTTGAACTGCTGTCAGAATTTTTTCAGTTGAACTGAAGCGCATTTCCGCTTGTGTGTACAAATGAGATTTGTATGCACATGACATTTTCTCACCCTCATTGAAGGTTAAGTAGGTGAATCCGCATTGACCAGAAATTATTCGGATCACCAAATTTCGTTGACTTACACGTGTTTGTAAGTGATTTGTTGCTAACATGTTAGCCTCTAGTGAACGCAAGATTTCTGTGTGTTCCTGTGTCCAGTTTTTGATTGAAAAATCAGGTTTGATTAATACAGAGAGGTTTAACCCTTTCTGCGTAGTTTAGTATGTATGTTCTGCCAAAATTGAGGAAACCCAGGATGGATTGTAAGTTTTTTAGCGTTTTTGGAGGTTGGAGCAGCGCACACTTCTCTAGAAAGTTAGCTGCCAAGCTCTTGCCCTCACTTGAAAGCTCATATCCTAGAAATAGGACATTGAGATGGGCAATTCGGGACTTTTAAAGTTGAACTTGTAGCCCTCAGAGGCGAAACCCAGTATAATGGTGCTCACCCTGTTCAAGTGTTTGTCCAGGTCATCGTCCGTCAGATAGATGTCATCGACATAGGACAATGCCTCATTGTCATAAATTTGAAGTAACTCCGTTACCCTTGCTGAGAATAACCCTGGGCTGTTCTTGAACCCTTGTGGGAGTCGACAAAAGTGACGCTGGGTCCCCATTATGGAGAATGCTGTTAAGTACCTGCTTTCAGGTGCTATGTTTTGACAAAAGAAACCATTTGAGATGTCTAATGTTGTTTTATATTTTTTACGCACAATGTTATTCATTAATGCTGTGCTATGTGCATTTTGCACTGCAAAGGTTTTAGAACAAGTGTTTAAGTGTCGGTAATCCAAAACTAGACGATATGTGTTGTCTGGTTTGGAGACAGGAAACAAAGGATTGTTCATTGAGGAGGTGCATGTTTCAATCACCCCTTGATATTCAAGTTGATCTAAGATCTCCCTGACTTGTTTTTTAGCTTCTTGCTTTATAGGATACTGCCTTTGTGCAGTTGGTTCATGTTTCAGATGTATTTTATGGTGAGGGGAGTCCTCATCCCATCCTACATGATTTTTATATAATGCTGGGGCCTGGGCTACTGCCCATTTCCTGGCATATGTATATTTTAGATGAATTGGAATATGGTTGGAGAAGGCAGGCATAATAATGTCCTCGCCATGTGGGCACTCCCTGACAAATTGTGGTGGCCAGTCTTTTTCTGCTAGAAGTATGTCATAGCCCCTCGATAGTCGTTCCCAAAAAAGTGCTTTCACCTGTCTAGGTATGTCTCCCTCCATCCGGAGTGTTATTTCATATAACTTTTGTGGAGTACTAACCCTGGTGTCTACAGTCTCTACTGTAATGTACTCATTCAAGTCCACTATCTCCAGAAGTTCCTTCAGGTTCTGGCGAGCTATTGTGACTTCTGCTGTACTGTCCACCATTGTCTGAGCCCATTCTCCGTTCTTGAGTTGTGTTCTCAGTATTCTCGGCATGTCTGATCTTCAGACCTGCTACTTTCTTTTTGGAGAATTGAGGTTTTGCTTTAGTTTTTGGAACGTGTTTTTCTTCTTTCGATTTCACGCGTTCTTCTCTATGTTCTGATCGTCCTCTTCTTTCCGAAGTCTGTGATGAGATCTGAAAGGGACGAGAGGAACGTGTATCAGTATCTTGATACCTGTCAGGTTTTCTCAAATTATCCCTATTCCTGAGGTTATACCTCCTTTCAGAGGGCTCCTTTTGAGGAGACCTACCTCGGGATTGAGATTGTTTCTCATTTGAATTTTGTTTATTAGTCTCCCACTTCTTTTTAGAAGATGAAGGAGTTTGTTTAATAGAGTCCTTCTCAGGACTTTCAGATAGTTTCGGCTTCACTGGTCTTCCCCCCAAACTATCTCTGCCTAATTCTGCATAAGATTGTTCTATTATTCTGGGTAGCTCAGTTTGATGTTCTGTAACATCGAATTCCCTTAATTTCTGTCGGATCGCCACTGCTGCTGCCTCCCCTTTAATATTAGATAATATTATTGTTGAGACCTGGTCGAAATTTTTCAGTAATTTCATACCTAAATTTAGAGCAGGCTCTGCCCCGTATTCATTTTGAATTTGTTTCAGGACATCTGGTATTACCGCAATTGACGGAATGCCATGTGTTTTAGTACAGATGGCAGCAAAGACTGAGCCCCAAGTGGTGCAGTCTTCTAGTTGTGGTGTGATCCCCATTGGTAAACTGATTGTCAGTATTCTGTGTTTCTCATATGGGCTAGTATTTGGAAATACTGCTTCGATTTGAGTAATTTTTTGAGCTATCCAAAATGGAATTTGCTCACGTTTTGTGGGCATTTTACCCATGACTGCGTATAGAGTCTGTGGTGTAATTTTTAGTGTATTCCCCTGGTGAGGAGTTTGATTTGGAAGTGTCAGTGGTTGCTGGACTGTGAAAGTCCGCATGACATATTGGACTAATTGTCTGTAGATTTTTATTAACTCTGTAAGTTGAGTAAGTAGTTCCTCATCTGACATTATATCCAGTTCAGGATGAGGTGTGTAGCCGGCTAGAATCGGCCATGTTGCTCCTGGTCTACCTAGTGGACCGAGCCTGGTAATGTTTCTGTGATGTTTTAGGGCGCCTTTAAACCAGAGCTGATGCTCCTGGTATGTTAATGGAATTTCAATATCCTCGAAAGGAATGTATTCCTCTGGTGGATCATCTTCTTTGTAGAAGTGAAACATGTGTGTTACTGGATTGGATTTAGGAAATATTACCCATGAATAGAATACCTCTGTCTGAAAGGATTCGTGTGCCTCTATCACAAAAACTGCTCTACCGCCTCTTGGTGGTAGGCCACGTTTTATAAGTTTTAGAGTGATGGCTCTTCTTAAGATTGGAGTGATGTCTATAACACCCTCCTTGGTTTCATTTAAACCTGTGATGTTAAAACCTGCTGCTTGGGCTGGATCAGCCGCAGCTCCACCGTTTCCGGTGGCATTGTCAGAGTCAGACATTTTTCTTTTATGAAATAATGTAGAACAAGTTTCAAGGAAACAAAGATAAGGTGCACAATATTTTTGGAACACTGTATCCTTCAACGTTGAGCAAACCAAACAGCTAATATATAGGGTACTGTCCTATGTAGCCGTGGTGGATACTTAACCCTGCCCACTCCAGATGTCTTTTGGAGTATATGGGTAGGGGTCTCTGAGAGAAAAAGCACGGCTGAGTTACTCAGTATCTAACGTTGAATTACCGCCTTACCAAACCGTTGGGCGCCATGTAGTGTAGCCCCTTTTTCCCTAATAGGCTCTGCGCATTGAAATAATATATCCTATAGGTTTGACATAGGACTAAGGTCAGTATGTCCCTATCGAGTATATTAAACTTAATTACTTGTGCCAGCTAGCTCAGAGGCCACTAGAAACTCCTTGACAACAAGAAGGGAGTAGTTTCTGGCAGCCGCAAAACATGACCACTTTGTTTCCCTTTAGAATCAGAACGTGTCCCAGAGTCGTGGAAACAATAGATAACTATTTCACTCAGCTCAATCGTGCATGCTTAGTTTTCCTCAAAGTTACACAGAAAGAATAGACGGGCGTTTCAATAAAAGATTTATTGAACAGTCTTGTTTCTGGTGTAAGTAAAATGTGCTGTTAGGATCACAAGACAGAATGCGAGATAAATAATGTACAGTGTGAGCAGTAGAAATAAATAATACTGCGATAGCATTATCTTTTAGTATATATGCATTTATATAAATGACAGCCTAAAAATGCGAGTACTCATACGATGCGTTTCTTAGCTAGTTCTACCCCAATGTTCCTAACCTAACCTAGGTGTAGGGAGAGGTATGAAGTAGGTGAAGTATTCCTTACTATGGTATACTAAGAGTATGTTAAGCCTAGTATGCCAAGTATGCCAAGAGTCCCTCTAGATTCTAGTCAGCTCCATTACCTGAAGAATGAGAGAGGTAGGAATCTCTTGCCAGACTCGAACTCCAACACCCCGCAAGGGAAGTCAGATCACTGGAAGCTGGACTCTCTGCGTGCAGGGATGACAGCGTCTTCTCAGTGCGTCAGGCCGGGAAACGGGCTCTTCTGAAGTCGAGGTCTCCTCTGATTTACAGGGGCTAGGGAAGGTATATTTATACCTGAGAGGTACCTAGGAATGTTAGCATTGACGTGAGTCGGACAGCGGAAGACGTCATGAATGAACCCCTAAGGAATAATGGTTCATGCATAATATATGAGTCCTTGAAGAAATCAATAGTCCTGGCTAGGGAAACTCCCGCTGCCTAAGGGTCTGTTCTTTATGAACTCGTTGTGACGTTAGGGTGGGCGGATGTCGGGGACCATGCCTGTATTTGGAGTGCACGGTTTAATGCCTAAATAAGGACTGGGATTTTATGCCTATATAAGGGCAGGGCGAATTGTGCCTATATAAGGACATGATACTGAAAAGCCCGTTTATGGACACCCTAAGAGGAATACAACACCCACTCCACTTTCGTGTGTACGATAATACTAAAATGCTAAACATTTAAAATGCTAAACATAAAATGGAGTACCGCATATTTAAAAAATATTTCTTAAAAGCATTAAAAAACATAGTAAAAATGCAAAAGTACTGTACATCGGAAGCAAATGCTTATCATTTCAGGCATAAAGTTCGAAAATAAATGCAATTGGAATGAAATAAGCAGTAATATTTACATGTGACAGAAAATGATCGATAAGTTGTTCAAAAATCAAAGTCATTTCATGTCATGAAAATTAATGAACTGTTCTAGACACACAAGATGACTAAGTGTCCGTGGAATTACCGCGAAGTCTGTACTATAAGGCTAGTTCTACTTTAAGCAGATTGAAGTGCCATTTTTAGTTCGAAAAAATGGGAAAAAGTTCAATTTTGGAAGGGTTTCAAGTTTTTGAAAAAAGTGAAGGCCAAATTGTCACTGCATCTCTGGAACACTGTATGCTGAATCAGAGTCAGTTCACGGGTCTGGTGTAAACATGAGATAATCTATTTCTATAGACAAAACATCATCCACTGTAGTTGGTGTCAGTTGGAACACCTCGTGTAGTAGATTAATTGCACAGAGATGAGAAGCATTGTCTCCAGCATAGGTCGCCGCAGCAATGTTCGCGTCCGTTGTTACCTGTGTGCCTGTAGTTCTTTCTCGTACCTCAGCAGCAGCAGGAAGCGTCTGTGAGATCTCAATGAATCCTGACATCAGGATTGGTAGCCTCTGGGGACAACACAGAGCATGGGCCGTTATCGGGACCAGCAGAGTATCGACGTCCGTCGGCGTTGCTGATGGAAATGTTAGACAGGTGTCCAACACGCATTCTTCACCGCATAGCAGGCATCATAGAACAGGTAAGATGCAATCTTGCCAGATTGGTCTGATTGACAGGAACCACGTGGTATTCAGGTCCCGTAGACGAGTCATGCCCAATAGCTGTACTATTTGCTCACGGCACTTTCGTTCAAGGAGAGCTTTCTCCAGTTCGCTCGGAGTGATGTCTGCGAATAGGCTGGCCATAGCGCAATAGCAGGAAGAGAAATAGAATTCTGGCAACAAGTACTAGAATTAATGGAATGCCACCAAACACCGAATGTGCAAAGTTCGGGATGATTCCGAGTATTGCCTGGAAAGCTGCTAACAGACCGGAGCAAATGCTCTTAAATACATGTACAATTCCTGTTGTATCAGACATATTGAAGATACGTCCTATCATTTCTACGAAATGTATAGGGCAGTTTGTACGTATTAAAGTCTGTATCTCAGCCGAAGTCCTTGCTACTTGTAGATCATAGGTTTCTTTGTCCGAGGTCAAAGGCACTGTTTGCTGTAAAAGCATGGCTTTCATTCTGCTCAAAGTATCAAATCTTATAAAAGAGACGTTCAGCGAAGGCCATAGAGGCGACTCCCTGACTGTGTCTGTTGGGGCAAACAATACTTGCATACAGCAAGTGACCCTGGAGTTGACCGTTACTAGATATGGGATGCCTGGCAACATGCCGCAGCAGCTCTGATCATTCAACATGAGGTAACTCCCGTTAGAAAGTTGTCCAAACGTTGGATTAATCACAGCAGCTGGTGTACCCTGCTGATGGCAAGACAAATTTGCCACAGAACCATTACAAGCCACGTGTAAAGAAATGTCCTGACATATAAGTGAACCGCTCAGTGCATGTTTACAGTGTGTACCGCTCAAAACACTTCAAGATCCCCACTCCAACATCTATATGTATACGGTAAATCCCAAGATGTCTTAATGTATTCCTTACCCAACCTTTCATATTTGCCTGCTTGCATTTGTCTGAGGCAATACTGAAACTGAAAAGTAGTCACAGGTAATGTTATTTTGCCATGAATAAGCCATTCTGTAGCTGGTTTTTCTGCCACTGTGAATGGTAACTTTTCCAGTTTTTCAATGCTTAGCACTGTATACCTTGCTCCTCTTTGTGCCAATTCGATCTGTTTATCAGTTAGATTGTATTCTGCAAACAGAGACGACGTGTTGATGAAACGCCAAGGCACATAGCCCTCTCGCAAAGTTTGCAACGTCCAGCTTAACAACACAATAGAACGTAATTGCGACTGGCCTTGTTGTAACATCGCCAAATCTTGTTCTAGTATGTCGATAGCAGAGGATACAATGCCATCCAATGAATATATTCTGGAGGACAAAGTTGTTAACCCATTGTCGACCACAGAGAGTTTTTTCTCTAAATTAATACGATCAAGTTCTCGTATTCGTTCTGCGGCCTCCATCTGTGACACTTTTCATGCTTCATTATAGGCAGCATAAATGCCGGCATATATGAAACGTTTTTGACGCGGTTTTCTTGGTCCAAGCAAGAATTCCCTAAGGTCTGCGTCCTCTTTAAGTAAGGATAAGTGTTGTTTCACATCCTGTAGTGTAGACTTATGCAGCCAATCGAGGCATAATTTTCCTACACTGTATGTTGTTACTACCCCCGGATGCTGTCTTTGGACGTATCTTGGGTCTGGCCTATGAATAGTAAAGCCCTGAGTTTTATTCAGGAATCAATCCTGACAGTTATTCGTGTCTATGGGCGAGATCAACCATTTTTTCCAATCAGGATTAGATCTGTTGAGTTGTAGTATATTGTCAACTGTCACCACTGCCTGTGTATCTTTATTACTGGCAGGAGTTGGCACAGAAGGTGTTTTTATCTCTTTGATCTTGGCTAATCCAAGACAAGATGTTTGTTGGACGGTTTCATTCAAAAACATTATTTGTTCAGGGATGATACAGGCTCTAATTAAAGCTTCTATACCCTGTACTTGCCAATCTTTAGTACCCCAGACAGTTTTTGTGTCTACCGTGTCTTTCCATAAGTCGAAACCCTGTCTAGACAGTTGGGCAATAAATGCTGCAGAGTAAATCTGTTTTGTATTAGTTAACATCATTTTCAGTCCTGTTTTGTTTACATTTCTAAAGTAAAATGTTTCAGGGTCAGATGTATTGTAACCTGAAAAATATGGAAACTTGTTAGCAAATGTTTTTGAACTACCTTGTGGTGGTGTAGGACAATGTTCCCGTTGGTTAAACATAAACACATTTCTTGGATATGCAGATTTATGCAAATAATGATGACCATAGTGGTTATAACAATACAGTTGTTCATAGTCTGATGAACCCTCTATATATTCATTTTTAGAAAATGGAGCAGATTTTTCTAAGTCAAACATTATGTCATTAACAGTCTCAAAGTCCCAATCATCTGAATAGGTACTGGACGTAATTAGATCACTTAGTAAAATTTTAAACAAATGTGGAATGTTCAATTGTTCCGTCGGGCCGAAGATTTCATAATCTGTTTTGTCCCACACTATACCATCCTGTATAGGAACGGCTGTGATGTTCACTGATGACAAGTCTCTTGCTTCACGATGGGAAGATTTATGAGGTTTCAAAAGTAGGTTCACATCTTTTCCTTCAGTGTTCACATGGATGTATCTGCCACTTATAAGCACGCTCACAGTTGTTATCAAAGCTAGCCAGAGCAGGAAAACAAAAAGTCCAGATGTAATCCAGAGTTCAATCCATGGAGAAACCAAATAAGTCTTTTTCATAAAGTGAAGAAAGTCTTGTACTTGCTGCTTGAATTTGAATGATGCTGGCGTCGTTTCAGGTTCACTCGGATCTTCTGAGAACGTATCAAAGTTAATGAAATAGCCAGAAGCAGTTCTGTCAATTGTTGGAATTGCATCAGGATTTGTAGAAATCACAGGAACCAGTTCATCACTTGCCACGTTGGTGTAGACAGGTGTATTTGGACGAACTGTTACTTGGTTTTCAAGAGGGATGAGTTCCATTGCATTGTTGCTTAGTCCTTCATCTGTTACAGCTGAATTCTCGATTGTGATCAGTCTTTCAGTCTGAACCTCTAGGATAGTAGCGAGAGTAGTGCGTCTGCTACTAGGTCTGAGTCCACGAGGCCTACTATTTAGTATTGGCCACATACTGTGGTTTGATGAGGTCGATGGACACAAATCTTTTCTCCTTTCTTCCAGCAAGGGGCGGCAGAAGTACTGTTCTTGTTCCTTGAACTGCTAGGACAGGTACTGGTTGTCTGTAAGAAGGTCCAAATTCCTTCTTGTCCGCAATTTTTTCTCTGACTAGATCCCCAACTTTTGGAATCCAGACAGGCCTTGCTGGGACAGCCGGTGTTTCCCCAGTGGTGGTTGGCTGCAGGAATACGTTACTTTGTTTCGTTCTTAATTCATTAAGTTCCTGTAAAACAGCCAAACGATCTTTGATATCAAACTGTTTATTTTCCACCACTGTGCCTACGTGTTCAAGGTCTGGCACCCACATTCTTGTCCCAAATAGGACCTCATATGGAGTGACCCCCCCTAGAGAACTTCTTGGCAGATTATTCATCGAGCGTTGGACCCCATTAAGGTGTTTGACCCACCCATCACCCGAACTTAATACCCTAGCTGTTATAGACTGCTTTATGTCCCGGTTTTTCCTTTCCACAACCGAATTTCCCTCAGGATGGAATGGAGAGGAGTACCGCAATGCAACGCCCAGACTGGCCATGGCTTCTTTGTAAGCCCGAGAGCTAAACGCAGGACCCTGGTCAGAATGCAGCGTGCCTATTGCGTATGTGCCGATAAAGACTCGCAAATCTTTTATAACAGTTTGAGCGTCAGCTGAGCGGTGTGGCCATAACCATAGGAACCTAGATTTAGTGTTTTCGGGATTGCAGTTGTCCAGTGGGACGCCTGCGCATAGATAGTCTAATGCTGTCTAACAGTGGTGTCTGTACTGGGCTGCCACATTCGCAGCATGGTGTCTGGTGGCTTTCTCGCTGTAATTTACAGTCTAAGCAGTTGTTGATGAATATGTGAATTTCTGTATTCATTCCAGGCCACCAGTACATCTCTTTTAATGTCAAAATAGTTTTAGAGATCCCTTGATGTGACAGACCCTCCCCCAAATGTGTTTCATAAATCAAGGCTGCTCTACGTTCCATGTTTGGAATTACCCTATCCCCCACTTCAGGGATTCGAGCAAAAGGAACGTTGTTCGCATCAATTACATAAGAGTACTTGAGTGGAAACTTTTTTGGTAACGCTGCACTGCTGCCCTTGCTTGAAGCATTGACAGCCAACATTATCTCACCGTCTATTTTCGTTTTTAAACGAGTGATCGCAGCTACGGAAGCCGTCTGAACAGCCCCCTTTGCGGCTTCGTCAGCCAATGAATTTGCTGCAACGTGAACGCCATCACGTTGATGACTCAGTGTGTGGATCACGTGAGCCTTTGGTAGTTCGTTTTTCAACTGAACTACTTGTTCCCAAAGCATTTTATGCTTTATTGTGCCACCTTTCGCATCTTTGAAACCATTTTCAAGCCAGTTTTGTATATATTCATTATACGACTGAACACAGTAAAAGGAATCGCACACTATCAGTGTGGGGAATTCTCGATCTGTACTTTCAAGTGCCAGTTTGAATGCTTGTAGTTCAGCTCGCTGAGCTGTACAATCTCCTAGAGATTGATTTTTTGTGACCATAGGTCTGAAGATGCCATTTCGCATGCGACGTTTAAAGATTGCACACGCTGCACTGTAAGCTTGCTTACTCCCTGTTGCGGGTTGTGCGGATCCGTCAGTGTAAATTATGAATTCGTACTGATCGAGAGGCAGAATTTCAGTAGGCAGAGGACATTCTTGTTCTTATTGCAGGAATGCTTGTGTTTTTAAATCAGGATCAAAAACATATTCAACATCTGTTGCAGCAAGAGAATTAACCCATTGTATCCATCTTGGATGTAATGCTTTTGCATTTGGAATGCTTGCTTTTGTGACCGCTTCTAAAGCTGGTACCGGGGTTACGACAATAATGCGTTTCCCTGTTGCTAGGGCTCTTTCTTTTGCTACAGCGGTTTGAACTGCTGTCAGAATTTTTTCAGTTGAACTGAAGCGCATTTCCGCTTGTGTGTACAAATGAGATTTGTATGCAAATGACATTTTCTCACCCTCATTGAAGGTTAAGTAGGTGAATCCGCATTGACCCGAAATTATTCGGATCACCAAATTTCGTTGACTTACACGTGTTTGTAAGTGATTTGTTGCTAACATGTTAGCCTGTAGTGAACGCAAGATTTCTGTGTGTTCCTGTGTCCAGTTTTTGATTGAAAAATCAGGTTTGATTAATGCATAGAGAGTTTTAACCCTTTCTGCGTAGTTTAGTATGTATGTTCTGCCAAAATTGAGGAAACCCAGGATGGATTGTAAGTTTTTTTGCGTTTTTGGAGGTTGGAGCAGCGCACACTTCTCTAGAAAGTTAGCTGCCAAGCTCTTGCCCTCACTTGAAAGCTCATATCCTAGAAATAGGACATTGAGATGGGCAATTCGGGACTTTTTAAAGTTGAACCTGTAGCCCTCAGAGGCGAAACCCAGTATAATGGTGCTCACCCTGTTCAAGTGTTTGTCCAGGTCATCGTCCGTCAGATAGATGTCATCGACATAGGACAATGCCTCATTGTCATAAATTTGTAGTAACTCCGTTACCCTTGCTGAGAATAACCCTGGGCTGTTCTTGAACCCTTGTGGGAGTCGACAAAAGTGACGCTGGGTCCCCATTATGGAGAATGCTGTTAAGTACCTGCTTTCAGGTGCTATGTTTTGACAAAAGAAACCATTTGAGATGTCTAATGTTGTTTTATATTTTTTACGCACAATGTTATTCATTAATGCTGTGCTATGTGCATTTTGCACTGCACAGGTTTTAGAACAAGTGTTTAAGTGTCTGTAATCCAAAACTAGACGATATGTGTTGTCTGGTTTGGAGACAGGAAACAAAGGATTGTTCATTGAGGAGGTGCATGTTTCAATCACCCCTTGATATTCAAGTTGATCTAAGATCTCCCTGACTTGTTTTTTAGCTTCTTGCTTTATAGGATACTGCCTTTGTGCAGTTGGTTCATGTTTCAGATGTATTTTATGGTGAGGGGAGTCCTCATCCCATCCTACATGATTTTTATATAATGCTGGGGCCTGGGCTACTGCCCATTCCCAGACATATGTATATTTTAGATGAATTGAAATATGGTTGGAGAAGGCAGGCATAATAATGTCCTCGCCATGTGGGCACTCCCTGACAAATTGTGGTGGCCAGTCTTTTTCTGCTAGAAGTATGTCATAGCCCCTCGATAGTCGTTCCCAAAAAAGTGCTTTCACCTGTCTAGGTATGTCTCCCTCCATCCGGAGGGTTATTTCATATAACTTTTGTGGAGTACTAACCCTGGTGTCTACAGTCTCTACTGTAATGTACTCATTCAAGTCCACTATCTCCAGAAGTTCCTTCAGGTTCTGGCGAGCTATTGTGACTTCTGCTGTACTGTCCACCATTGTCTGAGCCCATTCTCCGTTCTTGAGTTGTGTTCTCAGTATTCTCGGCATGTCTGATCTTCAGACCTGCTACTTTCTTTTTGGAGAATTGAGGTTTTGCTTTAGTTTTTGGAGCGTGTTTTTCTTCTTTCGATTTCACGAGTTCTTCTCTATGTTCTGATCGTCCTCTTCTTTCCGAAGTCTGTGATGAGATCTGAAAGGGACGAGAGGAACGTGTATCAGTATCTTGATACCTGTCAGGTTTTCTCAAATTATCCCTATTCCTGAGGTTATACCTCCTTTCAGAGGGCTCCTTTTGAGGAGACCTACCTCGGGATTGAGATCGTTTCTCATTTGAATTTTGTTTATTAGTCTCCCACTTCTTTTTAGAAGATGAAGGAGTTTGTTTAATAGAGTCCTTCTCAGGACTTTCAGATAGTTTCGGCTTCACTGGTCTTCCCCCCAAACTATCTCTGCCTAATTCTGCATAAGATTGTTCTATTATTCTGGGTAGCTCAGTTTGATGTTCTGTAACATCGAATTCCCTTAATTTCTGTCGGATCGCCACTGCTGCTGCCTCCCCTTTAATATTAGATAATATTATTGTTGAGACCTGGTCGAAATTTTTCAGTAATTTCATACCTAAATTTAGAGCAGGCTCTGCCCCGTATTCATTTTGAATTTGTTTCAGGACATCTGGTATTACCGCAATTGACGGAATGCCATGTGTTTTAGTACAGATGGCAGCAAAGACTGAGCCCCAAGTGGTGCAGTCTTCTAGTTGTGGTGTGATCCCCATTGGTAAACTGATTGTCAGTATTCTGTGTTTCTCATATGGGCTAGTATTTGGAAATACTGCTTCGATTTGAGTAATTTTTTGAGCTATCCAAAATGGAATTTGCTCACGTTTTGTGGGCATTTTACCCATGACTGCGTATAGAGTCTGTGGTGTAATTTTTAGTGTATTCCCCTGGTGAGGAGTTTGATTTGGAAGTGTCAGTGGTTGCTGGACTGTGAAAGTCCGCATGACATATTGGACTAATTGTCTGTAGATTTTTATTAACTCTGTAAGTTGAGTAAGTAGTTCCTCATCTGACATTATATCCAGTTCAGGATGAGGTGTGTAGCCGGCTAGAATCTGCCATGTTGCTCCTGGTCTACCTAGTGGATCGAGCCTGGTAATGTTTCTGTGATGTTTTAGGGCGCCTTTAAACCAGAGCTGATGCTCCTGGTATGTTAATGGAATTTCAATATCCTCGAAAGGAATGTATTCCTCTGGTGGATCATCTTCTTTGTAGAAGTGAAACATGTGTGTTACTGGATTGGATTCAGGAAATATTACCCATGAATAGAATACCTCTGTCTGAAAGGATTCGTGTGCCTCTATCACAAAAACTGCTCTACCGCCTCTTGGTGGTAGGCCATGTTTTATAAGTTTTAGAGTGATGGTTCTTCTTAAGTTTGGAGTGATGTCTATAACACCCTCCTTGGTTTCATTTAAACCTATGATGTTAAAACCTGCTGCTTGGGCTGGATCAGCCGCAGCTCCACCGTTTCCGGTGGCATTGTCAGAGTCAGACATTTTTCTTTTATGAAATAATGTAGAACAAGTTTCAAGGAAACAAAGATAAGGTGCACAATATTTTTGGAACACTGTATCCTTCAACGTTGAGCAAACCAAACAGCTAATATATAGGGTACTGTCCTATGTAGCCATGGTGGATACTTAACCCTGCCCACTCCAGATGTCTTTTGGAGTATATGGGTAGGGGTCTCTGAGAGAAAAAGCACGGCTGAGTTACTCAGTATCTAACGTTGAATTACCGCCTTACCAAACCGTTGGGCGCCATGTAGTGTAGCTCCTATTTCCCTAATAGGCTCTGCGCATTGAAATAATATATCCTATAGGTTTGACATAGGACTAAGGTCAGTATGTCCCTATCGAGTATATTAAACTTAATTACTTGTGCCAGCTAGCTCAGAGGCCACTAGAAACTCCTTGACAACAAGAAGGGAGTAGTTTCTGGCAGCCGCAAAACATGACCACTTTGTTTCCCTTTAGAATCAGAACGTGTCCCAGAGTCGTGGAAACAATAGATAACTATTTCACTCAGCTCAATCGTGCATGCTTAGTTTTCCTCAAAGTTACACAGAAAGAATAGACGGGCGTTTCAATAAAAGATTTATTGAACAGTCTTGTTTCTGGTG
Organism: Calotriton arnoldi; assembly: GCA_963921515.1. Classification (NCBI taxonomy): domain Eukaryota; kingdom Metazoa; phylum Chordata; class Amphibia; order Caudata; family Salamandridae; genus Calotriton; species Calotriton arnoldi. Next base: position 46,801 of record CAWUFW010006690.1, on the reverse strand, counting down.
TAAGTAAAATGTGCTGTTACGATCACAAGACAGTATGCGAGATAAATAATGTACAGTGTGAGCAGTAGAAATAAATAATACTGCGATAGCATTATCTTTTAGTATATATGCATTTACATAAATGACACAGCCTAAAAATGCGAGTACTCATACGATGCGTTTCTTAGCTAGTTCTACCCCAATGTTCCTAACCTAACCTAGGTGTAGGGAGAGGTATGAAGTAGGTGAAGTATTCCTTACTATGGTATACTAAGAGTATGTTAAGCCTAGTATGCCAAGTATGCCAAGAGTCCCTCTAGGTTCTAGTCAGCTCCATTACCTGAAGAATGAGAGAGGTAGGAATCTCTTGCCAGACTCGAACTCCAACACCCCGCAAGGGAAGTCAGATCACTGGAAGCTGGACTCTCTGCGTGCAGGGATGACAGCGTCTTCTCAGTGCGTCAGGCCGGGAAACGGGCTCCTCTGAAGTCGAGGTCTCCTCTGATTTACAGGGGCTAGGGAAGGTATATTTATACCTGAGAGGTACCTAGGAATGTTAGCATTGACGTGAGTCGGACAGCGGAAGACGTCATGAATGAACCCCTAAGGAACAATGGTTCATGCATAATATATGAGTCCTTGAAGAAATCAATAGTCCTGGGCTAGGGAAACTCCCGCTGCCTAAGGGTCTGTTCTTCATGAACTCGTTGTGACGTTAGGGTGGACGGATGTCGGGGACCATGCCTGTATTTGGAGTGCACGGTTTAATGCCTAAATAAGGACTGGGATTTTATGCCTATATAAGGGCAGGGCGAATTGTGCCTATATAAGGACATGATACTGGAAAGCCCGTTTATGGACACCCTAAGAGGAATACAACAGGTTAATGCATACCTTAGCACACCCACCTGCACCACTCTTACAGTATGGGACCAAGTCATGAAGCGGGAGGGATGGACCACTTTCCCCTCTCCTTACACTCCAATCCACTTTAATCCGGCCTTTCCACCGGCAATGAATGAGGGGCCCTTTGACAGCTGGCGGGAAGGTGGCTGCTTGAAATTATCAGATCTATTCCATAACTTTGACATTTTGACATTTGAAAGCTGCAAACGAGAATTCCAGGTTACTCACAGGGAACACTATCACTACCTCCAGCTTAAGCACTGGGCCACCCTCCCACACATGAGAGAAGCCGCTACTAGAGAACTCACGGCTATGGAGAGACTGGTACACAACGCGGGAACCATGAAGGGGGCGATCTCCTCACTGTATAACATGCTCCTAAATACATTACACGCCCCCCGAGCGCGCTACATGTCCTTTTGGGAACAGGTGCTGGGTCAGGGGATCACAGACGAAGAATTGAAACACCTCTGGGGCGACATTACTAAAAATAACAACTCGGTGGCCCTGAGGGAAGCACATTACAAGACTCTCCTTGACTGGTACCTTTACCCCACTAAACTCAAACGGATCTTCCCTGACACCTCAGATCTCTGCTGGCGGGGCTGTGGGTTGCAGGGGGATTTCCGCCACATCTGGTGGGATTGCCCGGGTATTCGGCCTTTTTGGGAAGAAATCCTTTCTCATATCAAAGGCATATTGGGGTATCCCGTTCCGACTACTATAGAGGGGGCATTACTTGGCATTAGGGATCCCGACCTGGAACATCAAACAAAAGCTGACAAAGCTATACTGTGGGCATGTCTGGGGGCGGCAAAACTTACGATAGCATTTGCCTGGAAGAAGAAAGCTGCGCCGGAGATTTCATTATGGCATGCCCGGTTGTGGAGAATTCTCTCTATGGAGCGCCTTGCAGATATCTTCCGGGATGACTTCAAGAACTTTGAAAATAAATGGGGCCATTAGTGACCTATTTGTCTAGGGGTCTGCCCTCGGTGGTTTGCCCTCCCTCATTAAGGTCTATGCATCTATTCCAATTCTAATTCCTCTGACACGAATTGGGTACAGTGCTCACCACCCCCCTTACAGCTCAGGCCCTGCTCTTACAGTCACACCTTTCTGACACACCCGGGCGACTTGCTTTACTTCTGTATGGCACCACCACCACCAGGGTTAGGGAGGGGGGAGGGTTGGGGTGGAATTTTCTGGTTTCTATTTGTTCTTCCTATTGCTTATGGGGTTGTTTCTTAGGGTTGAAAGCTCAAAACAAAAACAGCCATTGGCTTTGATGATAGCAGGGGCTTTGTAACAGACCTAGTGCTATCTGAAATTTGACTTCCTCTAGCTGAAGGTTTTGACTCTGGGTCCTGTGCACCCTACTGTACTTTGCGTGCTGTATTTACTTATGATGCTGAATAAAAAGATTGTTGACAAAAGAATGGGCCAAGGAAAGGACATTTTAGGTTGTTTTTCCTAACCCCTTTGCATTGACGTCTTTTATGATATTATTGATACTATGCTTTCTGTTGTTGGTAGATATGGTTGCGATGCCTGGGTGGCTTTATGATTGTGACTGTGCCTGTTTCCTTCACTCTAGTCATGAATACCTATTTATATTCAAATAAGATCTTATTTTATGATTAGTGGTTGAAGTAGTGAGGGATCAGTTATTGGCTATTATTCATGATGAAAACCAATATATGAATATATGTGAAGAAATGCATGGTGAAGTCTACATTTTCTCCCGTCTCTGTGTCTGCCACAAGCCAGTACTGATGGTTAAGAGTTTTTAAGGAATTCCACATACAAAGGCAGAAAAGATCAATACTTCTTGCCATTTGTACAGTGGTGGTTTATGACAGCATTCATCAATAGGTGGATTTGTTCAATGGCTCAATAAAGGGAATCGTTTAATCCATATTGTATGATCACAGTTCCTGCTGGAGTGTTTGTCATTTCTGACAATGGTAGTGAAATGGTTGTCTCAGAATCCAAAAGAAATATGGCTGCATATCCTCCAAGTTTTACACTAAGGGGCTGATTACAAGTTCGGTGGTCCCACTGCCAGAGAACCGCAGCCGCCAAGTCCACACCCCCGCTGCGCCAGACCCTCCACACTATTACGAGATGCGCAGTGTGAAACCCAAACCGCCGGCACAGCAGTTCATCCAGTGGTCCTGCGGCAGTCCAAAATATTGGCGATTTGTCGGCGGTCGCAATCGTACTAACGGTCTCACAGCGGTGCTCCACCGCAGCGGTTCATGCAAAAAAGTGAAAAAAAATCCATAACACAGACCACTGGATGAATTAATAAATTACACACCTGATGTGCTTTGGCAAGTAAACACGCCTGCAAATCACACTATAAAAAACACCCCAGCTCTGACCAGCATCCTTTGCTTCCAAAATGCATCACAGCAATAGACCCAGCCTTTTTCACTGCTACCTATTGTCTTTTTATCCATTTAGCACTCTCCACCACCTGTACATTGGTTTGATATTTTGCACCGTTTTGCTACATCCCTTGTCTGTATTTCTCCCTTAAACCCATTTGCACTTCAGTTATTTTATTTTCCATTACCATGGCCTCCCCAAAAATACCTGCCTTCACTGAGAGTTGTCAGACATGGTGAATAAAATCATTAGAGCAGAGCCCCAAATGTTTGGAGCCCAAGTCCAGCATACTAGTCACACTAAGAAACAGGAAATGTGGGACAGGATAATTAACAGAGTGAATGCTATTGGTAACACCCTGCGCACACAGGGTAACATCAGGAACAGGTGGAACGACCTCCGGAAGGATGTGCGTTGCAAGTACACCAGCCTCCATCTGCAGGCACAGAGGACTGGCGGTGGCCCTCCCGGCGTGCCATTTCAACTCATGCCCTGGGAGGAGAAGGTCTGGGCCATCCTGCACGCTGAGGGCTTGGAAGGAATACCTATGTGAATGGACTCTGGTAAGTTACACCTCAATAACTGATACAATATGGCAATGTCCTGTTTGCTCTCAACTCTGCCATTGCTATCTTCTCCTACAGCTACTCTCATAACATGCAACATAGAAAGTATCTGAGATGTCTGCTGGTCTGTGGCAATGAGTATTGGTGCATATGACACCATGATGGAACAAGGACTCACAAATGAGACTTGCTTGGATGCAATCTCCTCACAATATTAATATATTAAACCTTGTATTGTCATGTTAACTTTTGCATACACGACATAAATAAGTTAGGAAGCTTGCCTATGTGTTTTAACTAACAAATAACGCTTGTCTGTTCTAAAATGGCCGCTAAAGTGCGGGAAACTCTTCTGCGCATGTCGCAACCATACCACATGGTGTGACGTCTTTCTTTGCTTGGTGGGAAAATCCTGCTTCTGCGCAGTGTGTTCTAAAATGGCTGCTTAATGTTTTCACATGCCACAGCTTCCTCTCATGTTCTAATTAAAGTGTTGTTTTTATAATGCTACTAATGCGGGATAGAATTTATAAGTAATTGGGATTAGAATAGAGAGAGTGGGTATACAGTGAAACATTTTATTTGTGATTTTAACATTTCCCTTCTTGTACTTTCATTAGTTCGTAAACTTGGGCCTGGGTTGGTGCACTGAAACTCGAGGGAGAAAGGTTCTACGCATGCGTCTTGCATGCCTGCCAAAAGAGCAAGATGAAGTCAACCTGGACGTCGTCCAAGGCCATTACCCAATGGCCGAGGCTGCAATGTTCATGCCTTTTCCTGTTGAAAAAGAAACTTTGTATATGGAAATATATAACATTTGTCGTGAGACGGGTGGGAAATAAAGAAAATGTATTAAATTGGATGGGCGGTAGTTTTAAAACAATGAACTACAGAAATTAAACTAAAAGTTATATGGTGTGAGAATCCACCCCCTGTCCCTGTCCAATCAGAAGTAGTGGTCCCATATTTTAGCAACATTAGTGGGAGGTACATGGTGTAGAAGGGTATAATAGATATAGAATTAGCTAATTAGTTAGAGCTTACTCTCAGAACGCATAGAAGAGCTCTAGACCGCCAAGCTGATTGATTGCAGACTGAATCCCTGTCCGGAAGAGGACCTGAGGAGGGGGCGGCGGAGTCCATTAGAAGGGAGACACGGGAGAAACGAGGAGAAGCGGAGTGTCAGAGAGGGGAACGACGCAGGCATCGTAGATAGAGAGGTCACCGGTCCTGTCCTGATCCTGGAGGAGGTCTTGCTCTTTATCCTTCTTGGGTCCCATCTTTCCAACTCCTTGGCCAAGGGGTTTGGTTCTCGCACTTAGGTAAATATATGCAACCTATAGTTGCGCTGCTGTCTCTATCCTCTCCTTTTCTGAGGGACCGTCATTAATCAATAATCGATTTCTTGTGCTTCAACTTAGATATTCGAAGAGTATCATGCAGCTCTGTAATTTACTCTGCTAAAATCTTATATAAACATTTTAAAACTTCCTGACTCAGTGATTATTTTCAGGATTTATGAACTGTATTTGAATGTCACTCATTTTAAACTTCCTAATTGGCAAAGGATCCATTGGTAAGTCATTACTCTTCAATCAGAAGGTAATTGGTAGCAGGGATTTGATCAAGAGTAACAACTGACACCCCAGCGTGAAAATACTAGTGTAGTATGAATGTATGGGCCCAAGTGAGTATCTGATGTATGAATGCTCGTTGCTAGTCTCGCGCTGGATTAACCACATGCCTGTAAGTGCAGCATCATCTTAACATCTTAGGACCCATGACATGTGGTAACATGTAACTGTATGGTCCTTCACAAATGCATGCTGCCAATAGCTATGGTACACTTACCAATCGTCAACTGTTTCAACATTGACATAGAACTGACCACAACTACCATGAGGCCTTCTCACTTCAACCAAGATGCTAGACTGCTCAAACACAATCTCACCTGTCGGCCATCTTACTACTCAGTGACACTAGTCATGCTATTTACCATTTATCAAGTGTTGCTAGGTAGACATAGAATAGGTACCCGAACTCCGATCAGGTCTTCTCACTCCAAATCTAACCAAGATACTAGTCTGCTCAAACACAATCTCACCTGTCGCCCATCTTACTCCGAAGTGACACTAGCCATGCTGGTTACCATTTCTCAAGTGTTGCTAAGTAGACATAGAAAAGGTACCCCAACTCCCATCAGGCCTTCTCACTCCAACTCTAACCAAGATGCTCTTAATCAAACACAATCTCACCTGTCACCCATCTTACTTCTCATCTACACTAGTTATGAAATGTGTAAAGTACAGACAATGTCCATCATGAAAGACACATCGGGGACACTTTGCTTGATGGTGACCGGAACACATCGACTATTGTTAGTTTGAACTACTCCATGACTACGGAGTACCTCTAATATATGTCAGCCAAGAAAGACACACAGCTCATTTAAAATGTCAGGTGAACACTTTTCCATAGATTCTAAACAAGAAGAACAATGCCACTCATACAACCAAGTTGGATGTTTGTCTGATTTTGAAATAAGTATGCTTTGGAATCCACAAATACACATGATATGACTAACTTGTGTGTGTAGCTGAGTGTTGGGGATGTTAAGTCTATCCCCAGTACCCCAAAGAACAAATACAGTCACATACAATTCGCTGATGAAATCAGATACATAGGTTATGTGTTCCCTAATGTCTAGTAAACAAATTAAACTACTAACAAATTGTTGATTGAAGTCATAACTTGTTACTCTTTACCCCTTCTAGCTCTACAAGTAACCAGACTTCTAAAATTTCCATCTACATACCTCCATTTGAACATTGATCGTATTTCTCAATTCTCAACAGGTGAATCCACCACCGTATATGAGCAGATCAGAAAAGACACCAGAGTCCTTCTCCAACCCAGGAACAAGATGAAGCCCTCAGTGATGCCAATGCTCCTGAACCAGTGGAAGGCAACGACCATCCTGGCCCATCTGATCAGCCTGGGCATCCTCCTACACTTGGGCTCACTGGGCCCACACCTCCCACTACAGCGCAAACGACACTGCTAATTGTTAGCCCCAAAACCAGTGCACCTAGCACTGTAAGTACAATCCACTGCCCCCCAGTCCTGGCATCTTATATGGCCACAACCACCACCCCAGTCAGTGAGGAGCCTGGACCCAGGGTGCAGTCCATGCCTAGGGCACAGGGCCGTGAGGCTAGTCATGGTGGGAGGGTAAATGAGGGCCCCTCAGAGAGAGCCCACGGAGGGTACGGACTCCCAGGCTGCCATCACACAAGTCCTAGGAGTTTACCAGGACTTCCACAGTGTGTTGGGCCTTGGTCATCACAGAGAGGGGGACACAAAAGAGGTGCACCAAGGCATATTTCAGGGGGTTGCCAGGTTACAGGTCGAGGTCGACGGCATCTATGCCGAGGTTGTGGTCCTAAGGAAAGAGGTGGCTGATGTTCACACCAAGGTAGCTGATGTCCACACCAATGTGGCCAGCCTCTGTTCTGAGGTGGCCTCTCTGGTAGGGGTGCTAAGGGACATCAATCCCTCCCTCTGAAGTGCTTTTCCACCGTCATCTTCCCCTCCCTGTGTGCCTAGTAAATCCACAGCATCAACATCTTCTGCAGCCACAGGAAGGGAGGCCTTGGCCCAGCAGCTCAAGATCTCCCCTCTGTCTGAGGGAGGGGACGTCCATGTAAGGATTCAGGAGCAAATGATGGCAAGAAAGACACCACCGCCAGCAATAGAGGTCATTCCTAATCCCCCCTGTGTGTGCGCAACACATTAATCTTGTTGACTTTCTGGCCTACATTTTCATTTCCTTTTTTTTTTGTGTCGTAATTCTTCATACATAACAGTAGGTTTCAGTTATCTATGTGTTTTCTCCAATCTACATCAGTGAGGGGCGGCCTCAGGTGATTGGTAACTGGCTCATATGAACAACAAACAGTGCTGACCTGATGTGGGGGGGAGGGGAAAGGGAGAGAAGGGTGGTGAGGGAGGGGCATTAGCATGCCAGGGGGGGTATGTATGCGGTACTTATGTACCTTCCACATAGCATTGTATGAATCATGCATTCTTGTGGCTAATCTCTGCAGGCTGAGGATCACATGCTGGAGTCTTTGGGTGCTTTCTGGCGCCTATGGGGTCATGGCATCAAATCAGGCGAAGTGGTCACGTATGTCCTGACCAGGCTGTTAGGATCCTATCAGGATCTGAGGAGAAAGGGGACGACACCCCAGACGGGGCGAATATGGGAGGGTGGAGCATGCCAGAGTATGGCATCGTGCAAGCCTTACAGGGGCTGTTATGATCAAAGCTAGGGTTTGGCTGACACAGAAAAGGCTTGGCTCCGTGGTACTGGGCTGAGTCAGGTTTCACCCACAAGGATAAAGGGTCATCGGGGTGGAGGGGGGATCGTGCCCTCTGCCTTCACCACTGATCCCCCCATCATCCCTAGGTGTGCACGTCCACCGTAACGCCATAGTGATCACTCTCAGCAGTCTCCCTTAGTGTTTTGTAGACAAATGAGTGTCGTTTGGTCATCATCCAAAGTGGGAGAACTGTGAGTGGGGAGGGGGCAAAAGCCTGTGAGGCCCCGACGATGTGCAAGGGGGAAAGGGAGGGGGTAATAGAGGGCGGGAGGGGTGAAGGGTGAGGAGGGGCGGGGCGGGTGAGGTCGGGGGTGGGAATAGGGAGGAGGAACGGGGGAGGAGGGGGAGAAAAGGGGGAGAAAATTATAAAGAGATGGGAAAATGGTGTCCAAACTTGTCATGTCACCCGGTGTCACCGGTTATTCTGCAGAGATGGTATTGGTGCGTGTAAGGGAGTTGCCCAGTCAATAATCGTGAGGAGTGAGGAGTGCGTAATGGAGAGGGTGTGGGGGTGGGGGCTATGAGTCCTAATCTGTGCGGAGACATTGTGATGTTGTGGTTTAGTGTGTGGGGGAGGCATAAGGGGTAGAAGTACTATGGCTAGATTGGTACTCAGATAATTGAGGTACTACACTGCCGGTGGTGGCTATAGAAGACGGCTATGGTGTTGATCCAGCGCTAACAATAAAAATAATTCTCCTATTATGCTTTGGTCATACAGGTGCAATTATTTCTCTAACACACACACTATATCCACATGACGGTGGGGCCCATAACACCGCATATACATTCACTTACTCATTTATTCCCTGGATTTCCTCCGACAATGAACCTAGGAGAAAAACGATTCGCTGGAAGGAGACGGGATACCTCTTTTATCATGACATAATATTTCTCATTTGCTTTTAAGGTATTCCGCTCATTGGTCGATGGACCAACTAGTAGGAATCAGTTGATGGTGATTAAGACCAGCTCAATCACAATGAACTCTTCAACATTTAATTTTAATCATTTAGCTAAACAATCACTGAGTCAGTTGTTTAAAGAATAATAAAGTTTATATAAAGTTTCGAATGCAGGAAAATAAGATTAGCTTATTATTCAGATCATTACATTTATTATCAATATAAGAATACTTTAGAATTGCATTGCATATTTATTAGACGGAAAATTAGGATTATCATGATACGAACTCTAAAGATCACCCTATCTATCTGTTCGAGGAAAAACTAATAATTCTCAAATAAAAGCTATCAGGAAAGACTCTCCTAAAGCAGCATCTTAATACTCAACTGGAAAAGAGAAATAAAAGCAGCAGCATCAGCTCGTCAGCATCAGCAACCACAACTTCACTCATCTACAGCATCTAATTTTCTCCAGCATCTCCCGCAGCATGTCCGCAGCATTCGAACAGCATTCTAACCCCTCCCACCAAGAGTAGGTCTTCTTATACCCTAATTCTAGCTTACAACATAAAATGTTTCTTCTTCATGGCGCGATTCATTCTCATTGGTACCAAACTCAGGTCCATATACATTTTAATCAAACTTCCTGGTCTTAACCAGTTCCGTGTGGAATGTCTATGCAAGCATCGTTTCTCACAGTTCATGCACTTGCTCATCCGTTTCGATCAGTCCAAATTGTATCTTTTTCTGCTACATTTTGTGTACAACTGTTCCGTCTATTGATTCGGTCGGACTTCTCACGCTTCTTGCCAATCATCTTGGCACACATCTGCTCAGAAGGGTCATGACAGCCTTGACCATACTTTCATCCTAGCCTCTCGGCATCAGCACGTGATCATCCTTTTTCCACAGCCTCTCGCCTCTATCACATGGTCCCTTGCTCATGCGTACTCTAGCAACTCGCGTCCATTTTCTATTGCTGCTCGACAGGCCTAAGCGCACTATTTTCAAAGATAAACAAAATATTATTAAAACAAGGAAATATAAACCCTTTCGTTTCCCTCCCGTCTTTCTACGTACCCCAATTATGTATTACCTAGCAAAAAGCAACATATAAAGCTGTCCCTTACTTACCATCGCTTTATTTATAACCACATGTTTTATTTAAAAGCACAAATCATGCATTTATTATTTACTTAGTACGCAACTATTATGTTATGTTAGACACGTAAACAATTAGAAGTCAATTAATTTGCACACAGAATTGCATGTTACCTTTAACCCTTAACATACATTGTTGGTTATTTACTTAAACGAACATGTTTATTAATAATTTACGAAAATATTAGGAGGTTAAAAACATTTCAATTATCCTGCTCCATCAGTGTAGACCCTGGGCATGGGGTGGAGGTAGGCTCTGGTCCCCCTGTTTGGTGTGGAGGATCTTCATCTGTCACCTCTGTGTGCAAGAAAGAAGCCCAAGTCTGTATGAATAGGTCAGATTGGTCCTGCGGATTGTAGATGACTTGTTCGTAGGAGGCGGTTTGGATCATGGCTACCAGCCACAACTCCTGTGTCGGAGGAGCCGGAGCCCTCCATTGGTGCAGTATGCAGAGTTTGGCAGTGGCCATTGCTGTATGGAAGAGGCGGCTTTGAGGTCTCAATAAGTCTGGCGATTGCCATAGTTCATGCAGGAGGATCTCAGGGGTGAGGGGCGAGCGGAGAGGCATGGAGGTAATCAGGGTCCGACCCACATACTCCCAGAAGGACTGCACTGAGGGACATTCCCATATCATATGCGTTGTGTCACGGCGGGTGTTTGTGCATCTCCAGCAGTTGGCGTATGGAAGAAGACCCGCTCTGTGGAGCTTCGTGGGTGTCCAGTACCAGTCCTGTAGGACTTTGAAAAGGCAAAATGTCATCCACGCCTCTATTGCGCCCTTGTCTAGGGCTTCCAAAATGTTACCCCATTCGTCTTCCTCATATGAGACTGACATCCCTGATTGCCACCTGGTGCGTAGTGTCTGCGACAGAGGATTCGAGAAGAGATGTGACGAGAGTAACCCATACAGGCCAGACATTACCCCTTTGTACTTCCCCCACGTGGAGAGATATGTTACCACCGGCGATGTGGGCAGAGACCACGGGTGGGGCCCCAGGCATTGCCTCAGACAGTGTTGCAGTTGGGTGTGTTACCAGTACTGCGTCACCGGGAGACCAAACTCCTCTCCCAGTTGCGCCAGCATTTTCAGGGAGCCATTGCTGATAAGCTGATCGAGTGTATGAATGCCTGCCGCCTTCCATGCAGGCCATAGCAGACCCTTTCCTCCTATGTGTATGGCGGCGTTCCCCCATAGGGGAGCTTTCTCGTGTAGTAGGGGGTGCAAGCCCAGTAGTCTGTGTGCTGGATACCAGGCCTTGCGCATAGCGGTTAATATCGGGTGATTGGTACATCGTGTCTGGGGCCCTGTCACGTATAAGGCGAATAACCCTGCCTTGGCTGAAAGCAAGTAGCTGTCCAATGGCACCCATTGTGGCGTATCCGGAGACTCTGGCAGAAAGTACGCTAGCTGGGAGAGATGCAGGGCTGGGGCATAGAGTTCTACCACGGGGAGACTCAGTCCCCCGTTAGTGCGGCGAGCTTGCATTTTGTACGCGGCTACGTGGGGTTTCGAGGAGCCCCATATAAATAGTCTAATCCTGGAGTCTATCTGTCGCAGGGTGGTAAGGGGTATCTGCATAGGGAGCATCCCCAGTGTATAGTTGAAACGCGGGAGCATTACCATGCGGACAGCCTGCACTCTGCCCCACAAGGAGAGCCCCAATGTCTTCCATTTCTCAAAATCGCATTGCATCTGAATAATCAGTGGGTTGAGGTTGTCCTGGACCATTCCTGCCAGGCCTTTTTTTTTCACTAAGATGCCCAAATTTGTGAGGCGCGAGTGTTGCCAGTGGAATAGAAAGCCATGAATAGCCACCTTCGTGGTCCCATCTTAGATGGGGAGTGCTTCGCTCTTACCCCAAATGATTTTATACCCAGAGAGGGAGGAGAAATCATCAATGATTTGAAGCAGAGATGGTAGTGAGCGGTGCAGGTCTGTGAGGGTTAGCAGAATGTTGTCTTCGTAGAGGTACAGTTTGGATTCGCCAACCGGAAGGCTTACGCCCGTGATGTTGGCCGAGTTACGCATGGTGGCAGCCAGGGGCTCCATGGCCAGAAGAAAAAGGAGTGGCGAGAGGGGGAAGCCGTGCATGTTCCTCTACGAATTGGGAATAGGTCAGATAAGAACCCACCGCAATTCACCTGTGTTGTGGGATTACCGTATAGCAGGCGCACCTTGGCTATAAATTCGTCTCCAAGACCGAAGTGTTCCATCACTCTGAACAGGTGATCCCACTCAATACGGTCGAACATCTTCTCTGCGTCAAGCGAAAGGGCAAGAGCGTCCAAAGGGAGGTCTTTGGCCGTCCAGAGTGTGTGCGAGAGTACGTAAATGGTTCCTAGAGGATCGGTCCGGTACGAAACCCACTTGTGAGGCTTGCACCAATGATGGGAGAACATTTTGGAGGTGGGATGCCAGGATACTGGCCAATATTTTAATGTTGCAATTTAACAGCCAGATAGGCTGGTAACTGCCGCACACCATGGGGTCCTTCCCGGGTTTAGGCAGGACAGCTATTACAGCGCTATTGGAAAGGAGGCCAAGGGAGGCAGTCTGTTCTGCTTCACAAGATGCCGCCTGTAGTGTATTAACTACCTCCTCCCCCGCCCAGCGATAGAATTCCGCCAGGAAGCCATCCTCACCAGGGGCCTTATGATAAGGTAATTTCGCTATCGCTGAAGCTATCTCTTCTTTGCTGAACTCCCCTTCTAGTAACTCTCTACCCTTATCTGAGAGGCTGGGAAGTTTCGCCTCCTGTAGGAAGGAGTCTAGTTTGTCTGCCACAGCAGGCTGCCCTGTGGTATATAGGTCCTTGTAAAATGAAGCAAATTCATTTGTAATATCCTGGGGATGGGTGAGGGTCTCGTCCAACGCTGACTTTATGGCCGGTATAGCCTGGAAGCTTCACGCTGGCGGAGTTGTGTTGCTAGCAGAATCCCTGCCTTTTCCCCCCGCTCATAATGTCTCCCCTTCATCCTCTGCAAGGTGTACTCTGCCTTGGTCGTGCAGAGACTATTTAGAGCCATCCTGGTCTGCTCGAGTGATTTGGAGTGTTGTGGTGAAGGATGCGCGGAATATAAGCGAGTATATGTCCTAATGTCAACTTCCAGCGTTTTTTGCTAGGCTGCGTTTTGCTTGTTAACTTGTGCTGCATCCCACATAAGTCGGCCACGTAGAGTAGCCTTTGCGGCGGCCCATAGGGTCCTACTAGATTCAACGGAAACACGGTTATCGGAGAGGTATTCATGGATATGTGTGTGCTAGTGGGATTTGCCTGTAGGGGTTCGATATCACTGAATGTTCATCTGTCAGGGCTTGTGACCAGGACTGGTCAGTCCCAGTTCCAGGGAGAGGAGGGCCGGGGAGTGATCAGAGAGGGCCACCTCCTGGATTTGGGATTCCTGAGTGAGCTGCACCATGCTGTGGGAAATGAGGAAGTAATCCAACCGAGAGAGCGTGCCGTGTGTCGGGGAGGAAAAGGTGTAGTCTGTTTCTGTGGAGTGGCTCAGACGCCAATGGTCCACCAAGCCGTTATCTTGCATCACATCCTACATCAGAGCCCTGTCTGCTGCATTGTTCTTGTCCCGTGGCCCTGTTCTGTCCAAAACTGGACCCCTCGCTAGGTTCCAGTCCCCTCCTATAAGGAGTGGTGAGGCCCATATTTCCATCAGAACCCTGTTGAGTTGTAGTAAAAATGAATTTTCGCTCCCGTCCCGTCGGAGCATAGACCGACCCCACACATACATGATGGTCACCTAGTTTTAGTTTTGCGAAGACATAGCATTTTCCGGAGGAGGATTGCTACTCCACATTTACGTGTAGGTCCCGCGTCCCCAGTCCCCACGTTCCGTACGCTACTGTGTATCACCCATCCCACCCAGTCCCTGCACAACTTGTCCGACTCTGCGGCATTGAGGTGGGTTTCCTAATGTCTGCACGTTTGGATTGCAGATAGGCCAAGATTTTCTTCCGTTTTATGTAGTGTGTGAGGCCATGACTGTCAGACCCCCATATCACCTAGCAAGAACTGTTTGTGCATTACAGGTCAGGAAAAGCTACAGGAAGAAAGGAGATTTGGCCAAGGGCTTTACTTGGAGAACGCTGTGGCACGAAAAGAACTCTAAGATGGCAGCCAACCCGCCAACCCATATGGGAGTCTAGTGTTTTTTCCCCAACGAGCTGTTTGGAATCTCGGTGAAGCGCGCGCTCCCTAATGATTGCGCACTTCACTGAAGTATTTCCAGAGTTTGTACCTCTTTCGAAGCTGCTCCGTGTCTATCCAGTATTTCCTTTAGTTTTCGGCGGTATTCTGCTCTCGATTTCTCTACTCGTCCTGGTGCCGTCGGGAGTAGGACTTCCCCTAGTGTTCGGCGTTGGAGTCTGCGCACGTTGCTTTTGAAGAGAGAAGTTTTTGTGGGCGTCGCTTGTCAGTCGATGCTCCTCCCAACTTCTCTGAGTTCCCCGAAGACTATTTCCTGAAGCGAAGAGTCCTCAGCAGCGTTCATCAGGAAAGAAGAAGATTATCAGCTAAGTGGCAAAGATATTAGCAAAGACAACTCGATACTCTTAAGCTTTTGGTGGCATATAAATAAATATATATATATATATATATATATTCTGCTCCAAAGGTTGTCCACCTGGTGAGTAGCACTCGATCAGCAGCTTTGTTTATGATAGGTAGGGACGAGGATCCGCTTGTAGAAGCTGCTCCGTAATGGACAAGATTTGTGTGCTATCCGGACCACATTTCCCACAATGCACAGTCTCATTTGAGCTTTCCATTGGTGGGTGTGCAATATGAAAATGGCGAAGTGGGTTCAGCGTTTGCACACACTGGGGTCGATTCCGATCTCGGCCGGTAGGGCTCCGAATCGGATTCGGCTTAACCGGATCCGATTCAGAGCCCTCTTTCCCGACCGATTCGTACGTGCGTCCGGCCGAGCGAGTACGATGCGAGCGCACGTGAAATCACCGACCGACTCGTTCCCGGGTCCGAACCGCTCCGACCGACTCGCACGGACACGACTCGCACCGCGCCATGGAGACGTTCCCCGGCCGGGTAAGTATGATGCGCGCCGCGAGCAGTCCGACCGACTCGCGCCGTCCGGCTCGAAAGAGCAGTCGGAGTCGGACTTTGGGGGTCCGTGTCGGACCCCCCTGTACACGTAGCCGCGCGAGTCGCACACAGGGGGGACCCATGGGTCCCCCCTACCTGTGCATGTACGGCGCGATTCGCTTCGACGCGTACCCGCTGTAGGGGGCGCCCTTGTTCGCCTCGCACCCATTGAGTCAATGGGAGCCCGCGTACGCGTTGTACGACCGGCTCCCATTGACTTCAATGGGAGTCCGACCGAATCGAGTCCGATAGCATGCGAACGCATCGTACTCGTTCGGTCGGACTGCTAGGGTCCGATTCGGTCGGAAATCTCTCCGGGTCCGGCTCGGTCGGAGAGATTTCAGGCCCGAATCGGAATCGGCCCCACTGTCTCCGTTCAAGCCTCTGAAGAGAAGCATATGGAGCTTCGAAACGCGTCAGGCATTTCCATTACGGAGCAGCTTCTACAAGTGGATCCTCGTCCCTGCCTTTCATAAACAAAGCTGCTGATCGAGTGCTACTCACCTGGTGGACAATCTTTGGAGCAGAATATATATATATATATATATATATATATATATATATATATATATATAAATTCACTGAAAAAACCATAGGTTTGAGGCACGTTATAGTTAGAAATTAGCATTTAAAAAACCTTAGAAATTCACTGAAAAAACCATAAGGTTTTAGGGACAGTTATAGTTAGTTGGACATTGCACTCGTACAAAACCCGTGAAATTCCCCCGTTATAGTTAGTTCAGGTAACTATAACTCGCGCCACACAATGCACTGCTGATGACGTCACATATTACATCACTCATGACATGGTCAGTGACATCACTGATGACATCACTGATGACATCTCAAATGACATCACTGATGACATCACTGATGACATCATCCAGTGACTGTGTGTTTGTGTAAAGTTTAAATATGTTTAATATATATAGGGAAAGGCATATTGAAGAATGAGTGGGTGTATAAGCGTCTGAATGGATGATTTAGTAGGTGCGTGACTGAGTCTATAAGTGAGTGATTAAACGTATCTTACTGGATGCATGGGTGAGTGACTAAACTGTGTGAATGTCTGTATCCGTCTGTCTGTTGTTGTGTAAGCAACTGCATGGGTTTCTGACTAGCTAAATGAGTGTCTATATGGGTTATGGATTGGTTCTCTGAGTATCTGTATGGGTGCCTCAGTGTTTGTGTGGGTGGGGTGTGTGTGACTCTGTGCATAGATGTGTGAGTGGGTGATTCACTGGGTGCATGGTTTCAAGAGTGCGTCTGTGATGGACTGTATGGGTGGGTGAGTGTGTGTATGGGTGTGTTAGTGATTGAATGTATATCTCAGTGGTACATGTGTGAGTAACTACATATGTGAAAGGCAGTATATATGTGTGTTGGAGTATATAAATGGCTATAAGTGAGAGTGTGTGATTGTGAGAGTGGCTATATGGATGAGTGTGTGCTTGCATCAGTGATTGCATAGCGTAAGAATGTGCTAGTATTTTTATGAGTAAGTGAGCTGGTGTGTATAACTGTATAGGTGAGTAAATTGGAGTGTGATTAATTATTTGCATGACTGACTAGGTGTGTGAGTACCTCTATGGATGAGTTGCGTTGTGTGAGTGTTTATATAGGTGTATGAGTGCATATGATAGTCCTGTACTGAGTGACTGTAAGTATGAGTGACTGTACGGGTGAGTGAGTAGATGTGTGTGTGTAGACCTAAGAATCAGTGAGTGGGTATGTACTTATTGGTATTGGAGTGTGTATGGTTTTGAGAATGGCAGTCTGTAATTTAGAGTGGGTGTATCAAAACTTATATTAGGGTGTGAGAAGATGCATTAAATTCTCACATGGATGATGTCATCAGTGATGTCATCAGTGATGTCATTTGAGATGTCATCAGTGATGTCATCAGTGATGTCACTGACCATGTCATGAGTGATGTAATATGTGATGTCATCAGCAGTGCATTGTGTGGGCGCGAGTTATAGTTACCTGAACTAACTATAACGGGGGAATTTCACGGGTTTTGTACGAGTGCAATGTCCAACTAACTATAACTGTCCCTAAAACCTTATGGTTTTTTCAGTGAATTTCTAAGGTTTTTTAAATGCTAATTTCTAACTATAACGTGCCTCAAACCTATGGTTTTTTCAGTGAATTTCAAAGGTTTTTTAAATGCTAATTTCTAACTATAACGTGTCTGAAACCTATGGTTTTTTCAGTGAATTTCAAAGGTTTTTTAAATGCTAATTCCTAACTATAACATGTCTGAAACCTACGGTTTTTTCAGTGAATTTCAAAGGTTTTGTAAATGACAATTTTTAAATGTATTAATTGTTATATTTATTTTTTTCATACTGATTTACTACATTTTTAGAATCAATTTTTTTTTACATATTTTATATTTAAATTACATTGTAATTACATTATACATTACAAAAAATACTTTCTCAGAATGAATTACTTTAGTTTAAATACTTTGCACATAGGCAATAGACTTTTAAGTACAGTAGTTACAGTTGTTGCAATGGGCAACACATTTTCAAACACAATGCAACATTCAGCTCAATGTGAATTTCTAGTTAAATGCAATTAGTTACTTTATGGATTACTTTTCTAACCACAGGACTGGATCCTAGATTCAGTCCTGGGACATCTCCTGTAAACAGTTGAGTAAAAGCGTTTTGGTTACAGTAGTGATTTTTAAGGAATATTATTGTATTTTAAAAGTTGACACTTTGAAACTTTTTCTCATAGAATCACCAATGTTATCCTATGGAAGGAAATTCACTTAGCAGGTAAAAACTGTTATCGTTACTTTTTCTTACTCAGTGTTGGATCCTGGATCCAGCACTGGTGCATCTCCTGTAAACAGTTGAAAGAATGCGTTTAAGTCATACAGGCGATTTTTAAGGAATATTTGTAGTTTGTGAAAATCGACACTTTGAAACTTTTCTGCTGAAAACCAGACAATGGATTCCTATGGAAGAAAATATAAGTTACTGGTAAGTACGGTTAAAATTACTTTTCAGGGTCAGTGCTGGGCTAAAAGATGCAGCACTGAGGTCTCTCCTGATAACAGGTGAGTAAATCGGAATTCGTATTTTGGCTGATTTTAGAGGAATATTTTAAAGTTCCAAAACGCCACACTTAGAAGAATTTCCAAGTGAAACCAGTCAATGTTAGCCTATGGAAGGAAATTCAAGTTACTGGTAAGTACGGTTAAAATTACTTTTCAGGACCAGTACTGGGCTGAAAGATACAGCACTGAGGTCTCTCCTGATAACAGGTGAGTAAATCGGAATTCGTATTTCGGCTGATTTTAGAGGAATATTTGTATGTTTCAAAAATCAACACTTAGAAACTTTTTCAGCAAAAAGCAGGCAATGATATCCTATGGAAGGAAATTCAAGTTACTGGTAAGTACGGTTAAAATTACTTTTGAGGATCAGTACTGGGCTGAAAGATGCAGCACTGAGGTCTCTCCTGATAACAGGTGAGTAAATCGGAATTCGTATTTCGGCTGATTTTAGAGGAATATTTTAAAGTTCCAAAACTCCACACTTAGAAGAATTTCCAAGTGAAACCAGTCAATGTTAGCCTATGGAAGGAAATTCAAGTTACTGGTAAGTACGGTTAAAATTACTTTTCAGGACCAGTACTGGGCTGAAAGATACAGCACTGAGGTCTCTCCTGATAACAGGTGAGTAAATCAGAATTCGTAGTTCGGCAGATTTTAGAGGAATATTTGCACAATGGTGAAGGGAGGGGCGGGGCCTGAGGTGACATCTGTGCAAACGCGCCCCGTGGCGCGTTTTAAGTTGGGGGATTAAGTCCCCTTGAATCATGAGGGTCCCTAGGGGCCAACTAGCCCACCAGGAACCTCCAGTATGCGCCAGGGGCTGCGTTGCAGAGACGTGTAGAGAGGCCACACCCCTTTTACACCTCTCTGCAACGCAGCTCTGTGGCGCTTTCTGGATGTATCTGTTGGGCTAGTTGGCCCCAGGGACCCTCAGGATTGAAGGGGATTTAATTCCCCATCTTAAAACGCGCCACGGGGCCTGTTTGCACACATGTCACCTTAGGCCCCGCCCCTCCCTTCACCACTGTGCAAACGCGCCCCGTGGCGCGTTTTAAGTCGGGGATTAACTCCCCTTGAATCCTGAGGGTCCCTGGGGTGCAACTAGCCCACCAGCTACCTCCATTAAGCGCCACAGAGCTGCGTTGCAGAGAGGCGTAAAAAGGGGCGTGGCCTCTGTACACCTCTCTGCAAGGCAGCCCCCTGGCGCATACTGGAGGTTCCTGGTGGGCTAGTTGGCCCCAGGGACCCCAGTATTCAAGGGGAATTACTTCCCTTCTTAAAACGTGCCAGGGGGCGCGTTTGCAGAGTACTGCAGGGAGGGGGCGGGGCCTCCGGCACGATGCCGTTTTTTTTTTTTTTTTTATGGGAGGGGGGCTGCATGGCCCCCCTTCCCTCGGCCACTTTTGGCCCCGGGGACCCCATCCCCCGGGGCCTGAGCATTTTTTATTTTTTTTTTTAAACGGGAAGGGGGCCGCGTGGCCCCCCTTCCCTGGGCCTCTATTGGCCCCGGGGACCCCATCCCCCGGGGCATGCCCTCTTTTTTAACTAAAAAATATGGAGGGGGGCTGCGTGGCCCCCCTCCTCAGGCCATTTAAAGCCCCGGGGACCCCATCCCCCGGGGCAGGCCTTGCCCTAAGTTTTATTTTTTTTATTTTATTTTTTATTTGGGGAGGGGGGCTGCGTGGCCCCCCTCCCGGGCCACTTATGGCCCCGGGGACCCCATCCCCCGGGGCCTGGCCTCTGGTTGGGGACTGTGGGGGGGTCCCCAAACCCCCCACAGTCCCGCCGGCTCCCCGTGTCCTATGGGAGCCGGCATTGCTTTTCCACATGGGGAGCAGCTAACATGCTGCTCCCCGTGTGGAAAAGCAATTGGTTTGCATTCTGAAAGAGAGAGCAGGTTTCCTGCTCTCTCTTTCAAAATGCAAACCAAGTTTGCTATGACAGGACGGGAGCCGCGAGGCTCCCGTCCTGTCATAGCAAACAGCAGTGTCCCGGGGGTAGGCACCCCAGGACACTGCAGGAGCCGGCCCTGGGGGGTGGCGGTCCCCAGGGCCATCAAGGGCTCCAGGAGGGGGCCGCGCGGCCCCCCTCCTACATTTTGAAAGCCCCGGGAGGTGGTGGTCCCCGGGGCTTGGGGTCCAAAACGGACCCCCATTTTCAATTTTCTTAGTGCCCCGGGAGGTGGTGGTCCCCGGGCGTGTGGGGGCTGGAGCCCCCCACACAGGTTTAAAAAAAATTTAAAAAAAGCCCCGGGGAGGTGGCGGTCCCCGGGGCTGCGGGAGGGCTCAGAGCCCTCCCGCACCATTAATGATAAAGCCCCGGGGGTGGCGGTCTCCGGGGCGTGGGGGGCCCTTAGAGGCCCCCCATACATAAAATACACCCCCCCCCAGCATGCCCCCGGGACTTGGCCCACCCGGGGGCAAATTAACATCGAAGCGCGGGAGACCGCGCTTCGATTTTTTTTTTTTTTCGGCAGGATCCGCGCTCCCTGAGCGCATCCTGCCGATTTTTTTTTTTTTAAATGCTTTTTTTTGCCCAGGGGGTCCTTGTGGGACCCTCTGAGCAGGCCTAGGGGGTTAGGGTGTTTCAACCCTGCCCCCTTTGTGCGTTTTGCGGACTTGTTTCTTTTTTTTTTCTCGGCGGATACGCGCACCCTAAGCGCATCCCGCCGATTTTTTTTAAAAAAAATGCTTTTTTCTGCCCAGGGGGTCCTTGTGGGACCCCCTGAGCAGACCTAGGGGTCAGGGTGTTTCTACCCTGCCCCTTTTGCGCTTTGCGCACTTGTTTCTGTCCCTCGGTTCTACCGAGGGACAAAATGGCTGCCAACACTTCCTGATTTGGAGTGTTGACAGCCAATTAGCATGCAGCTCGTGATCGGGAGGGTACGCGGATCCGACGCGCCCATAGATATATATGTGATTTTAATTGTGAATTTCTCAGGAACTACTGAACGGATTTACACCATTTTAGCAAAAGGCACCAGTCTGAACC
Organism: Calotriton arnoldi; assembly: GCA_963921515.1. Taxonomy (NCBI): domain Eukaryota; kingdom Metazoa; phylum Chordata; class Amphibia; order Caudata; family Salamandridae; genus Calotriton; species Calotriton arnoldi. The sequence continues at coordinate 25,323 of CAWUFW010006690.1, read as the reverse complement.
AAGGGCTACCTCTTTGCCAAATTTGGGGTAATTCCGTTCAGCAGTTCGGGCTGTAGCTGCGACTAAAGGTTCCTATGGAAAAATGAATGGGGAAAACGCGTTTTGGGACCCCCCTTTTTTCTCGGCCCCCGCTTGACGTATCACCCCGAGACTTTCAGGGTAGGAGCGGACCGGAGCGCCCCAACAAGTTGGATGCTTTCGCGAAGATTCGTCAACCGGCGCCAACGTTATTGCAAATAGAATGTCGCGGATTTCCTATGGATAATAGGTCCTAACTATAACTATCTACTGGCGACCGCCAGTAGATAATATATATATATATATATATATATATATATATATATATATATATATATATATAATTAAAAAGAAACTTACCTTGAATGGGATAATTTACCAATTCCTGAAATAAAAGCAAAAGAAGAATAAGTTTAACATTTGGAAATTACTACACAGATTTATTTACGAAGATATATTAGAAGAAGTTCAATAGTAGGAAGAAAAGAAAAAATACAGTGGTTGAAGAGAAGCTCAGCAGTCAGAAGGTTTAGGTAGGTAGAATACTCGCAAGATTTAGTCATTATAGTTTAGGAATATAGATAGTTTAGAACTACAATAATTGTGGAATGTTAATTTACAGGTTTACACCGTCTGAATGCTATACAGAATAAAAAGACAAAGACTATACAACTGTAGAAAGAATTGAATAAATTATAAGAAGAGAAGCTCAGTTTTCAGGACGCTGGGTAGGTTGTAGCACATAGGAAACAAATAATTAAGAAAGAATAGAGTAGAATAGGGGTTGCAGTAATTGTTTATGTTTAGTTTCCTTAGGTATCGTCAGTCCACTTCCTCTTCCCCCTTGGGGGTCTTTTGGAGACAAGGTTAATTATCGGTCTCCGGGGTATCCCTGAGAGGGAGTTGGGAATAGGCAACATCTGTTCCTGTGCAAGTTTGCAGTAAGAATCCTGTGCACCTTGACGATGAACATTCCATGTTATTGCACGCAGTGGGTGTGAGGGGCTCATGATATGTGGTCGCAGCAAATGAGGGGCATGGGGGTCCGGTGATGTGTAGTGAGGAACATTGCGGGGAAAGGGTGTAGCGTTGAGGTCCGGAGGGAGACCCCAATCTTAAGAAAGGGTTGCGGAGGTTCCTATGTCGGGGCCAGTTGCGGGGTGTACAAGAAAGAGGATAGATTGCCCTGATAAAAGGGGTGTGAGGATCTGCAGGGATAGAGGGAAAGGAAGAATATAAAGAACCTAAGCCGGAAAGAGAGACAAGGAAGGGGGTGGAGGGCACTGGGGTCAGGGAAGGGGAATAGGTGTAGTGTCTGGGAAGAAGGATACAGGGGGGTGGAGAGGGTGCTAACAGCGGGTTATCCACTGGGGTGCGCAGTCAAAATATCGTTTTTTTTATATCGACCTACACTAATATCGGGTTTTTAATATCGTAGGGACAGAATATCGATGTCAAGAATATCGGTGACCAGAATATCGACCTTAAGGTAAGTAATTTCGTTTTTTTATATCGAAGTAAGTAATATCGAAGGAAGTAATATCTAAGTAAGTAATATCGTTGGAAAAAATATCGTTGTTAATAATATCGATATTTATATTAGTGTTATGTCTTTTAGTATGTATTTTATATGTATGTTTAACATTTTTTGTAATGTATTTTTATTATTTTTACATATATGTATTAAATGTTTAGAAATTAGTAATTTTTTTAAGTAAATTTGCGTTTTAGTATCAGAGCGGGTTGTGGGTTAATAGGGGAATAGGCTGGGAAGTAATTTAATTATAATTAATTAAATAATATGTATTTATTTATTGTTATTGAATATTAATTTATTGTTAATTAATTATTATTTGCTAATTAATTATTTTCAATTGATTAATTTATCATTATATTAATTATAATTAAGGGGCCCATTACGATGGCGGGCGGAAGCACAACCGCCGTGCTGGCGGATGCAAAAACCACCAGTTACCGCCGGCACGCAGCAGTCCACACGCCCGCCCAATTACGATGCGAAAAGCAGGCCAAACACCGCCGGCAAGCCAGCAACACCGTCCGCCATCAAAGTGCGCCCGCACACGTAGCGGCGCACCCCAACTGACACACACCGTCCGACGAAACACGTCCCGCCCGGCGCATAAATTACGATGCCGCAAACAAACGGCTCCCACGGCAAAGAGACACCGCACGTGAAAGAGAGGCGGAAACACGGACGCAGAGCACGGACAACGAAGAAGCGGCACCCCGGGCATGAATCCAGCACTGCAGGCCCTTCCCATGCTTCTGCTGATGCACCACCAAGGACGCAACGTACCGCGGAGACGCAGGTAGGCACACACACAACAAGTGCACGCAAACAGCGCACACAGTGCAAGGGCGGAAAAAGCGGACAACCCCCACCAGCGCGTGCACACTACACATCCACCATTGCATCCACATATGACACACAGGCCAAATCCTAACATCGCAGAACACATGTGTACACACCACCTGGGACTAGGAACCAACCACCCCGTCACGGCCCCAAAGCGCCGATGACGCCGCCACACATGCGCACAACGCAGAGGCCAACCGCAGCGCCATGCATGCGTCGCACACAGACACAGGGACACAACCAAGCAGCACACACATCAGCCCCACCCCGAACGCACATGACACGTGACAGGCCGGCCACAGACATGTCCCCAACGCCCAATTCACGGACAACACCCAACGCCACACAACCGACGCACACATGTCAGTGAAGTCACGCAACAGCAGGACACACCCCAGTGTAACAAACATGGCGAAGCACAAAGCGGCGGCAACACCAACTAGGAGAAGCAGGGCCCCTTCGGGAAGAGGAACGCCAGTACCACACTGAAAAACCCATACCACCCTGCACATATGAACAAGACACATGAAACGGAACACCAAAGAGCCCGGGGACCGACAACAGGTGGCCCAAGAATTACATCCACACACAAGGCCCAACGCAGAGTGGAAAGGCAGCCTGCCGCCCACACAAGGGAGAGCAGACAGCACTGAATGACCTTCCATTCCAACACCGAAACCACAGCCCTACGACAGAAGCCGGTGAATACAGCCATTGTCCAAGAATAGACCAACACAGGCATGCCGAGGAGACCGACCACAGGGCAGATAGCGCATATCACAGAAGCACACAACGGACGGGGAAGAAAGAAGAAAACACTCCCCCATGTCGGCCACATGCAAGTTAATTGGAAGGAGTCACACAGCACTGACCTTGAACTGTCTGAGAAGCATGTGGGAAGAGGGCCCGTGTCCTCCAAACAAGCCAACAGAACACAAGTCCTGTCTCCCCACGACTACACAGAGCTCACAGCAACCCCGGAGCGTGCACATTGCAGACTGCACACACAGCCGGAGCACGCCACCTCTACGAACCGCTGCGAAATGGCAACCGCAACACACCTACCCACCTACGCCGAACAGCTCAAGCTGTACCAAACCAACATGATACATACATTGGGATGCGATCTCCTGTCCCTGCTGAACGTAAGTTACCGACTGACTTACCGCATCACATTGTTCAGCTGCGTCATGCCCGTCTTCTACTGTCGGAGGTGTCCCTACCAGCATCCCGTCGAGATATGCCTCTCCAACCCGGCATGTCTGAAGGCGGACCTGCTACCACTACTCCTCCCCCTGGACGCACACGACAGGGCCTGCTCTGCCTATGGGGGCATGGCGTATGTGGCCAACATCGCACGCGCACTGAAATGGAACCACTGTGCCTCCACACGACGGATCATCGAGAACAGCTACATCGAATGTCACCCAGCATGCCCCATCATGGTCCTCCAAGGGACAACCTACGAACAACACCTTGACAGCCACCATCCGCTTCATTGGCTGGCAAACATGTACACCACCAATGACATGGAAGCCCTGCTGGACGGCATCGCATACCTGACAACCTGTAAATACGTCGGACCACAACGCAGGTTCCCCGAGTGACCTATGAAGTCCAACCCCGCACCCATGCTCAGCTTCCGCACGGACTGGCCAGTCACCACCACAACAGCCATACCAAACGACCGGCAACTGTAACCACACCATCAACGACATCGCCATGACATCGGATATGACCGGGACATGCACACTGTTCCCCATCACATCCAGGAACACCGCATGCATCGTGGGAGGCAGTGGCATGGGCTCTGTGCATCGCACCCACATGGACGGAACTGCACGAACAACCAGGACACGACATGGATCCAGCGCACATGGACACACACACCGCTCAGTGGACATGAATAGGTCGCCTGGAGTCTGTGGGTGCTGCACCCCTCCCACCCCCGCCCCGGGAATCCCATACCAGGACCTTTGCATGGACGACAAGTGCATACAACAACAACACGACCCCAGTGACTGTGACATGTCCAGTAACCACCACATTGCAACAACAAGTGGCACGCCGCTGCATGCACGCAAGCACATGCCCTGATGTCATCTCACATGCACGCGTGCATGAGGAACAACCGCAGCAAACCTGTCACATGGAACTGAGATGGACTGTGCCCATGATGCCGAGCGGTCTGGTAGGCTACATGTATACCGTCTGTGTCAAAGTCCGCAGCTCCGCAGCTATACGTAAATGTACATTAGCACAGCCTTGGCCAAGCAGATGTAACCCCACACCCTATCCCATTTGTAATCATGCTCAGTATATCCTCAACATGTATTCCGCTGCCAGTAGTGTCCACTATACTGCATCACAGAGGACAGAAGACTCAATATAATGTTTGAAACCAAAACTGTCTCCGCTGACTCATTTCACAAGTACGAATGAGAGAGGATGAGAGTATGTGAAGTACACGGCAGTCGTGACATGACCATGTAGTCCACTGGTATTGGATGTCAACGCAAATGAGTAGCACTACTGTGGAAGACACACATGTGTCGTGTGAAGTCGTATGGACGCAGTGCTCAGGTGGGTGGGTGTGACGGGTAGATGCGCACATGCCAAGTTGGAGCACGCCGTGTTGGGAGGGGTCATGAACAGTACACCACCGCTTCCCTGGGCATTGTGAGAGGACACCTGTCGGGGGGAGTGAACACGTGTGTGCACAGCAGCCGGGCACACGTACAAGGCGGTACCAGGCGCACCTCAGCCCACCCTCTGTGGACAAGCTGGATCCTGTTGTGCGCCCGCCATGCCCCTTGACAAGGCACACACAGCCCCAGTCGACCAGGTGTAACCCCAACATAGTCAATCCGCACAGGCGATACAGGGCACGGGATGGCAGTGGAGCATGGTGTGTGAGAGGTCTCCTCGCGCTCCTCCTGGTCATATCACGCAGGCAATAGAACCTCAACGTCTAGCATGGCACAAGTCAAATGGAAGTGTAGGGGGACGCACCACAGCACGAGCAGCACTGACGTCACGGGAGGTGGCTCGCACCATCCCATCCATTGCCCATCATACCAACCACGCCACATGCCATTGCGACTAAGTGCAAGCGCGTGCGCCACCACCCCGAGCCCTCCCCAGAGAGGCCAAAGAGTGAATGTGTGGGCCATCAGCCACAGACGGACGCGGCCTGGCCGCAAGGGCAGCCACAGCCACTGGGTGTCGCAGGTGGCGGATCCGGAAGGCGAAGACTGTGATGCATAGTCCATGCAGGCCGGGTCTCCATTTGGGGCACCACGCAGGTGGACGGCGTCCCGCCACACATCATACCCTGAGACAGCCCACTCGTGCAACTGGACCCACACATACACTCCTTGCCCTCTCTGGTGCGAGCTTGGGGCTGCCTGTGCAAGCGCTAGCCTCGCAGGTGAGCATGCATATTGGGGGGCGAGGGGAGGACATGAGGGCTGGGGCGAAGATGACTGTATCACTGTCAGTTAGTACAAGGGATGACCCAGATGTGGAAAGGAAGAGACGTGTCCCGTGTGTACTGCAACTAGTCGCCAATCCAACTACCCCCATGTCCGGAATGTAAGCCCGCACCTAGGCCCGCCCATCCGCCACATCGAACATACCACCAGCACGACAACCTTCCCATTCGAAACACTGACTGGGGTGGCGACCAGTGAACAATCATGTGTAGCCTACCCACGCGTACATGTGGGCCCTCCATGATCCATGTCACCTGCGGCAAAGACATGACATGCGCAATGAGGGAAGTGAGGAGAGCTGTCCGCCCCACGCGCAGAAGGTGCATCAGCTCCACAGACCCAGCAGCGAGTCCAGCAGGGGTCACATGTGCAGGGGCAGCTGTGCCTGGTGTGAAGGCACATGCATATAGACAGCACATCGACCAATGTGTAGTCTGCCCACATCCACAGTCCATCATCATGCAGACATAGGAATTGAACACGGGGCAACACATCTTAGTTGGTGCACCCACCGTGACCAACAATGCGCAATCATCGACGTACCCGCCCTGTGCATGGCCCCCCACCCAACGGAGGCACATCCAGTGCCACCATCCCACACACACAAGCCTTCCACGGAACATGCTGTGTCCAATGGTCAGTACAGAGTCAGCGCCCATCTGGTGGATCCTGAACAGGAGACACATGCACACACATGCCAGCTCCCACTATGTACGTCTGCCACCTGGCACGTGCAATGTAACCTCTCACCTGTGACGTGTGACTGCAAGCACACAGCCGTCTTGGCATGGGGCTGTCAATGTGGACACCAGTCAATGTTTCGGGAGCTGTGATCCGTACAGTGCTGTACATAGGGTGCAGTGCTGACACCTACTACTGTCTCATATCCCCTCGTGCCACAGGTCCCACTTGTATTGGCCGCTCAGCCCGTGCCCACATCGTCGTCGTCGTGTGCCATACTCATCCAGCCTCGGAAGCAGTTCCATGCTCAGCAGACACTCATGTTGCCGTGGCGTTGCCGCTTGACGAATATGCAGTCAGTCCCCATCAGCACGCCCCGCAAGTCATTGGGGCCTAGATCCCCATGTGCATGCACATGGCAGTGGTATGTCTCACTTGCCATTGCCATTGTTGGGAGACCTGTGTAAGTGTATTGTGGCCGTGCCGTCCCAGCTTGACAGCTGGGCTGTGGCTCATGTGCTTGCTCAGTCATGTCAGTGATGTGTATGCGAAATTGCTATGTGCCGTGTTGCTTTGACATGTGTCCTCTGCCATTTTCCCCAGGCGGAGACCGAACATTGACCGCCCATACCAATTGCTGGCGGACATGGACGATACAGAGGTAATCAGGAAGTTTCGGCTGGACAGGCCAACTCTGCATCGACTGTGTGCCATGTTAGAGCCCCATCTCCGTCCCCGCAGGGTGTATCCGACTGCTGTCACCCCCACGGCTAAGGTGATGGCCGCCATGCATTTCTTCGCCACTGGGTCATTCCAGCACACAGTGGGCAGTGGAGGAGGGATGTCCCAGCCCATGTTCAGCAAGGTGCTGAGGGATGTACTGGCAGCCATGATGCTGTACCGGAACAGGTACATCCGCTTCCCCAGGGCTCGTGAATTGGCGGCAGTGAAGGGTGCATTCTATGCCCTTGGCAGAATCCCACACGTCGTGGGAGCCATTGACTGCACTCATGTTGGCCTTGTTCCACCACAGGCCACTGAGCACCTGTACCGCAACAGGAAGCACACGCACTCCCTGAATGTGCAAGTGGTGTGCCTTGCGGACATGGTGATCACCCACGTGTGTGCAAAGTTTCCAGGCTCGGCCCATGACGCACACATAATGCGCAACAGCATCTTGCCACGACTGATGGCCAATCTGCAACAGGATCGTGGCTGTATTGTCGGTGAGTATGTGGAGTGGTGTAGCGTGCTGGTTGTGCGATGCTGTCCCCTGTCCAGTTGGAATAGCTACGGTTCTCTGTGTCCCTCACACCCAGGTGACTCTGCGTACCCGAATGGGGCATGGCTGCTCAGTCCATTGAGGAATCCTCGCACCCCAGCAGACGATCGATACAATGAGGCACATGGGAGGACCAGACGTGTGGTCGAGCGTACCTTTGGCCTCCTCAAGTCCAGGTTCAGGTGCCTGGACCGCACCGAGGGTGCACTGGCGTACTCCCCACAGAAGGTGTGCCAGATAGTGGTGGCGTGCTGCATGCTGCACAATCTGGCCATTCGGAAGCAGATCCCCCTCATTGTGGATGACGGAGATCAACCAGGGCCCCAGCCCGCAGACCAGGACAGCTCGAGTGAGGTGGACAGCGGAGAGGAGGAAGCTGGGAATGTGCGCCAGCAGCTCATCGCCCGCTACTTCACTTGACGGTGAGTGTCCATGTACGACGGATGATGTGTCTGTATCTATGCAGGTGTGTGTGTGCTGTGTCAGGGTGGCCGTATGTTCACTGCGTGCAGTGTGTCAACGCTCCATGGCCAGGGTAGTATGCCACTGTTGGTGACTGTGGCATTGTGCCCTATTGCTCTGTGCGATGTGTGTACATTGCTTGTAGTTGTTGACATGTACTGTGTGATGGGTGTGTGACACACTCATTGAATGTGCTCCTGTTCTGTCTCCCACCCCTAGGTCCCTACAGGCCCCTCCGGATTCCATTGCCATGCCACGCATCAGGTGCCCTTCCGCCCAAGGTGGCCGTTGTATTCCGTACAAATAAAACACAGGGCACAAACAGCAGTCAGTGAAAAAGGTGCATTTATTACAAACTGTGACATGTGATTGTGTGTAAGGTGATGACAAAAGTGGTGCGTGCACTGACAATGAGCTGTCGGTCATGGCTGCGTGATGCTCAGGGTGTACCCACTGGTTCTATGTCCATAGTCCAACACACACATGCCATCCAGATGGCTGTGTGGAGTGGGATCGTAGAGCAAGTCAATGCAGTGGCTGGTCAAGGAAGGCTGGCGGAAGGCTGGCTGGCTGCCTCACTTGCGACTGGAGCGTGCGAAGTCCTCCCGGGAGATCTGTTTCCTCTTCGGACGGCCCCTTCCACGTTTGGGAGGGGGGGTGTGTGGTGGCGACCTGCTGGTGGTGGGTGAGGTGTGCTCACTGGCTGTGGACGCAGGGGAACTGGACACTGCTGGCCGACCCTGCGCCATAGCAGGTGGTGGCGGAGGTGGTGTTGCTGGCCTTGCCTGTGACCCCACCGCCACCACCAGCTGGCCCATGAGGTCCACGAGTTGGTCCATACGGGACACGAATTGGCCCATATGGGCGTCCATGGACCTCAGCACCCCCAGCACCTCCCGCGTGTCAGTAGCAGACCTGGCCCATTGTCCTTGGGCCTCTTCATAGGCCCCAAGGACTCTGGCCATTTGAGGCAGGGCATGGCTCCCAGGGGAGGCTGGCGTTTCCCTGACCCTGCTCCTCCTACCAGTCCTGCTGCCACCGGCCTGCCCACTAGCCACATTGCTCACCACGGTCCTCGCTGTGGCTCCCAGGGTGGATCCAGTCAGCCGGGCCACCACCTGCGCTGGGGCTGGTGCCAGCGAAGACGTGGTGGTGGTGGAGGCGGTGGTGGTCGGTGCGGCGATGGTGGCGGTTGCGGCAGTGGTAGTGGCCGCAATGACCGTGGGTGTGGCCGCAACGACAGTGGAAGCAGGGGACTGGGACTGTTCAGCATCCCTGGATGATGGGTTGGTGGGTAGGAGGGGTCCTGGGGAGCGGCTGGGCCCTGCCACGCCAGATGGGCCAGCTTGGTGGTCCGTGTCCGAAGAGGTGGACAGATCCTCCAGATCCGTGTGTCCTCGTTGGGGGCTTGTAGGCTGGCTGTGCTGGCTGCTGTCTCCATCCCCAGCGTCCAGCAGTTCGTCACCTGTGGAGAAAATGAGATTTGTTATTGTGTTGCACCTGGCGAAGTATGTATTAGTCGTCTGACATTGGCAGTTCGTGCAATCTCGTACATGGGTTTCCCGGAGGCGAGTGTGTGGCTGTGGCATCTGTAGTTGTGTGTGCTAGGCAATGGGACTGTGTGCTGTGCACATGTGGCATGGGACGGATTGGCCATGCCGATGGGTGTGTTGCTTTGCCCCTACTCATTGTGACTCTGGTGTATGCGGGCTCCTGGCCCATCCTGGGTCTGGTTTGTACTTTGCTTTTGGAGTTCAAATGGAACGCTTAGGAACGCATATGGCAACATGGGGGCCATGCCCCAGATTCGCATTTGGGAGGGGATATGCTTTTGGGGTACATGCTGTGAGCCATGGGTGCCGAACGTGACATGTGTTGTGGCAGCATGACAGTGCATGGTCTGAGGTGTGTGCATGCCTGACATGCCCTGCATATTTGCTGTCTGTTGTGGTTACTGGACATGGCATTGGACGCATCGTTATGAGTGAGTGATAGTTGTGTGCCAGCCAACGTATTGCAGTTGTCCCATCTCCTTGGTGTGCGTGCTGCCCTGTGCCATGTGCATCACTGCAGTGCTCGGGGGGGTGTGGCCCATGTTGTGTGTTGTTGCTCACAGTGTGTCGTGCGCTTAATTGACTTCTGGCACATGGTTGGTCATGGGCATGTGTCTTAGCGTGACTGCTGTATGTGTGGCAGCTGTGCGGATGACATGCCTTTCATGTGACTGGGGCTGACGGATGGGATGGATGGTATGTTGTATGTGCATGGTGTGTCTGTGAGTTTGATGGGTTCAGTGGTGTTCGTGTGCATTTCTGTTGTTCCGCTCTGTTGCGTCTAGTGTTGTTTGTCTTACATAGGCGTAGTTGTGGGGTGTGGGGTTGACAGGCAGTGGGGGCTACATGGACAGGACTTCAATGGTGTTTCGGTTGTGTGTGATGAGTTGCACAGTGGCTGCCGTGTGGGACTATATTCAGTGTGGCTTGTGCATGCAGACGTGGCTCCTTGGGTGTTGCTATGTCTGTGATGGGTCATGTGGGGTGTGAGTCTGCTGTTCATGTCCGTGTGCACATTGTTCACTTGTTCGTGACGGTGGGCGGTGCTGCGTGTCCGTGTGCTACGTGACATGTCCCATGTGTTGGTGGTGTTATGGTCCTCATGCCTCCAGTAATCCAGCCCTGTCCAGTTTCCCACCTGCAAGTTGTTCGTGCGTGCACTGTACTGGATGCCACATGGCTCTAAGCGGGGGTGCTCCATGTTGTAGGTCTGTGGGGGTGGGGGGGTGTAGTGGGTCGTGGGGGTGGCTGTACACCCACTGACACCGATTGCTGTGGACCGTGATGTCTACCTTTCGGCTGTCGGTGTGCACTGCGGTGGCTGACACGTGGCTGTGGGGTGTGGGGGATGCTCCTCCTTGCTGTGCTGTGGGACTGGGGCCTGGTGTGTGTTGTACTTGGGCTGTCCACCGTCCCACCCACTGCACTTTGTGTTCCTGCCACTTACCTGTTACTTGTCGGTTAGTGCAGCTGTGGCGGACACATGGGTGTGGTGGGTGCTCGTTGTGGCGCTTCTGGCATATTTGGGGACCTGTTGGTGGTTACGTGGCTGGCTTAGTGTACACATGTCCCCACGCATCTTACAGTTGTTCGGTTTGGCCTGTGTGTGGTAGTGTCTGTTGCATGTGCGTGTGATGTGTTGTGTATTGTGTGCTGGACATGGGGGTGTTTGTCCCTGGGAGCTGTGGCATGGTGGTTGCGCATGTGAGTACATAGCGGTGTGCTAGTATACATTAGTTTGTACTTACCAGCCTCCACTCCCCCTGCTAATCCGGCGAGGATCTCCGGATGAATTACGACTCGCACCTTCTCCTCCCACGCTTTGAAGGTCTTAAAGAGCGCGGGATTCCCTCCGCCAGTGACGGCAGCCAGCTCTCTGTTTTTGCCCTCCTTCTTCTTGACCAGGCTCTTTACGTCATTCCAACGTTTGTTTATCTCGACTCTGTTCCTGGGCAGGGTCCCGACTGCATTGACCTGGTCTACGATCCGGGTCCACATTCTGTTTCTGGTGGCTAGTGGTGTGTGCTGGACCATGTTCCCATAGATTTGTGGGTACACCTTGATGATCTCGTCGACCATGACCGTCAGCTCCATGGGCGTGAACTTGGGCATCCTTTGTGGTGCCATGGTGTTTGTGGTGCTGGTGCGGTGTGTGTTGTGTAATGTGCAGGGGGTTTGTGGTGCCGGTGTTTGGTGGTGGTGGTGGTGGTTGTGATGTGTGCGTTTCTGTGGTGTGCTGCTGTCCTTGCTGTGTCACTGTGTCCTCTCCTCTCCTCTCTGGTTTGCAATGTAGCAAGGGGTTGTGGTCTGTGGGAGTGCTGCTTTTGTACTCACCTATGTGGGTGTGTCCTCATGGTCTGTTGTTTTCAGGTGTGTTGTGTCTGGTGTTCTGGCCTTTGTATTTTTTGTTTGTCCGGGGGGTGTTTTCGGGATGTGTACTGTGCTTGTGTATTTGTGTGTGCCTTGCTGTGTGGACTTGTTGGCCATGTTGTGTGCTATTGGTTTTGTGTGCGGATGGTTTCTGTGCAGGTACGTGGGCGCCATGGCTTCTGCCGTGTCGATTCTCATCGGCGTTGTTTGCGCTGGCGGGCGGTATATTTGTGGTTTTCCGCGCTCATGGCGGTGCGATCGTAATTTCACGTGCGGTGTGTCGGCCGTGTGGGCGGGCGGTTTTGTGTTGTCGTGCGTGTTTCCGTCCGTGGCGGGCGGTTTGACTCCGACTCGGACGATGGCGGGCGGTATTTTGTGTGATTTTTCCGCCGATGGCGGTTTTCGGTTTGTGTACTCATAATGGCGTGGTCGGTGTTCAGGCGGTGTGTGCGGGCGGATTTTTGCCGCTTCCATGCCTGGCGGATTTTTTTACGCCGGGTATCGTAATGAGCCCCTAAGTTTTTTATTTATGTATTATTATTGTTAATTATTTTATTGGTAATCAATTATTAATTGGTAATTAATTTTTAATAATTGATTAGTTGATAATTAAATTAATTATGTTAATTTTTATGTGTAGCGGGTTGTGGGTTTATAGGGGAATTAATTAATATTGTTTTATTTATTGTTATTGATAATGAATTTATTGTTAATTAATTATTAATTGGAAATTATTTTTTTATTAATTTATAATTATATTAATTATAATTAATGTATTATTATTATTTATTTATTGTTATTGTTGATTAATTTATTGTTAATTTATTATTAATTGGTAATTAATTTTTATCAATTGATTAATTGATAATTAAATTAATTGTGTTCTTTTTATGTGTAGCGTGTTGTGTGTTTATGGGGGAAAAGGGTGGGAAGTAATTTAATGTTATTTAAGTAAATATTAATTTTATTTTATTGGTATTTATTATTAATTTTTTATTTAAATAATTATTAATATGTTATTTATTTTACAAAAAATATTTAATTAATAAGTATGTTAATTTAACCCCTACGCTATCCAACACTTTCCCTACAGTTGCACTCCCTGGAGTGGGAATAGTAATTTTAACCCCTACTCTATCCAACACTTTCCCTACTGTTGCACTCAATGGAGTGGAAATAGTAATTTTTACCCCTACGCTATCCAATACTTTCCCTCCTGTTGCACTCCCTGGAGTGGGAATAGTAATTTTTACCCCTACGCTATCCAACACTTTCCCTACTGTCGCACTCACTGAGTGGGCATAGTAATTTTAACCCCTACGCTATCCAACACTTTCCCTACTGTTGCACTCACTGAAGTGGGAATAGTAATTTTAACCCCTACGCTATCCAACACTTTCCCTACTGTTGCACTCCCTGGAGTGGGAATAGTAATTTTAACCCCTACGCTATCCAATACTTTCCCTACTGTTGCACTCCCTGGAGTGGGCATAGTCATTTTTACCCCTACGCTATCCAACACTTTCCCTACTGTTGCACTCACTGGAGTGGGAATAGTAATTTCTACCCCTACGGTATCCAACACTTTCCCTACTGTTGCACTCACTGGAGTGGGAATAGTAATTTTAACCCCTACGCTATCCAACACTTTCCCTACTGTTGCACTCACTGGAGTGGGAATAGTAATTTTTACCCCTACGCTATCCAACACTTTCCCAACTGTTGCACTCCCTGGAGTGGGAATAGTAATTTTAACCCCTACGCTATCCAACACTTTCCCTACTGTTGCACTCACTGGAGTGGGAATAGTAGTTTTTACCCCTACGCTATCCAACACTTTCCCTACTGTTGCACTCACTGGGGTGGGAATAGTAATTTTTACCCCTACGCTATCCAACATTTTCCCTACTGTTGCACTGTTTGGAGTTGGAATAGTAATTTTATTACCTCCGCTATCTAATATTTTTTGTATTATTTTAGTTAATGTAGTATATAATTAATTTTTAAAAGATTAAAAATAATTTTCATTTTTAATTTGTTATATATATTTATTTAATTTTTATTTATATTATTGTTTTATGTGTATAGATGTATTTATAATTTATATGATATTTTTTAAAAATTATAAGTTATTAAAATAATTATTAAAAAATATTAGTAAGTAAATATATATATTATGTATTATATGTAAATGTTTAATTTATTTTTACATTACATATATATTACTTCTAATTTTTAAACATTTTAAAATATTTTTAACTATGTTTATTTTAATTATATGTATTATTTACTTTATTTTACATCATTTTTTTAACTTAAATAAAAAACGATATTTTTAACAACGATATTTTTGACATCGATATTTTTTTTGTACTTACCATAATGTAGATAGGATGTCGATATTCTTGACATCGATATTCTTGCATCGATATTTCTGTAGGTCAATATTCTGACCTTCGATATTTTGTCAGTGATTCATCCCCTGGCACTGCCCGGGTGGAGTAGAGCTCTACTAGGTCTTTGAGACTTCCGGTAGTTGGTAGGGGGCCTTGTTATGGCAAAGGTGCTGTGTGGCCTGATCGAGTAGTAGGAGAGGGTAGGAGTAAGGGAGCCGGGTCATCGTGGTGGAAATGTGCGGTGTCCAGACAAGATAGGTTGAGTGGGGGTTAAGGGAGAGCAAAGGATCAACAAGACACGGGATGTGGGAAGGGTCTTCCAGGCACTGAATAGCGCAGGGAACACTAAGCTTTCTGCCGTGGGTCTAAACTCAGCGGGGCATCGCCCCGGCGGCAGGCCTAGCCTACCGAAGTGGGGCGCAGGCGTTGCATTAGATAACACTATCAAGTGGGGGGCATGAGACAGCCTAGAGGGGGAAGAATAGACAGCGACGCCCAGGAGAATAGAGCATGGTGCATAGGCGCATGGGTGCGCCCTGCTCGGCTCATATGTATATGATGATGCACGGTGTATCCTCTATGATAAAAGTGTCAGTGCCAGGTGTAGAGTATGCGGCACTGTCGGAGTGCAGAAGGGGTGGAGAGGGCAGGTGTATGCAGGTATTACAACTGATCTCGACTATCAGACAGACAATACAAAGGACACCAATAAGTGGTGTATACAACATATGTAAATTAGAATGTGTGTAACACTCTAATAGGCAATACAGTGTAGAATATACTCAGCTGCCCGCCGTCTGATTGGCATCCCTCTGGTCGTACAGGTACATGTCCAGCTGTATGAGGGGCTATCAGCCTGGACCATCCCCTCCAGAACCCCTCTGCTCCTGTTCAGCCTCCGTTATGGGCTTCAGGGGTGAACGGAATTTGTCTCTCTGCTGGTCGTGTATGAAAGCGGCCGCAGTTTGGAGGAGCTGAGACTTTATCATCATGGGTGCGAGTTATTCTGTCCTGGACCCTGCCTCGGTGCCAAGTCCCACTGGTGGTCCGTCTCCTGCCATCCGGCGACTGAGAGGGTCCGGGTGGATGGAAAAGTTCAGGGTCGCCATGTTGGACTTCCATTTCCTGCTGCCCTATGGCATCCAAGAACCGGCGCAGGTCCTCTGGATCATAAAAATCCCTGGAGTTCCCGTCCTTGGTTATGCGGAGCCTTGTGGGTTCAAAAAGGCTGTATTTGATGTTTAGCTGACGAAGCCTGGGCCTGAGGGAGAGGAAGGCCTTACGGGGCACGTTAGTCTCTTTAGAGAAGTCCGGGGCCATCTGAATGCTGTGGCCATGATGGGTGAACGACCCGTGGGTGCGTGCTATGGCCAGAGTTTGCCTCGTCTTTTCATGGTGCAAAAAGCAGGCAATGAGTGGCCACAGGCGTGTGTTAGACTCCTTATGTAGAGGACCTCTATGATGAGCACACTGTATTTCCAGAGGGGGTCGAAGGTGACCCCAATAAGTTTTGGGATAGTGTCCTTTAGGAATATGCCGGCATTAGGGCCCTCAATGGACTCAGGGAATCCAAAAGCGGATGTTGTCTCTGCGGCTGCGGTCCTCCAGATTGACAAGTTTGCTGCAGAGGAAGAGAAGTTCCTGATCCCTATCGTGCACTGCGTTCAGGCGATCCTCAGCCTCTGGTCCAGCCCCTTGGCTCAAGCATGGAACCCAGCCATGTCCGCTCAGATTGATTTGGCTTCGTCTGCCAGCTTAGATATGTTGGAGTCCATCCCTTCCAGTCTTCGGCTGACTGAGGAGATTTCCTGGAGTATGCGGTCCATGGTCACGCCTGGTGTAGGAGCCGTTGGGGGCGTGGGGGGCCCTCGCCGAGGGTCATCGTTTTTGTAGCCATGGTGTGTGGTTGCTTATAGGGCTCTGTGAAGAGAAGCTGTCTGGAGGACTTACTCCCAGGCTTTGCTGTGGGCATTCGTGCCATGTTACGATGTTGGACCCAGTGCTGTTATGCAGAGTCGCACTCTAACCGGGGGCAGGTCAGCGCACAGTAGAGGGGTATCCCGGTAGTTCAGAAAGGAGAGCAATGTGTGGGTCACTCCCTTTGAGGCTCCCCATTTGGTGTCGGACCCTTTTGCAGCTCCCCTGGTTCGAAGAGGAAAGAATGAAAGGTGGTTCCCCAGGCGCTGGCACCCCAATGGGTAGCTTCGCTGCCCGTCTTTCAGGAAAGGGGGGGTTCAGTGGTAGTGTTACTGTGCACTCTCACCTCGACAGTTATGTTGTTGTGCACCAGAATCAGAGCCCAGGGGCTTTCCTGGATCCATGCCCTGCCATCATGGAGATTAAAGCAGGTGGCCTGTGGTCCTTTGACATCTGGGAGGGAGTGCGTACCCCTTCCTCCGCTGCGTTGCCTGGATTCTCAGTGTGGTCCTTCCAGTGTCTAGGGGGCTCTGTTAGAGATAATCTGCAGCCCCGTGTCAGCTAGATGTCTGGATGTTGTGACCCCGGTGCGGGTATCCCCCGGGGAAGGGGCGAGTTCTGTTCTGTGCCCAAGGGACTGCCTCAAGTGCGCGACAGGCGCCGAGCAGGGCGCGGAGGTCAAGATTGGCCCAGCAGCGGAGGGTGGGCTGGACAGCTATGCAAGGCCAAGGGTTCTAGGACACCGCAAGGCCCAGCAGTCGTCCCTCATCCGATCTTCCTTACATGTCGGTCTCCAGCCTTAACTCAGAGTTCTTAGCCCACCAGTGTGCTACCTCGCCAAGGGTCGGTCCTCCCTCGCCTTCAAGATGCCGCAGCCCCCACTCGGAGATTCCTTCGGCCCCGTGACCACTGGGGGGTCTGGATACTGTGATACCATTGCATGTGTCTCATGATGGGCCCCTGGGGAGGGGGCCCTCACTTCTGCCCCCAGGGATCTGTCCCCAGAGCTCGACAGGTGCCCAGCAGGGCACAGGGATCAAAATCGGCCAAGCGGGGCCGCAGCTCGATAGGGGAGGGTGGGGCCGATCAACTACGCACGGCCAAGGCTTCTATTAAGCTTTTAGGCCCAGTGTTCATCCCTCAGTCGGTCTCCCCGCATGATGGTCATCAGCCGTGATTCAGAAACCGCAGCCATCAGGTGTGCCCCCTTGGCAAGGGCCAGTGCGGTACAGGTCCTCTGCCGCCTTCAAGACACCGCAGCCCCCACTCGGAGACTTCCTCGGACAGGAGCTCTCCATCTAGGTGGCCATCTTCAATCGTGGCCAGACCATGCCCCTATATTTCCATTTCTGATGGGAGGAGTATGTTGGACTTTGGACTCCAGAAATATTGGACTCTACTCCAATGATTTCATCCACCATGACTGCAACTCTCACTTCATCATTATGCTTCATTTTATTGATTTCTTTTGTTCACTCAATAAAAAACTCATGTCACCAAAGCATTGTCTCCTGTTGTCATTCTCAGATATGACCATGTGAAAGTACAACCATATTAACTTTGCAATGTCAAATATAGGGCCTACTAGAAGCATGGTAATGTTGTCTGTCAAAATATAGGAATTAATCAGATACAGTACAATGTCACAACAAGGCACACATGCGAGTCTATGGGTAAACATCTTGTTTATTACATTGTCCAAATCATAGGCAGACATAATGACTGACAAATGTAATTTTTTTACATGATTAAGTGATACTGGGTCAATGATTATTTTCATCTTCAACAACCTTACATAACATGTAAGGAGGGGCGACATCTGACAAAATCCCACACAATAGTCAACAACAATTTAGTTAATCATCAGTTTGAGGCATGTCAAAAACAACACAAAAGGAATTCTACCTCAAATAAATTAGTTCACATACACATGTCAGTTCCACAGTTTCTGTCCACAGGATTTTTTCAAAACAAGATAGCATGCATCTGGTGGAATGTCACAAACAAATGTCAATAATGTGCATTATTCACTTGTTTTAAACAATTAGAAACACAGCAAAACCTACATCCAGTCCGGTGCCAATGAGGAATCAGGCAATGTGAAAGCAGGTTAGCATGGTCTGACCACAACACTATGATTTAATGGAACACATGATAGCACACATATTGTATTAGGATCAACGCACAACACGAAAAAAGGACAAGGGAATCCAGGTAACTTTCATCCTATTGCTGTGCAAGCTGTCTTGGTACTGGCTTTGAACACCAAAACTCTGTGTCAGAGATTCCCTGGAACATGCCATTTCCTCTTAGTAAGGCTACATATACCTGCTGATGTCACTATTCTGAAATGTCCAAATAAAGATGACATGGTGAACATACCTAAAACAGACCAACACAGAGAGATTGGATGTGGTTTAACAATATATGACACACATCACATTGTCATGTTCTACAGAACACAGTCCTAAACAACATTTACATCTCAATAAGGCTACAATAAGAACCATTCATCTTTCCCAAGATGTTTCCAGACCTACATAGTCCCAGTTACTAACTTCAAAATCAGCCTCACAAACACCACTACAAGATTGCCTAGATTATTCATTCATCACATCTCACACCATACTTACACTCAGGAATAGTAGTTCTGGATGAGATCCTGACGCAAATCTGCTCCATCTTCTTCACCACTATCATCATCTTCATTTGGCACTTCACAATAGCCAGCTGGTGCGTCTTAATGGCCTCCATCCTCTGCGATGTAAGGGATGTTTCATCGCAGGGCAATGATGTGGAGGATTTAGCAGGTCACGGTGAGCTGACACACCTTCCCGGGTGAGTAGAGGAGGGCTTCCCCAGTCTTGTCCAGACATCGGAATCTAACGTTCAGGAGCCAAAATGCCTGCTCCACTGGTTTCTGTGTTCTTCCATGGGCCTTTTTAAAGCAAACTTCCCCTGCCATTGTAGGATTCCTCAGCAGGGAATACAACCATGGCCGTTTGGGATACACTGAGTCTCCTAGATGGGAGATAGATAGACAAAAGGGCAGCACAGAATTGCACACAATCAGATCATACCTCCTTTTTGTTCCACAAACAGAGCTAAGATACACCACACTTACCTACAAGCCAGGCCCTCTCCAGAAGGAGTTGTGACATCAGCTAGAGTATGGTGCTGTTCTGCTGTACAAAGCCATCATGTGCAGATCCTGAGAACCGGGAACAGACGTTGTAGATGTACAAATCAGCCAAGCAGACAACTTGCTTGTTGATAGCATGGAAGTGCTTCCAGTCCACTTGCTCCCTGTTGTGTGGTGGTACTAAGCCAATATGGGTGCCATCTATCGATCCAATTACATGTAGGATGTGACCAAAACCATAGAAATCCTCCTTCACTGTGGCTAAATCCTGACTTCTGGGGAGCTGGATGTAGCTGCCCACCTGTTTCAACATTGCAGCAAGCACCTCTGTGAGGACACGACTGAACATTGGGTGTGACATTCTACCTGATACAGCAACAGTGAGTTGAAATGAGCCTTTGGCCAGAAAATGCAAATCAGATATGAGTTTTACTAGTGGTGGTATTAAGTTAAAGTTATTGAGTTGAGGTAGGAGGTTAGGCCCTAACTGATTACTGAGATACAGGATAGTTTGACGATTTAATTTGACCTTCTGAATTTTGTGTTGCTCTTGCATGGTGTGTAGGTGTGGGAATGGACAGAAAACTGAATGCTGGTGTCTCCTCCCCCTTCCAGGGTACCTAAGTGAGAATTGAATGTAACATTAATATTGGTCGCCTTTTGCAAACTAACATATATGTGACCTGTAAGGCCAAGGTAAGTTGTTTACACATTTATGCATCAAGAAGCACTACACATATAACTTCCTGACTGTACAATCTGACTCATCCACCAGCCATACAGAAGCTGCCATACACAGGGCTGATACACTACTGTGCACACCATCATTTAAAGGTTAAAAAAAACAGCACAATAGTGAGCCCTCCAGGGTATGAATAATCGGCTAATGCGTTGCACATAACGCAGAGCACATTGTACATATGTGCACGGTAATGCACTGCACAGCGGAAGTCTTGCACAGGACATGACATGGGAATGGTTGTTTTTGCTATTGTCAATGTCTCAGCACTCATATGTGGTTGCGGTGGTGCACTTCGGTGTACCAAATACAGTGTCTGCAAATGAAAACATGCCGTTTGCAACACTGTGAATACGACCATAGTTAATTCCAGATCCCGCTAATAGGAGAAATAGAGGATACCTCTGTCGATGGTCGATGACCAAGCATTTGCCATTCACTTGCACAGCCATCTCTGCCATAGGCTAACATTGGTGGAATGAGACTGCGGCAGGCCAATGGCTGTGTACATATACACACATGACAGCGTAAGCGCCATACATGAACGTTGCGGATTGAAAATACACACTTGCCTACTAACACTGCTGCCATTAACACCTCCTCAGCGCCAGTCAGGTGAGAGGGCCCCTGTCTTTACACAAGAAGAACTGGAGACACTGGTTGGAGAGGTCCTTCCCCTGTATGGCTAGCTCTATGGCTCACCAGAGGAGCAGGTAAGTTGTGCATGATATATGAAGAATACTGAGGTCTCAACGTTGAGATATCCATGTTGAACACTGTGCTCATGATTTCCAGAGTGAAAGCACAAACACATTTTTGGGATGTATTCTGACATTTCAGGTCACATATGTTATGGATGATGGTCCTTGGTACATTGGCTGCAGACATTATCCAAAATAATGTTGGAGTTGCACTAGATCCTACCCCGTGCCATGCAAAAACAACTGCATGCAGAGTGTGATGTTGAGTAATATGGGCGTCACATGGAGATATTAATCAACCAACCAAACAATTATCATGTAGCTATGCATGTTTAGTGGAGGTAACCTGTAAGATGGAGCAATAGTTGCAAGCAAGTATGTGTATGGTCCCCCAGATTGCTCAGCGCATATAAGTCTGCACAAACCTTTAGTCTGGAAGGGACAGAATGTCACAAACACATTAAGTGAGCAAGCAACACACCATTGATGGCCTGTTTAGCATGACATTTAGTTTTACAAAAACATGTTGAAAACTTGCAAATATGATGTTACTGTAGGTTCACTATGTTAAGCATGCAGAAAGGTAATCCTGCCAATTTGTTCTACACACTCTGGCCCAAGATGTAGCTAAGGTATATGTGACATAGCACTGCAGCACAGTGTCCTCTTCAAGGAGATCTGCAGATCCAGAGATACTGTCAGAAATAGTGTACAAGGACAAATGTTGGCACTAACACATTTTAGTAAAGCCACATATGAGATTATACCTGACAGGAGTCACAAATCTGAGTGTACTCGTCATGTATCCTCATTGTCAATGTGTTACATTGCCTTAGGACAGGCCCCTCACTACAACAAGTGTGTTGTAACAGGCCCATGATTCGTGCTCACATTAGGAAGAGTATCTGCACTCTTGACACATGTACTGTGCAGATAGTTGGTGAGTACAGCAGTCAGTTCCATTACTGCATCAACAGATGTGTCGAATGAAGCTAACAGGTGACCTGTACAATGGGATGTTGATATTTTCCATATGACAGTGGCTGAAAATACTGAATGGCTTAGCTCTGCTGCCAGGACATTGGCCACAAGCTCAATGAGTTCTACATCTGTTTAACATGGAACTGTACACAGGAACAATATCGTGCAGATAGAGAGCACACAGTGTAACACATACCAGAGCTTCCATGTTAAGTCTAGTTTTGGGATGTATCACAGTGTGTGATAACATTCATGTTTGGAACAGCATGTACAGAGTCACACATCTGGCCTACTAAAGTGTCTGTGCAGACATGCAGAATTTCACCAGCTGTCATTTGCTCCCAATGGGGTGAGGGGTACATCTAGACAAAATAAACAGGACGTGTAGTGGCCCTGGCCTAAGTGTTGTAGTTAGTTTGGGATAGGCCATAGACAACCAACCAGAGTTTGGTAGAGTAGTCAGATGGTTATTGGAACATTGGCTCCTTTCAGTGTGCATGTGCATCAAAGGAGACCACACAAGTTCAACTTGGACATGCTAGATGTAAAAAATTCTTGAACTGCTGCACAGATGACTTCGGTCCATTGCCAGTACCTCAGCTGCTATCGGGGCCAGGACAGGGCTGCAGAGACCACGGGGTCCAGGCTGCACTGCTGACCGCGGACATCACCAGCAGCGCGCCAGCGCTGCGAGGCGCTTCAAAGAGCACCGCGGGCCCCCGCTGCATGGGACGCGCTCGGGCAAGGTCGGGCCCGTCCTTGTCCATCATTGCCAGGAAGAGGCAGGGCAGGGCCACCCCCTTAACTCTGGCGCCTTCGAACTGTGAGTTCAAACTCCCTGGACTTTGAATTAATGCTTGACATTGTATTTGTCTTTGACTTTGTTTCTGGCCCTTTACTTCTGTTTTACCATTTGAGCGCCTGATCTCGCTCCTGGGGTTGATCATATTCTGTTTGTAAACTTCCTGGGTTGCTGCTAGCTGAGCGTGGATAGATTGTTTCATTTCTCTTGACCCTTGCTTTGTCTACTTTCGTTGTTCATCCTTGATTTTATACAGTGTGGGTAAAGAATACTGTGACCAGGTCCGTAGCTTTTTGCTTTTGTTGAGTATTGTAGTCATGATTTGTGCATACTCTAGGTTGCTTGCTGGGCAGACTATTAGACTAGCACTTACTTATCCTCTGACTACAGCCAAAAAAGGATCCAGTGGGAGTGTTACTGGCCGAACCTCTAGACTTGCAAGGCATTATAAATCACATCCTATCTAGAGGAAAAGGAAGTCCAGAGACTTCGAAAACGGGGATGGTGGGTCATAATCGAAATTAAAAGCAACTAAATCTAACAAAGCTCGTAAGTCAGCTGGAGGCAATTGTGCCCTAGACCGCATAGACGATCTTCTTTTTGAATGCGAAGATATTCTATCTCAGCCAGTAGACCTGCCATTGACACCTAATCCCTCATGTTCGCCAATACACTCCAATAGCTCAAAACCTAGCAGGCCCAAACATATCCCTTCTATGTATAGAAAACCCAAAACACGTAGTACGAAAAATTGCTCGTTGGACCACTCTATCATTTCTAATACTCCCAACATTGTTGTAGAAGAGGTAGTTGTAGGAGAGGGGGCTCAAACCACTGAACTCCCAGGCAGGATATTAGACAGTACCCCAGCTGATAGTAATCTAACTACCGATCTTACTCTCTCGAATAGGTTCCTCCCGCTTCAGGTCACCCATGAGCCCCCGGTGACAGTAGCGATGGCGCCAGGCGAATCTTACAGCCTAGTTAAAGGGAGACAGGAACCGAGAGTAGCACAAGGGGCCTGTGACACGCCATCTTGGCCAATAAGTGTGACTGCTACTATCGACCAGATCGGTAGGGGCCAGGATCTATCCATGACCATACTTGATCTCAAGAGAGAGGTAGAGAGTTTGAAAAGGGCAGTTCAAGATCTAACGGACAAAATTAAATTGCTATCTAAAAAGGTGACATCACAGCCCAACTGCCCGTGCAGCCTCCTGCGAAAACTTTGATCCGTACAATTAGCTTGGATAGTCCCAAGTTACTATCTTTAGGGTCTGTTGCAAATCCAAATCCCAAGAATGCCTCTAACCCTATGTCTAGGTACACAGCGCCCCACACTAAAACAGCTTACACTAAAATTCCAACTACACTCGTCCTTGTCGAGATTTACCTAGCAGGAGAGACCTAATACAAGGACTCCCCAAGAGCATCTTTTTGATCAATATCCCCAGATTGCCATCAACTACAAGATATGAAAACGAAGACTCCCTTATCAATAAAAGTATACACTGGATAGGCCATGTGAGAGGGTGCCGATCAATAATTAGGGAGGACATTTGTGGGGCCAAAAGGGTTAATGGACCCAACTCCATGACAGATTGCATAGAATTGCTCTTTGGTAATGTGAACCTTGTACATGATCTAATTGCACTGAAAGCTAAATTCAATCCTTCCATTCATACGGGGATACAGATGAAATACCACCCGGCAACGCTTTCATCGCAGCCTACTAATAACACTCTGGCCCAACAGCTGACCCATGGTTCAAGCCTTGATATTAACGATTGACTTGCATATCCGACCATCCCTTCGGGCCCTTCACCGCCCCCTCTCTCCCTAACCCCACCTATCCCTGTGCTAATCTGCCATGCTGACCCAACCGCACCATTAGGCGGTATGTCTGTCTCTTCTACCCCTACCCCACTTATTCCTATGTCAATCAGCCTTGATGACATAATCCCATGTTCAACAACGGCCCTGGTTGCTCTAATTGGTGACGAAGACCCAACTGCAGCCAGTGATCGCCATGAGGGGGGTAGCCCTGAGAAACACGGGTTGGGTTTACAGGGAGGAGGAATGGGAGAGGGTGACAATACGGTACTCCTAGTTAACCCAGATCATGCAACTAAACTCTCTCTACTATCGTGGAACATTGCCGGGGTGAGATCCAAACTTGCACTAGCCCACTGGATCCAATATATAGAAAGGCATGACATCTGTATTCTACAAGAAACATGGAGCACTTCTCCCATCTTCATCCCTGGGTTTATTACTTTCCATCGCGCTGCCACCGCCAGCAAATCTGGGCGCCCAAGCGGTGGTTTATTAATCTTAACTAAAATTGATCTCCACTGCTCTGTCAAAGAACTAAAGACCAACAGCCCGGACATACTAGCCCGGTTCAG